>OU466858.1:49432879-50057879 GCA_911865555.2 Thlaspi arvense | reverse complement strand
ATCCAAAATATCTATAACACAATTATATATATAAAATTTTAGTTATATTTAGATTTACCATAAATAAAACAAATTTATAATTATACATCGAATATATTAGTTATGTTTAGATCCAAATGACTAAAATATTTAAAACTTTATATTTATTTATTTTGATAAAATTTGACCAAATTAAAATATCCGAGAAACTATTTTTTTAATTATAATCTGACAAAATTTCTAAAAATACCAAATCAATTAAATATAAGTAACCAATTAACTAAAAATATAAAAAAAATTTAAAAGTATATAGTTATTTAACAAAACAGATTAATAAATAAGTTTTTTTAAAAAATAATTAGTAATATAACTAAAATCATCTTTTATATGTTTCATATTCACAAAAGACAATCGTATTCAATTATGAATTTGAATTTTATCCCATTTAGATAGTAAGATTATGTATTAAACTTATACATATATTATTTGATATATGTATTATCCAATTTATTTTCTCAATATAATTTTTTATACTTTCTTTCTAATTAGTATCTAAGTTTTAATTTGAATTATTAGCATCTGTAAAAAAGTTATATTAATGAAAACTAATCAATTAATTACTAAATATTAGTATAATTGATCAAGAAAAAAAGACTGTAAAACAAAAGGTGTTGAATTGCATAAATTCCTCCCAATTCCACTTGTTAGCAAATGGTGTATTAAAAACAAATTCAGCTAAAATTCAGCTAAATTGCTACCAGTTACAGCCTTAGATATGTTTCTTACATTTGTTTCTTACATATGGTCTGCCAAGACTGTTCAGTACTTGCTTAAACATCAGTTCGTTATTGAGAACTCTTTTAAAATATAGTCACTAATTGATGATCAGCCTATCCGATTTTCTTTGTATGAGTTTGAGGAGATTACAGGCTTGAACTGTGCTCCTTTTAAAGTGAATGACAAATGGGAAGGTGATCATAAAGTGTTTTGGGGAGAAATGAATGTTTCTACATCAGTTGGGCCTTCCTTGGATGAGTTACAAGTGGTCTTAGACATATGTAAAGACTGGAGTTTAGAGAAGATGAGAATAGTAGGATGGTTGTGTATTATGTCAATTGGAATCCTTGGCATCTCACCATGACTAGAATAGCATAAATCTGTTGTCAAATGAAGTACAAAGCTACCATTGCAAAGTCTGTTGGGAAAAAAAAATGCAGATAACTATTGTAGTAAAGAAATTAATCTGTCGTGATATATCATCTAAAATCTGTCATTAAATAAATGTGTTTTGTTAAAAATTAGAAAACTGCTGCAAAGTGTACGAAAAACTGTTATAACAGACAAGCTAGTATAGTAATAAAATTGTAAATTTATTTTGATGACAAACTGGTAAAAAAACTGTTGATGATATTAAAATCTGCCATATAGTAAAACTATTAATCTATCAAGAAAATAAATCTGTAAGATTAATCTGTCCAAGTATAAAAAACTGCTAAAAAAATTAAATCTTTCATATCATAACAACAAATCTGTAAAAAAATATGTCACACAAACTAAAACTGCTATCCTAACAAAAAATTGTTATCTCCTACGGTAGACTTATTCAAAAAATCTGTCATACTAATTATAACCGCCATTCTGATGAAAAACTGTTACATAATATGACAGACTTATTAACGAAAATCTATTATTCAAATAACAAGTTTGACACATGTAAAAATCTGAAGAATAAAATAAAAATATATTATCAAATAAACAATATTGTTTTACAACATGATAAAAATAATTCATCCAAATTTAAGTGGTAATTTCTTTAATATTGATTTTTGAAAAAAAATATTAATGGTAATTTTATAAATAATTGTTTTCTACCAAAATCTAAAAAAAATTATAAACATGAATAATTAATTTAAAATAAGAATTACTCTAGTAATTAACATTAATTTTTAAGCTATTTAAGTAATCTTCCCTTTAAATAATATATAAAATATTAATCATAATTTTTATAGCAAAATTTTTTAAAGCCAAAAATTAATAGCAAGAGCCTAGCGTTCCCGTCTATACCAATTAATTTGGATAGAAAATTGTGTAAAATTGGAAATGGTCTAAACGGTCATCCAATGTCCTCCGGTTCGCTTATCAACTTTTTGAACATTGCACCGGTTTGGGGCTTAACTAATTGCAAAACTATGATCATCATCAAAATTGATGTTTAGTTTGTCAATCATTTGATCAATTCTCAAACGCACATGTCATTATCATTTAATACTTGAGGTGTCAATCTACTTGGGAAGCTAATAACAATTGAGATATAGAAAACTTTGCTAAGCTAAGCTAATAGGAAAAGGGTTTTGATATCTAACAACCTATTGACAAACAAAGAAGCAAAAGAAAGCAAACAAAGAGCAATAATAGCAATGAAAAACAGAGCAAAAGCAGAGTAAAAGCTAAACTTCAAAGATTAAAAGATGGTTCAAGATCAAGGCAATGGTGATAGGATGATTCATGTTCATGTCTAGGGTGATCAAAACAAGCAATTCTAAACACTCAACCTTAGGTAAGGAATACTAATAAAGACTAATCTAATCTCTTGGCACTACTCTCTTTGACTTATCACATTTCAACACCATGAGTAGTGGTGTATCTATGACAAACAAGCATTAAAAACAAGTTTTATAAAACCAATACTAGACATCTAATTTTTTAGGCTAGGTTTATTAATCTCTTATACAATAGATCAAACATCAACTCACATTCTCATGCATAATCAATATTTAAAGGCAATTTTCCACCAATGTGATACTAAGCAATAAGCACATTTAAGCAAGAAATGATAAATGCAATGACTCTTGATTATCTGAACACCATTTTCAAGTATTTCATCAAGCACTTGGTGTGCAAATGAAAACCTAAGATCAACTTCTCCAACAAAGAGGTACTAAGAATTAAACACAATAATATAAGAAAGGGAATGTGGAGATCTAAGCCGCAATCACCCTAAACAATCACTAAAATCACTCCATCTGCCCTAATCTCAAATCTAAAAGTTATTACTCACTAATCGTTGCCAAAACCATAAAATTCAAAGAGAAAGTATGGTAAGACATGATTAGGAAGATAAAAGATTAATGGAAATGCAAACTATTATTGAAATAAACCAAGATTCAAATACAAAATTATCAAAAGAGAAGAACAAGGGAAGAACTGCTGGCTAAAGATATGATCCCAAAAATTAGAGATTTTAAGTAATTATATAGATCCTATGGAAGGTCACAAAGATGTAAATAAGTGGACTTCGGATTAGGAGGATGTCAAGTTGATGAGGTCGACATGGATGATTGACATCTTGATGTCGAACTGGTGAGGTCGACATGGATGCTTGACATCCATTCCTGAACACTCGGGCCAAGATGTTGCACGACATGGATGCTTGACATCTTGATGTCGAGCTGGTGAGGTCCACTTGGATGCTTGACATCCATTCCTTAACTCTCGGGCCAAAGATGTCGAGCTGCCCTTGGTCGACATGAGTGCTCGACATTGGCTTCATGCTGCTTGATGTCGGGAGATATGCTGGTCGACACAGGTTGATTGGATTCACGAAATCTTCTGTAACTTTCTAACCGCTGATGGGAATGACCTGAAACCAACTCCAGATGCAAAAAAACTCACGGGAAAACAACATTAATGAAGACTTCTGAAGCTGAATCGGGATGGAGATGCTTTGTCTGAGCCGGTTTGTCAGACAGAGTTTCTGGCCGCTTCAACACGGTACGCCTTCTGCTTTGGCTCTTTTCAGCCCTTGTGTTGTATCCACCATCATCTCTCATGCTCCTTGTAATCTCCGATCTCTCCAAATGTACCTGCCAAACTCCTTAAATGCACAAAACATGCAATGCATATCCTAAATCTACACTAAGTCCTAATTGAATGCAAATGGGACAAGAACAGGAAAAAATGCATGTTTAGAGACTATAAAACAATGCAAAATATATGCTAATATGGTCTAAATAATGAGTATATCAACTCTCCCACACTTGTGATATGATCCTCCAAGATCTTGCATTCTAAAGTTTGTAGGGATAATCTTTTAATACAATGGAAGCGGAAACTCTAAAGGAAAAAGCGGTGGAACCTTAAAAAGGTGATGCAGGTAACTCCAGTAGTGAGTATATGAAACTCACCACCTGATACTAACTTATACCGCAGACAACTAACTTCAGTTGGTAGAATGGCCACATAAGTGTGATGAAGAACACTTGATAAACTGGGTTAATCCCTTAGAAATGACACACCAAGACAGATCGAAATGTTCACAAGGAACAAAGAGAATCACTCTAAAAAGGTTGTTATAAAAAAAAAAGGGTTATGTTTCTCAAATGAGATTAAAGAAAAAGAGTAGGCAAAGAGCTAAACTCCTGGTCAAAGCAATAACTAAACAAAGATTGAATAAAAACTAAGTTTGACTAACTCTTAAGCTTCAAAAGTGACTCCTGAAGTAGCCTGATTTTCGGATTACCCTAGAGGACTGGAGTGGTCGAACTGAAAAACTGAAGTGGTCGAATTAGTGCTGTAGGGACCAGTTTTACAGTTTCACCATTTGCAGTTTTGGGCTTAATAACTTTGTGATCCATTTGCCTTATTAAAACCTTTCCCGGAAAACCCATTGGGACAAAACCAAGGATAAAGAAAAAAGAGTACAAATGATCACAAACCCATTAGAACTCCTCTTGGACTTGGATCATCATTAGGACTTCTTGAGTTAAGTGTTCTTCTTTCCAGTACATGTAATCCTTAGGCGTGAACATTCGGTATAGTAGATCTCCAATTCCTTTCCTGAAATGAATGAGAAGATGAACCAATGCGGATTGGTCTTGGTAGAGTTCTTCTCCAAATGGTTTGGGAATACCTTCCTTATTCAGACTTTCTTGAATAATCCCATTAAATGTGTCTTGAAACTCTTGTCTCCTGCCCTCATCATTGATCCTTCAGGTACAAGCATTGTATCCTCTCGTTCAAGCTCGATTTCCTTATGTTCAAGCACAGCTTCCACTTGATCATCCTGGTTGCCTTCAATGATCACATCAAGCCAATCCTCTTGAAAAATATTTGTCCTCAAATCTGGTTCATCTGCAACAAAAGGAGCTAAGTAAAAAATGTTAAAGCTTGAACTCACATTGTACATACCTTGCAAGTCTGTCTGATTGGCATTGTCACTGATTTCCTTCAAGACTCTGAATGGACTCTTGATCCTTGGCATCAGTTTTGGTTTCTTTTTGTCTTGATCACGTTTTCCCTCATAGGAACTGAAACCAAATCACCAGGTTCAAAGATCACTATGCATCGCCTCTCACTTGCTTGTTTTTGGTATTGCTTGTTTTCTTTATGCTCCAACCAATCAAAGTCAGAATGAACAACAAAATCCATAAGCCACAAGCCACGTTTTTGGTGTATGAACTTTCAAATCCTCAACCTCTTTATCCTGTGCACTTTCATCAAAGACTAGAAAGACAAAATTATATGTGCAACAGATAGATCTTTTCACATTAGCAATGCACTTTTCCTTTCTTAGAACATTTAAAACAAGTTTCAAATGTTCAGCATGTTCATCTAAGTGCTTGCTATATATCAGAATGTCATCAAGATACACAAGAACAACAACATCAACTCCAATGAATGATCTCAAAACACTGAATAAACTCAAAACATTGAATGGACTCAAAAAATTAAATGAACTCAAAACAGTGATTGAATTCAAAACATGATTCAACAATTTCATCAAAACGCCAGTTGCATTAGTTAAATCAAAACACATCACTAACCAATCATGTAAACCATGCTTTACTTTCAAAACAGTTTTCCACTCATCACTCTTTTTCATTCTAGTTCTACGATAACCATTCCTAAGATAAATCTTAGAAAACATACCTGAACCATGGAACTTATCATGCATACCATCCAATAGAGTAATGGAATTTTGATACTTTACCTTGATGTCTTTGATGGCTCAGCAAACATTGTACATCCTCCAAGTCCCATGCTTCTCAGGAACTAGCAAAATCAGACCAACACTTAAACTTATGCTCTCTTTGATGTATCCTTTCTCCATTAGTTCACTAACTTGCCTCTGAAGCCTCTTTGAGTCATTTGGTTTCGTCTTAGAGGCTGGAATGTTAGAAATGAAAGCTCCTGGTACAAAGTCAATCTTATACTCATTCCCACAGATTGGTGGTAATCCATTATATGTATGTCTTCATCTGATACCTGCAACAATGAAAAAACACAACTAAACCAAACAGGATCAAGATCATTAGAGTTAAAAAGAGCCTCTATGTATAGTAGTACAACCATTGGCGGTTATAAAAACAAAACTCTCTCAATCTCACAAGATCTCGCAAAGAAATTTGTGTGTTCCCTCACGAGTTTGCTCTCACAGGCCTTTTTCTGAGTTTTTCTCAAACTCTCTCTCTCTCTTTTTGGTGGTAAGTGTTTAGGGGGTCTCTCAAAGCTTTTTGTCTCTCCTTTGGTTTCAGTAACAACTGATCTTGGTAAACCTCTTGTGGTGTCAGAGGAACAAGAGTAATGCTTCTGCTTTTGTATCCAAATGTGTGCTTGTTGGCAAAACCATCATGATGCATCTTGTGATCGAATTGCCAAGGTCTCCTCAACAATATTTGATCTCATTGCATAGTTACTTCATCCCTTTCCTTCATACTTTCCCATGCAGAACGAAATCTGAACCTGCCTTGTATCCTTTACTCCACCACTATCATCCAACCATAGTAGTTTGTATCGCTTTGGATGCTTCTTGGTTGTTAAGACCAATTCCTCCACCAAGCTAGTGTTTGCCACGTTTCTACAGCTCTCTCCATCAATGATCAGACTACAATGCACATTCTGATCATAGCATCTAGTAACAAACGGATTCTCATGCTGCACTTTCTCTTCTTCTGTAGATTGCTAACTCAATGATCTCCTTGAAACTATCAATCTTTAAGTACTATTGTCCTCTCCTTGGGACTCTCATTAGAATAATGACTCTTGTCATGACACTTAAAGCATTGACAATCTTGGTTAGATACACCAGAATACTCAGATTTACCTCTGTTTCATGGCTAGTAGTCGATGGCTTAGACTCATTCTTTGCTTCAGGGGCTGTCTTCTCTTCATGAGAAAAACTCAGCTTCATGGGAGATGAACTAAATACATGAGCCTGTGATATATCAGGGTTTTTATGGTTTTTAACCATGATATAAGTCTTTTGTTATTGAGTCTTTTTTGTCTTTTTAAAGACCTATTATAGTTTTTACAGGTTAATGTGTGTTTGGATCATAATCGGAGATTCTGGAGCATTCTGGAGCAAAGCAGGAGTTCTTCCCGACTAGAGCAACAAGGAGACGTGTGATGCCTTTGGTGACGGTCGTCACCACTGAATGGGTGACGCTCGTCACCCACATCTGAGGAGCAATCGCGTGTTTATTAAAAGATGGAGGAAGAATTGCAGTTTTTGTCCATAAGTTTCATTAATTACAAAAACACCCCAGTTCATTTTTAGTCTGTATTTTAGGTTTTTCAGCCACGTTTTGGCTGGTATCTGATTTTCTAGAGAGAAAAAGAGAGAAATTTGTACCACAGCTTTTGGGGAGACAATTCTGAGACTCTGTTTCTTCTTAGAGAAGAATTCGAACTCATTTTATCTCTATACTTATTTCTTTTATGCAATCTATTTTATTCATGATGTTTTCTCAATTCACCATGTTTGAGTAGTTTGTTGGTTAGGTTAGGATAATTGAAAGGTTGGTGATGAGTCTGTAGATTTATTTTACTGTCATGAATAATCCATTTGTTCTTCATCTTGATTTGCGCATATCTCGATTTTAGAAATAATCATCCAGAAATCGCATTATATGTTGTTAAATAGATGTGAGAGCATTGTTAATCACTTGAACTAATCATAGATGAGCAAAATTACTATCTGCAAATAGATTTTATTTAGGAATTATGTGAACAATCGAACCTGATCGTTAATGCTTGTTTAAATTATTAGAATTCGCAATGAGATTTGAAATTCTGGAATTTAGGCATAGATAACTTCTGCAACGAGAGTTGATTGGTTTTAAATCATTGTTTCGAGTTCTAGACGGTTTTAATAATATCAGGATAGTTTACATTCTACATTCTTGCATTCAAGCTGCGAATTATCCTAGACTAGCGTTTTAATCTCTTGACTCTTAAGAACATCCAATCAATCGCCTGCTTTTGTTTCGTTTAGTTATTTTGATTTGCATACATTTGATTTGACTAAGCTTAATTCGAATCTAGAATCTTTTATGTAACGATCTTAAGTCTCTTGGGATTCAATAACCCTTTATACTACATTTGCTTTGCTGTTGATGCAAGAGTTTTTGGGCTCTTGTTGTCAATCACCCAAGCTTGTACTAGTCAGTTGTAGCATAGCATAGGGTTTTTATCAATCCAAATGGGTTTTGTTGAAAGCAGAAGAGTTATAAGCAAAAATCTATAAGTCAAGCAAGCACAGAAGAGTTTTTGTTGCCTTAGCAACCAATCTATCACCCTAAGATGATCAAGCAACAAAGAGAACAAAGAAAAAGGTAGTTTAAGCAAAATTAAGTAAGCAAAACAGAGCAAATCCGAAATATATCAAATGAGAAAGCAAGTTCCTAGATGTGGTTATTGATTTTGGGGAATGTAGAAACCAACTAAGGCTGTTTCAAACAACATTGATCAAGCAAACAAGCTAGCAATGGTGATTCCTAGACATAGAGTTCACAATCAAGCAAGCTAGATCCAATCTCTTGTAAAATAGCCCTTTGCTAAGCATCTAAACAAGAACTAACTCTCATTAGTGCTAAAACATTCAGCAAGCATTAATAAACAACTATATTCAAGTCAAAATGGTCTTCAAACAGTCAATATCTTGAGCCAATGCCAGCAAATCTTCTATTAAACAAGATCAGCATTTCATCAAACACTTGGTGGGCATAAGAGAAAGCTCAAATTCTAGATAAGTGTGATCAAGACAAATATCGTTTAAGAACAGATTAATAGAGAGGAACCCATATAGTGAAGCACTAAACAAGCCTTAATCAATCCCTGAATCCCCTTAATCTACCACATCTAAGAACCCTAAGCAAACTACTCACTAATATTCATGTTTAACACCAAATCACAAGAGGATAAGATGTTAATCATGATTAAAAGAGAGATAAAAGAAAGATTAAAGGCAAATACCAACTTATATTAATAAAGCAAAAGATTTGTCTAACAAACTCAAAGAAAATGCTTAAGAACAGTAAATTGACATCACTACTCGAAAATACATAAAAAGGGGCTATTTATAGCCAAAGGAAGGAAACCCTAGAGTAATGGCAAAAGTATAAATAAAACAGGCTCGGACTGGATTTGTATCGATCAGTTGCAACAGTCTGGGTTTGATCGTTACAAATCATACTGATCTGGAGGGTGGTCGATACAGTGACCGAAATAAGCACGACGCGTTCGTATCGATCACTCCTGATCGATACCTTTGATCGTTACGCCTAGTATCGATCACCCTTGATCTATACTCTTGATCGATACTGGTTATATCAATCACCCCTTGATCGATAGCCTCCGTGCTCTGACCGAAAAGCTCTGCAGAGATCATCTGCCTTGGTCCCTTTTGCTCCTTTTTGTCCAGCTAGCTTCCTGGATCATCCTCAAAGCTCCTCCAAGCTCTTTTTAGCTCCATAAGTACCTAAAAACATCCATAATGCAAGAAAAAGGCAAACTATATCCTAAATGTAACTTAAGTCTAAAAGGAGAAGAAAATGGGACAAAAACTAAGGAAAACATGCAAAAGAGAACCAAAACATGTAGTAAATGCAAGCCTAAATGGTGTAAATACAAGAGATATCAACACCCCCACACTTGCCTTTTGTTTGTCCTCAAGCAAATAAGAACAAATGAGAGAGTGAGGTTTGAAGGTGGGCATTCAGATTCCAAAAGTTCAAAGGTAAAAAGATGGTATCAATGCTTAAGTGCCTAGTTGTAGGATGCAAACATAATCAGCTATACTTAAAAGAACCTAGCCATGCTCATCATGTTTCAAAATGATCTCAAATCTCAACTTAGGCAAATGCTCAAATCAACCAACTCTTTAACATTCAATTAAGATCAGAACCATGGATCATGCTTATTCAAATCAAGTGAAGACATTTGGTTTAAAGGGTAAGGTTATGAGATAAAAAATGATCTCATTTTAGCAAAAGGGTTTTAAAACACAAGGGATCTTAGGCAAAATGTTAAAGGTAAAAGCACAGTTATGCATGCAATTGAAAGCTCTCTTCTACCCTTTTACCCAAAGATGAATCCTAAGCACTTCTAAACCCAAAGTGAACCCCTAAGCCTACCCTTTCCTAAACTCTACCCTTTACCCTTCTTCATGGCTGGGGAAACTTCTTCTTTTTGCTTGTGTGGCTGCTTCTTTTTGGTTGGGACTTGCTCTTCTTTGTTGTATTGGCACCTTCATCACCTTTGGTGGATTGTTCTTGGTATGATTTTTTTTTTCTTTTGACCTTTCTAAGCTTTGTTGCTGGCGCCCTTCTTCTTTACACTTAAAGCTTTTTCTTCCCATTACTTAACCACAACTCTAGACTGTTTCCCCTTTTCTACCATATCAAACTTTTTCCTCTTCTTTCAAAACATATATACATGAAGTTAAATCCACTTACCCTACCCTTTTACCCCAAAACTCCTATCCTAGAATCAAGCTCAGGATGCAAGCTGATATCTACAAGAGAGCTTATTATTGTCAGCCTTATTCCTAACACTTTTTGCCAAGAAAAAATCAAAAAATGATGATCAAAGGCCTCACAGCTCTCAAGATATTGTTTAGGCTCAAAAGGAGGTTTTGGTTAAGGGCGTGGATGTAACTGTCCCATAAGTATGAGGATCAGCTATTTGGATCAACAAGAGTGGTCGAAAGGAAAAAGATGATCCAAATATGAATATGGTAGCCATGAAATCACTTTTCAATGCATAAGACATGATAATTAACAGTCCAAATTAAAGTTCAAGTTGATAGAGTTGATTTTCAGAGAACAAATGCTTTCAGAATGAGATGAGAAGACCAAATCTAGCAATCTAAGCATAGTTCAGCCTTAACTTCTAGCAATCTTATGATGCATCAAACAACTAGCCACTTAAACACTAAAATCATCTCTAAACTCTAAGCACTTTACAAGGAAAGTTCATCATAATGCCCTATGCAAATGCAATGCAACCTATATGTCAACAATAGACTCAATCTTAAGAGAATGATATGCAACTATATGCTTTCTTTTTGGTTTGCAAAAATGCAAAATTTTTCAAATTTTTCGATTTTTTTTTTGTGTTTTTCTATGCTTTATATGAATGCATGGTATGCATGAGACTCAAAGTGAAAGAGAAATAAAAACTAAGAAAACAAAACACAAAGCCAAACTCCAAATCTCTCCCCCACACTTAAATTACACAGTCTCTTGTGTAATGAAAGCAATGAGAGAGAGAAGCAACAAAATATAATACAAAATTGAAAAAGATGCAATGGTATAGACAATGAATAGGATGTGGTACCTTGTTTAATAGTAGGAGTGGTGGGAGGATCCAGATGTCTGAGGAGACTTGCTAGCCCTCCTCTTGTTTCTCCTCTCATAAACCTTTGTAGATGGCTCTGCTGCTTGTGGTGGGGGAACCAAACTTGACCATAACTGCTCAGCTTCTGAAGAAGTACCTTGATGACCCCATTGCCAAGTTTGTTGAACCTCAGAAGGGTAGGGAGTTGACTCCCATGCTGATGGAATATGGGTCCTTGGCTCATATGATGAAGCCCTTGGTTGTGCCCATGTCCCCCATTGATCACTAGGCTGTGCATGAAAGGAATGTCTTCCGTGGGGGTTCCAAACAGCCTCCTCTTCTTCAGTTGGGTCAGCTTGTGGCATAGGCTCTTCTTGATGATGAGTGTGCTCATGAGTATGGCTCTGATGGGAAGCTCCTGCTGATGTAGCTTTGTTATTCATGAACTTCCATTTAACCATCTTCACCAACCTCTTAATGCCTCTGTCTTGCCATTTACACCATTTCTGGAGAGTGTTGATGTGTGCATGAGCAGACTTCATAGAGCTTTCTTGGCTTGGGCCTCCATAAGGTTGGAAGTGGAACTGCTTTCAACTGTAGCTCAACACTTCTTCTTCTTCAAGCTCATCTTCTTCTTCTTGTGCTTCCCTTTGGTTTTCTGCGCTAGCTGGAGCATCTTCTTGGACTTCTTCTTCAACCTCTTCTTCTTCTGCTTCCTCACTATTCTCCTCTCTTTCTCCAGGAACAGGGCTGCTTTGGTAGAGCTGATCATCACTTGGATGGAAGCTGAGGTTGCTCCTTTTGGTGAAGGAGGTGAGCCTTGGATTGGGGAGAAGGACTTTTGCTGGTGTGCTGAAGTTCTTGATGAAGTTGTAGACATGCTTGCCACTAATGCTCCCCTTCAAGGAAGTGGCTTCTCCTAAGATAGTCTAGATCAATCCATTGTGGCTCAAGAGCATCATCATCATATCCCTCAAGGTTTACTCCACTAGCCAGAAGAATAGCTGTCACAACTCCCCCAATGTGGATCTGTGGGCTCTTCCCTTTATTCACCTCACTCAGAACCCAGCTCTGGTAGGAACAGAGCTGCTCCATCAGCATAGACAAATAGCATGGATATATTTTCGGCGTCTGGAGAGGTGTTCCATCTCTGGCGGTGCCTACAATATCATACACTCCTTGGTATATCAGGTCTATCTCCTTTCCTGTGAGATATGTTGTCTCCTTTTTTGCAAAGAGTGTGTTTGCAAGTGCCTTGTGAACATATCTCACAGCAGGATGCTTCAGGTGCTGATTCCTTGTTGTTCCAGAAATGTATTGCCCAGTCCTAATAGCTTCCCACAACATGGTGTGCTGCTTCCTGGAAATGTAGAAACTGCTCAGCTTGTTGGTGTAGGACCTTAGATCAAGAGCTTTAACGATAGCCAGGAAGGTGGAGGTGAACTTCTGATTGCCAATCTTAAAAGAGAACCACTCATCTCCATTAGGAAGCTCATTGTCTTCATACCAGACCACATGAAGAGTGGAGAGAAACTGGTAAGTGTGTTGCTGGTATGATGGGAGTGGTGTTGTCATGAGGCCTTCAAGTGCCATGTTTTCAAACACTGTCTTGCAGTCCATGTAGATCCCAAGTGCCTTCATTGTACTAGCACAAGGGTATCTTGTTGGCTTGAAAATGCACTGGTTGAAAGCCTCCATGAGTTCCCTAGGCTCACGGTAGTGGACTCCTTCCTCCACAGTTTTATTCTTCCTGTTCTGATTGGGGCATTTATCCCTAACTAGTCTCTTTCCAGCAGCTTTGGATGAGTTCTCAGCAGCAGCGCCCTTTCCTTTATCTTTCCTGGCTCTTGGTGAAGTGGGTGCTTCTTCCTGTGGTGCCTTTCCCTTTCTCCCAGCAGCTATTTTTGTCTTCCCCATGGTACCTTCAAAAACAAAGCTTGAAGATAGGATAAGTGAAAGAACAAAAACTGAAAAACCAAATAACTGAAAGCTTTTAAAAAGAAAACTCTCTAGGCTAAGATAAGCTTAACAAGTCTTAACAACAAGATTAAACATCAAAAAGCAAGAGGGATTCAGAAGCTAACAGTTTAGATAAGCTAGAGTTCATAAAAATAAAACAGCTATGCATGTGAATCTAGTAAAATGGTTCTTATGCAAAAGAGATGATGATCATGCAAAGGGATGTAAACAAGCAAGTAATGAGATTGATGAACAGTAAACAAAGCTTAAACATCTAACTTGCTTACTTTAAACAAATCCACAATTCAAGATCAAAGCACAACAGTTAAAATTAATCAAAACTTGCTCTTAAAACCATAGATTAAGCGATTGTAAACACATGCATTGATTAAGAGCAAATAATGGATAGTTGAGGAAGCAAACCTTAATGAAGCTTATGAGCACTTAGAAAAAGCAAATAAAATAGAAAAAGAGCTATGATTTTCGTGCTATAAGTGAGAGAAGTAGTGAACTGAAGTGTGAAGAGAAGTGGAGAAGATTGTTGGTTTAAATAGAAAAGAAAAAGGGGAACCAAAAGAATCAAAAGTTGGTGAGGGAACCAAAAGAATCTAAAGAGTGGGGGACAAGAACAAAAGTGCTCAGGAGCTCTGCAAGTGGACAGGAAGCATCCAAAGTTTAAGTTTAAACCTCATTGGCTCCAAACCAAAGGAGGGAAAATTTTTGAAAAGATGAAACACTTACCTCGGGCGGGTATCTGTCACATGTGATCCATACTACTGATCGATATGCTCAGTATCGATCACAAGTGATAGATACAAATGATCGATATCCTTCCTGTGAATCGTATCGATCTTCATATGATCGTTACACTGACCAAAATTCATACGGCGGGTTTATATCGATCAGTGTTTGATCAATATGAATGATCGATACGGTTTTCACTTTCAGACTTCCTTCCCTATCGATCAAAAGTGATCGATAGGTTGACTGGTGCATCTGGCTCCACTGATATCGATCATTCATGATCGATATGCTCAGTATCGATATTCATGATCGATATGCTCAGTATCGATCTGTCATGATCGATACAGTTGATCGATATCAGCCAGAAAGTACATGTTCTTTACCCCTTAGAGACTTTCTCAACCCCCAATTCGAACTCCTGCTTCTATACACATTAGCCAAGCATAAAAAGAAAACTAGAAAGCATAATTTATACAAAAGGATACCATGGGACTACCTCCCAAGTGTGCTTGTTTAAAGTCACTAAGCTTGACTTTGCTTACCTCTCTAGTGGAGGTCACAGAAGAAGTCTTGGAACTCCTTGGTGTTGCAGTGCTCACCTTGACATTCCTGGTGACTCCATCAACCTTCAACACAGCAAAGGGTTTTGGTTTGTTCCTCCCCTTCATCTTGTAGTGGACTTTACCATTCCTAGAAACAAAGAGCTTCAAGACAACCCCATCTTCCTTGTCATCTAATAGAACTTCATTCATGCAATCAGAAACTCCTATTTTGAGGACCTCCTCTTCAGTGGTATCAGCAAATAGCTTGGTTAAGCAGCAACCATCAAAACTTTCACCAACATAGCCTTCAAACTCTGGCCAATACTTCCCAAGCTTCTTCAACTTCTTGATGTCCATTGAGAAGGCCTGCTCATTTTCCAGCTTATTCCCCTTTGAGTCAAACCTTATAACCTTCTGCTTGGTCAGTCTCAGCTCTATTGTGCATTCTCTTGCATCAAACACTGCTCCAGCTGAGGCTAAGAAAGGTCTTCCCAGAATGATAGCATTCTTTATATGGCCTTCCACATCAAGCACTAAGAAATCAGTGGAGATGGTTACTCCTTTAATCATCATTGGTACATCCTTGAGACTCCCAAGTGGTGTCTTTACTGTCCCATCAGCTATAGTAAGGGACACATTACTCTCTTGAAGTTGAGTGTAGCCAAGAGCTTTAGCAGTAGATGATGGGAGAAGGTTGATACTTGCTCCAAGATCAAAAAGACAGCTTTTAAAGGTTTACCCCTTAAGCTCACATAGGAGGGTGAAACAACCTGGATCTCCAAATTTCTTGACATTAAGCTCCTTAACCTTTGCTGCTCCAGCTTTAACTCTTAGCTTCTTAAGCTCTTCTTGGCCATTCAAACCCCTCATTTCCATTTGAGCAGCATAGAGGGTCTCATACTTCTGCACTAGCTGTTCCTTGAATCTTCCTCGAAAAGGGATGGTTGGTTGGTAGACAGGAAGGATAGCAGCTTGAGTCCTTGGTGTTGTCAACAACCTCATGTGGCGCCCACCACTCTTCTTCTTCTGTGTTTTCCCCATCTTCAAAGGTTCTTCTTCTGCAGCTCCTTTGTTAGTTTAAACTTCTAAGAACTCTTCCCCCCCCCCCCCCCCCCCCCCCCCCCCCCCCCCCACTTTGAGGTTCAGTGTCCTCAGTGAACAAGTAGAGGAACTCTTCAATGATAGCCTCCTCTTCAGCTGAGTAGCTCTCTTCTTCTATGACTATGGCATTGCAGAACTCCTTTGAGTCCTTTGGGTTAGCTTCTGGTTTACCAAGAAATTGTCCTTGAGGCTTGGAACCAGCTATGCCTTTGTTATTCTCCAGTGTTTTGACTCTTGCAGCTAACCCTTCAAACTTGTTAGTGAGCTCTACATGTACTGAATCAATTTTGTTGTGGACCTCTACAAACTTCTTGTTCATTTCCAAGGACAGGATCTTTTCCCATTGGTGTGCTTTGTCTCCAAGAGAAAAAAGGAAATTACCTGAGTTTGAAGCCATCCTCACTCACCCCATTGATCTTTGTGAGGGAGCATAGTCTATCAAAATTATCAAGATGATCTAGAGGATCTTCAAGTGGCAACCCATGGAACTTGCTGCTCTGAACCATTGAAATCAATCCAGACTTTATCTCAAAGTTGTTGATTTGGACTGTTGGTGGAATGATGTCAGTCCTGTTGTTGTAGGCATTTGGTGCATTACCAGCGCCAATGGGTCTAGCTGCTCTTGGAGCTTGTGCAGCGCCTCTTGGTCCTTGCTCACCCTGTAAGCCCTGAACACCTTGATGTCCATGTATACCCTGAGCGCCAACACCTCCTTGGGGACCCTGAAATCTGATATCATCCATGACTTGTTCCTGATTGTTCATCTCAAGTCTTTCCAAGTGTTGCTGCCTTTCTTGCTGTCTCCTTTCTCTCTGACCTCTGTCCAACAGATTGATGTTGTCTATGAAGTCCACAAGATTGCTTTGAACCTCTGGATCTCAAGTTCATATACCTGAAAGACAGCAAAGTGAGTCAAAGGAGATTAGTAACCAAAGAAAACTAAAAACCTGATCTTAAAGATTCTACAAACTCTAATGTTTCAAACTGTAAACCCAAATGGCAACGGCGCCAAATTGATGCAAGAGTTTTTGGGCTCTTGTTGTCAATCACCCAAGCTTGTACTAGTCAGTTGTAGCATAACATAGGGTTTTTATCAATCCAAATGGGTTTTGTTGAAAGCAGAAGAGTTATAAGCAGAAATCTATAAGTCAAGCAAGCACAGAAAAGTTTTTGTTGCCTAAGCAACCAATCTATCACCCTAAGATGATCAAGCAACAAAGAGAACAAAGAAAAAGGTAGTTTAAGCAAAATTAAGTAAGCAAAACAGAGCAAAACAGAGCAAATCCGAAATATATCAAAAGAGAAAGCAAGTTCCTAGATGTGGCTATTGATTTTGGTGAATCTAGAGACTAACTAAGGCTGTTTCAAACAACATTGATCAAGCAAACAAGCTAGCAATAGTGAATCCTAGACATAGAGTTCACAATCAAGTAAGCTAGATCCAATCTCTTGTAAAATAGCCCTTTGCTAAACATCTTAACAAGAACCAACTCTCATTAGTGCTAAAACATTCAGCAAGCATTAATAAACAACTCTATTCAAGTCAAAATTCTCCTCAAACAGTCAATCTCTTGAGCCAAGGCCAGCAAATCCTCTATTAAACAAGATCAGCATTTCATCAAACACTTGGTGGGCATAAGAGAAAGCTCAAATTCTAGATAAGTGTGATCAAGACAAATCTAGTTTAAGAACAGATTAATAGAGAGGAACCCATATACTGAAGCACTAAACAAGCCTTAATCAATCCCTGAATCCCCTTAATCTACCACATCTAAGAACCCTAAGCAAACTACTCACTAATACTCATGTTTAACACCAAATCACAAGAGGAAAAGATACTAATCATGATTAAAATAGAGATTAAAGAAAGATTAAAGGCAAATACCAACTTATATTAAATAAAGCACAATATTTGTCTTACAAACTCAAAGAAAATGCTTAAGAACAGTAAATTGACATTACTTCTCGAAAATACATAAAAAGGGGCTATTTATAGCCAAAAGAAGGAAGCCCTAGAGTAATGGCAAAAGTGTAAATAAAACAGGCTCGGACTGGGTTTGTATCGATCAGTTGTAACAGTCTGGGTTTGATCGTTACAAATCATACTGATCTGGAGGGTGGTCGATACAGTGACCGAAATAAGCACGGCGCGTTCGTATCGATCACTCCTGATCGATACCTTTGATCGTTACGCCTAGTATCGATCACCCTTGATCGATACTCTTGATCGATACTGGTTGTATCGATCACCCCTTGATCGATAGCCTCCGTGCTCTGACCGAAAAGCTCTGCAGAGCTCGTCTGCCTTGGTCCCTTTTGCTCCTTTTGGTCCAGCTAGCTTCCTGGATCATCCTCAAACCTCCTCTAAGCTCCTTTTAGCTCCATAAGTACCTAAAAACATCCATAATGCAAGAAAAATGCAAACTATATCCTAAATGCAATCTAAGTCTAAAAGAAGAAGAAAATGGGACAAAAACTAAGGAAAACATGCAAAAGAGAACCAAAACATGTACTAAATGCAAGCCTAAATGGTGTAAATACAAGAGATATCAGCTGTGCACTTGCAGTTGTATTATAAATTGGGTAAAACTAGACCCTGATCAAGTCAAAGGGTATCGAGATACTCTAACCGATGCACCATTTTCAGGACATCTGTACCGGTCCACATATCGATGTGGAGCAAGTTGATACACAATCCAGGACATGTATCGAGCAGAGTATCGATTGTTCTGCTCCATATGCCTTAGTAAAAGGGTAATTTTATCGACCAGCGTACCGAGAAGACCAGCCTATAAGCCTTAGCCAGCGGCGACTGTATCGATCAGTGTATCAATCAGACTTGGTTGATACAACCCTCAACCGACCAATATCGACCAGCGTATCGATGTAACCAGCTGATGCAAGGTCTCCAAACCAACTCTTTTCCGGTTTATTTTCGGTTTACTAAGGGTTTTCCTGGAAACTAAATGTATGTTGTGACCCAAAAACATTAGGGGGATCTTCCTTTCATCTTTATCCATTAGATATTAGCTTTATCCTTTGTATTCTCCCTTTAATCTCTTGTAATTTCTGCTTTAAATCTTGTTCTTTCAATAAAATCTGGTGTTTTTCTTCATTCTGATCTTGATTAGTGCTTCTCCTTTGCTATGGGTTATAGCTAAAACCATGATTAGTGAGTAGTTAGCTTAGGATTTGAGATGGGATAGAGATAGGGAGACTTGAGGCTTGATTAGTGATTGCTTAGTGCTTAATGTTATTGTTCCTTCTTATTGATTGTGTTTAATGCTAGATTAGATCCTGCTAAGTTGATCTAGATCCTTGGGTTCTCTTATGCCTGATAAGTGTTTGATGAAATGCATGGATGAGTCAAGTAAGAGATTTGCTTATCTTAGTCTAAGAAATTAGATGTCTAAGAAGTAGATCGGCAATATACAAGTTTCTGACTAATGAAAAATTCTTTGATTGATCAGTAAACTAGAAACATCAATAGTTTCAGCAAAGTCCACTTAACTTAAGCTTCAAAAAGACTAAGTTAGTAAGTTTAATGTTCATAGAGCTTGATTCCTCATTCATACCTGATAAATTGCCTGCAATGATTGAAAAATGATGGTATTCCTCTCCCTTGATTGATAAAAAAAAAATTAATAATAATAAATGTGATAAATTTTGAAAATTTAAGATGATTCTCTTTGAATATTTATACTTCTAATGAGGTTTAGCAAAGATAGTTATTGGACAATGCTGTGAATTTATGAGTTGAATTTTTGATGTTGTGAATATCTAAGGAAAAGTACATGGTGGTCTGATTTGATTTAAGAAATGCAGTGTGTGAATTACAGGATGAACAGTCAAAACAATTATCTATGAGAAGGTGAGTTCCCGCATTTTCAAACCTCGACTTTGTTCTTAGTCTTCTGTTTACTTGAGGGCAAGCAAAAGCTAAGTCTGAGGGAGTTAATATATCATGGTTTTTATAGTTTTTAACCATGATATAAGTCTTTCTTTATTGAGTTTTTTTTGTCTTTTTAGAGTCCTATTAGAGTTTTTACAGGGTAATGCGTGTTTGGAGCATAACTGGAGATTCTGGAGCATTCTGGAACAAAGCATGAGTTCTTCCCGACTAGAACAACAAGGAGACGTGTGATACCTTTAGAGAAGATCGTCACCACTGAATGGGTGACGCTTGTCACCCACATATGAGGAGCAATTTATTTAAAGATGGAGGAAGAATTGCAGTTTTTGCCCATAAGTTTCATTAATTGCAAAAGCACCCCAGTTCGTTTTTAGTCTGTATTTTAGGTTTTTCAGCCACTTTTTAGCTGGTATCTGATTTCTAGAGAGAAAAAGAGAGAGATTTGTACCACAGCTTTTGGGGAGACAATTCTGAGACTCTGTTTCTTCTTAGAGAAGAATTCGAACTCATTTTATCTCTCTACTTATTTTTTTTATGCAATCTATTTTTTTCATGATGTTTTCTAAATTCACCGTGTCTGAGTAGTTTGTTAGTTACGTTAGGAAAATTGAAAGGTTGATGATGAGTTTGTAGATTTAATTTGTTCTTCTTCTTGATTTGTGCATATCTCGATTTTAGGATTAATCATCCAGAAATTGCATTCTAGGTTGTTAAATAGATGTGAGAACATTGTTAATCACTTGAACTAATCACAGATGAGATAATTACTATCTGTAAAAAGATTTGATTTAGGAATTTTGTGAACAATCGAACCTGATCGTTAACGCTTGTTTAAATTATCAGAATTTACAAAGAAATTTGAAATTCTGGAATTTAGGCATAGATAACTTCTGCAACGAGAGTTGATTGGCTTTAAATCATTGTTTTGAGTTCTAGACAATTTTAATAATATCATGATAGTTTACATTCTGCATTCTTGGATTCAAGCTGCGAATTATCCTGGCATAGTGTTTTAATCTCTTGAATCTTAAGAATATCCAATCAATCGCCTGCTTTCGTTTCGTTTAGTTATTTTGATTTGCATACATTTGATTTGACTAAGCTTAATTTGAATCAAGAATCTGTTGTGTAACGATCTTAAGTCTCTTGGGATTCAATAACACTTTATACTACATTTGCTTTGCTGTGCACTTGCAGTTGTATTATAAATTCGGTAAAACTAGACCAGGATCAAGTCAAAGGGTATCGAGATACTCTAACCAATACACCATCTTCAGGACATCTGTACCGGTCCATATATCGATGTGGAGCAAGTCGATACACAATCCAGGACATGTATCGAGCAGGGTATCGATGGTTCTGCTTCATATGCCTTAGTAAAAGGGTAATTTTATCGACCAGCATACCGAGGAGACCAGCCGATAAGCCTTAGCCAGAGGTGACTGTATCGATCAGTGTATCAGCCAGACTTGGTCGATACAACCTTGAACGACCAATATCGACCAGCATATCGATGTAACAAGCCGATACAAGGCCTCCGAACCAGCTCTTTTCTGGTTTATTTCTGGTTTACTGAGGGTTTTTTCTGAAAACAATAATATATGTTGTGACCCAAAAACATTAGGGGGATCTTCCTTTCATCTTTATCCATTAGGTATTAGCTTTATCCTTTGTATTCTCCCTTTAATCCCTTTTAATTTCTGCTTTGAATCTTGTTCTTTCAATCAAATCTGGTGTTTTTCTTCATTCTGATCATGCATAGTGCTTCTCCTTTGCTATGGGTTATGGCTAAAACCATGATTAGTGAGTATTTTGCTTAGGGTTTGAGATGGGATAGAGATAGGGAGATTTGAGGCTTGATTAGTGATTGCTTAGTGCTTAATGTTATTGTTCCTTCTTATTGATTGTGTTTAATGCTAGATTAGCTCTTGCTAAGTTGATCTATATCCTTGGGTTCTCTTATACCTGATAAGTGTTTGATGAAATGCCTGAATGAGTGAAGTAAGAGATTTGCTTATCTTAGTCTAAGAAATTAGATGTCTAAGAAGTAGATCGGCAATATAGAATTGGATTAGTTGCTCTTAATGCTTATTGATCATCTATTTCAGTAGTGGAAGTTATCTGATTATGTGCTTAGCAAAGTGAATAGTATCAAGGAATTAAGCTAGTTATAGCTGTTAATTTTATGCTTAGGAATAGTTTTTTGTGGGTTTGTAAGCATCATTAGTTTAGCTAAAAGTCTCATTAGATCAATTATCCTATTTTAAGCCTACTAGTCTTTAATTGTTTGAATTCGAACTTGCTCTAGTTTCTTGGTCTTGCTTTGCTTGCTTTAATTCATTTGAAGTCTCTCTACCTATTAGAATCATAGTTCACTTTATCTAATCACTGCTTGCTTGATTTAGATAGTCTATTGCATTATTGATTGCTTACTTTGCTCATTTGGATTGATACCTACATTCTATAATGATATGAGTATATGTAGGATTTAAAGTAGAATAAACACCTACATCAGTGACGAGCGTCACCAACTACAAACTCAGGTAAACACTTGGGTTTCTCTCTTATTACCGTCCCACTTCATCTCTTTTGCTATCTTCGGGCTTGATAATACTGGTGACAGTGTTGTTTAAGCCAGGGAGAGGTAGTTACTGACAATATGTTCTGTTTTGAGAGTCAATTAGTTGTGTCAAAAATATGTTTTATTGAGTAAAAATTAGTTGGGAACTAGGAATTTTTTTCTTGATTGTTTGTGTTGATTATTTTATCTGAGTGACCAGTGCTCCATGATTAATACCTGTTTCTGACTAATGAAAAATTCTTAAGCTGACCAGTAAACTAGAAACATCAATAGTTTCAGCAAAGTCCACTTAACTTAAGCTTCAAAAAGACTAAGTTAGTAAGTTTGATATTCATAGAGCTTGATTCCTCATTCATACCTGATAAATTGCCTGCAATGTTTGAAAAGTGATGGTACTCCTCTCCCTTGATTGATAAAAAAAGGAAATAAATGTGATAAATTCTGAAAATTTGACATGATTCTCTTTGAATATTTATACTGCTAATGAGGTTTAGCAAAGATAGTTATTGGACAACGCTGTGAATTTATGAGTTAAATTTTGGATGTTGTGAATGTCTAAGGAAAAGTACATGGTGGTCTGATTTGATTTAAGAAATGCAGTGTGTGGATTACAGGATGAACAGTCAAAACAATGATTTATGAGAAGGTGAGTTCCCGCGTTTTCAAACCTCAACTCTGTTCTTAGTCTTTTGTTTGCTTGAGGGCAAGCAAAAGCTAAGTCTGAGAGAGTTAATATATCATGGTTTTATGGTTTTTAACCATGATATGTCTTTCTTTATTGAGTTTATTTTTGTCTTTTTAGAGTCTTATTAGTGTTTTTACAGGTTAATGTGTGTTTGGAGCATAATTAGAGATTCTGGAGCATTCTGGAGCAAAGCAGGAGTTCTTCCCAACTACAGCAACAAGGAGACGTGTGATGCCTTTATTGACGATCGTCACCACTGAATGGGTGACGTTTGTCACCCACATATGAGGAACAATTTATTTAAAGATGGAGGAAGAATTGTAGTTTTTGCCCATAAGTTTCATTAATTGCAAAGGCGCCCCAGTTTGTTTTTAGTCTGTATTTTAGGTTTTTCAGCCACTTTTTGGCTGGTATCTGTTTCTCTAGAGAGAAAAAGAGAGGGCTTTGTACCACAGCTTTTGGGGAGACAATTATGAGACTCTGTATCTTCTTAAAGAAGAATTCGAACTCCTTTTATCTCTATACTTATTTCTTTTATGCAATATATTTTATTCATGATGTTTTCTCAATTCACCATGTCTGAGTAGTTTGTTAGTTAGGTTAGTATAAATGAAAGGTTGATGATGAGTTCGTATATTTATTTTACTGTCAGGAATAAGCCATTTGTTCTTCATCTTGATTTGCGCATATCTCGATTTTAGGATTAATCATCTAGAAATTGCATTCTAGGTTGTTAAATAAATGTGAGAGCATTGTTAATCACTTGAACTAATCATAAATGAGAAAAATTACTGTCTGCAAATAGATTTGATTTAGGAATTTTGTGAACAATCGAACCTGATCGTTAATGCTTGTTTAAATTACTAAATTCGCAAAGAGATTTGAAATTCTGGAATTTAGGCATACATAACTTCTGCAACGAGAGTAAATTGGTTTTAAATCATTGTTTCGAGTTCTAGACGGTTTTAATAATATCAGGATAGTTTACATTCTGCATTCTTGGGTTCAAGCTGTGAATTATCCTGGCCTAGCGTTTTAATCTCGTGAATGTTAAGAACATCCAATCAATCGCCTGCTTTCGTTTTGTTTAGTTATTTCGATTTGCATACATTTGATTTGACTAAGCTTAATTCAAATCTAGAATATGTTGTGTAACGATCTTAAGTCTCTTGGGATTCAATAACCCTTTGTACTAAATTTGCTTTGCTGTGCACTTGCAGTAGTAATATACATTGGGTAAAAATGGACCCTGATCAAGTCAAAGGGTGTCGAGATACTCTAACCGATACACCATCTTCAGGACATCTGTACCGGTCCACATATCGATGTGGAGCAAGTCGATACACAATCCAGGACATGTATCGAGCAGAGTATCGATGGTTCTGCTCTATATGCCTTAGTAAAAGGGCAATTTTATCGACCAGCGTACCGAGGAGAACAGCCGATAAGCCTTAGCTAGAGGCGACTATATCATTCGCTACATGGCTGAGTTCCTCCACGTATCCATAGGCTCCCTTTCGATCTTTAGCATGTCGACGCACCCTCCATAGCTCCAGTGTATCCAAAACAACCTGAATATGATGCAAGAATGGCCTTTACGCTCTTTTTTCTTTTTTACTTAGCCTTTTCGCTCTTTTTTTTTCTTTTTTTTTTATTTGAGAGCTATCTCCTTTTTTCAAACTCGAGCTTTCATTTAAAACAAGGCCAACCACTTAAAACTATGCATCCCTTTTTGTTCAAACCCCAAACACCAATTCTTTTCAAACCGAAACAAGTAAGCATAATCAATCAACACCCATGAATTCCCACCCTAACCTTAAGCCTAAAACTAGCTTCAATATGCAAAGCTAGCATCAATATGAGAGCCTAATCATGTCGCCTAAACCAAACACTATCTGCCAAGTTCAACCAAAAATTAAGGCCTCACAAAATCACACACGAAAAATTTGGCTTGAAAGGAGGGTAAGGGTTAAGGTGAGAAGTTCTATTCAGGCTTACAAAAGAGTGGTGAAAGGAATAAGAAAGCCTAAATATGTATATGTAATCCATGTATTCTTTTTTAAATGCACAAGTATGATAATTCAAAATTTAAGTTAAGGTTCCACTTGATAGAAAAGGATTCAATTCATGTTTGTTCAACTTAAGCCACGAAAATCAAGACAAATGATCCAAATATGGTTAGAACTTACTTTCAAAGTTTGAATAAAGCATCAAAGAACTACTAACTAGGGCCTTGAACCAATTCATGAGCTTAAAACACTTTACAAGGAAAAAAATTTCATATCATTGCCCCCTATGCAAATGCAAACAACCTAAATGATTAAAATTCTAGACTCAATCCTAAAATATTTGACAATGCAAATGTAAGCTATATGATTTTTTTTTTCGAAACTTATTTTAAAAATTTTATGATTTTTTTGTATTTTTCTATGCACTTAGATGAATGCAATGCATGAAGACTCAAGGATGCTAACACAAAATAAGATCCAAATAAAAACATGTCAAAGCACACACTCTCCCCCAAACTTGAATGACAACGTCTCGGTGTCAAACGAATTTAAGAGGAGATCAAAAACACAAAGCAAAAAAAATTTTAAAAAATGCATGATATATACAAGGGTTTGTGTTTTGGTACCTCGGAGCTAGGCATGACTGGAGCTTGAGGTTGCTCCTGTCCTCCTGCTCTTTCTAGGAGTGTCGTAGCGGATCTCCTTGTCCTTGCTCCTGCTTGTGCCTTCGTGTAGAGAACGGCGGCTAGCTTGATCACCTTCTTGGGGCTCACGGATCTCCACACCTCCGGTTGATCGTCTCCTCATCGTTTCTCCCATCTGCTCAACCTCTTCACTCACAGTCGTCTCAGATGAGCTCCCTTGTAGGTCCTTGATTTTCTTTGCCAGCTTCTTGATCATCTTCCCTTGCCACTTGTTAATCTTGCGCTGAATCTCAACAACCGAGGCAAGGAACTTTTCAGCCTTTGTCTGTGGCTCATAGTCTAGCTTGGGGAGATCAAAGCTCGGGGGCATCTCAGCATCTGAAGGAGGGGACTCTGAAGGTGAGCGAGTGAGCTGAGGTGGGGCTGCTGCGGTTCCAAGAGGTGGAAAGCATTCTTCATCGCTCGGTAGGAACTCTATTGTGTCGATGCTTTGGAGATGTGTTCCATCCGGATTAGGCAGGATGCAGACCTTCTTCGTGTGGTTGTGGTTGTAGAACAGGTAAGCAAAGAAGCCTGGAGCTGGAGTAGGTCCCAAGGAATCAGTGTTACGCATGTAGGTCTCATCCATGTAAGCACGCTCCACACAAGGCTCGAACTCCACAAGGGGCACTCCCGCTTGTATGAACATTGGTGTGAGGAAGCCTCCTATGAGTGCAGAGCTTGCCTTACACCCTAACGCCCAAGCTTTGTACTTGACCAAAGAAGAAGCCAAGATGCAACCGTAGTTGACGTCTTCTCCAAGCTCATCCTCCATTGGCTCATCATTCTCCTCTCGATCGCATACAACCTTCTTAACTCCTTGGAAAAGGAAGCACAGCTCGTTCTTGGTAACGGTTGGAGCTACGGATCTTCCACTGAATGTGTTGGCTAGCAGCTTGAGGGCGTATCTTAGCACAGGGTTTCACACCTTCTTGATCTTGGCTGTATTAGCCTTGTAGTCGTCATAGCTAGCCAAGTCCCATAGATCGTTCGCGGATGTGAACCGAGGGAACTCCACAAGCGTGGCTACAGCATTGAGACCATAAGCTTCGCATAGCTCAGGGATGGAGAGGTGGTAGGCTTGCTTCCTGATCTTGAACGTGACATGACCCTTGGAGGGGGTTTGGATGCTTGGATCTTCGTATGAGAAGTCCAAGGTGGAGAGGAAGTCAAGTGTGGCCTCGGGGTAAGTAGGGCAGTCCATCCGTGATAGGCAAGCAAGTCCCATGTCCCTTAGCAATTTATCAAAGTCCTCCAACAATCCTAGCCTTTCCAAGAGATCCCTACTTGCAAACTTTGTAGGCTCAAACCGTAACCTTTCAAGCCTCTTCTTTGCCTTCTTCTCATCCTTACTCCATCTGACCCTTTCTTCAACCACTTGCTGAGTCTCCTCTTGAGTTGCCAAATCTCTGCTTCTCTTCTTTGGTGCCATGGTACCTGAAACACAAGTTCTCAAAGAGAAAGTGAGTATAGGCGACGATTAAGAGAGAAGGATAGGCAAAGAGAGAAAATCTCTAAATATAAATCCTAGGTTTTTGTGGATTTTCCAAAATTTATGAATAAATAGAAGAAGAAAATCTCTTGAGATAAGGCTAAATCAAGAAAATTTCCCTAATACTTTGATACTCCTAAAAATTCATCATAATCCCTAGCAAATAACATTCAACCAACTTAACAAAAAGGAAATTTTCTTAAAAACTCAAACATGAAATTCAAGAAATTTTGAAAATACCTTTGAAAAGGGAAGTTGAGAAGATGTTATATGTCTTTAAAAACCGAACTCACACTCTCTCTTTCTAAAAATCAGTTTCAAAATGCAATGTGAAGAGAGTGTGGATGCAAGGTGGTTATAAAGACAAAAATCTAAGGATGCATGCAAGTGGTTTCTGAAAAGTGTGGTCAAGACACATCTTTCATGGTCAAAGATGTTTGCCTTGACCAAAATTCAAATTTAAAATAGGAGGGAAAGAGAAAAGAAGGGGGAAAATTTAAACCAACCTCGGCATGAGATCGAGTCAAATTGGTCGATCTTGACCTCGATCTCATGCCCATTTTGTCCGTGATCGAGAGGCTTGCTCGATTGGGGGCTCGATCTGATGTGAATCGAGCCTTAGATCAAGTCTGCTCCTCGTTCCGAGATTCCACGTGGTTATGGCCATGCTCCTCAGATCGAGCTCCTTGATCGATTTCGAGGTCGTTTTGGCAGGATCGAGTGAGCTGATCGAGTGAACTGATCGATCCAGTTCGAGGATCGAGTGAGACCAGTCGATCCACACCCCATTTGCATTTCAAGCTAAACGTATGGGCGGGTCATCCTCTCGCAATCGACAGACTCACTCGATCTCATCTTGATCGAGTGGCTTCACTCGATTTACTAGCTCGATCTAGTAAAGATTGAGCCTGGATAGGTCGATCTATCACTCGATCGTTTGCCTCACTTCTCCTTTCATTGCCTTGTTAACTCCAAGATCATGATCTCCGGTTCCCATCTCCATGTACCTACACACTTAAACTAAAAAGCATAAAATTGAAACAGAAAGAAATCAAAAATATGTACAATGATAGTCATGGGAATGCCTCCCAAGTGCGCTTGTTTTTCGTATCTTAGCTTGAC
Organism: Thlaspi arvense; assembly: GCA_911865555.2. Taxonomy (NCBI): domain Eukaryota; kingdom Viridiplantae; phylum Streptophyta; class Magnoliopsida; order Brassicales; family Brassicaceae; genus Thlaspi; species Thlaspi arvense. The sequence goes on along the minus strand of OU466858.1, from coordinate 50,029,453 downwards.
TTTACTTGGTTTAGGATAGAGGGGGATCTTGGAGAAGTAATGTGGCGCTCTCCTTGCTGCAATCACTTGCCATGTAGGGCTTGACTTTATGCCCATTCACCGTGAAACTCTGTCCACCCTTGCCGACCAAAGTAACCGCCCCATACGGTAGTACTTCTCTTATCTCAAACGGACCGCTCCATCTAGACTTGAGCTTTCCGGGAAACAACTTCAAATGTGAGTTGTAGAGCAGAACCAGGCTTCCCTCTTTGAGCTCCTTAAGCACCAGCTTCTTGTCATGCATGGCTTTGGTCCTTTCTTTGTAGATCTTGGCGCTTTCATAAGAATACAAACTCAACTCATCAAGCTCATGAAGTTGCACCAATCTTCTCTCTTGTGCCGTCTTGAGACTGAAGTTCACTTGCTTCACAGCCCAAAGAGCTTTGTGCTGAAAGATTTACCATAGAGGAGGCTGAAAGGCGTGGTACAAATGGGAGTCTTGAAAGCCGTTCTATAAGCCCAAAGAGCTTCATCAAGTTTGCTTGCCCAATCTTTTCTAGTTACTCCCGCGGTTCTCTCTAGGATGGCCTTGATTTGCCTATTCGAAACCTCCACTTTGCCACTGGTTTGAGGGTGATAAGGCGTAGCCACCTTGTGTTTAATTCCATACTTCCTCAAAGGAACCTCAAAAATCTTGTTGATGAAGTGGCTACCTCCATCACTAATCACCACCTTAGGAACTCCAAACCTTGGAAAAATGATAGTCTTGAAAAGCTTGACTACCACCTTTGAATCATTAGTTGGTGAGGCTATGGCTTCCACCCACTTAGACACATAGTCTACTGCCACTAGGATATACTTGTTGCCGTATGATGATGGGAATGGACCCATAAAATCAATCCCCCAAGCTCCAAAGACTTCCACCTCAAAGATAGGTACCTGCGGCATCTCATTCCTCTTTGTGATGTTCCCGGACTTTTGGCAAGCTTCACACGATTTTACAAACTCATGTGCATCCTTGAAGAGTGTAGACCACCAAAACCCAGCTTGAAGAACCTTTGTAGCCGTCTTGAATGAAGCGAAGTGCCCACCATAAGTCATACCGTGGCAATGGAGAAGAATGTCTCTTGCCTCTTCTCTTGTGACACATCTTCGGTATAGGCTGTTCACACCTCTCTTGTACAGATAAGGATCATCCCAAAAGTAGTGAGAGATGTCCCTCATGAACTTCTTCTTATGGTAATGGTCCAGGTGACTAGGCTCTTCTCCACAAGCTAAGTAGTTAACAATTTCTGCATACCATGGTAGATCCTCTTCCTTGAAGCTCAAGACTTCTTCAAACTTCTCCTCTAGCTTTGCACATACCACGGTGTTAACCAACATAAGCTGCTCTTCAGGGAGTGAGTCGTCCAAAGGTAAGACAACATTCACTCTCATCCTTGAAAGATGATCCGCCACACCATTCTCTATACCCTTCTTGTCCTTGATCTCCATGTCAAACTCTTGCAAGAGAAGGATCCATCTTAAGAGTCTCGGTTTGGTGTCTTTCTTGGAGTATATGTACCTCAAGGCAGCATGGTCAGTATACACGATGACCTTAGAACCCACCAAGTAAGACAACGGCTAGAAGCTCTTTCTATGTGGTTGCATACTTCACTTGCGTGTCATCCAAGGTACGACTTGCATAGTAAATCACATGCAGCTTCTTATCCTTCCTCTGACCCAAGACAGCATCCACGGCGTAGTCACTTGCGTCTCACATAATCTCAAAGGACAAATCCCAATCCGGAGCTTGAACTATAGGTGCGGTGGCTAAGACTTCTTTGATGGTCCTAAAGGCTTGTAGGCATTCTTCATCGAAGATGAACTCGGTTTCCTTTCACAGTAGCCTTGTGAGAGGACGTGCTATCTTGGAGAAATCCTTGATAAACTGCCTGTAGAAGCCAGCATACCCCAAGAAACTCCTAATCCCTTTCACGTTAAACGGCGGCTCTAGACTCATCATAACCTCTATCTTGGCTTTGTCAACCTCAATCCCATTCTCAGAAAACTTGTGCCCAAGTACAATGCCTTCTCTCACCATAAAGTGACACTTTTCCCAATTTAGCACCAAGTTTGTCTCCTCACATCTCTTGAGAACCCTGCAAAGAGTTGACAAACAATCACCAAAGGAAGCACCATACACAGAAAAATCATCCATGAAAACCTCTACCATTTCCTCTATAAGGTCAGAGAAAATAGAAATCATACACCTTTGAAAGGTTGCTGGTGCATTACATAACCCAAATGGCATCCTTCGATAAGCAAAGGTACCATAGGGGCATGTGAAAGTAGTTTTCTCTTGGTCATTTGGGTGAATGGGAATTTGAAAGAAACCGCTATATCCATCTAGAAAACAATAGTATGGATGATTAGCTAATCTCTCTAGCATTTGATCAATAAAGGGAAGAGGGAATTGATCTTTCATAGTGGCTGAGTTGAGTTTCCTATAATCAATACACATTCTATGTCCGGTTATTGTTCTTGTAGGAATTAACTCATCTTTTTTATTTTTATAACCGTGATACCCCCTTTTTTTGGTACCACATGGACCAGAGAGACTCACGTGCTATCACTGATAAGGTATATCACGTCAGCTTCTAAGAGTTTAAGATTTCTTTCTTGACCACTTCTTTTAAATTTGGGTTCAAACGTCTTTGATGCTCAATGGAAGATGTGTTTTCATTGTCTAAATGAATCTTATGAGTATAAAGCATTGGTGAAAGGCCCTTGATGTCACTGAGAGAGTACCCAATGGCCCTTCTATACTTCCTCAGCTCCTTAAGGAGTGAGTCTAACTCATCATCACTTAGATTTACATTCACAATGACTGGATAAGTATCATTTGGTCCCAAGAAAGCGTACCTTAGCCCATTTAAAAGCTGCTTTAGGTCCACCTTTGGGCCTAGCAGCTCACTCCAGTCCTCCTCTTGGCTGGTGTTGATGTTGCTGTCCTCATTCGCCTCTTTTGAACCCGAGTCATGAGCTCTTAAGCTGCTATCTTGGACTGTTCCTACCACAGAGATCGAGTCAACTAGTCGATCGCTACCTCGTTCTAGGCTGGATCGATTGCACTCCCTCGATTCACTTGCTCGACTGGATATGGATCGAGCAGGAGATCTATTCGCGAGGTCGTTCTCTGAACAGATCGAGTTGTCTTGGTCGATCGTCTCATCGATCTCTTTCCTGGATCGAGTAATCTGATCGATCTCCAGGTCGATCTCTAGGCAATGACCTTCACCTTCTTTCACAACCTTGCGAGAATCAAAGATGTGTACATACTCCTGGGTTTGTTCACTCAAGAAACCATACTCCCCACACTCCTTTGTCAAAGCTAGCTGTAGATGATCCTCTTGTGCCAATTCCTCAAGCAACTCATCAGCCAATTCATCCAAAGTTTCAATGTAGAACGCTTGTCCACCAATCGTTGGCTTCTTCAAGACTTCGTTAATGTCAAAGTTCAGCTTGATGTCCTTGCCAAGGTGCAGAGAAATCTTACCATTCTTCACGTCTATGATGGCTCCAGCAGTTGCTAGAAACGGTCTACCAAGGATTGGGAGGATCTCTTGGTTCCTCATCCATTTGTAGCACTACAAAATCTGTTGGCACATTCACATTGCTAATCCTCACGGGTAAAGCTTCAAGCATGCCTACAGGGAGCCTTATACTTCGGTCAGCCAGAATGAGTGAGATTCTACACTCCTTACACTTGGTGAAGCCTAGGTTTTTGGCAACAGAGTGAGGCATGAGGTTTATGCTTGCTCCTAGATCACAAAAGCAACTCTCAAACTTCAAAGGGCCTAGTACACAAGGTATAGTGAATGACCCCGGATCTCCTACCTTCTTTGGAGCTATCTCCTTGTGGATGATTGCACTGCATTCTTTACTCAATACCAAGACCTCGTCACTCTCTTTCTCCTTCTTAGCAAGAGTATCCTTTAAAAACTTGGCGTATTTTGGCATCATAGCCAAGCAATCAACCATCGGCAGTTTGATCTCAACGTTCCTTATGTGCTTCTCAAACAAGACTTTATGCTTCTCAATCAACTGCTTCTTGAACCGTCCAAGGAAGGGGAGCTTCGGTTGGTAAGGTGGAGGCACGAAAGCTTCTTTCTTCTTGCTAACTTCCTCCACTTTTTTCTCCAAAACCGCTTCCTTGCCTTTCTTTGGCCTTGCAATGTAGACATTGTCAAACGTGATCTCTTGATCATTTGAGAGATTACTCTCCCCCTCTTTAATCAAAATGTCATCATTGTCCTCAGGTATAGACCGTGGTGGTAGCTCTTTCTCACTTCATAAAGTGATCGCATTGGCATACTCCTTAGGGTTTGTCTCCCACTTCCCGGGTAAGCTACCTTGACCACTTGAACTGGCTTTTCCTTTCTCTAGCTGGCTAATCTTGTTGTTCAAGTTGGTGATCTGTGTAGATACCTCAGTAAGAGAAGAGTCCAGCCTATTGTTCATATCAACAAATTTCTATTTTGTAGTTGGTTGTCCCTGAAGTACTTGTTGGAACATAGCTTATACCGGATCTTGAGGTGGCGGTTGAACTTGTTGCTGGTGAGGCACGAACCCAGGAGGGAAGCCTTTGTTCCCTTGTTGTTTCTGGCCTTGGAAGTTTCATTGTCTTTGCCCTTGGTACCCACTGTTTTGTGTAAACCCACCTTTGTTGTAAGGAACAAAAGGTTTTCCTTGTTGTGGAGGGTACACTTGATCCTTAGGGTTCTCCACATTGGTGCTTCGGTAATACAGGTTGTTGTTGCCTTGATACCCTTGAACATAGCCCTGTGGTTTAGTATAGTTTTGGCCTCGAACCCAATTCGCTTCCTCTTGGCTCTGCTCTAACTCTTCTAGAACGTCTGTAGCCTCTCCCACAAAGTGTACATGCTTTTCATTTGCAAGTACCAACTTATCAATCTTTTCATGAAGTGATTTCAGCTGCTTCTTGTGTGCCTCAAGGTCAGACCCTCATGGTGCTCTATCATAGTCTTCACTGTAGTTGCCATCACTCAAAGCCAGGTTCTCAATAAGCTCCATTCCCGCTTCTACATCTTATCCAAGAAAGTTCCCTTTACTCGCTGTGTCTAGAAGCATTCAAATCTTGGGAAGAGCTCCTCTATAGATGGTGTTCAAGAGTGTCTCCTCAGTGAAAACATGATGAGGACATGCAATGGTGTAGTCCTTGAACCGCTCCATTGCTTCACTAAAGGTCTCATTCTGCCTTTGTGTAAAACCGCTAATCTCACTCCTTAGGCAAGCTGTTCTTGTACTTGAAAAGAACTTAGACAGAAATGCCTTTTTGCAATCAGCCCATGAGGTTATAGTCCCTTGAGGTAAGGTCTTCTCCCAATGCCTTGCTTTATCCCCAAGTGAAAAAGGGAAAAGCCTAAGCTTGAAACTATCCTCCGAGATCCCATTGATCTTGATCATTCCGCACACTTGCTCAAAATTGTCTAAATGCTCCAAAGGATCCTCCATTGCAAGTCCATGGAACTTGTTGTTCTGCACCATTGAGATAAAGCTTGGCTTGATCTCGAAGTTGTTGTTTTGCACCGGTGGTGGAGTGATGCCAAAACAGTTGTGATGAGTGTTTGGTGCATCACCCGCACCAATGATCCTTGGTTGCCTTGGGGCGTGGTTGGGGATTCCATTACCCCTACCAGAACCAGCACGGTGAGGTGGAGCCTCAGCTTGGTCTTGCTCAGCCATGACCTCAAAATCAATAATATCCGGTTGCAATATCTCCTCAAAGTCTTGTGCTTGTTCCCTTGCCCTTCTTAACCTTGCACTTCCAAGTTGATGAATGTTATCTAGAGGTTGTAGTAGATTGTTGTCACCACTAGGCCTCAGATTCATGTACCTAAGAAGGCAAGTATGAAGGTAGATAGATTAGTAACCAAAGTAAAAATAAAGACTTAGTCTCTACTAAGCTCCAAATCCTAATACTTTCAAACTAAACCCAAGTTGGCAACGGCGCCATTTGATAACTAAAGTTTTTAAGGTCTAGTTTGAATAAAAGCCTAAAGCACAGTATAGTGGTAAGTATTTTTCAAGAGGTGTCAATCCAGCTCGGGTTGTCTTGAAAGATACTAGGAATGCAAGAGCTTTGTAAAGCTAAGTGAAATCCGGATTATTTGAGGAGAAAATCTATGAACACTAAATGCAGCTACCAAATGACCACAAAAACTATTTTAAAATCCCCTCTGAAGGGTTAAACAACTACTAGATGACTTCTAAGAATTTAAATTGCAAAACTACTGATTTTTAAAATTCGAAAGCTAAAAGCAGACAAAAAGGAAAAGTTCTAAAAAGATGATTTATAAGAAACTAAGACAAAAGACGCAAACTTTAGAACTAGGAATTGATGACTTTGAGTTTTAAGATGCTAAAAGTGGATTCAAGGTTGAGGGTCATACATAAGAGGGTTCAAGATTCAAGCTTTGGGTTTGAAAACATAGATCTACACATTTGAGTGATATCTCTAAGCCTTGAGAAACTAAAGCTAGATTTATCCATGGCGTGTGGTATAAATCCTTTCCTTAACCTTTTCTCATAACCCATGGCGTGTGGTGGAAAGAGAGGGTGAAGAACATGAAGCATAAATCTCAAAAAGTGGCTTAACTAGCTCCCTAAGCATCCATGGCGTTTGGGAAAGGATGAGCTAGTCTCTTGGATTTGGGTTTATGGGATCTCCTGAATCCTGCTAAGGTAAGGAAACCCCTGAGATCAAAGAGATATTTCTCAAGACTTTCTAGGCATTAAAACCCCCAAATCCAAGAAGAGATTAAGTTAAGAGCAAGAAAAGACCAAAGCTTAAACCTTTAAAACCCCTTAATCACCCCAACCTTAAACCCATGAATGACTACTCACTAGTCATGATTAAAACACATGAAAATGCAAAGAAAGAAAGGATGAGCATGATTAAACTACTAAGCAAGAAAGATTAAGGGAAATACTTAAGATTAAAGCAAGATTAATGTTTACAAAAATACCAAAAGCTTAAAAAGTAGACAATGGCGGTTTTTCAAAGCATAAAGATGATGGAAAACTAAACAAGAAGGAGACAATAAGTATTGTTCTGCCTCGCTCCCAAAATAAGGTAGACAAAGGAAATGGTCCCCTCACTCAAATCCAAAATATGAGCTGTCCGGATAAGGTTCAGAGATCGATCTGAGTCGTCGATCTCTCACTCAATCTTCTGCGTAGAATGTCTTCTTTTGCTCGATCTCCGGGTCGATTCGGTCGGGTGGATCGAGTGCTTCTATCGATCTTCTAGTCGATCCTTGGATGATCGAGTCGTGACCTCGATCTAGTCCTCGTTCTTCTCGGGCTTAGTTCCCGTGTCCGTACTCACGTTCGATCACCTTAGTCGATCTTGATCTCGATCCTCTTTTTTGAAATGACCCGAGTCACTCGATCTTCTGGTCGATCTAGATCGACCTTCCTAGCTCGATCTGCGCCTCAATCACGGTTCCTTTGCTGTATGGTTGAGTTCCTCCATGTATCCATAGGCTCTCTTTCGATCCTTAGCATGTCCACACACCTTCCATAGCTCCAGTGTATCCAAAACAACCTGAATATGATGCAAGAATGCAAGAAATATGCAAAATGCTAATGCAAAGTGTTCTAGGACCTAAAATGAGATAAATGGTGCAAACTAGCCTATTATGACAGATGTATGCATGAAAACTACTCTAAATGCATGATAAATATGCGAAATATATGAGTATATCAGTCACCAACTACAGACTCAGGTAAACACTTGGGTTTGTCTCTTATTACCGTCCCACATTATCTCTTTTGCTAACTTCGGGCTTGATAACACTGGTGACAGTGTTGTTTAAGTCTGGAGAAGGTAGTTACTGACAATGTGTTCTGTTTTGAGAGTCAATTAGTTGTGTCAAAAATATGTTTTATTGAGTCATAATTAGTTGGGAACTAGGAATTTTTTTCTTGATTGTTTGTATTGATTGTTTCATCTGAGTGACCAGTGCTGCATAATTAATACCAGTTTCTGACTAATGAAAAATTCTCAGGCTGACCAGTAAACTAGAAACATCAATAGTTTCAGCATAGTCCACTTAACTTAAGCTTCACAAAGACTAAGTTAGTAAGTTTGATGTTCATAGAGCTTGATTCCTCATTCATACCTGATAAATTGCCTGCAATGTTTGAAAAGTGATGGTACTCCTCTCCCTTGATTGATAAAAAAAAATGTGATAGATTTTGAAAATTTGAGATGATTCTCTTTGAATATTTATACTGCTAATGAGGTTTAACAAAGATAGTTATTGGACAATGCTGTGAATTTATAAGTTGAATTTTGGATGTTGTGAATGTCTAAGGAAAAGTACATGGTGGTCTGATTTGATTTAAGAAATGCAGTGTGTGGATTACAGGATGAACAGTCAAAACAATGATCTATGAGAAGGTGAGTTCCCGCGTTTTCAAACCTCGACTCTGTGTGCTTTTCCTTCATTTGGGATATCTTCTTGGGAATGAGATGCAAGTAAGTGTGCTTTTACCTTTTGCCTTTTGCCTAAGATGGAATCTTTTTCATTGAGTGATCCCATATGTTTAATAACCCTTTGCTAAAATGAGATCATTTTTATCTCATAACCTTACCCTTTGAACGAAATGTCTTCACTTGATTTGCATAAGCATGATTCATGTTCTGAGCTTAATTGAATGTTAAAGAGTTGGTTGATTTGAGCATTTGCCTAAGTTGAGGTTTGAGATCATTTTGAAACATAATGAGCATGGCTAGTTTCTTTAAAGTAAAGCTGATTATGTTTGCATCCCACAACTAGGCACTTAAGCATTGACACCATCTCTTTACCTTTGCACTTTTGGAATCTGAATGCCCACCTTCAAACCTCACTCTCTCATTTGTTCTTATTTGCTTGAGGACAAGCAAAAGGCAAGTGTGGGGGTATTGATATCTCTTGTATTTACACCATTTAGGCTTGCATTTAGTACATGTTTTGGTTCTCTTTTGCATGTTTTCCTTATCTTTTGTCACATTTTCTTCTCCTTTTAGACTTAGGTTGCATTTAGGATATAGTTTGCATTTTTTGCGTTATGGATGTTTTTAGGTGTTTATGGAGCTAAAAGGAGCTTGGAGGAGCTTTGAGGATGATCCAGGAAGCTAGCTGGATCAAAAGGAGCAAAAGGGACCAAGGCAGACGATCTCTGCAGAGCTTTTCGGTGTGTCATGGAGGCTATCGGTCAAGGGGTGATCGATACAAAGTGTATCGATCAAAGGTATCGGTCAGGAGTGATCGATACAAACGCGCCATGTGTATTTTGGTCAATGTATCGATCACTCTCCATACCGATATGATTCGTAACGATCAAGCCCAGACCGTTACAACTGATCGATATGACCCCAGTCCGAGCCTGTTTTATTTACACTTTTGCCATTACTTTAGGGCTTCCTTCTTTTGCCTACAAATAGGTCTTTTTCTGGAATTTTCGAGAAGTCATGTCAATTTACTGTTCTTAAGCATTTTCTTTGAGTTTGTAAGACAAATCTTTTGCTTTATTTAATATAAGTTGTTATTTGCCTTTAATCTTTCTTTAATCTCTCTTTTAATCATGATTAGCATCTTTTCCTCTTGTGATTTGGTGTTATACATGAGTATTAGTGAGTAGTTTGCTTAGGGTTCTTATATATGGTAGATTAAGGGGATGTTGAGATTGATTAAGGTTTGTTTAGTGCTTCATTATATGGGTTCCTCTCTATTGATCTGTTCTTAAACTAGATTTGCCTTGATCACACTTATCTAGAATTTAGGCTTTCTCTTATGCCCACCAAGTGTTTGATGAAATGGTGATCTTGTTTGCTGGCCTTGGCTCAAGATATTGACTGTTTGAGGAGCATTTTGGCTTGAATAGATTTGTTTACTAATGCTTGCTGAATGTTTTAGCACTAATGAGAGTTAGTTCTTGTTAAGATGTTTAGCAAAGGGCTATTTTACAAGAGATTGGATCTAGCTTGCTTGTTTGTGAACTCTATGTCTACGAATCACCATTGCTAGCTTATTTTCTTGATCAATGTTGTTTGAAACAGCCTTAGTTAGTCTCTAGATTCCCCAAAGTCAATAACCACATCTATGAACTTGCTTTTCTCTTTATTGAATTTCGGATTTGCTCTGTTTTGATTACTTAATCTTGTTTAAACTGCCTTTTTCTTTGTTCTCTTTGTTGCTTGATCATCTTAGGGTGATAGATTGGTTGCTTAGGCAAAAAAAAAGCCTTCTTTGCTTGCTTGACTTAAGGATTTTTACTCATAACTCTATTGCTTTCAACAAACCTATTTGGATTGACATAAAACCCTATGCTATGCTACAACTGATTCACATAGAGGGGTGATTGATTGAGAGCTAAAAACCTCTGTATCAATTTGACGCCGTTGCCATTTGGGTTTACAGTTTGAAACATTAGAGTTTGTAGAATCTTTAAGTTCAAGTTTTTAGTTTTATTTGGTTACTCACTCCTTTCCAAGTGTTTTCATTTCAGGAGAGGAACCACAAACAGCAAAGATGTTGTACTTTGAAGACACTACTTACAACAACTTCTTCCAAGAGCCTCTACCTATGCACTACTTTGAAGACAGCTACACTTCCCACCGACAGTGTGCAAACACTCCTTCCCTTCCTCAGGACCAATTCTATGTTTCTGCATCTAGAACAGATTACATCAAGAGCATGATCATGGAAAGCATCAATCTCCAAACCATTGGAGCCATGGAGATGAACAAGAGATTTGCTGAGCTGCACAACAGGATCGATTAAGTTCATGATGACCTTCATGCCAAGTTTGATGACCTAGACTCAAGGATATAACTCTTAGAGAACAGCCAAGACAATGCACCGACACCAAGACTTCAGGACACTCTTCCTAGACAATCTGCACACAATCCTCAGGAATTCTGCCACTTAATCACTGAAGAGAAAGAGGAAGAGGAATTCACTGATGAAGATGCCTCATTGGAAGAGCTTGGCATCATAATCCAAGAAATGCTATTACATATGGACAGGCTAAGGGTTGAGTATGGAGGGGAAGTCAGAAGTAGCAACATTGATGATCAAGAAGCTCAGGAAGTTGTAGAGAAATTCCTCCATGGACTTGATGTGAACTTGAACAGAGAAGAAGAACAAGAAAGTGCAGCACTGGAAGCTGCTCAGACAGAAGAGGCTGAGAAAACCCTTGCTGCTGCAGAAGAAGACACCACACCAAAGCACATAGATGCTGATGAAGAACTACTAGAGATACACCATGCTTTGATGGTCTTGTCTAACAACAATCCTCACGACTCCAAGGAGCTCTATCATCACCAAGTGGGAAACTCTTCAAGCAGTAATGAGAAGGGTAAAGGACCTGTAGTTCAAGACTACAAACCACCAGTTTCTTACCCCATAATGCATTTCAGAAAAGCTAGGATGGAAGTCTACACAAAGTTCAGGCAAGACATAAAAGATGCTGGAATAAAGCTCCCACATGGCACCACTTTGCTAAAAGTGAAAGATCAAATTAGGTTCCTGAAAGAAGTTTTTGACAAGCTAGAGTAATGGAACCAATCCTAGAGAATGTGGGGGCTCATATGAAAAGAAGCAAAGTGATGAAGTCATTACCAAAGCTCCCCAACCCAGGAAAGTTTCTCATCACTTGTGAGCTAGAGATGCTTGACAATGTCAAAGCCTTATGTGATTCAGGATCAACTGTGAATGTCATGTCCCTCCATATAAGCCAAACTCTAGGAATCAAGAAACTACAACCATCCAGGACCTCTATCACTTTTGTGGACAACACCTCCACAAGACCTTTGGGCATGGTGAAAGATTACCCTTTGAAGATTAGAGAATGCCTAGTGCCAACAGATTTTGTAGTCATGGAGAAAACATATTCCAGAGAGGTGCCACTTCTTCTAGGCACACCATTCTTGGCAACAGAAGGAGCTCAGTTAGACTTCAAGAGAGGTTCAGTGATTTTAAAGAATGTTGATGAGTTCAAAGTCTACAACATTGACTCTCCTTCCATAGTTTTCTGTGGAGCAACCGAGCAAAAGAATGAACAATGGAAGCTTCCAGATCATGGTTAGGATGCTCAGAATCTCACTATGAGCATGTTGATGAGTGATGCTTTTCCTGCTGATCCAGGACTGAAACTGGATGTTGAGTTGAAGCTTGAAGAGGGTTTGAAGGACAATGAGAGCTTGACCACCAAGGAAGTGAAACCTTCAATCACACCAAGTGTCAAAAAGAAGAGGCATAGGATGTCAGCTCGTGACAAAAATAAACTACTATCAGTGGGAACATGGGTTTACAAGAAGAAATAGGCAGGGGCACCAGCTCCATCAACCTCTACTCACTAGCCCTCAAGTAAGCAAAGTCAAGCTTAGTGACTTTAAACAAGCACACTTGGGAGGTAGTCCCATGGTATCCTTTTGTATATATTATGCTTTCTAGTTTCTTTTTATGCTTTGTTAATGTGTATAAAAACAGGAGTTCGAATTGGGGGTTGAGAAAGTCTCTAAGGGACAAAGAACGGGTGCTTTCTGGCTGATATCGATCAACTGTATCGGTCATGACGAGACCGATACAGACCGTATCGGTGATGAGTATCGATCATTTGTGACCGATATCAGTGGAGCCGGATTGCACCAGTCAACCTATCGATCACTTTTGATCGATAGGGAAGAGAGTCTGAAAATGAAAACTGTATCGGTCATTCATATCGATCAAACACTGATCGATACAAACTCGCCGTATGAATTTCGGTCAGTGTATCGATCTGATGATGACCGATATGATTCACAGGAAGGATATCGATCATTTGTATCGATCACTTATAATCGATACTGAGCATATCGATCATTCGTATCGGTCACTTGTGACCGATACCCGCCCGAGGTAAGTGTTTCATCTTTTCAAAAAAAAATTCGTCCTTTGATTTGGAGCCAAGGAGGTTTAAATTTAAACTTTGGATCCTTCCTGTCCACTTGCAGATCTCCTGAGCACTTTTGTTCTTGTCCCCCACTTTTTAGATTCCTTTGGTTCCCTCACCAACTTTTGATTCCTTTGGTTCCCCATTTTCCACTCTATTTAAACCAACAATCTTCTCCACTTCTCTTCACACTTCAGTTCACTACTTCTCTCACTTATAGCACGAAAATCTTAGCTCTTTCTCTCTTTTATTTGCTTTCTCTAAGTGCTCAGAAGCTTCACTAAGGTTTGCTTCCTCAACTATCCATTCTTTGCTCGTAATCAATGCATGTGTTTATAATTGCTTAATCTATGGTTGTAAGAGCAAGTTTTGTTAGTTTTAACTGTTGTGCTTTGGTACTGCATTGTGGATTTTTTTAAAGTGAGCAAGTTAGATGTTTAAGCTTTGTTTACTGTTCATCAATCTCATTACTTGCTTGTTTACATCCTTTTGCATGATCATCATCCCCTTTGCCTAAGAACCACTTTGCTAGATTCACATGCACAGCTGTTTTATTTTTATGAACTCTAGCTTATCTAAACTGTCAGCTTTTGAATCACTCTTGCTTTTTAGAAGTTTAATCTTGTTCTTAACACTTGTTAAGCTTATATTAGCCTAGAGAGTTTTCTTTTTAAAGCTTTCAGTTATTTGGTTTTTCAGCTTTTGTTCTTTCACTTAGCCTATCTTCAAGCTTTGTTTTTGAAGGTACCATGGGGAAGACAAAAATAGCTGTTAGGAGAAAGGGAAAGGCACCACAGGAGGAAGCACCCACTTCACCAAGAGCCAGGAAAGATAAAGGAAAGGGCGCTGCTGCTGAGAACTTATCCAAGGCTGCTGGAAATAGACCAGTTGGGAATAGAGGCGCCAAGCAAAATGAGAAGGATAAAACTGTGGAGGAAGGAGTCCACTACCATGAGCCAAGAACTAGGGATATCATGGAGGCTTTCAACCAGTGCACTTTCAAGCCAACAAGATACTCTTGTGCTAGTACAATGAAGGCACTTGGGATCTACATGGACTGCAAGACAGTGTTTGCCAACCTGGAACTTGAAGGCCTCATGACAAAACCGCTCCCATCATACCAGCAACTAACTTACCAGTTTCTCTCCACTCTCCAAGTGGTCTGGTATGAAGACAGTGAGCTTTCTAATGGAGATGGGTGGTTCTCTTTCAGGATTGGCAATCAGAAGTTCACCTCCACCTTCCTGGCTATCGCTAAAGCTCTTGATTTAAGGTCCTACACCAACAAGCGGAGCAGTTTCTACATTTCCATGAAGCAGCATGCCATGCTGTGGGACGCTATTGAGACTGGGCAATACATTGCTGGAACAACAAGGAATCAGCACCTGAAGCATCCTGCTGTGAGATATGCTAACAAGGCACTTGCAAACACACTCTTTGCAAGGAAGGAGACTACATATCTCATAGGAAAGGAGATAGACCTGATATACCAAGAGTGTATGATATTGTAGGCACCACCGCAGATGTGACACCTCTCCAGGTGCCGAAAAGATATCCATGCTATGTGTATATGCTGATGGAGCAGCTCTATTCCTACCAGAGCTGGGTTCTGAGCAAGGTGAATAAAGGGAAAAGCCCACAGATCCACATTAGGGGAGTTGTGACAGCTATTCTTATGGCTAGTGGAGTGAACCTTGAGGGACATGACGATGATGCTCTTGAGCCACAATGGATTGATCTTGCCTATCTTAGGAGAAGCCACTTCCTTAAAGGGAGCATTGGTGGCAAGCACGTCTACAACTTCATCAAGAACTTCAGAACACCAGCAAAAGTCCTTCTCCCCAATCCAAGGCTCACCTCCTTCACCAAAAGGAGCAACATCCGCTTCAATCCAAGTGATGATCAGCACTACCAAGGCGACCCTATTCCTGGAGAAAGAGAAGATGATAGTGAGGAAGCCGAAGAAGAAGAGCTTGAAGAAGAAAGAAGAGGAAAAATGTGTAGAAGAAGTCCAAGAAGATGCTTCAGCTGGAGCTGAAAACCAAGGGGAAGCACAAGAAGAAGAAGTTTACTTTGATGAATAAGAAGTGTTGAGCTACAGTTCAAGGCAGTTCCACTTCAAACCTTATGGAGGACCAAGCCAAGGAAGCTCTTTGAAGTCTGCTCATGAAGACATCAACACTCTCCAGAAATGGTGTAAATGGCAAGACAAAGCCATTAGGAGTTTGGTGAAAATGATTAAAGGGAAGTTCAAGAAGAACAAAGCTACATCAGCAAGAACTTCCCATCAGAGCCACACTCATGAGCACACTTCTCATCAAGAAGAGCCTGAGCCACAAGCTGACCCAACTGAAGAAGAGGAGGCTGTTTGGAACCCCCATGGAAGACATTCCTTTCATGCATAACCAAATGATCAATGGGGGACATGGGCACAACCAAGAGCTTCATCATATGAGCCAAGGTCCCATATTCCATCAGCATGGGAACCAACTCCCTACCCTTCTGAGGTTCAAAAAAATTGGCAATGGGGTCATCAAGGTACTTCTTCACAAGCTGAGCAGTTATGGTCAAGTTGGGTTCCCCCACCACAAGAAGCAGAGCTATCTTCAAGGACTTATGAGAGGAGGAACAAGAGGAGAGCTAACAAGTCTCCTCAGACATCTGGATCCTCCCACCACTCCTACTATTAAGCAAGGTACCACATCCAACTCATTGTCTATACCACTGCATCTTTTTCAATTTTGTATTGTATTTTGTTGCTTCTCTCTCTCATTGCTTTCATTACACAAGGGACTGTGTAATTTAAGTGTGGGGGAGAGATTTGGGGTTTGACTTTGTGTTTTGTTTTCTTAGTTTTTTATTTTCTTTCACTTTGAGTCTCATGCATATCATGCATTCATATAAGGCATAGAAAAACACAAAAAAAAAATCGAAAAATTTGAAATTTTTGCATTTTTCCAAACCAAAAAGAAAGCATGTAGTTGCATTTCATTCTTCTAGGATTGAGTCTAGTGTTGACATATAGGTTGCAGTGCATTTGTATAGGGCATTATGATGAAATTTCCTTGTAAAGTGCTTAGAATTTAGAGATGATTTCAGTGTTTAAGTGGCTAGTTGTTGATGCATCATAAGATTGCTAGAAGTTAAGGCTGAACCATGCTTAGATTGCTAGATTTGGTCTTCTCATCTCATACTGAAAGCATTTGTTCTCTGAAAATCAACTCTATCAACTTGAACTTTAATTTGGACTTTTAATTATCATGTCTTATGCATTGAAAAGTGAATTCATGGCTACCATATACATATTTGGATCATCTTTTTCCTTTCTACCACTCTTGTTGATCCAAATAGCTGATCCTCATACTTATGGGACAGTTACCTCCACACCCTTAACCAAAACCTCCTTTTGAGCCTAAACACTATCTTGAGAGCTGTGAGGCATTTGCATTACATTTTCGATTTTGTCTTGGCAAAAAGTTTTAGGAATAAAGTTGGCAATAATAAGCTCTCTTGTAGATATCAGCTTGCATCTTGAGCTTGATTCTAGGATAGGAGTCTTGGGTTAAAAAGGTAGTGTAAGTGGTTTGAGCTTCATGTATGTATGTTTTGAAAGAAAAGGAAAAGGATTGATATGGTAGAAAAGGGGAAACAGTCTAGAGTTGTGGTTAAGTAAAGGGAAGAAAAAGCTCTAAGTGTAAAGAAGAAAGGCACTAGCAACAAAGCTCAGAAAGGTCAAAAGAAGAAAAATCAGACCAAGAGCAATCCACCAAAGGTGATGAAGGTGCCAATGCAACAAAGAAGAGCAAGTCCCAACCAAAAAGAAGCAGCCACACAAGCAAAAAGAAGAAGTTTCCCCAGCCATGAAGAAGGGTAAAGGGTAGAGTTTAGGAAAGGGTAGAATTAGGGGTTCACTTTTGGGTTTAGAAGTGCTTAGGATTCATCTTTGGGTAGAAGGGAGCTTTGAATTGCATGCATAAGTGTGCTTTTACCTTTAGCCTTTTGTCTAAGATGGAATCTTTTTCATTGAGTGATCCCTTATGTTTAATAACCCTTTGCTAAAATGAGATCATTTTTATCTCATAACCTTACCCTTTGAACCAAATGTCTTCACTTGATTTGCATAAGCATGATTCATGTTCTGAGCTTAATTGAATGTTAAAGAGTTGGTTGATTTCAGCATTTGCCTAAGTTGAGGTTTGAGATCATTTTGAAACATGATGAGCATGGCTAGGTTCTTTAAAGTAAAGATGATTATGTTTGCATCCCACAACTAGGCACTTAAGCATTGACACCATCTCTTTACCTTTGCACTTTTGGAATCTGAATGCCCACCTTCAAACCTCACTCTCTCATTTGTTCTTATTTGCTTGAGGACAAGTAAAAGACAAGTATGGGGGTGTTGATATCTCTTGTATTTACACCATTTAGGCTTGCATTTAGTACATGTTTTGGTTCTCTTTTGCATGTTTTCCTTAGCTTTTGTCCCATTTTCTTCTCCTTTTAGACTTAGGTTGAATTTAGGATATAGTTTGCATTTTTCTTGCATTATGGATGTTTTTAGGTGCTTATGGAGCTAAAAGGAGCTTGGAGGAGCTTTGAGGATGATCCAGGAAGCTAGCTGGATCAAAAGGAGCAAAAGGGACCAAGGCAGACGATCTCTGCAGAGCTTTTCGGTGTGTGCACGGAGGCTATCGGTCAAGGGGTGATCGATACAAAGTGTATCGATCAAAGGTATCGGTCAGGAGTGATCGATACAAACGCGCCGTGTGTATTTTGGTCACTGTATCGATCACCCTCCAGACCGATATGATTCGTAACGATCAAGCCCGGACCGTTACAACTGATCGATATAAACCCAGTCCGAGCCTGTTTTATTTACACTTTTGCCATTACTCTAGGACTTCCTTCTTTTGCCTACAAATAGGCCTTTTTCTGGAATTTTCGAGAAGTCATGTCAATTTACTGTTCTTAAGCATTTTTTTTGAGTTTGTAAGACAAATCTTTTGCTTTATTTAATATAAGTTGGTATTTGCCTTTAATCTTTCTTTAATCTCTCTTTTAATCATGATTGTTTGAGGAGCATTTTAACTTGAATAGAGTTGTTTATTAATGCTTGCTGAATGTTTTAGCATTAATGAGAGTTAGTTCTTGTTAAGGTGTTTAGCAAAGGGCTATTTTACAAGAGATTGGATCTAGCTTGCTTGTTTGTGAACTCTATGTCTAGGAATCACCATTGCTAGCTTGTTTGCTTGATCAATGTTGTTTGAAACAGCCTTAGTTAGTCTCTAGATTCCCCAAAGTCAATAACCACATCTAGGAACTTGCTTTTCTCTTTATTGAATTTCGGATTTGCTCTGTTTTGCTTACTTAATCTTGTTTAAACTGCCTTTTTCTTTGTTCTCTTTGTTGCTTGATCATCTTAGGGTGATAGATTGGTTGCTTAGACGACAAAAAAGCCTTCTTTGCTTGCTTGACTTAAGGATTTTTACTCATAACTCTATTGCTTTGAACAAACCCATTTGGATTGACATAAAACCCTATGCTATGCTACAACTGATTCACATAGAGGGGTGATTGATTGAGAGCTAAAAACCTCTGTATCACATAATCTGAATCTTAAATTTGTAGTGTAGTAGTTTACTCCCTTGGGATTCGATAACCCTTTGTGCTACAACTGCATTGTTGTGCACTTGCAGTAGTATTATAAATTGGGTAAAACTAGACCCTGATCAGCCTGACGTGTAGAATGCTCCCTTTTGAGCTTCTTCAATAGCTCAGCATAGTTTTGGTAATCAAGCTTGACATCAGTCCTTTTACACCTCTCTAGAGATGAATATGAATCGTTTTGCCTCTGCAAAGATGGAATGTTCAACTTGATACCATCTGAGTTTCCATCAGCTTCTTCCTTGCTTTTTCTAGCATGTTCTGGTCTCCTATGACTCTCTCTTAATGAATGACTATCACAGCTGTAATAATCAACTCCTTTAGGATCACTTGCTTGTCTAGGTTGATCTTCTTTTCTCCTAATAGGCAAATGTCGTGGCTTCCTTGGTTGGGCCTTTCCCTGCCCTTGATTTAACTTCTCATTGAAAACTTTCATTTCTGTTGTCATCATCCTTTGTATTTCTTCAAGAAAAGCTTGCATTTTAGGATTTGAAACCTCCGTTGTTCGCTCTACATGAGTAATTTCACCTTTGTTAGACATGATTTTTCCCTGCAAAATTCAACAAACAAATTAGAAGTAAAAGTACTCACAAGTGTTTTTCTCAAGTGTTTCCCTCACAAAGGTGTTTCAGTTAATCAAATGTCACTCAGTGAAATCTCAAAGTTCCAATATGACTATATATCAAGCCCCAGTAATCAAGTACAGAACAGAAAGAAGAGAAAGTTTAGGAAGAACAGATAGAATAGAATGGATGGAAAGAAAGATATAATAGAATGGACAGAAAGAAAGATAGAATAGAAAGCTTAAGAATTCGAATAGTTAAACTGATCAGCCTAATCCTTTTTTTTTTTTTTTTTTTAATTCTTTCTTTTTTTATTTTTTTTTCTTTTCTTTGGATCTCTTTTTTTTTAGGTAGACTCAACTAGTGATTACAGCAGATAGAAAGAAAAGAATATGAAAAGTTGAGAAAATGAAAAGATGTGAAGATGAAGAGATGATAAGATGAACAGATTGATAGAATACCAAACTTTTGAGTGGAGCTCTGATACCAGATGATATGATCCTCAGAGATCTTGCACTCTAAAGTTGGTAGGGATAATCCTTTAATCCAATGGAAGCAGAAACTCCAAAGGAAAAGGCGTGAAACCTTAGAAAGGTGATGCAGGTAGCTCTAATAGTGAGTATATGAAACTCACCACATGATACTTACTTATACCGCAAACAACTAACTTCAATTGGTAAAATGGCCACACAAGTGTGATGAAGAACACTTGATAGACCGGGTTGATCCCTTGGATATGACACACAAAGACAGATCGAAATGTTCACAAGGAACAAAAAGAATCACTCTCAAAAGGTTTTTGTAAAAATAAAAGGGGTTATATATCTTAAATGAGATTACATGAGTTATATAGAAAGAAAAGGAGTACACAAAGAGCCAAACTCGTGCTCAAAGCAATAACTAAAGAAAGACTGAATAAAAACAAAGTTTGAATGACTCTTGAGCTTCAAAAGTGACTCATGAAGTAGCCTGATTTTCGGATTTCCCTAGAGGACTGGAGTGGCCGAACTGAAAAACTGAAGTGGTCGAATTAGTGCTGTAGGGGCCAGTTTCACCATTTGCAGATTTGGGTTTAATAACTTTGTGATCCATTTGCCTTATTAAAACCTTTCCTGGAAAACCCATTGGGACAAAACCAAAGTTAAGGAAAAAGAGAAAAAATAATCACAAACGCATTAGAACTCCTCTTGGACTTCGATCACCATTAAGACTTCTTGAGTTGAGTCTTCTTCATTCCAGTCCAAGTAATCCTTAGGCATGAACATTTGGTCTAGTAGATCTCCAATTCCTTTCCTGAAATGAATGAGAAAAAAAAAAGCAATGCGGATTATTCTTGGTAGAGTTCTTCTCCAAATGGTTTGGGAATGCTTTCCTTATTCAGCCTTGCTTGAATAATCCCATTAAGTGCGTCTTGAAACTCCTTGTCTCCTGCCCTCATCGTTGATCCTTCAGGTACAAGCATTGTATCCTCTCGTTCAAGCTCGATTTCCTTATGTTCAAGCATAGCTTCCTCAGGTTCAAGCTTGGCTTCCTTGGGTTCAAGCACAGCTTCCACTTGATCATCCTGGTTGCCTTCCATGATCACATCAACTTACCTTTTGTTTGTCCTTAAGCAATCAAGGAAAAATGAGAGAGGTTTAAAAGTGGGAGCTCAAAACTAAAGATGTCAATGGAAATTTGATTTAATGCCCAAGTTATAGGTTCTAAGATGCATAGAGATTGTTATACTTCAAAAGCAATAGACATACCTATCATAACAAAGAATGAACTCAAGCTTAGCCTACACAAGCATTCACATCAACCAACTCTTTAACATTAATTAATAGTAACCAATGGATCTTGCTTATTTAAATCAAGTGAAAGAATTTAGGTCAAGGACAAGGCTAAGAGATGAAAATGATCTCTTAAAATTGTGGATTCAAATGCAAGGGTTTCTCTCAAGAAAAGAATGAACTTAGGCATAATGCTAAAGGTAAAGCACAACTTATGCATACAAGGATAAATTACTATCTACTCAATACCTAAGATGTTCTAAACCTCAACTTTATAACCCGAACCAAACCCCAAATCCTAGCTACCCTTTTCTCAAAACTCTTACTTCATCCCTTCACATTTGATTATCTCTTTAGGGAAACTTCTTCTTTTTCTTTCAACATGTTGTGGCCTTCTTTGTGCTCCTTTGTTGTTGGCGCCTTCTTTGTTTAATAGGGAGTCTCCTTTGTTTCACCTCTTTAGTGGATTAGGCTTTTGTGCCTTTTTTGTTGTTTGTTGCTGAGACTCCTTCTTCATAATAACCACCAATTTTGAGCTTATTTGGTTCCACACATGCTGAGGTTTTTGCATGTTCCCTCTTCTTCCCTTGTCTCCTTCTTTCTTCTTTCACACTCTTCTTTTGATCAACATAAAACCCAAGTACATTCAAACCTATATCTACCATCCTAACCTATGTCTAACTCAAAAAGAAGAGCCAGTTCTACATAGCAGTTCTACATAGCAATCAATCCTTGTAGTGCCAACCTAACACTTTATGCTTAGTTCGTTCAAAAGAGGTCTCACCCTCATAAGATAATGTTTAGGTTTGAAAGGAAGTTGAGGTTAATGTGTTGCAAACTGTCCCTTAATGATGATGATCAACTATCTGGACAAGCAAGAGAGGTAAAAAGAAAGAAAGAAAGTCCAAATATGTATATGGTAACCATGCAATCACTTTTCAAAACATAAGCAAGATAATTACAAGTCAAGATTAGGGTTCTAATAAACAGAGTTGACATCAAATCAAAGTAAGCTTCAGCATAAGACAAGAATATCAATGCAAGAATTCAAAGCATGGTGCAGCCTTAACTTCAAACTCACTACTATGCAATCAAACAACAAACAACCCAAGCATTGAAAACAACTCAAACATTAACATCTTGACAAGTGTTTATCTTCTACTCCATATGCAAATGTGTTCAAAGCTACATGAAATGCATCTAGACTCAATCTTAATTATGTAAATATACCTAAATGATTCTTTTTGGTTCCAAAAATTTGAAAATTTTATTGATTTTCAATGCACATAGATGAATGCATGAATGCATGAGACTTAAGTATGCAAAAAGGAAAAATAAAAACAAAACACAATGTTAAATGCAATACCCTCCTCCACACTAGAATTACACAGTATCTTGTGAAATAAAAGCTTGAAGGAGGTGAATAAAACATACTAAAAATAATTGCAAAAGGATGCATAAAGAAGGGGTTGGAGTGAGGTACCTAGGAAGAGTGGCGATGTCGGGCAGGCTTGGTCGACATTGGTGGTCGACATGTGGATGTCGAGCTTGGTAGCTCGACATGTGGATGTCGAGCTTGGTAGCTCGACATGAGTGCTCTACATCCACGCCGTTCCTCTCGGGCCAAAGATGTCACACGCCATGGATGGTCGACATCTAGATGTCGAGCTTGGCTAGCTCGACATCTGCCAAAGACACACCTAGTTATTCCCCAATTCATCCAACCACCTTCATTGGTTCATACCTGCTTCTAGGATCATAATAAAAACACAAACATAAACTTAGAAAGCAATAATATATACAAGGATACCTCCCAAGTGTGCTTGTTTAGAGTCTCTAAGCTTGACCTTTCACACCCTTAAGATCATGGAGGAAGATGGAGTGGAACTGAAGTTAATGAGAAGATTAACCAATGCGGATAAGTCTTGGTAGAGTTCTTCTCCAAATGGTTTGGGAATTCCTTCCTTATTCAGACTTGCTTGAATAATCCCATTAAGTGCGTCTTGAAACTCCTTGTCTCCTGCCCTCATCATTGATCCTTCAGGTACAAGCATTGTATCCTCTCGTTCAAGCTCGATTTCCGTAGGTTCAAGCATACCTTCCTCAGGTTCAAGCTTGGCTTCCTTAGGTTCAAGCACAGCTTCCACTTGATCATCCTGGTTGCCTTCCATGATCACATCAACTTACCTTTTGTTTGTCCTTAAGCAATCAAGGAAAAATGAGAGAGGTTTAAAAGTGGGAGCTCAAAACTAAAGATGTCAATGGAAATTTGATTCAATGCCCAAGTTATAGGTTCTAAGATGCATAGAGATTTATACTTCAAAAGCAATAGACATACCTATCATAACAAAGAATGAACTCAAGCTTAGCCTACACAAGCATTCAAATCAACAAACTCTTTAACATGCATTAATAGTAACCAATGGATCTTGCTTATGTAAATCAAGTGAAAGCATTTGGTTCAAGGACAAGGCTAAGAGATGAAAATGATCTCTTCAAAGTGTGGATTCAAATGCAAAGGTTTCTCTCAAGAAAAGAATGAACTTAGGCATAATGCTAAAGGTAAAGCACAACTTATGCATACAAGGATAAATTACTATCTACTCAATACCTAAGATGTTCTAAACCTCAACTTTATAACCCAAATCCTAGCTACCCTTTTCTCAAAACTCTTTCTTTACCCCTTCACATTTGATCATCTCTTTAGGGAAACTTCTTCTTTTGCTTTCAACATGTTGTGGCCTTCTTTGTGCTCCTTTGTTGTTGGCGCCTTCTTTGTTTAATGGGGAGTCTCCTTTGTTTCACCTCTTTAGTGGATTAGGCTTTTGTGCCTTCTTTGTTGTTTGTTGCTGAGACTCTTTTCTTCTTGAACAATGTATTGGCTCCATAGTAGAGCTTCTCCTTGGGTTTCCTGGCTCTATTTCTTGGTCTCCTTGGTCCACCATGGAGCTTCACTTTGATTCCATCAAACAAGTCAAGAAGACAAAAACCATCAAAGGCTTCACCATCATATTCATTGTGATCAGAAGGGTCTTCATCTTGTTTTAGCACTTCAACCTTGAACCCCTAAACTCTTCTTTAACATCAGGTGGCTTCTTAGCAGCTCCTTTCTCAGCATGAGTGATGCTTCTACAAATTCTTGAAGGTGGACGCTTCATTGCATAGCTAACTCCACCATTCACCTTTTCGAGGGTGACTATCTCTTTGGTGAAGTCAATATCAGCGCCTGCTGTGTTCAGAAATAGAGTACCAAGTAGTAGAGAAAGCTTCTGAGTGTGAGCCATTTCCATCACAACAAAATCAGTTGGTATCTTGCATGCTCCAATCCTCAAAGTAAAGTCTTCAATGAGACCAACAGGTTTGCTTGAAGATGAGTTCACAAAAGTGATTGTGGAATCATATGATCTCAGCTTGGTGACTCCTAGTTATTTTGCCAATAAGAGACATCACATTGATTCTTGAACCTGTGTCACACATGGCTTCTTCCATAACCAATTCACCAAGCTCACAAGAGACTAGAAACTTTCATGGGTTATCAAGTTTATGGAGGGTTGCTGGCTCTTCTTTCTTCTTCTCTTTACCATCTAAAGAGTTCACAATCAGCTACACCTTTTCTATGTTTCCAAGGAGATCTTTGATGAACCTTACATGATCCTTCACTTGCATCATAGTGTCTAGTGGAGGCAAGGGGACACCAGCCTCATCCATCTCTTTTTTGAACCTTGAGAGCATAACCTTTTGAGCTTTTGTAAGAATTCTACTAGGATAAGGCAAAGGAGGTTTGTACACAAGATCATTCTCAATGTGTGACGCTTGAGTAAAGGCTCTTGCTTCTTCTTCTTGGGTTCAGCTTGTTTCTCTTGGGGAGGTGAGTCTCTTGCAAGCTCCTTTAGAGCATAGTATACTCCAACAAGCTCATCATTCTCAGCCAATGAATCTCCTTGCTTCACCTCCACTTCAACTTTAACAACCTTAGCTTCAATGGGCCTATCTTCTTCATCAGTCTTTGCATCACTATCTGAACTCAAATGAAGAGCACTTCCCCCCATACTTAGTGTCAATGTCCACTTTGATCTTCTTAGTAGAGCTTGTGGTGGAGAACACTTCTTGAGCCCCATAAAGCATTTCTTCAATCCCCTTAATGGATGCTTCAGCCTCTTTGTTGAAGTTGATGTCCTTGTCATGTAAGAAATGACAATACTCTTTGTGTAGGGGCTTACTCTTTCCAAGGAGTGAATACTGTTGTTGCTGTGATGTTATGGCTTCCTCCAACTCAAGTTGCCCCACTCTTAGTGTAATGTCTGCTAGTTTGGTATCTAGATTCAGTGTCATGTGAGCCAACTTATTGTATACAGCATCAATACCCTTTCTGTTGGTTTGTTCTGCAATAGCTTGCTGTTGAAAGACTTGCTGCAACAGTTCAGTGACACTCAACTCATGAGGTGGAAGGGGCAATAATAGCAATGAGAAAGCAAACTAGCAGTAAGCAAACAAAGAGCAATAATAGCAATGAGAAACAGAGCAAAAACAGAGTAAAAGCAAACTTCAAAAATTAAAAGATGGTTCAAGATCAAGGCAATAGTGATAAGGTGATTCATGTTCATATCTAGTGTGATCAAAACAAGCAATTCTGAATATTTTATATCAACTATATTTACACCATTTAGACTTGCATTTAGTTCATATCTTGGTCTTCTTTTGCATGTTTTCCTTTGCTTTTGTCTCATTCTTCTTTGTTTTTAGACTTAGGTTGCATTTATGCTGTAGTTTGCATTTTCTTTGCATAAGGGATGTTTCTAGGTACATAAGGAGCAATTTAAGACAGGGAGGAAGTATGGGAGTGATCCAGGGAGTTGCCCCAGTCAAGCAGGATCAAAAGAAGCTAAGGAAGCAGAAGTTTGGCTCAGCATCGATCATGGCAGGATCCACATCGCACGATGTAAACTACCCGAGAGAAATGGAGTTTACATCGATCACCTACATCGACCAAGCCTGAACGGTGTGAAGAGACAGGACACTGACATCGATCAAGGACATCGTAAGATGTAAGAGGGCCGTGGCTACAAGACACATGCATCGATCATTCACATCGAGCTCAGCAGCTCGATGTCAGGAATCCAGAGGAGAGCATCGATCATTTACATCAATCAGACCAGCTTGATGTCATCCACATAGATCAAGCATGCTCGATGTTGACCCAGTCTGAAGATAATTTATTTACAACTTTTCCACTCCGCTTAGACTCCTATAAATACTTAAAATCCCTAATTTATATGATCAATCTATTATCCGGCAGTCCTTTCTTTTCTAGTTTCCTAATCGTACTTTGCTGATTTAATCTTTTCTTGATTTCTATATAAGTTTGCATTTCCCTTCTTGTTTAGTCTTTCTAATCATGATTAGCTATCTATTTCTCTTTGATTTGATGGTTTTAATGGTGATTAGTGAGTAGTACTTTTAGGGATTTGAGATGGGTTAGGTTTAGGTTTAGGGAATTTGATGCTCAATCTATGATGTCTTAGTATTAATTCTTCCATTTCTTTTCTTAATTGTTGTGTTTAATGCCTAATTAGCCTTAGCTATGTTGATTAGGATCTTAGGCTCATTTATGCCCATCAAGTGTTTGATGAAATGCCTGAACTGCTTTGCAAGAGAATTGCTTTTCCTAGCTCAAGAGATTGATTGTCTAGGAAGTGATTTGGCAATATAGGGTTGATAGATTGTCTTAATGCTTGTTGTTTATCATTTCACTAATGAGAATTAGTTCTTGACTTGGTAATTAGTAAAGAGATTAGTGCCAAGAGATTGGATTAGTTTTATAAATGAATTTTATGCATAAGTAATAGCATTGTGTGAGTTTGTAAGCATCATAGGCTGAGTTGAGAGTTCCCTAATACCAATTATCCCATCTCAAGTCCTGTCTTTCCTCTGTTTTTAGTTAAATTCGAAGTTGCTCTATTTTTGCTTATGGTTTAGATCTTTTGCTTGCTGCTCACTCTTGGTTTGGTGTTTGCTTCAAGTTTATTTGATCCCTTAGGTTGTTAGACATTTAAACTCTCTTTATCTGCTTGAATTAGGAACTCTATTGCATTCCTACTGCTTTAACCTTCCCCTTTTGGACTAATACACTCAATACTACAATGACTAATGTAGGTTGAGGATTGAGATAGGATAAAAACCTACATTAATTTGGCGCCGTTGCCAATAGGGGAATGCTTTGTTCAGTAGAATTTGTAGAGATCTTGAGATCAAGCTTTATTATTTTCGTTTATGGTTACTGATTTCTCTTTTGGTCTAGAATTTCTTTTGTAGGTACCAAACCACTTGCTCTTAAGTGTGTACAACTACAACTGAGGTTCAAAGTCAAGGCTTTTTCGTTCGCAGCAGCAGGAATCAGTTGTTGAAGCATGGAAGAACATCAGTATGCTGCTGGTTTTGGTTTTCAAGGTCCACAAGGTCTTTAAAGGATCCAAGGCTTACAAGGACAGCAAGGTCCACATGGTTTACAAGGAGCTTGGGTTATGAGAGATCAAAGACCATTGAGACATATAGGTGCTGCAGATATACCATCAAATTATGCTTCAAGACAAGGTATTCTTCCACCTATGGAAACTCACAACTATGAGATAAAGAGTAGCATGATTGTTATGGTTCAAGAAAGGAAGTTCTTTGGATTGCCTAACCAAGATCCTCTTGAGCATTTGGATCACTTTGAGAGGATTTGTGGTATGCCAAAGTATAGTGGAGTTTCAGATGATGGATTAAAGCTCAGGTTGTTTCCATTCTCTCTTGGAGATAGAGCTCAAATGTGGAAAAAGTCTTTGGCACAAGGAAGCATCACATCTTGGGAACAATGCAAAGGAGCTTTCTTAACCAAGTTCTTCTCTCCCTCTAGAACTGCCAAATTCAGGAATGAGATCTCAAACTTCAAACAATGGTCCAATGAGAGCTTTGGAGACACTTGTGAAAGGTTTAGAGGCTTCACTTAACAATGCCCTCATCATGGTTTTACTAAGAAATACTTTTCTCCACTCTCTATAAAGGTGTTCTACCAAACATAAGAATCCTTCTAGATACAGCTAGTAAAGGTTACTTCCTTGGCAAGGATGTTGATTAATGATGGATCCTAGTGGAGAACATGGTGCTCAGCAATTGGTATTATGTAGATGAGTTTAATCAACATGCAAAAGCAGCTGAAGAGAAGTTTGAAACAGCAATGCATGAGATGAAGGCTTTGCAGGAAAAGGTGTATATGTTGTTCAATGGAGCCACCAAACCTCTTCAAAATGTTGATCCACATAGCCACTAGAAAGATTATCAAGTCAAATCTGTTCAGATCCAAGAGGAGCCAGCAATGAGACAGGGCTATGATGTTTGTCAACAACAGTTCAATGGAGGCCCTTACATTCACCAACATCAAGGTTCTTCTTCTCAAACAGTTGGTGCCAACAACTCTCAGTCCTCTCAAGCTTTGGATATTAAGTAACTTCTTCTACAAATGCAACAACTCCAAATTGCAGAAATGCAACAACTCCAAATTGCAGAAATTCAAAGCAGTATGGCTGTCATTCAAAGGAATATGACTGATATCCAAAGCAACATAGCTGAAGTTAAGAGAAGTATGGCTGCTGACATCCAAAGGAATATTGACTCTACAAGCAACAACCTCCAATCCCAACTAGACTCTTTGAATCTGAAGCTAAATAAGCAATAGAGTCATGCAGAATCATCTCACTCTTCACTATTACAAGAGAGGGTCAAAGCTGTCACCTAAAGGAGTGGAAAGCAGCTTCCTCCATGAACAGCACCTTCTACACCCAATGTGGACATTGAGGAACAAGAAGAAGGGGTGGTGGTCAAAGATTCTGAAGAAGCTAAAGAGGATGAAGTGGTTGAAGCTGAAAAAGGTTCAAAGAACAGCAAGGCCAAAGAGGTGGTTACGCAAAAACCAAAAGAAGCACCTAAGGAGTTAGCCAAAGAGCCAAGATACATTCCTCCACCATATCAACCTACAATACCATTTCCTAAAAGGTTCAAGAAGCAGCTAATTCCTAAGTATAAATGTCTCTTTTATGAGCTGATGAAGAAGATTCAGCTCACTATGCCATTGCTAGATGCTTTTGTCTTGGTTCCACCTTACCAGAAATTTTTGAAGGATGTTGTGGTTGAGAAAACAAAAGATCTGCAAGGGATGGTGGTACTAACACATGAGTGCAGCGCCATCATTCAACAACAAAAGGTGACTCCTAACAAGCTCAGTGACCCAGGAAGTTTTACTTACCCTTCTCTATAGGTCCACTACTGTTTGAGAAATCACTACAACAAATATGGGTATTCATAGCAGATTATAATAGCACAATTTCCATAACTGCTATCGAAAGTTAAATGGAAGTTTGAATCATGTATTTATAGCTTTACAGTAATGTTATACCCAAAAATCAATTAAACCAAGACACAAATACGTGAATCCGCCTAATTTTTGCATTAAGCGCCAACACTTAGAAAAAAAAGATGCATTTTCGCGGTTTAGTACCGAAACCATTATTATTCATAGCATTAGAAAAAAAAGAAAAAAAAAGAAAGACAAATCTCGACATCTCCGTCGACTCTATCTTCTCCATCGCGATTCGATATCTCTCGCCATATCCGCCGAATCCATTGCTTGCCATCGCTCACTCTCACTCTCGCAATTCACATCAGCCCTCCTCACCTTCGATCTCTCTCACTCTCGCAATTCACATCAGCCCTCCTCACCTCTGATTCCAATCCCAGATTGACAAGGTCAGGTTTGCAAATAAAAGTGAGTTCATAGTAGCAATAGACATCATTGCGGTTTCTCGAAATCTTTCGTTGTTGTATTTGGACAATAATTACAGCTTCTTGTTAATAGGTGTTTGTTCGTATATCTGGAATATCGAGGGAAGAATTCACAAGTACAACACAATCACTATAAAGGTTAGACACATCTATCGACTTCTTTGCCTTTTGTAGCCTTTTATAGTTTCAGTGTCTCCGTGATTGATTGTAGAAAATACTATATAAGTTTTTTGTTTTTCGGTTATCCACTATGATGTTTAACTTGTCGCCATTGCTGCTTGAATCATGTGCACTTGTTTGAACTGTGGCAAAGGCTCTAACTAGGATTGTAACAAAAAAAATGTTGGACAAGGAATGGGTGCATTTATGCAGGTATGTACAATTGTTAAAAGTGTTCTGTTTATGCATTTGGACAATTATTTTGATAACTGTCTTTTTCTTTTCCTTTGATTTACATGAACTCAAGAGTTGATTCTACATACGAGAGTGGTGCTCGGGGTTTTGTTAACGCTGTTAGTGCCAAATTAGCAGTTGATGGAAAGATAATATGTCCATGCGCCAGATGCCGTAATTTAGATCGCCATACATGCGACGAGGTTGTGTCTCATTTAGTTATAAATGGAATGGATGAGGCTTACAAGATACGAACTGATTGGTTTCACCATGGAGAAGGTAACTATGTTGCTGTAGTAGAAGGTCAAGATAGAGTGTGGAATGCTGAGATTCTGGGTTTATACGAAGCTGCAAAATGTTTAGATGAAAATTTAGCTAGAAAGGGTTCAGATTTATGCAAGGCTGCTGAGGGTGAGGACAGGAAAGAAGATGAGTTTTTAGCAAAACTTACCGAAGCTGAAATGCCATTATACCCAACGTGTGTGAATCATAGCAAGCTATCAGCTATAGTTTCACTGTTTCGGATAAAGACTCAGAATGGCTGGTCTGACAAGAGCTTCGATGCTTTACTGGAAACATTGCCAAATATGTTACCTGAAGACAATCTGCTGCACACATCAACTTATGACGTCAAGAAGTTTCTGAAAACGTTTGATATGGGATATCAAAAGATTCATGCTTGTGTAAACGACCGCTTCTTATTCAGAAAGAAGCTGAAGAAGGTTGACACTTGCCCAAAATGCAAGGCTTCAAGATGGAAGACCAACATGCACACTGGTGAAGTAAAGAAGGGTGTTCCACATAAGGTTTTGAGGTACTTTCCAATAATCCCTCGTCTGAAAAGGATGTTCAGATCGGAGAAAGTGGCCACGGATTTGAGATGGCATTTCAGTAACAAGAGCATTAACGGGAAACTGCGCCATCCAGTAGACTCTGTGACGTGGAAGTCAATGAATGACAAGTATCCTTCATTCGCAGCTGAGCAGAGGAACTTGCGACTTGGGCTTTCTACTGATGGGTTTAATCCCTTCAACATGAAGAACAGCCGATACAGTTGTTGGCCTATGTTGCTGGTTAATTATAACATGGCTCCTGATCTATGTATGAAGGAGGAGAACATCATGCTCAGTTTGCTGATTCCTGGACCGAATCAACCTGGTAATAGTATAGATGTATACTTGGAACCCCTTATAGAAGATTTGAATTAGTTGTGGTCTAAAGGCGAGTTAGCTTGCGATGCATTTAGTAAAACAACCTTTACGTTTAGGGCAATGCTTCTTTGGACTATTAGTGATTTTCCAGCATATGGAAATCTTGCTGGTTGTAAAGTAAAGGGTAAAATGGGTTGTCCTATATGTGGGAAGCACATAGATAGTTTGTGGCTGAGTCATAGTAGGAAGCATGTATATATGTGCCACAGGAAAATTTTGTCTCCGTTACATAGTTTTCGAGGAAAGAAGACTTGGATTGATGGTAAAACAGAACATGGAATAAAGGGAAGGATACCCACGGGTAGGAATGTTTCCTTACTACTGAGAAATTACAAGAATGATTTTGGTAATAGAAAAGAGACTGGGAGAAAGAGATCTAGAGCTGCTCGTGTTGACATATCATCTGATAATGAAGACGAAGACAGTGCATCTGATGAATAAGAAGACTTAGCAGAAAAAGACGAAGAGGAGTTATCCAGATGGAAGAAAAGATCAATATTATTCACATTGCCTTATTGGGAGGTATGTTTATACTGTCAAA
Organism: Thlaspi arvense; assembly: GCA_911865555.2. Taxonomy (NCBI): domain Eukaryota; kingdom Viridiplantae; phylum Streptophyta; class Magnoliopsida; order Brassicales; family Brassicaceae; genus Thlaspi; species Thlaspi arvense. Next base: position 49,997,526 of record OU466858.1, on the reverse strand, counting down.
TACTTATCACATTTACATTATGATTAATTGTATATACTTAGTTCTGATTGCTCTCTTTATATGCTTTGACTTGACAAGGAGCTCCCTGTAAGACATAATTTAGATGTGATGCATGTGGAGAGAAATGTGGCTGCAAGCTTGATTGTCACATTGTTACATTGTGGCAATTCAAAGGATGGTCTAAAAGCTAGGAAGGATCTCGAAACTCTTGGTATCAGGAAGGATTTGCATCCAAAAGCTCACGGTAAAAGGACATTACTTCCCGCAGCTCCTTGGTCTTTGTCAAAGTCAGAGAAGAAAACATTCTGTAAGCGGCTCTTTGACTTTAAAGGTCCGGATGGCTATTGTTCTAACATATCTACTTGTGTATCATTAGACGAGTGTAAAGTGATGGGACTCAAATCTCATGATTACCACGTCCTGATGCAACAACTACTACCAGTTGCTGTTAGAGGTTTACTACCTAAGGGTCCTAGGATAGCCATTTTCCGCTTATGCGCTTTCTTCAACCTTCTGTGCAAACGAGTGATTGATATGGAACAACTCCAAATAATGGAAGCTGAAATTGTGGAGACTCTCTGCATGTTTGAAAGATTTTGGCCACCTAGCTTCTTTGACATCATGGTGCACTTGTGTGTGCATCTAGGATGAGAAGCCCGACTAGGTGGTCCTGTCCACTTCCGATGGATGTATCCATTTGAGAGGTACTGTCCCTTTTTAATTTTATTTTTATCTTCAAAAATGGACTTACTGATTCTAATTGGACTTATTGTTTATAAAATTGGTGTTCATTACAAACAGGTACATGAAAGTACCGAAAGACTATGTAAGAAACCCAGCAAGACCAGAGGGGTGTATAGCTGAGTCCTATCTTGCAGAAGAATGCATGAAGTTCTGTTCTGCTTTCTTGAAGACGACAGCAAATGTAGAAGAAAAAGAGGACAGAAACACTGAGTACGAGAGCCACTCCATCCTAGAAGGTCGTCCTATATCAGCTGGCAGCCCATTCACTCTTACTAATATGGATTAAAAAATAGCTCATCTTGCTGTAATCCAGAACACGGCTATGGTGGATCCTTACGTTGAGTAAGTTTTTCTCAATTCGCTGTATATTATTAATTGTTACAGTGATTGTTTTCTGATGTATTTTATTTGTTTGTTATTTCATATGCAAGTGCGCATTTACAGCATCTACAAGACTCAAACGGTAGATGTAGACGTGATGCAAATTATTTATGGAGTATGCACACGCAGAATTTCCCAGCGTGGCTAAATCAACAGGCATGTTCTACTATATTTGTATTTATTTTGTTTTGGTGGCTATTTAATTAGTAAATTAGCTGACTTTTTTATAATTGTTAGATACCTCTTGATTCAGAAGACAAGGACGAGACACTTAAGTGGTTGGCTTATGGACCACGTAGTATAGCCAGATTTACACAGGCTACATTGTGAATGGCCTGCGGTTTCATACAAAGTCAGTGGATAGGATAAGTCAGAATAGTGGGGTTTACTATGAGGCAACAGCAATGTGTAGATCTAGTGCAAGGGACACAGCACAAGTGGTAGATGTTGTATCATAATATGGCAGAGTAGTTGATATTATCTTATTAGATTACAATGTCTTTTATGTGCCAATATTCCGGTGTCAGTGGGCGGTTAAAGGTAACGGCGTGAAGGTAAAAGATGGCTTTACGCTGGTTAATATGAATCAGAGCCAAATATCATTTGCAAAGGATCCATTCATTTTAGCCTCTCAAGCGAGGCAAGTATTTTACTCCAGGGAAAATGATGAATCCATTTGGTATGTGGTTTTGAAAGGTCCATCTAGAAGATATAGTGATGAGAATGTGGAAGATGGACATGCAGATGTTGGACCACTATCTTCGGATATTGACATGAATCTAGAAGACGTAGCAGATGAGGCGCAAAATGTCAGAGATGACTGTGAAGGAATATATGTGTGATGGCGTTCATTCCTTTTAGTATTCTGGATTTGGCATGATATATACGCTTGAGTGCTATATTATTTTTATTCTTTTTTGCGGATAGTGTTTGGTTTCGAATATATAATGTTTATGTTTTTGGTTATTTGGTATGTCTTTGAGTTTATATTTGAGTTTCTCTTTGAGTTTATATTTGACTTTTCCTTTGAGTTTTACAGTAGGGTTGCGATGGGTAAGGGAAGAAAGGGTGCAAAGAAAAGGAAGTCCCATGTACAAGATGGTGATCCTGAATTCATTCGCACCGAATATCCTAAATCAGATGGTGGAAACCCAGCCTCAAGACACACAGCTGGAGGAATCACAGCCTCAGGACACATAGCTTGAGGAAACACAGCCACACACTGTCCTCGATAGCCATACGGTTGGGTCCGAAGGTGTTAAGGATGCTACAGAACAAGAAGCCGAGAAAGAGTCCGAATGTGATAAGGAGGCTGCTGTCCCTGAGGAGGCTACTGATACGGTTCAGCCCCAGCTTAAGAAACACAGAGGACCAACGAAGATGAAAGATATTGCCAAGGATCCTAATACACGAATAAAAGTAGAGTTCACAGAATTTGGAGAACCATGTGGAGAAGGATCAGTGAAGTTATCTTCCTACTTAGGTCCCTTGGTAAGGGAACATGTTCCTGTCTTGATAGATGATTGGAGAAAAATTGGTGAGGAGCGGAAGACAGTTCTATGGAAATCTGTTAAGGTAATCTCTATTCAGTCACATTCACAATTAATTTCGTCTCAGTAGTCTTATCTTTTTACGTTACTGTAGCTACGGTTTGAATTGGATAGAGATTTCGAGAAAGCGGCTGTTATGAAGCAGATGGGATGTTTATGGAGGGCCTCTAAGTCACGCCTGGTTAATCAGATTAAGAACGCTCAGAACCAAACAGACAGAATGAAGCTGCGCCCAGACAATAATCCTACGGCAGAGTGGAGGAAGTTTATCAAACAGAAGACTAGTCAAGAGTTTAAAGTATTAACTTGTAATTACTTTGTTTTTCACATCCAGACTGCTAATTCTTGTATATAGGTTGTTAGTGATGCATACAAGGAAAGAAGACGTAAGCAGATTCCTCACACTTGTAGCCGTAAAGGAATGGTTAGATTGGCAGAAGATTTAGTAAGTATATTACTTTTGTATGAATCTGAATTGTTTGTGAATTTTTTCTATATATTTTGGATACACGTTATGAGAGTGGTTTCTTAATGTTTACTAATCTGATATCATTACACAGAAAAAAGAGAGCCCAGATCCATCTGAAGTGACGAGACTGAATGTGTGGGTCAAGTCACGAACTAAAAAGGATGGGACAGCAGTGAACACGGATGCTGCTGCAAAGATTGTATGTCGTTTTTTTTATGTTCCTGTCTTGTGTGTTTTTCATTATAATTTAACTCTATAAGCATGACTCCGACATTTACCAGGAAAAGGCAAATGAGTTCATTCGGTCTGATTCTCCATCATCATCATCATCAAACCCAAAAGAAGACACTCTTGCTCAGATCTTGGGACCTGACAATCCTGGACGCCTGAGGGCAATGGGTAGAGGAATGAGTATGAGCAAACTTGCTTGTTTCCAGGTCAAGAGCAAGTACATGACTCAAATGCAACAGACCCAAGTTCAGTTGCAGCAGCAGGTCCATTAATTACAAGAGGCTCTTGTGAAACTGAATAGTCGTGTAAGTGTCTACATGTAACTGTTATTATATTCATGGTCTATGAAAAGTGGTAACAAATTATTATATGTCAATTTACAGAGTTCAGAATCGGAGGTGGGTGAAAATTCAGCACCAAGAGTGAGCATTAGTGTATACTCAGATTAGTTGATGCTTCTTACTAAAAGTTAACGGATTCTAACTGTTATTTTCATTAATACTTGTAGAGTGTAAACAAAAAACCGCAGCCTAAGTGTATTCTGTTTGATTGGTCTGGCTCTGAATACAAAGTAGCCGAGGGTCGTATTCTGGCTTTTGATCACATGGACTTCGTCAACAATGTACCATTGGGCCCTAATTCAGTCAAGGTGTTGGTTGAGACGGCTGTTAAAGGAGATGCATTTCTATGGAGGCCTGCGCCGAATATGTTTAGTATTGATCAAGCTGTAGGAGAAACTATTGCGTGGCCTCAGGACTGTGTTGTTGCTCTTGACCAGGAGTTAGAACCAGAAGACATTCCGCCTAAGGTAAGGTTTTCTTAGTCAGCGCCTCATCTGAAGAACCTGTTGCTGAAGGCCGTTGGCAGAGTCGTGATCCCAAAGCTTTGGTGAATGGCCTTCCTCTTGGACCAAATGCCATTAAAGTTTTTGTGGATGCGGTTAATGAACCTGAGATATTTCTTTGGCGGCCAACAGAAGAACTCTCAAATCTTCATGACTCTTTGAAGTCATTTGTAGTATGGCCAGACAGCAGAGTTTTATTCGACGATTTAAATACAGAGGGACCAGCTACAGCATCTCCTCGTACGCAGTCACAAGTACTCACTCCAACAGCTCCTGTGAAGAGTTCAAAACCACTTTCACAATCTCCTTCAGGATCCTCTCAGCAGGTAATTTTTAATATTTAAGTTACCAGTCATATCACTTATACAATAGTTTATAATCGTTAAAAGTTATGCATTTGCTAACCCTTACATATTTTTTATACTATGCAGCATAGTTCTCCACAACGGATTGTCAAGGAGGATCAGAAGTGCAGACTGCTAGACATTACCGGTGAAATAGGGTTGTTGCAGAAGGACGCTGGTCTTCAAACAACCCAGACCAGTTAGTGCATTTTTCTCCCTTGGGTCATAATGCAGTGCATGTGTGGATTGATGTAGTGAAGGTAAATGATGCCAAGGTTTGGAGGCCTTCTTCTGCAATTGTGTGTATGGAGGATGCTATTGATACCACTATAGCATGGCCTGAAGACAAAGTTGTCATCATTTGATGTGGAGTAAGAACCGTATGATCTTCTACTTTCATTGCTTTACAATTACAAATGAACAAATGGTAGTTGTGGCAAATGAGACTTGTGTTCTTTGTTTGGGATTTATGACTTTGAATTTTATGAATTTTATGTTCTTTGTGGGGAATTATGGCGAAAATGTTCTGTGCCATAAGATAATTTCTATTATGGAATACAATTTCAGCTTCATTACAGGTTTCTACTTTATAATTGCAACTTTGTGTGAGTATGCTATATAGAGAACAGTTTATAGTAATCAGAAGAGCAACTTTATTGATCGTAATAGCCGATAAATGAAGTCATGGTACACTAACTTAGTAGCCCAAAATAAAAGCTACAACTCAGATATAAATAGCTCAACACCAAAGCTACTAAACATATTCAAATTGCACAAATATAGAGCTACTACAAATTAACTCATAGCACGAAAACAAAGCTACGAGTAACCTATATATGACAAACAAAAGGTGCTATTATACAATTAAATATAACACGGTTTATGTGTTATTAAAAAACTGTAACACAAAAGAAGAAAAACGCTATTATAGGATCCCCTATGGTAGCGCCTGGTCAGAAACGCTATCGTATATTGTCACTCTATTATAGCGTAGAATGTTATAGCATTTATGAAAATGCTATAAAAACCATAGCATAGCGGTATCCGTCTGCTATCAATACTCATATTTGTTGTAGTGAATGCTTGTGCGACTTAGGAGCAAGTGTAAGCTTAATGCCTTACTCTATTGCCAGGCGCCTAGGCTTTACTGAATTTAAGGACTGTATAATCTCTTTGGTATTGGCTGATAGATCAGTGAGGCTCCCCAAGGGACTGCTTGAAGATGTGCCAATCAGAATTGGGAATGTGGAGATCCCAACTGACTTTGTGGTCTTAGAGATGGATGAGGAGCGTAAAGACCCTCTTATTCTTGGGAGACCCTTTTTAGCCACAACAGGAGCTGTTATAGATGTCAAGAAAGGGAAGATTAAGTTGAAATTGGGGAAAGACATGTCCCTTAAGTTTGACATCAAGCAGATCATGCAACAGCCTACTATTGAAGGTCAAATGTTCAAGATAGAGATCTTAGAAGAGCTGCATGGTGAGGTCCAAGTCGCTTTGACAAAGGAGCATGGGGAAGATGGTTATTTGGATAAGGAGAGCTTGGGTTACATGCTAAGGCTAGACTCTCACAAAGCCTTGGAAGAAGATGAACCATTTGAAAAGCTGGAATACACAAAGAAAGAGGTGCTCTCAATTCAAGAAATGACGTTCTCTTTCGATCACCTTAGTCGATCTTGATCTCGATCCTCTTTTTTGAAATGACCCGAGTCACTCGATCTTCTGGTCGATCTAGATCGACCTGCCTAGCTCGATCTGCGCCTCAATCACGGTTCCTTCGCTGCATGGTTGAGTTCCTCCATGTATCCATAGGCTCTCTTTCGATCCTTAGCATGTCCACGCACCTTCCATAGCTCCAGTGTATCCAAAACAACCTGAATATGATGCAAGAATGCAAGAAATATGCAAAATGCTAATGCAAAGTGTTCTAGGACCTAAAATGAGATAAATGGTGCAAACTAGCCTATTATGACAGATGTATGCATGAAAACTACTCTAAATGCATGATAAATATGCGAAATATATGAGTATATCAGTCACCAACTACAGACTCAGGTAAACACTTGGGTTTGTCTCTTATTACTGTCCCACATTATCTCTTTTGCTAACTTCGGGCTTGATAACACTGGTGACAGTGTTGTTTAAGTCTGGAGGAGGTAGTTACTGACAATGTGTTCTGTTTTGAGAGTCAATTAGTTGTGTCAAAAATATGTTTTATTGAGTCAAAATTAGTTGGGAACTAGGAATTTTTTTCTTGATTGTTTGTATTGATTGTTTCATCTGAGTGACCAGTGCTGCATAATTAATACCAGTTTCTGACTAATGAAAAATTCTCAGGCTGACCAGTAAACTAGAAACATCAATAGTTTCAGCATAGTCCACTTAACTTAAGCTTCACAAAGACTAAGTTAGTAAGTTTGATGTTCATAGAGCTTGATTCCTCATTCATACCTGATAAATTGCCTGCAATGTTTGAAAAGTGATGGTACTCCTCTCCCTTGATTGATAAAAAAAAATGTGATAGATTTTGAAAATTTGAGATGATTCTCTTTGAATATTTATACTGCTAATGAGGTTTAACAAAGATAGTTATTGGACAATGCTGTGAATTTATAAGTTGAATTTTGGATGTTGTGAATGTCTAAGGAAAAGTACATGGTGGTCTGATTTGATTTAAGAAATGCAGTGTGTGGATTACAGGATGAACAGTCAAAACAATGATCTATGAGAAGGTGAGTTCCCGCGTTTTCAAACCTCGACTCTGTGTGCTTTTCCTTCATTTGGGATATCTTCTTGGGAATGAGATGCAAGTAAGTGTGCTTTTACCTTTAGCCTTTTGCCTAAGATGGAATCTTTTTCATTGAGTGATCCCATATGTTTAATAACCCTTTGCTAAAATGAGATCATTTTTATCTCATAACCTTACCTTTTGAACGAAATGTCTTCACTTGATTTGCATAAGCATGATTCATGTTCTGAGCTTAATTGAATGTTAAAGAGTTGGTTGATTTGAGCATTTGCCTAAGTTGAGGTTTGAGATCATTTTGAAACATAATGAGCATGGCTAGTTTCTTTAAAGTAAAGCTGATTATGTTTGCATCCCACAACTAGGCACTTAAGCATTGACACCATCTCTTTACTTTTGCACTTTTGGAATCTGAATGCCCACCTTCAAACCTCTCTCTCTCATTTGTTCTTATTTGCTTGAGGACAAGCAAAAGGCAAGTGTGGGGGTATTGATATCTCTTGTATTTACACCATTTAGGCTTGTATTTAGTACATGTTTTGGTTCTCTTTTGCATGTTTTCCTTATCTTTTGTCACATTTTCTTCTCCTTTTAGACTTAGGTTGCATTTAGGATATAGTTTGCATTTTTTGCGTTATGGATGTTTTTAGGTGTTTATGGAGCTAAAAGGAGCTTGGAGGAGCTTTGAGGATGATCCAGGAAGCTAGCTGGATCAAAAGGAGCAAAAGGGACCAAGGCAGACGATCTCTGCAGAGCTTTTCGGTGTGTCATGGAGGCTATCGGTCAAGGGGTGATCGATACAAAGTGTATCGATCAAAGGTATCGGTCAGGAGTGATCGATACAAACGCGCCGTGTGTATTTTGGTCAATGTATCGATCACTCTCCAGACCGATATGATTCGTAACGATCAAGCCCAGACCGTTACAACTGATCGATATGACCTCAGTCCGAGCCTGTTTTATTTACACTTTTGCCATTACTTTAGGGCTTCCTTCTTTTGCCTACAAATAGGTCTTTTTCTGGAATTTTCGAGAAGTCATGTCAATTTACTGTTCTTAAGCATTTTCTTTGAGTTTGTAAGACAAATCTTTTGCTTTATTTAATATAAGTTGTTATTTGCCTTTAATCTTTCTTTAATCTCTCTTTTAATCATGATTAGCATCTTTTCCTCTTGTGATTTGGTGTTATACATGAGTATTAGTGAGTAGTTTGCTTAGGGTTCTTATATATGGTAGATTAAGGGGATGTTGAGATTGATTAAGGTTTGTTTAGTGCTTCATTATATGGGTTCCTCTCTATTGATCTGTTCTTAAACTAGATTTGCCTTGATCACACTTATCTAGAATTTAGGCTTTCTCTTATGCCCACCAAGTGTTTGATGAAATGGTGATCTTGTTTGCTGGCCTTGGCTCAAGATATTGACTGTTTGAGGAGCATTTTGGCTTGAATAGATTTGTTTACTAATGCTTGCTGAATGTTTTAGCACTAATGAGAGTTAGTTCTTGTTAAGATGTTTAGCAAAGGGCTATTTTACAAGAGATTGGATCTAGCTTGCTTGTTTGTGAACTCTATGTCTACGAATCACCATTGCTAGCTTATTTTCTTGATCAATGTTGTTTGAAACAGCCTTAGTTAGTCTCTAGATTCCCCAAAGTCAATAACCACATCTAGGAACTTGCTTTTCTCTTTATTGAATTTCGGATTTGCTCTGTTTTGCTCTGTTTTGTTTACTTAATCTTGTTTAAACTGCCTTTTTCTTTGTTCTCTTTGTTGCTTGATCATCTTAGGATGATAGATTGGTTGCTTAGGCAAAAAAAAAGCCTTCTTTGCTTGCTTGACTTAAGGATTTTTACTCATAACTCTATTGCTTTCAACAAACCTATTTGGATTGACATAAAACCCTATGCTATGCTACAACTGATTCACATAGAGGGGTGATTGATTGAGAGCTAAAAACCTCTGTATCAATTTGACGCCGTTGCCATTTGGGTTTACAGTTTGAAACATTAGAGTTTGTAGAATCTTTAAGATCAAGTTTTTAGTTTTATTTGGTTACTCACTCCTTTCCAAGTGTTTTCATTTCAGGAGAGGAACCACAAACAGCAAAGATGTTGTACTTTGAAGACACTACTTACAACAACTTCTTCCAAGAGCCTCTACCTATGCACTACTTTGAAGACAGCTACACTTCCCACCGACAGTGTGCAAACACTCCTTCCCTTCCTCAGGACCAATTCTATGTTTCTGCATCTAGAACAGATTACATCAAGAGAATGATCATGGAAAGCATCAATCTCCAAACCATTGGAGCCATGGAGATGAACAAGAGATTTGCTGAGCTGCACAACAGGATCGATTAAGTTCATGATGACCTTCATGCCAAGTTTGATGACCTAGACTCAAGGATACAACTCTTAGAGAACAGCCAAGACAATGCACCGACACCAAGACTTCAGGACACTCTTCCTAGACAATCTGCACACAATCCTCAGGAATTCTGCCACTTAATCACTGAAGAGAAAGAGGAAGAGGAATTCACTGATGAAGATGCCTCATTGGAAGAGCTTGGCATCATAATCCAAGAAATGCTATTACATATGGACAGGCTAAGGGTTGAGTATGGAGGGGAAGTCAGAAGTAGCAACATTGATGATCAAGAAGCTCAGGAAGTTGTAGAGAAATTCCTCCATGGACTTGATGTGAACTTGAACAGAGAAGAAGAATAAGAAAGAGCAGCACTGGAAGCTGCTCAGACAGAAGAGGCTGAGAAAACCCTTGCTGCTGCAGAAGAAGACACCACACCAAAGCACATAGATGCTGATGAAGAACTACTAGAGATACACCATGCTTTGATGGTCTTGTCTAACAACAATCCTCACGACTCCAAGGAGCTCTATCATCACCAAGTGGGAAACTCTTCAAGCAGTAATGAGAAGGGTAAAGGACCTGTAGTTCAAGACTACAAACCACCAGTTTCTTACCCCATAATGCATTTCAGAAAAGCTAGGATGGAAGTCTACACAAAGTTCAGGCAAGACATAAAAGATGCTGGAATAAAGCTCCCACATGGCACCACTTTGCTAAAAGTGAAAGATCAAATTAGGTTCCTGAAAGAAGTTTTTGACAAGCTAGAGTAATGGAACCAATCCTAGAGAATGTGGGGGCTCATATGAAAAGAAGCAAAGTGATGAAGTCATTACCAAAGCTCCCCAACCCAGGAAAGTTTCTCATCACTTGTGAGCTAGAGATGCTTGACAATGTCAAAGCCTTATGTGATTCAGGATCAACTGTGAATGTCATGTCCCTCCATATAAGCCAAACTCTAGGAATCAAGAAACTACAACCATCCAGGACCTCTATCACTTTTGTGTACAACACCTCCACAAGACCTTTGGGCATGGTGAAAGATTACCCTTTGAAGATTGGAGAATGCCTAGTGCCAACAGATTTTGTAGTCATGGAGAAAACATATTCCAGAGAGGTGCCACTTCTTCTAGGCACACCATTCTTGGCAACAGAAGGAGCTCAGTTAGATTTCAAGAGAGGTTCAGTGATTTTAAAGAATGTTGATGAGTTCAAAGTCTACAACATTGACTCTCCTTCCATAGTTTTCTGTGGAGCAACCGAGCAAAAGAATGAACAATGGAAGCTTCCAGATCATGGTTAGGATGCTCAGAATCTCACTATGAGCATGTTGATGAGTGATGCTTTCCCTGCTGATCCAGGACTGAAACTGGATGTTGAGTTGAAGCTTGAACAGGGTTTGAAGGACAATGAGAGCTTGACCACCAAGGAAGTGAAACCTTCAATCACACCAAGTGTCAAAAAGAAGAGGCATAGGATGTCAGCTCGTGACAAAAATAAACTACTATCAGTGGGAACATGGGTTTACAAGAAGAAATAGGCAGGAGCACCAGCTCCATCAACCTCTACTCACTAGCCCTCAAGTAAGCAAAGTCAAGCTTAGTGACTTTAAACAAGCACACTTGGGAGGTAGTCCCATGGTATCCTTTTGTATATATTATGCTTTCTAGTTTCTTTTTATGCTTTGTTAATGTGTATAAAAACAGGAGTTCGAATTGGGGGTTGAGAAAGTCTCTAAGGGACAAAGAACGGGTGCTTTCTGGCTGATATCGATCAACTGTATCGGTCATGACGAGACCGATACAGACCGTATCGGTTATGAGTATCGATCATTTGTGATCGATATCAGTGGAGCTGGATTGCACCAGTCAACCTATCGATCACTTTTGATCGATAGGGAAGGGAGTCTGAAAATGAAAACTGTATCGGTCATTCATATCGATCAAACACTGATCGATACAAACTCGCCGTATGAATTTCGGTCAGTGTATCGATCTGATGATGACCGATATGATTCACAGGAAGGATATCGATCATTTGTATCGATCACTTATAATCGATACTGAGCATATCGATCATTCGTATCGGTCACTTGTGACCGAGGTAAGTGTTTCATCTTTTCAAAAAAAATTCCGTCCTTTGATTTGGAGCCAAGGAGGTTTAAATTTAAACTTTGGATCCTTCCTGTCCACTTGCAGATCTCCTGAGCACTTTTGTTCTTGTCCCCCACTTTTTAGATTCCTTTGGTTCCCTCACCAACTTTTGATTCCTTTGGTTCCCCATTTTCCACTCTATTTAAACCAACAATCTTCTCCACTTCTCTTCACACTTCAGTTCACTACTTCTCTCACTTATAGCACGAAAATCTTAGCTCTTTCTCTCTTTTATTTGCTTTCTCTAAGTGCTCAGAAGCTTCACTAAGGTTTGCTTCCTCAACTATCCATTCTTTGCTCGTAATCAATGCATGTGTTTATAATTGCTTAATCTATGGTTGTAAGAGCAAGTTTTGTTAGTTTTAACTGTTGTGCTTTGGTACTGCATTGTGGATTTGTTTAAAGTGAGCAAGTTAGATGTTTAAGCTTTGTTTACTGTTCATCAATCTCATTACTTGCTTGTTTACATCCTTTTGCATGATCATCATCCCCTTTGCCTAAGAACCACTTTGCTAGATTCACATGCACAGCTGTTTTATTTTTATGAACTCTAGCTTATCTAAACTGTCAGCTTTTGAATCCCTCTTGCTTTTTAGAAGTTTAATCTTGTTTTTAACACTTGTTAAGCTTATATTAGCCTAGAGAGTTTTCTTTTTAAAGCTTTCAGTTATTTGGTTTTTCAGCTTTTGTTCTTTCACTTAGCCTATCTTCAAGCTTTGTTTTTGAAGGTACCATGGGGAACACAAAAATAGCTGTTAGGAGAAAGGGAAAGGCACCACAGGAGGAAGCACCCACTTCACCAAGAGCCAGGAAAGATAAAGGAAAGGGCGCTGCTGCTGAGAACTTATCCAAGGCTGCTGGAAATAGACCAGTTGGGAATAGAGGCGCCAAGCAAAATGAGAAGGATAAAACTGTGGAGGAAGGAGTCCACTACCATGAGCCAAGAACTAGGGATATCATGGAGGCTTTCAACCAGTGCACTTTCAAGCCAACAAGATACTCTTGTGCTAGTACAATGAAGGCACTTGGGATCTACATGGACTGCAAGACAGTGTTTGCCAACCTGGAACTTGAAGGCCTCATGACAAAACCGCTCCCATCATACCAGCAACTAACTTACCAGTTTCTCTCCACTCTCCAAGTGGTCTGGTATGAAGACAGTGAGCTTTCTAATGGAGATGGGTGGTTCTCTTTCAGGATTGGCAATCAGAAGTTCACCTCCACCTTCCTGGCTATCGCTAAAGCTCTTGATTTAAGGTCCTACACCAACAAGCGGAGCAGTTTCTACATTTCCATGAAGCAGCATGCCATGCTGTGGGACGCTATTGAGACTGGGCAATACATTGCTGGAACAACAAGGAATCAGCACCTGAAGCATCCTGTTGTGAGATATGCTAACAAGGCACTTGCAAACACACTCTTTGCAAGGAAGGAGACTACATATCTCATAGGAAAGGAGATAGACCTGATATACCAAGGAGTGTATGATATTGTAGGCACCACCGCAGATGTGACACCTCTCCAGGTGCCGAAAAGATATCCATGCTATGTGTATATGCTGATGGAGCAGCTCTATTCCTACCAGAGCTGGGTTCTGAGCAAGGTGAATAAAGGGAAAAGCCCACAGATCCACATTAGGGGAGTTGTGACAGCTATTCTTATGGCTAGTGGAGTGAACCTTGAGGGACATGACGATGATGCTCTTGAGCCACAATGGATTGATCTTGCCTATCTTAGGAGAAGCCACTTCCTTAAAGGGAGCATTGGTGGCAAGCACGTCTACAACTTCATCAAGAACTTCAGAACACCAGCAAAAGTCCTTCTCCCCAATCCAAGGCTCACCTCCTTCACCAAAAGGAGCAACATCCGCTTCAATCCAAGTGATGATCAGCACTACCAAGGCGACCCTATTCCTGGAGAAAGAGAAGATGATAGTGAGGAAGCCGAAGAAGAAGAGCTTGAAGAAGAAAGAAAAGGAAAAGGTGCAGAAGAAGTCCAAGAAGATGCTTCAGCTGGAGCTGAAAACCAAGGGGAAGCACAAGAAGAAGAAGTTTACTTTGATGAATAAGAAGTGTTGAGCTACAGTTCAAGGCAGTTCCACTTCAAACCTTATGGAGGACCAAGCCAAGGAAGCTCTTTGAAGTCTGCTCATGAAGACATCAACACTCTCCAGAAATGGTGTAAATGGCAAGACAAAGCCATTAGGAGTTTGGTGAAAATGATTAAAGGGAAGTTCAAGAAGAACAAAGCTACATCAGCAAGAACTTCCCATCAGAGCCACACTCATGAGCACACTTCTCATCAAGAAGAGCCTGAGCCACAAGCTGACCCAACTGAAGAAGAGGAGGCTGTTTGGAACCCCCATGGAAGACATTCCTTTCATGCATAACCAAATGATCAATGGGGGACATGGGCACAACCAAGAGCTTCATCATATGAGCCAAGGTCCCATATTCCATCAGCATGGGAACCAACTCCCTACCCTTCTGAGGTTCAAAAAAATTGGCAATGGGGTCATCAAGGTACTTCTTCACAAGCTGAGCAGTTATGGTCAAGTTGGGTTCCCCCACCACAAGAAGCAGAGCTATCTTCAAGGACTTATGAGAGGAGGAACAAGAGGAGAGCTAACAAGTCTCCTCAGACATCTGGATCCTCCCACCACTCCTACTATTAAGCAAGGTACCACATCCTACTCATTGTCTATACCACTGCATCTTTTTCAATTTTTTATTGTATTTTGTTGCTTCTCTCTCTCATTGCTTTCATTACACAAGGGACTGTGTTATTTAAGTGTGGGGGAGAGATTTGGGGTTTGACTTTGTGTTTTGTTTTCTTAGTTTTTTATTTTCTTTCACTTTGAGTCTCATGCATATCATGCATTCATATAAGGCATAGAAAAACACAAAAAAAAAAATCGAAAAATTTGAAATTTTTGCATTTTTCCAAACCAAAAAGAAAGCATGTAGTTGCATTTCATTCTTCTAGGATTGAGTCTAGTGTTGACATATAGGTTGCATTGCATTTGTATAGGGCATTATGATGAAATTTCCTTGTAAAGTGCTTAGAATTTAGAGATGATTTCAGTGTTTAAGTGGCTAGTTGTTGATGCATCATAAGATTGCTAGAAGTTAAGGCTGAACCATGCTTAGATTGCTAGATTTGGTCTTCTCATCTCATACTGAAAGCATTTGTTCTCTGAAAATCAACTCTATCAACTTGAACTTTAATTTGGACTTTTAATTATCATGTCTTATGCATTGAAAAGTGAATTCATGGCTATCATATACATATTTGGATCATCTTTTTCTTTTCTACCACTCTTGTTGATCCAAATAGCTGATCCTCATACTTATGGGACAGTTACCTCCACACCCTTAACCAAAACCTCCTTTTGAGCCTAAACACTATCTTGAGAGCTGTGAGGCATTTGCATTACATTTTCGATTTTGTCTTGGCAAAAAGTTTTAGGAATAAAGTTGGCAATAATAAGCTCTCTTGTAGATATCAGCTTGCATCTTGAGCTTGATTCTAGGATAGGAGTCTTGGGTTAAAAAGGTAGTGTAAGTGGTTTGAGCTTCATGTATGTATGTTTTGAAAGAAAAGGAAAAGGCTTGATATGGTAGAAAAGGGGAAACAGTCTAGAGTTGTGGTTAAGTAAAGGGAAGAAAAAGCTCTAAGTGTAAAGAAGAAAGGCACTAGCAACAAAGCTCAGAAAGGTCAAAAGAAGAAAAATCAGACCAAGAGCAATCCAACAAAGGTGATGAAGGTGCCAATGCAACAAAGAAGAGCAAGTCCCAACCAAAACGAAGCAGCCACACAAGCAAAAAGAAGAAGTTTCCCCAGCCATGAAGAAGGGTAAAGGGTAGAGTTTAGGAAAGGGTAGAATTAGGGGTTCACTTTTGGGTTTAGAAGTGCTTAGGATTCATCTTTGGGTAGAAGGGAGCTTTGAATTGCATGCATAAGTGTGCTTTTACCTTTAGCCTTTTGTCTAAGATGGAATCTTTTTCATTGAGTGATCCCTTATGTTTAATAACCCTTTGCTAAAATGAGATCATTTTTATCTCATAACCTTACCCTTTGAACCAAATGTCTTCACTTGATTTGCATAAGCATGATTCATGTTCTGAGCTTAATTGAATGTTAAAGAGTTGGTTGATTTGAGCATTTGCCTAAGTTGAGGTTTGAGATCATTTTGAAACATGATGAGCATGGCTAGGTTCTTTAAAGTAAAGATGATTATGTTTGCATCCCACAACTAGGCACTTAAGCATTGACACCATCTCTTTACCTTTGCACTTTTGGAATCTGAATGCCCACCTTCAAACCTCACTCTCTCATTTGTTCTTATTTGCTTGAGGACAAGTAAAAGACAAGTATGGGGGTGTTGATATCTCTTGTATTTACACCATTTAGGCTTGCATTTAGTACATGTTTTGGTTCTCTTTTGCATGTTTTCCTTAGCTTTTGTCCCATTTTCTTCTCCTTTTAGACTTAGGTTGAATTTAGGATATAGTTTGCATTTTTCTTGCATTATGGATGTTTTTAGGTGCTTATGGAGCTAAAAGGAGCTTGGAGGAGCTTTGAGGATGATCCAGGAAGCTAGCTGGATCAAAAGGAGCAAAAGGGACCAAGGCAGACGATCTCTGCAGAGCTTTTCGGTGTGTGCACGGAGGCTATCGGTCAAGGGGTGATCGATACAAAGTGTATCGATCAAAGGTATCGGTCAGGAGTGATCGATACAAACGCGCCGTGTGTATTTTGGTCACTGTATCGATCACTCTCCAGACCGATATGATTCGTAACGATCAAGCCCGGACCGTTACAACTGATCGATATAAACCCAGTCTGAGCCTGTTTTATTTACACTTTTGCCATTACTCTAGAACTTCCTTCTTTTGCCTACAAATAGGCCTTTTTCTGGAATTTTCGAGAAGTCATGTCAATTTACTGTTCTTAAGCATTTTTTTGAGTTTGTAAGACAAATCTTTTGCTTTATTTAATATAAGTTGGTAGTGTAGTAAAAAACCTCTGTATCACATAATCTGAATCTTAAATTTGTAGTGTAGTAGTTTACTCCCTTGGGATTCGATAACCCTTTGTGCTACAACTGCATTGTTGTGCACTTGCAGTAGTATTATAAATTGGGTAAAACTAGACCCTGATCAGCCTGACGTGTAGAATGCTCCCTTTTGAGCTTCTTCAATAGCTCAGCATAGTTTTGGTAATCAATCTTGACATCAGTCCTTTTACCCCTCTCTAGAGATGAATATGAATCGTTTTGCCTCTGCAAAGATGGAATGTTCAACTTGATACCATCTGAGTTTCCATCAGCTTCTTCCTTGCTTTTTCTAGCATGTTCTGGTCTCCTATGACTCTCTCTTAATGAATGACTATCACAGCTGTAATAATCAACTCCTTTAGGATCACTTGCTTGTCTAGGTTGATCTTCTTTTCTCCTAATAGGCAAATGTCATGGCTTCCTTGGTTGGGCCTTTCCCTGCCCTTGATTTAACTTCTCATTGAAAACTTTCATTTCTGTTGTCATCATCCTTTGTATTTCTTCAAGAAAAGCTTGCATTTTAGGATTTGAAACCTCCGTTGTTCGCTCTACATGAGTAATTTCACCTTTGTTAGACATGATTTTTCCCTGCAAAATTCAACAAACAAATTAGAAGTAAAAGTACTCACAAGTGTTTTTCTCAAGTGTTTCCCTCACAAAGGTGTTTCAGTTAATCAAATGTCACTCAGTGAAATCTCAAAGTTCCAATATGACTATATATCAAGCCCCAGTAATCAAGTACAGAACAGAAAGAAGAGAAAGTTTAGGAAGAACAGATAGAATAGAATGGATGGAAAGAAAGATATAATAGAATGGACAGAAAGAAAGATAGAATAGAAAGCTTAAGAATTCGAATAGTTAAACTGATCAGCCTAATCCTTTTTTTCTTTTTTTTTAATTCTTTCTTTTTTTATTTTTTTTTCTTTTCTTTGGATCTCTTTTTTTTTAGGCAGACTCAACTAGTGATTACAGCAGATAGAAAGAAAAGAATATGAAAAGTTGAGAAAATGAAAAGATGTGAAGATGAAGAGATGATAAGATGAACAGATTGATAGAATACCAAACTTTTGAGTGGAGCTCTGATACCAGATGATATGATCCTCAGAGATCTTGCACTCTAAAGTTGGTAGGGATAATCCTTTAATCCAATGGAAGCAGAAACTCCAAAGGAAAAGGCGTGAAACCTTAGAAAGGTGATGCAGGTAGCTCTAATAGTGAGTATATGAAACTCACCACATGATACTTACTTATACCGCAAACAACTAACTTCAATTGGTAAAATGGCCACACGAGTGTGATGAAGAACACTTGATAGACCGGGTTGATCCCTTGGATATGACACACAAAGACAGATCGAAATGTTCACAAGGAACAAAAAGAATCACTCTCAAAAGGTTTTTGTAAAAATAAAAGGGGTTATATATCTCAAATGAGATTACATGAGTTATATAGAAAGAAAAGGAGTACGCAAAGAGCCAAACTCATGCTCAAAGCAATAACTAAAGAAAGACTGAATAAAAACAAAGTTTGAATGACTCTTGAGCTTCAAAAGTGACTCATGAAGTAGCCTGATTTTCGGATTTCCCTAGAGGACTGGAGTGGCCGAACTGAAAAACTGAAGTGGTCGAATTAGTGTTGTAGGGGCCAGTTTCACAGTTTCACCATTTGCAGATTTGGGTTTAATAACTTTGTGATCCATTTGCCTTATTAAAACCTTTCCTGTAAAACCCATTGGGACAAAACCAAAGTTAAGGAAAAAGAGAAAAAATAATCACAAACGCATTAGAACTCCTCTTGGACTTCGATCACCATTAAGACTTCTTGAGTTGAGTCTTCTTCATTCCAGTCCAAGTAATCCTTAGGCATGAACATTTGGTCTAGTAGATCTCCAATTCCTTTCCTGAAATGAATGAGAAAAAAAAAAGCAATGCGGATTATTCTTGGTAGAGTTCTTCTCCAAATGGTTTGGGAATGCTTTCCTTATTCAGCCTTGCTTGAATAATCCCATTAAGTGCGTCTTGAAACTCCTTGTCTCCTGCCCTCATCGTTGATCCTTCAGGTACAAGCATTGTATCCTCTCGTTCAAGCTCGATTTCCTTATGTTCAAGCATAGCTTCCTCAGGTTCAAGCTTGGCTTCCTTGGGTTCAAGCACAGCTTCCACTTGATCATCCTGGTTGCCTTCCATGATCACATCAACTTACCTTTTGTTTGTCCTTAAGCAATCAAGGAAAAATGAGAGAAGTTTAAAAGTGGGAGCTCAAAACTAAAGATGTCAATGGAAATTTGATTTAATGCCCAAGTTATAGGTTCTAAGATGCATAGAGATTGTTATACTTCAAAAGCAATAGACATACCTATCATAACAAAGAATGAACTCAAGCTTAGCCTACACAAGCATTCACATCAACCAACTCTTTAACATTAATTAATAGTAACCAATGGATCTTGCTTATTTAAATCAAGTGAAAGAATTTAGGTCAAGGACAAGGCTAAGAGATGAAAATGATCTCTTAAAATTGTGGATTCAAATGCAGGGTTTTTCTCTCAAGAAAAGAATGAACTTAGGCATAATGCTAAAGGTAAAGCACAACTTATGCATACAAGGATAAATTACTATCTACTCAATACCTAAGATGTTCTAAACCTCAACTTTATAACCCGAACCAAACCCCAAATCCTAGCTACCCTTTTCTCAAAACTCTTACTTCATCCCTTCACATTTGATTATCTCTTTAGGGAAACTTCTTCTTTTTCTTTCAACATGTTGTGGCCTTCTTTGTGCTCCTTTGTTGTTGGCGCCTTCTTTGTTTAATAGGGAGTCTCCTTTGTTTCACCTCTTTAGTGGATTAGGCTTTTGTGCCTTTTTTGTTGTTTGTTGCTGAGACTCCTTCTTCATAATAACCACCAATTTTGAGCTTATTTGGTTCCACACATGCTGAGGTTTTTGCATGTTCCCTCTTCTTCCCTTGTCTCCTTCTTTCTTCTTTCACACTCTTCTTTTGATCAACATAAAACCCAAGTACATTCAAACCTATATCTACCATCCTAACTTATGTCTAACTCAAAAAGAAGAGCCAGTTCTACATAGCAGTTCTACATAACAATCAATCCTTGTAGTGCCAACCTAACACTTTATGCTTAGTTCGTTCAAAAGAGGTCTCACCCTCATAAGATAATGTTTAGGTTTGAAAGGAAGTTGAGGTTAATGTGTTGCAAACTGTCCCTTAATGATGATGATCAACTATCTGGACAAGCAAGAGAGGTAAAAAGAAAGAAAGAAAGTCCAAATATGTATATGGTAACCATGCAATCACTTTTCAAAACATAAGCAAGATAATTACAAGTCAAGATTAGGGTTCTAATAAACAGAGTTGACATCAAATCAAAGTAAGCTTCAGCATAAGACAAGAATATCAATGCAAGAATTCAAAGCATGGTGCAGCCTTAACTTCAAACTCACTACTATGCAATCAAACAACAAACAACCCAAGCATTGAAAACAACTCAAACATTAACATCTTGACAAGTGTTTATCTTCTACTCCATATGCAAATGTGTTCAAAGCTACATGAAATGCATCTAGACTCAATCTTAATTATGTAAATATACCTAAATGATTCTTTTTGGTTCCAAAAATTTGAAAATTTTATTGATTTTCAATGCACATAGATGAATGCATGAATGCATGAGACTTAAGTATGCAAAAAGGAAAAAAAAAAAAACAAAACACAATGTTAAATGCAATACCCTCCTCCACACTAGAATTACACAGTATCTTGTGAAATAAAAGCTTGAAGGAGGTGAATAAAACATACTAAAAATAATTGCAAAAGGATGCATAAAGAAGGGGTTGGAATGAGGTACCTAGGAAGAGTGGCGATGTCGGGCAGGCTTGGTCGACATTGGTGGTCGACATGTGGATGTCGAGCTTGGTAGCTCGACATGTGGATGTCGAGCTTGGTAGCTCGACATGAGTGCTCTACATCCACGCCGTTCCTCTCGGGCCAAAGATGTCACACGCCATGGATGGTCGACATCTAGATGTCGAGCTTGGCTAGCTCGACATCTGCCAAAGACACACCTAGTTATTCCCCAATTCATCCAACCACCTTCATTGGTTCATACCTGCTTCTAGGATCATAATAAAAACACAAACATAAACTTAGAAAGCAATAATATATACAAGGATACCTCCCAAGTGTGCTTGTTTAGAGTCTCTAAGCTTGACCTTTCACACCCTTAAGATCATGGAGGAAGATGGAGTGGAACTGAAGTTAATGAGAAGATTAACCAATGCGGATAAGTCTTGGTAGAGTTCTTCTCCAAATGGTTTGGGAATTCCTTCCTTATTCAGACTTGCTTGAATAATCCCATTAAGTGCGTCTTGAAACTCCTTGTCTCCTGCCCTCATCATTGATCCTTCAGGTACAAGCATTGTATCCTCTCGTTCAAGCTCGATTTCCGTAGGTTCAAGCATACCTTCCTCAGGTTCAAGCTTGGCTTCCTTAGGTTCAAGCACAGCTTCCACTTGATCATCCTGGTTGCCTTCCATGATCACATCAACTTACCTTTTTTTTGTCCTTAAGCAATCAAGGAAAAATGAGAGAGGTTTAAAAGTGGGAGCTCAAAACTAAAGATGTCAATGGAAATTTGATTCAATGCCCAAGTTATAGGTTCTAAGATGCATAGAGATTGTTATACTTCAAAAGCAATAGACATACCTATCATAACAAAGAATGAACTCAAGCTTAGCCTACACAAGCATTCAAATCAACAAACTCTTTAACATGCATTAATAGTAACCAATGGATCTTGCTTATGTAAATCAAGTGAAAGCATTTGGTTCAAGGACAAGGCTAAGAGATGAAAATGATCTCTTCAAAGTGTGGATTCAAATGCAAAGGTTTCTCTCAAGAAAAGAATGAACTTAGGCATAATGCTAAAGGTAAAGCACAACTTATGCATACAAGGATAAATTACTATCTACTCAATACCTAAGATGTTCTAAACCTCAACTTTATAACCCAAATCCTAGCTACCCTTTTCTCAAAACTCTTTCTTTACCCCTTCACATTTGATCATCTCTTTAGGGAAACTTCTTCTTTTGCTTTCAACATGTTGTGGCCTTCTTTGTGCTCCTTTGTTGTTGGCGCCTTCTTTGTTTAATGGGGAGTCTCCTTTGTTTCACCTCTTTAGTGGATTAGGCTTTTGTGCCTTCTTTGTTGTTTGTTGCTGAGACTCTTTTCTTCTTGAACAATGTATTAGCTCCATAGTAGAGCTTCTCCTTGGGTTTCCTGGCTCTATTTCTTGGTCTCCTTGGTCCACCATGGAGCTTCACTTTGATTCCATCAAACAAGTCAAGAAGACAAAAACCATCAAAGGCTTCACCATCATATTCATTGTGATCAGAAGGGTCTTCATCTTGTTTTAGCACTTCAACCTTGAACCCCTAAACTCTTCTTTAACATCAGGTGGCTTCTTAGCAGCTCCTTTCTCAGCATGAGTGATGCTTCTACAAATTCTTGAAGGTGGACGCTTCATTGCATAGCTAACTCCACCATTCACCTTTTCGAGGGTGACTATCTCTTTGGTGAAGTCAATATCAGCGCCTGCTGTGTTCAGAAATAGAGTACCAAGTAGTAGAGAAAGCTTCTGAGTGTGAGCCATTTCCATCACAACAAAATCAGTTGGTATCTTGCATGCTCCAATCCTCAAAGTAAAGTCTTCAATGAGACCAACAGGTTTGCTTGAAGATGAGTTCACAAAAGTGATTATGGAATCATATGATCTCAGCTTGGTGACTCCTAGTTATTTTGCCAATAAGAGACATCACATTGATTCTTGAACCTGTGTCACACATGGCTTCTTCCATAACCAATTCACCAAGCTCACAAGAGACTAGAAACTTTCATGGGTTATCAAGTTTATGGAGGGTTGCTGGCTCTTCTTTCTTCTTCTCTTTACCATCTAAAGAGTTCACAATCAGCTAAACCTTTTCTATGTTTCCAAGGAGATCTTTGATGAACCTTACATGATCCTTCACTTGCATCATAGTGTCTAGTGGAGGCAAGGGGACACCAGCCTCATCCATCTCTTTTCTGAACCTTGAGAGCACAACCTTTTGAGCTTTTGTAAGAATTCTACTAGGATAAGGCAAAGGAGGTTTGTACACAAGCTCATTCTCAATGTGTGACGCTTGAGTAAAGGCTCTTGCTTCTTCTTCTTGGGTTCAGCTTGTTTCTCTTGGGGAGGTGAGTCTCTTGCAAGCTCCTTTAGAGCATAGTATACTCCAACAAGCTCATCATGCTCAGCCAATGAATCTCCTTGCTTCACTTCCACTTCAACTTTAACAACCTTAGCTTCAATGGGCCTATCTTCTTCATCAGTCTTTGCATCACTATCTGAACTCAAATGAAGAGCACTTCCCCCCATACTTAGTGTCAATGTCCACTTTGATCTTCTTAGTAGAGCTTGTGGTGGAGAACACTTCTTGAGCCCCATAAAGCATTTCTTCAATCCCCTTAATGGATGCTTCAGCCTCTTTGTTGAAGTTGATGTCCTTGTCATGTAAGAAATGACAATACTCTTTGTGTAGGGGCTTACTCTTTCCAAGGAGTGAATACTGTTGTTGCTGTGATGTTATGGCTTCCTCCAACTCAAGTTGCCCCACTCTTAGTGTAACGTCTGCTAGTTTGGTATCTAGATTTAGTGTCATGTGAGCCAACTTATTGTATACAGCATCAATACCCTTTATGTTGGTTTGTTCTGCAATAGCTTGCTGTTGAAAGACTTGCTGCAACAGTTCAGTGACACTCAACTCATGAGGTGGAAGGGGCAATAATAGCAATGAGAAAGCAAACTAGCAGTAAGCAAACAAAGAGCAATAATAGCAATGAGAAACAGAGCAAAAACAGAGTAAAAGCAAACTTCAAAAATTAAAAGATGGTTCAAGATCAAGGCAATAGTGATAGGGTGATTCATGTTCATATCTAGTGTGATCAAAACAAGCAATTCTGAATATTTTATATCAACTATATTTACACCATTTAGACTTGCATTTAGTTCATATCTTGGTCTTCTTTTGCATGTTTTCCTTTGCTTTTGTCTCATTCTTCTTTGTTTTTAGACTTAGGTTGCATTTATGCTGTAGTTTGCATTTTCTTTGCATAAGGGATGTTTCTAGGTACATAAGGAGCAATTTAAGACAGGGAGGAAGTATGGGAGTGATCCAGGGAGTTGCCCCAGTCAAGCAGGATCAAAAGAAGCTAAGGAAGCAGAAGTTTGGCTCAGCATCGATCATGGCAGGATCCACATCGCACGATGTAAACTACCCGAGAGAAATGGAGTTTACATCGATCACCTACATCGACCAAGCCTGAACGGTGTGAAGAGACAGGACACTGACATCGATCAAGGACATCGTAAGATGTAAGAGGGCCGTGGCTACAAGACACATGCATCGATCATTCACATCGAGCTCAGCAGCTCGATGTCAGGAATCCAGAGGAGAGCATCGATCATTTACATCAATCAGACCAGCTTGATGTCATCCACATAGATCAAGCATGCTCGATGTTGACCCAGTCTGAAGATAATTTATTTACAACTTTTCCACTCCGCTTAGACTCCTATAAATACTTAAAATCCCTAATTTATATGATCAATCTATTATCCGGCAGTCCTTTCTTTTCTAGTTTCCTAATCGTACTTTGCTGATTTAATCTTTTCTTGATTTCTATATAAGTTTGCATTTCCCTTCTTGTTTAGTCTTTCTAATCATGATTAGCTATCTATTTCTCTTTGATTTGATGGTTTTAATGGTGATTAGTGAGTAGTACTTTTAGGGATTTGAGATGGGTTAGGTTTAGGTTTAGGGAATTTGATGCTCAATCTATGGTGTCTTAGTATTAATTCTTCCATTTCTTTTCTTAATTGTTGTGTTTAATGCCTAATTAGCCTTAGCTATGTTGATTAGGATCTTAGGCTCATTTATGCCTATCAAGTGTTTGATGAAATGCCTGAACTGCTTTGCAAGAGAACTGCTTTTCCTAGCTCAAGAGATTGATTGTCTAGGAAGTGATTTGGCAATATAGGGTTGATAGATTGTCTTAATGCTTGTTGTTTATTATTTCACTAATGAGAATTAGTTCTTGACTTGGTAATTAGTAAAGAGATTAGTGCCAAGAGATTGGATTAGTCTTATAAATGAATTTTATGCATAAGTAATAGCATTGTGTGAGTTTGTAAGCATCATAGGCTGAGTTGAGAGTTCCCTAATACCAATTATCCCATCTCAAGTCCTGTCTTTCCTCTGTTTTTAGTTAAATTCGAAGTTGCTCTATTTTTGCTTATGGTTTAGATCTTTTGCTTGCTGCTCACTCTTGGTTTGGTGTTTGCTTCAAGTTTATTTGATCCCTTAGGTTGTTAGACATTTAAACTCTCTTTATCTGCTTGAATTAGGAACTCTATTGCATTCCTACTGCTTTAACCTTCCCCTTTTGGACTAATACACTCAATACTACAATGACTAATGTAGGTTGAGGATTGAGATAGGATAAAAACCTACATTAATTTGGCGCCGTTGCCAATAGGGGAATGCTTTGTTCAGTAGAATTTGTAGAGATCTTGAGATCAAGCTTTATTATTTTCGTTTATGGTTACTGATTTCTCTTTTGGTCTAGAATTTCTTTTGTAGGTACCAAACCACTTGCTCTTAAGTGTGTACAACTACAACTGAGGTTCAAAGTCAAGGCTTTTTCGTTCGCAGCAGCAGGAATCAGTTGTTGAAGCATGGAAGAACATCAGTATGCTGCTGGTTTTGGTTTTCAAGGTCCACAAGGTCTTTAAAGGATCCAAGGCTTACAAGGACAGCAAGGTCCACATGGTTTACAAGGAGCTTGGGTTATGAGAGATCAAAGACCATTGAGACATATAGGTGCTGCAGATATACCATCAAATTATGCTTCAAGACAAGGTATTCTTCCACCTATGGAAACTCACAACTATGAGATAAAGAGTAGCATGACTGTTATGGTTCAAGAAAGGAAGTTCTTTGGATTGCCTAACCAAGATCCTCTTGAGCATTTGGATCACTTTGAGAGGATTTGTGGTATGCCAAAGTATAGTGGAGTTTCAGATGATGGATTAAAGCTCAGGTTGTTTCCATTCTCTCTTGGAGATAGAGCTCAAATGTGGAAAAAGTCTTTGGCACAAGGAAGCATCACATCTTGGGAACAATGCAAAGGAGCTTTCTTAACCAAGTTCTTCTCTCCCTCTAGAACTGCCAAATTCAGGAATGAGATCTCAAACTTCAAACAATGGTCCAATGAGAGCTTTGGAGACACTTGTGAAAGGTTTAGAGGCTTCACTTAACAATGCCCTCATCATGGTTTTACTAAGAAATACTTTTCTCCACTCTCTATAAAGGTGTTCTACCAAACATAAGAATCCTTCTAGATACAGCTAGTAAAGGCTACTTCCTTGGCAAGGATGTTGATTAATGATGGATCCTAGTGGAGAACATGGTGCTCAGCAATTGGTATTATGTAGATGAGTTTAATCAACATGCAAAAGCAGCTGAAGAGAAGTTTGAAACAGCAATGCATGAGATGAAGGCTTTGCAGGAAAAGGTGTATATGTTGTTCAATGGAGCCACCAAACCTCTTCAAAATGTTGATCCACATAGCCACTAGAAAGATTATCAAGTCAAATCTGTTCAGATCCAAGAGGAGCCAGCAATGAGACAGGGCTATGATGTTTGTCAACAACAGTTCAATGGAGGCCCTTACATTCACCAACATCAAGGTTCTTCTTCTCAAACAGTTGGTGCCAACAACTCTCAGTTCTCTCAAGCTTTGGATATTAAGTAACTTCTTCTACAAATGCAACAACTCCAAATTGCAGAAATGCAACAACTCCAAATTGCAGAAATTCAAAGCAGTATGGCTGTCATTCAAAGGAATATGACTGATATCCAAAGCAACATAGCTGAAGTTAAGAGAAGTATGGCTGCTGACATCCAAAGGAATATTGACTCTACAAGCAACAACCTCCAATCCCAACTAGACTCTTTGAATCTGAAGCTAAATAAGCAATAGAGTCATGCAGAATCATCTCACTCTTCACTATTACAAGAGAGGGTCAAAGCTGTCACCTAAAGGAGTGGAAAGCAGCTTCCTCCATGAACAGCACCTTCTACACCCAATGTGGACATTGAGGAACAAGAAGAAGGGGTGGTGGTCAAAGATTCTGAAGAAGCTAAAGAGGATGAAGTGGTTGAAGCTGAAAAAGGTTCAAAGAACAGCAAGGCCAAAGAGGTGGTTACGCAAAAACCAAAAGAAGCACCTAAGGAGTTAGCCAAAGAGCCAAGATACATTCCTCCACCATATCAACCTACAATACCATTTCCTAAAAGGTTCAAGAAGCAGCTAATTCCTAAGTATAAATGTCTCTTTTATGAGCTGATGAAGAAGATTCAGCTCACTATGCCATTGCTAGATGCTTTTATCTTGGTTCCACCTTACCAGAAGTTTTTGAAGGATGTTGTGGTTGAGAAAACAAAAGATCTGCAAGGGATGGTGGTACTAACACATGAGTGCAGCGCCATCATTCAACAACAAAAGGTGACTCCTAACAAGCTCAGTGACCCAGGAAGTTTTACTTACCCTTCTCTATAGGTCCACTACTGTTTGAGAAATCACTACAACAAATATGGGTATTCATAGCAGATTATAATAGCACAATTTCCATAACTGCTATCGAAAGTTAAATGGAAGTTTGAATCATGTATTTATAGCTTTACAGTAATGTTATACCCAAAAATCAATTAAGCCAAGACACAAATACGTGAATCCGCCTAATTTTTGCATTAAGCGCCAACACTTAGAAAAAAAAGATGCATTTTCGCGGTTTAGTACCGAAACCATTATTATTCATAGCATTAGAAAAAAAAAGAAAAAAAAAGAAAGACAAATCTCGACATCTCCGTCGACTCTATCTTCTCCATCGCGATTCGATATCTCTCGCCATATCCGCCGAATCCATTGCTTGCCATCGCTCACTCTCACTCTCGCAATTCACATCAGCCCTCCTCACCTTCGATCTCTCTCACTCTCGCAATTCACATCAGCCCTCCTCACCTCTGATTCCAATCCCAGATTGACAAGGTCAGGTTTGCAAATAAAAGTGAGTTCATAGTAGCAATAGACATCATTGCGGTTTCTCGAAATCTTTCGTTGTTGTATTTGGACAATAATTACAGCTTCTTGTTAATAGGTGTTTGTTCGTATATCTGGAATATCGAGGGAAGAATTCACAAGTACAACACAATCACTATAAAGGTTAGACACATTTATCGACTTCTTTGCCTTTTGTAGCCTTTTATAGTTTCAGTGTCTCCGTGATTGATTGTAGAAAATACTATATAAGTTTTTTGTTTTTCGGTTATCCACTATGATGTTTAACTTGTCGCCATTGCTGCTTGAATCATGTGCACTTGTTTGAACTGTGGCAAAGGCTCTAACTAGGATTGTAACAAAAAAAATGTTGGACAAGGAATGGGTGCATTTATGCAGGTATGCACAATTGTTAAAAGTGTTTTGTTTATGCATTTGGACAATTATTTTGATAACTGTCTTTTTCTTTTCCTTTGATTTACATGAACTCAAGAGTTGATTCTACATACGAGAGTGGTGCTCGGGGTTTTGTTAACGCTGTTAGTGCCAAATTAGCAGTTGATGGAAAGATAATATGTCCATGCGCCAGATGCCGTAATTTAGATCGCCATACATGCGACGAGGTTGTGTCTCATTTAGTTATAAATGGAATGGATGAGGCTTACAAGATACGAACTGATTGGTTTCACCATGGAGAAGGTAACTATGTTGCTGTAGTAGAAGGTCAAGATAGAGTGTGGAATGCTGAGATTCTGGGTTTATACGAAGCTGCAAAATGTTTAGATGAAAATTTAGCTAGAAAGGGTTCAGATTTATGCAAGGCTGCTGAGGGTGAGGACAGGAAAGAAGATGAGTTTTTAGCAAAACTTACCGAAGCTGAAATGCCATTATACCCAACGTGTGTGAATCATAGCAAGCTATCAGCTATAGTTTCACTGTTTCGGATAAAGACTCAGAATGGCTGGTCTGACAAGAGCTTCGATGCTTTACTGGAAACATTGCCAAATATGTTACCTGAAGACAATCTGCTGCACACATCAACTTATGACGTCAAGAAGTTTCTGAAAACGTTTGATATGGGATATCAAAAGATTCATGCTTGTGTAAACGACTGCTGCTTATTCAGAAAGAAGCTGAAGAAGGTTGACACTTGCCCAAAATGCAAGGCTTCAAGATGGAAGACCAACATGCACACTGGTGAAGTAAAGAAGGGTGTTCCACATAAGGTTTTGAGGTACTTTCCAATAATCCCTCATCTGAAAAGGATGTTCAGATCGGAGAAAGTGGCCACGGATTTGAGATGGCATTTCAGTAACAAGAGCATTGATGGGAAACTGCGCCATCCAGTAGACTCTGTAACGTGGAAGTCAATGAATGACAAGTATCCTTCATTCGCAGCTGAGCAGAGGAACTTGCGACTTGGGCTTTCTACTGATGGGTTTAATCCCTTCAACATGAAGAACAGCCGATACAGTTGTTGGCCTGTGTTGCTGGTTAATTATAACATGGCTCCTGATCTATGTATGAAGGAGGAGAACATCATGCTCAGTTTGCTGATTCCTGGACCGAATCAACCTGGTAATAGTATAGATGTATACTTGGAACCCCTTATAGAAGATTTTAATCAGTTGTGGTCTAAAGGCGAGTTAGCTTGCGATGCATTTAGTAAAACAACCTTTACGTTTAGGGCAATGCTTCTTTGGACTATTAGTGATTTTCCAGCATATGGAAATCTTGCTGGTTGTAAAGTAAAAGGTAAAATGGGTTGTCCTATATGTGGGAAGCACATAGATAGTTTGTGGCTGAGTCATAGTAGGAAGCATATATATATGTGCCACAGGAAAATTTTGTCTCCGTTACATAGTTTTCGAGGAAAGAAGACTTGGATTGATGGTAAAACAGAACATGGAATAAAGGGAAGGATACCCACGGGTAGGAATGTTTCCTTACTACTGAGAACTTACAAGAATGATTTTGGTAATAGAAAAGAGACTGGGAGAAAGAGATCTAGAGCTGCTCGTGTTGACATATCATCTGATAATGAAGACGAAGACAGTGCATCTGATGAATAAGAAGACTTAGCAGAAAAAGACGAAGAGGAGTTATCCAGATGGAAGAAAAGATCAATATTATTCACATTGCCTTATTGGGAGGTATGTTTATACTGTCAAATACTTATCACATTTACGTTATGATTAATTGTATATACTTAGTTCTGATTGCTCTCTTTATATGCTTTGACTTGACAAGGAGCTCCCTGTAAGACATAATTTAGATGTGATGCATGTGGAGAGAAATGTGGCTGCAAGCTTGATTGTCACATTGTTACATTGTGGCAATTCAAAGGATGGTCTAAAAGCTAGGAAGGATCTCGAAACTCTTGGTATCAGGAAGGATTTGCATCCAAAAGCTCACGGTAAAAGGACATTACTTCCTGCAGCTCCTTGGTCTTTGTCAAAGTCAGAGAAGAAAACATTCTGTAAGCGGCTCTTTGACTTTAAAGGTCCGGATGGCTATTGTTCTAACATATCTACTTGTGTATCATTAGACGAGTGTAAAGTGATGGGACTCAAATCTCATGATTACCACGTCCTGATGCAACAACTACTACCAGTTGCTGTTAGAGGTTTACTACCTAAGGGTCCTAGGATAGCCATTTTCCGCTTATGCGCTTTCTTCAACCTTCTGTGCAAACGAGTGATTGATATGGAACAACTCCAAATAATGGAAGCTGAAATTGTGGAGACTCTCTGCATGTTTGAAAGATTTTGGCCACCTAGCTTCTTTGACATCATGGTGCACTTGTGTGTGCATCTAGGATGAGAAGCCCGACTAGGTGGTCCTGTCCACTTCCGATGGATGTATCCATTTGAGAGGTACTGTCCCTTTTTAATTTTATTTTTATCTTCAAAAATGGACTTACTGATTCTAATTGGACTTATTGTTTATAAATTTGGTGTTCATTACAAACAGGTACATGAAAGTACCGAAAGACTATGTAAGAAACCCAGCAAGACCAGAGGGGTGTATAGCTGAGTCCTATCTTGCAGAAGAATGCATGAAGTTCTGTTCTGCTTTCTTGAAGACGACAGCAAATGTAGAAGAAAAAGAGGACAGAAACACTGAGTACGAGAGCCACTCCATCCTAGAAGGTCGTCCTATATCAGCTGGCAGCTCATTCACTCTTACTAATATGGATTAAAAAATAGCTCATCTTGCTGTAATCCAGAACACGGCTATGGTGGATCCTTACGTTGAGTAAGTTTTTCTCAATTCGCTGTATATTATTAATTGTTACAGTGATTGTTTTCTGATGTATTTTATTTGTTTGTTATTTCATATGCAAGTGCGCATTTACAGCATCTACAAGACTCAAACGGTAGATGTAGACGTGATGCAAATTAATTATGGAGTATGCACACGCAGAATTTCCCAGCGTGGCTAAATCAACAGGCATGTTCTACTATATTTGTATTTATTTTGTTTTGGTGGCTATTTAATTAGTAAATTAGCTGACTTTTTTATAATTGTTAGATACCTCTTGATTCAGAAGACAAGGACGAGACACTTAAGTGGTTGGCTTATGGACCACGTAGTATAGCCAGATCTTACACAGGCTACATTGTGAATGGCCTGCGGTTTCATACAAAGTCAGTGGATAGGATAAGTCAGAATAGTGGGGTTTACTATGAGGCAACAGCAATGTGTAGATCTAGTGCAAGGGACACAGCACAAGTGGTAGATGTTGTATCATAATATGGCAGAGTAGTTGATATTATTTTATTAGATTACAATGTCTTTTATGTGCCAATATTCCGGTGTCAGTGGGCGGTTAAAGGTAACGGCGTGAAGGTAGAAGATGGCTTTACGCTGGTTAATA
This sequence comes from Thlaspi arvense, assembly GCA_911865555.2. NCBI lineage: Eukaryota > Viridiplantae > Streptophyta > Magnoliopsida > Brassicales > Brassicaceae > Thlaspi > Thlaspi arvense. The sequence goes on along the minus strand of OU466858.1, from coordinate 49,965,585 downwards.
TGAATCAGAGCCAAATATCATTTGCAAAGGATCCATTCATTTTAGCCTCTCAAGCGAGGCAAGTATTTTACTCCAGGGAAAATGATGAATCCATTTGGTATGTGGTTTTGAAAGGTCCATCTAGAAGATATAGTGATGAGAATGTGGAAGATGGACATGCAGATGTTGGACCACTATCTTCGGATATTGACATGAATCTAGAAGACGTAGCAGATGAGGCGCAAAATGTCAGAGATGACTGTGAAGGAATATATGTGTGATGGCGTTCATTCCTTTTAGTATTCTGGATTTGGCATGATATATACGCTTGAGTGCTATATTATTTTTATTCTTTTTTGCGGATAGTGTTTGGTTTCGAATATATAATGTTTATATTTTTGGTTATTTGGTATGTCTTTGAGTTTATATTTGAGTTTCTCTTTGAGTTTATATTTGACTTTTCCTTTGAGTTTTACAGTAGGGTTGCGATGGGTAAGGGAAGAAAGGGTGCAAAGAAAAGGAAGTCCCATGTACAAGATGGTGATCCTGAATTCATTCGCACCGAATATCCTAAATCAGATGGTGGAAACCCAGCCTCAAGACACACAGCTGGAGGAATCACAGCCTCAGGACACACAGCTTGAGGAAACACAGCCACACACTGTCCTCGATAGCCATATGGTTGGGTCCGAAGGTGTTAAGGATGCTACAGAACAAGAAGCCGAGAAAGAGTCCGAATGTGATAAGGAGGCTGCTGTCCCTGAGGAGGCTACTGATACGGTTCAGCCCCAGCCTAAGAAACACAGAGGACCAACGAAGATGAAAGATATTGCCAAGGATCCTAATACACGAATAAAAGTAGAGTTCACAGAATTTGGAGAACCATGTGGAGAAGGATCAGTGAAGTTATCTTCCTACTTAGGTCCCTTGGTAAGGGAACATGTTCCTGTCTTGATAGATGATTGGAGAAAAATTGGTGAGGAGAGGAAGACAGTTCTATGGAAATCTGTTAAGGTAATCTCTATTCAGTCACATTCACAATTAATTTCGTCTCAGTAGTCTTATCTTTTTATGTTACTGTAGCTACGGTTTGAATTGGATGGAGATTTCGAGAAAGCGGCTGTTATGAAGCAGATGGGATGTTTATGGAGGGCCTCTAAGTCACGCCTGGTTAATCAGATTAAGAACGCTCAGAACCAAACAGACAGAATGAAGCTGCGCCCAGACAATAATCCTACGGCAGAGTGGAGGAAGTTTATCAAACAGAAGACTAGTCAAGAGTTTAAAGTATTAACTTGTAATTACTTTGTTTTTCACATCCAGACTGCTAATTCTTGTATATAGGTTGTTAGTGATGCATACAAGGAAAGAAGACGTAAGCAGATTCCTCACACTTGTAGCCGTAAAGGAATGGTTAGATTGGCAGAAGATTTAGTAAGTATATTACTTTTGTATGAATCTGAATTGTTTGTGAATTTTTTCTATATATTTTGGATACACGTTATGAGAGTGGTTTCTTAATGTTTACTAATCTGATATCATTACGCAGAAAAAAGAGAGCCCAGATCCATCTGAAGTGACGAGACTGAATGTGTGGGTCAAGTCACGAACTAAAAAGGATGGGACAGCAGTGAACACGGATGCTGCTGCAAAGATTGTATGTCGTTTTTTTTTTTATGTTCCTGTCTTGTGTGTTTTTCATTATAATTTAACTCTATAAGCATGACTCCGACATTTACCAGGAAAAGGCAAATGAGTTCATTCGGTCTGATTCTCCATCATCATCATCATCAAACCCAAAAGAAGACACTCTTGCTCAGATCTTGGGACCTGACAATCCTGGACGCCTGAGGGCAATGGGTAGAGGAATGAGTATGAGCAAACTTGCTTGTTTCCAGGTCAAGAGCAAGTACATGACTCAAATGCAACAGACCCAAGTTCAGTTGCAGCAGCAGGTCCATTAATTACAAGAGGCTCTTGTGAAACTGAATAGTCGTGTAAGTGTCTACATGTAACTGTTATTATATTCATGGTCTATGAAAAGTGGTAACAAATTATTATATGTCAATTTACAGAGTTCAGAATCGGAGGTGGGTGAAAATTCAGCACCAAGAGTGAGCATTAGTGTATACTCAGATTAGTTGATGCTTCTTACTAAAGTTAACGGATTCTAACTGTTATTTTCATTAATACTTGTAGAGTGTAAACAAAAAACCGCAGCCTAAGTGTATTCTGTTTGATTGGTCTGGCTCTGAATACAAAGTAGCCGAGGGTCGTATTCTGGCTTTTGATCACATTGACTTCGTCAACAATGTACCATTGGGCCCTAATTCAGTCAAGGTGTTGGTTGAGACGGCTGTTAAAGGAGATGCATTTCTATGGAGGCCTGCGCCGAATATGTTTAGTATTGATCAAGCTGTAGGAGAAACTATTGCGTGGCCTCAGGACTGTGTTGTTGCTCTTGACCAGGAGTTAGAACCAGAAGACATTCCGCCTAAGGTAAGGTTTTCTTAGTCAGCGCCTCATCTGAAGAACCTGTTGCTGAAGGCCGTTGGCAGAGTCGTGATCCCAAAGCTTTGGTGAATGGCCTTCCTCTTGGACCAAATGCCATTAAAGTTTTTGTGGATGCGGTTAATGAACCTGAGACATTTCTTTGGCGGCCAACAGAAGAACTCTCAAATCTTCATGACTCTTTGAAGTCATTTGTAGTATGGCCAGACAGCAGAGTTTTATTCGACGATTTAAATACAGAGGGACCAGCTACAGCATCTCCTCGTACGCAGTCACAAGTACTCACTCCAACAGCTCCTGTGAAGAGTTCAAAACCACTTTCACAATCTCCTTCAGGATCCTCTCAGCAGGTAATTTTTAATATTTAAGTTACCAGTCATATCACTTATACAATAGTTTATAATCGTTAAAAGTTATGCATTTGCTAACCCTTACATATTTTTTATACTATGCAGCATAGTTCTCCACAACGGATTGTCAAGGAGGATCAGAAGTGCAGACTGCTAGACATTACCGGTGAAAAAGGGTTGTTGCAGAAGGACGCTGGTCTTCAAACAACCCAGACCAGTTAGTGTATTTTTCTCCCTTGGGTCATAATGCAGTGCATGTGTGGATTGATGTAGTGAAGGTGAATGATGCCAAGGTTTGGAGGCCTTCTTCTGCAATTGTGTGTATGGAGGATGCTATTGATACCACTATAGCATGGCCTGAAGACAAAGTTGTCATCATTTGATGTGGAGTAAGAACCGTATGATCTTCTACTTTCATTGCTTTACAATTACAAATGAACAAATGGTAGTTGTGGCAAATGAGACTTGTGTTCTTTGTTTGGGATTTATGACTTTGAATTTTATGAATTTTATGTTCTTTGTGGGGAATTATGGCGAAAATGTTCTGTGCCATAAGATAATTTCTATTATGGAATACAATTTCAGCTTCATTACAGGTTTCTACTTTATAATTGCAACTTTGTGTGAGTATGCTATATAGAGAACAGTTTACAGTAATCAGAAGAGCAACTTTATTGATCGTAATAGCCGATAAATGAAGTCATGGTACACTAACTTAGTAGCCCAAAATAAAAGCTACAACTCAGATATAAATAGCTCAACACCAAAGCTACTAAACATATTCAAATTGCACAAATATAGAGCTACTACAAATTAACTCATAGCACGAAAACAAAGCTACGAGTAACCTATATATGACAAACAAAAGGTGCTATTATACAATTAAATATAACACGGTTTATGTGTTATTAAAAAACTGTAACACAAAAGAAGAAAAACGCTATTATAGGATCCCCTATGGTAGCGCCTGGTCAGAAACGCTATCGTATATTGTCACTCTATTATAGCGTAGAATGTTATAGCATTTATGAAAATGCTATAAAAACCATAGCATAGCGGTATCCGTCTGCTATCAATACTCATATTTGTTGTAGTGAATGCTTGTGCGACTTAGGAGCAAGTGTAAGCTTAATGCCTTACTCTATTGCCAGGCGCCTAGGCTTTACTGAATTTAAGGACTGTATAATCTCTTTGGTATTGGCTGATAGATCAGTGAGGCTCCCCAAGGGACTGCTTGAAGATGTGCCAATCAGAATTGGGAATGTGGAGATCCCAACTGACTTTGTGGTCTTAGAGATGGATGAGGAGCGTAAAGACCCTCTTATTCTTGGGAGACCCTTTTTAGCCACAACAGGAGCTGTTATAGATGTCAAGAAAGGGAAGATTAAGTTGAAATTGGGGAAAGACATGTCCCTTAAGTTTGACATCAAGCAGATCATGCAACAGCCTACTATTGAAGGTCAAATGTTCAAGATAGAGATCTTAGAAGAGCTGCATGGTGAGGTCCAAGTCGCTTTGACAAAGGAGCATGGGGAAGATGGTTATTTGGATAAGGAGAGCTTGGGTTACATGCTAAGGCTAGACTCTCACAAAGCCTTGGAAGAAGATGAACCATTTGAAAAGCTGGAATAAACAAAAAAAGAGGTGCTCTCAATTCAAGAAGCTGGTTCACTAAGCAATGAAGCTGTCGCCAAGGAGCAGAGCAGCTTAGGAGAGGACTGGAGTGAGCTCAAGGCACCCAAGGTGGAGCTAAAACCTCTTCTTAAAGGGCTAGGGTATGTCTTCCCAGGCTCTAACTCTACGTATCTTGTAATTGTCAATGATAACCTCAGCGATGATGAGATCCTTGCTCTTGCCAATGTGCTAAAAAACTTCAGGAGAGCCATTGGATATTTACTAGATGATATCCAAGGCATCTTTCCTAACCTCTGCACTCATAGGATCCATCTAGAGGATGAGACAAAAACTTCTGTAGAACCTCAAAGGAGATTGAATCATAATCTGAAAGAAGTTGTTAAAAAAGAAATCTTAAAACTGCCTGAAGCTGGTTTGATTTATCCTATATCAGACAGCACATGATTCTAACCAGTCCATGTGGTGCCTAACAAAGGAGGAATCACTGTGGTAAAAAACAAAAATGATGAGTTAATCCCCACTAGAACTATAACTGGTCATAGGATGTGCATAGATTATAGAAAACTAATTTCTGTGTCTAGAGATCACTTCCCTTTGCCATTAATAGACCAAATGTTAGAAAGATTAGCTAATCATAAATACTATTGCTTCTTAGATGGGTATAATGGTTTTTTCCAGATCCCCATTCATCCTAATGATTAGGACAAAACCACATTCACATGTCCTTATGGTACTTTTGCATATGGAAGAATGCCATTTGGACTGTGCAATGCCCCAGCAACATTTCAGAGGTGTATAACCTCCATATTTTCTGATTTACTTGAAGAGATAGTGGAGGTATTCATGGATGACATTAGTGTCTATGGATCCTCCTTTGGTGTCTGCTTGTCCAATCTTTCTCAGGTTTTACAGAGATGTGAAGACACTAAGCTAGTTCTGAATTGGGAGAAACGCCGTTTCATGGTCTAAGAAGGCATAGTGTTGGGTCACAAGATTTCAGAGAAGCGGTTAGAAGTGGACAAGGCCAAGATTTCAGAAGCTTCTTGGGACATGCTGGTTTCTATAGGAGGTTCATCAAGAACTTCTCAAAGATAGCAAGACCATTGACAAGGCTTCTATGCAAGTAGACAGAATTTATCTTTGATGAAGACTGCTTACAAGCTTTCATCCCCCTTAAGGAGGCCTTAGTCAGTGCGTCCATAGTGCATGATCCCATTGGGATCTCCCCTTTGAAATCACGTGTGATGCTAGTAATTGTGCTGTGAGAGCTGTCTTGGGACAAAGAGTGGACAAGAAGCTGCATGTCATCTATTATGCTAGCAGGACAATGGATGAAGCCCAAACCAGATATGCTACAACTGAGAAAATTCTCCTAGCAATTGTCTTTGCATTTGAAAAGTTCAGGAGCTACTTGGTTGCATCTAAGGTGATAGTCTACACTGATCATGCTGCACTAAGGCACATTTATGCCAAGAAGGATACCAAGCCAAGACTCCTTAGATGGATACTCCTCTTGCAAGAGTTTGACATGGAGATTGTAGATAATAGAGGCATTAAAAATGGTGTAGCTGATCACCTCTCAAGGCTAAGGATTGATGACTTTGTCCCCATCAATGATACTCTACCAGAAGAGCAGCTGCATGCTTTAGAAATGAAGACAGCTGAAGTGATGAGTTTAGAAGAGGACAAACTGCCTTGGAATGCTGACTTTGTAAACTTGGTTATTGGCAAGATACCACTAAACCTTAACTCCCATCAAAAGAAGAAGTTCTTCAGAGATGTCTCTCACTTCTATTGGGGTGAACCTTATCTCTACAAGAAAGGGAATGATTTATTGTTCAGAAGATGCATAGCTGAGGAAGAAGTTCAAGGAATTCTGAATCATTGCCATAATTCAGCCTATGGGGGTCACTTTGCAACCTTCAAGACAGCCTCAAAGGTACTTCAAGATGGTTTTTGGTGGCCTAGTTTGTTCAAGGACGCCCCTCATGTGATGCATGCCAAAGAAAGGGAAGCATCTACAAGAGAGATGAGATGCCTCTAAACTCTATTCTTGAAGTAGATCTGTTTGATGTGTGGGGGGGTTGACTTTGTGGGACCTTTCCTTTCATCCTATGGGAATAAATACATACTTGTTTCTGTAGATTATGTCTCAAAGTGGGTTAGAGCCATAGCCAGTTCAACAAATGATGCTAGAGTTGTGCTGAAGCTTTTCAAAACAATCATCTTCCCAAGGTTTGGTGTTCCAAGGTGTGTTATAAGTGATGGAGAGAGCCACTTCATCAACAAGATTTTTGAGAGTTTGCTAAGGAAGAATGGTGTTAAGAATAAGGTTGCCACTCCTTACCATCCTCAAACAAGTGGTCAAGTAGAGGTGTCTAACAGGGAGATCAAAGCCATTTTAGAGAAGACAGATGGTATTACAATAAAAGATTGGTCTAATAAGCTTGATGATGCCTTGTGGGCATACATGACAGCCTTCAAGACACCCATTGGTAGAACTCCCTTCTCACTCCTTTATGGCAAGGCTTGTCATCTGCCTGTGGAGCTGGAATACAAAGCCTTGTGGGCAACAAAGTTGTTGAATTTTGACATCAAGACTGCTCAGGAGAAGAGACTCATCAACTTACATGAGTTAGAGGAAAACTGCCTTGAAGCTTTCGAGAGCTCTAAGATCTATAAAGAGAGGACCAAGACTTTTCATGATAAGAAGATAAGACACAAGGACTTCAAGGCTGGAGATCAGGTGATGTTGTTCAACTCAAGGCTGAAGTTATTTCCTGGAAAACTTAAGTCAAGGTTGTCAGGACCATTCAAGATCAAGGAGATGTTACCATATGGAGATGTGACTTTGTTTGACAAGGATGGAGGAGACTTCACAGTGAATGGGCACAGGCTGAAATCATACATGGCAAGTGAGTCCCTTGGAGATGATGTAGACATCCATTTTCAAGATACTTTACAAGAGTGATTGGCCAAGGAAAGTCAAGCTAAGGACGTTAAACAAACACACTTGGGAGGTATTCCCATGTTATCCCTGTATATATTTTTGCATTTTAAGTTTGGGTTTGTGTTTTTCTTTTGATCCTAGGAGCAGGTGGAGTTCAAAGCAAGTGGATTGTTGAATTAGTGCATGTTTTGTCACATATCGTGCAGCAACATCGAGCTGATCAAGCTCGATGTAACTAACATCGGGCGTCAACATCGAGCATTGGGGCTCGATGTCAAAGAAGTACAACCACATTGTACGCTGTAAAGAGGCAGGGAGCAACGGGTATTTACATCGACTTAAGACATCGAGCTATCAAGCTCGATGTGAGGAAATCGACCATGGACAGCAGACGATGTAACTAGCCTGAGAGTCGAGCCAAACGTATCATGCACCAGCATTGGACAGCACCTGCTCGATATCCCAGCATCGGTCAACAACATCGCACGATGTGAAAAACACTCAACATCGATCTATCACATCATGCGATGTAAACGACCCGAGAGGAGCCACAAAGTACATCGATTACTGGCGTCGTACGATGTGAAGGGGAGCAGAAACCCATGCCCACATCGATCATCTACATCGACCAGGGATGTCCGATGTGCACTTCCTTCCTGCTAAAACCTCTTATAAGGTACACAACTCCACTCCATTCTTTATGAACCCTTTTGTATTCATTCTTAGTACCCCTTATCACCCTCCTTCAAGCTTCTATTACAAAGAGGACTGTGTAATCTAAGTGTGGGGGAGGGCATTACATTTGACATTGTGCTTTGTTTTCTTATTTTCCCATTTTCACACTTGAGTCTCATGCATTCATCTATATGCACTGAAAATCCATAAAATTTTCAAATTTTTGGAACCAAAAAGATCATTTAGTTGCATTTTCATAACTAAGATTTAGTCTAGATGTACTTCATATAGCTTTGCACATATTTGCATAGGGAGTAGATGATAAACACTTGTCAAGATGTTAATATTTGAGTTGTTTTCAACGCTTTGATTATCTGTTGTTTGATTGCATTGTAGTGAGTTTGAAGTTAAGGCTGCACCATATCTTGAATACTTGCATTGATATTCTTGTCTTATGCTGAAGTTTACTTTGATTTGATGCCAACTCTTTTTATTAGAACTATAATCTTGACATTTAATTATCATGTTTATGCATTGAGAGTGATCACATGGCTACCCATATACATACTTGGGTTATCTTTTTCCCTTCTTACCACTCTTGTTAATCCAAGTAGCTGATCCTCATCATTATGGGACAGTTAACCACACCCTAAACCAATCTTTCTTTACGAACTTAAACACTATTGTGAGAGTTGTGAGGCCTTGCATTGCATTATTTTCGATTATATCTTGGCAAAATGTGTTACGAATAAGGCTGGCAAGAAAAAGCTCTCTTGTAGACACCAGCTTGCATCTTGAGCTTGGTATTAGGTTATGAGCTTGGGAAAGGGTAGTATAAGTGGTTTGAGTTCTATTGTTTATATCCTTTGAAAGAAAAAGAAGAAGTATGGGGGTGGTAGTATGGGGAAAACAAGTAAAGTTTGTGGGTAAGTATAAGGAAGAAAAGCTCGAAGTGTTAAAGAAAAAAAAAAGGTGCCAACAACAACAAAGCTTACAAAGGTCATCCCAAAAGGAGAAATCAAACCAAGCAATCCACCAAAGGTAAAGAAAAATAGCGCCAATTATACAACCAAGAAGAGCAAGTTCCAACAAAGAATCAACCACACAAGCGAAAAGAAGAAGGAGTTTCCCCCAAACACGAAGGAAGAAGAGATCAAGTGCTTTGGGAAAGGGTAGATTTAGGGGTTTCACCTTGGGTTTAGAAGATAATAGGTTCATCTTGGGGTAAAAAGGGTAGAAGATAGCTTTTACTTGCATGCATAGGTGTGCTTTTACCTTTAGCATTTTGCCTAATATAGAATCATTTCATTGAGTGATCCCTTATGTCTTTGAACCCTTGTTTGAATGAGATCCTTTTCATCTCATGACCATGTCCCTTTAACCAAAAATATTCACTTGATCTGCATAATCTTGATCCATTGGTTACCATTAACGAATGTTAAAGAGTTGATTGATTTGAATGCTTGTGTAGGCTAAGCTGGAGTTCATTGTTTGCTGTGATAGGCATGGCTAAATCTTTTGAAGTAGAGCAATCTATATGCATCTTAGAACCTATAACTTGAGCATTGAATCAATTTTTTCATTGACATCTTTAGTTTTGAACTCCCACTTTCAACTCTCACTCTCCCATTTGTTCTTATTTGCTTGAGGACAAGCAAAAGACAAGTGTGGGGTGTTGATATCTCCTATATTTACACCATTTAAACTTGAATTTAGTTCATATATTGGCCTTCTTTTGCATTTTTCCTTTGCTTTTGTCCCATTCTTCTTTGTTTTTAGATTTAGGTTGCATTTAGGTTGTAGTTTGCATTTTCTTTGCATAAGAGGTGTTTCTAGGTACCTAAGGAGCCATTTAAGACAAGGAGGAAGTGTGGGAGTGATCCAGGGAGTTGCCCAGTCAAGTAGGATCAAGAGAAGCTAAGGAAGCAGAAGTTTGGCTCAGCATCGATCATGGCAGGATCCACACCGCACGATGTAAACTACCCGAGAGAAATGGAGTTTACATCGATCACCTACATCGACCAAGCCTGCATGATGTGAAGAGACAGGACACTGACATCGATCAAGGACATCGTACGATGTAAGAGGGTCGTGGCTACAAGACACATGCATCGATCATTCATATCGAGCTCACCAGCTCGGTGTCAGGAGTCCAGCTGAGAGCATCAATCACTTACATCGATCAGACCAGCTCGATGTCATCCACATCGATCAAGCATTCTCGATGTTGACCCAGTCTGAAGACAATTTATTTACAACTTTGCCACTCTGCTTAGACTCGTATAAATACTTAAAATCCCTAATTTATGGGATCAGTCTATCATCCAGCAGTCCTTCCTTTTCTAATTTCTTAATCATACTTTGTAGATTAAATATTTTCTTGATCACAGTATGGTTTGCATTTCCCTTCTTGTTTAGTCTTTCTAATCATGATTAGCTATCTATTTCTCTTTGATTTTATGGTTTTAGTGGTGATTAGTGAGTAGTACTTTTAGGGATTTGAGATGGGTTATGTTTAGGTTTAGGGAATTTGATGCTTAATCTATGATGTCTTAGTGTTAATTCTTCAATTTTCTTTCTTGATTGCTGTGTTTAATGCCTAATTAGCCTTAGCTATGTTGATTAGGAATGCTCATTTTATGCCCACCAAGTGTTTGATGAAATGTCTGAACTGCTTTGCAAGAGAATTGCTTGTCTTAGCTAAAGAGATTGACTGTCTAGGGAGTGATTTGGCAATATAGGGTTGATAGATTGTCTTAATGATTGTTGTTTATCATTTCACTAATGAGAATTAGTTCTTGACTTGGTAATTAGTAAAGAGATTAGTGCCAAGAGATTGGATTAGTCTTACAAATGAATTATATGCATAAAGAATAGCATTGTGTGAGTTTGTAAGCATCAGAAGCTGAATTGAGAGTTTCCCAATACCAATTATCCCATCTCAAGTCCTGTATTTCCTCTGTTTTTAGTTAAATTCAAACTTGCTCTGTTTTTGCTTATGGTTTAGATCTTTTGCTTGCTGCTCACTCTTGGTTTGGTGTTTGCTTCAAGTTTGTTTGATCTCTTAGGTTGTCAGACATTTAAACTCTCTTTATCTGCTTGAATTAGGAACTCTATTGCATTTCTACTACTTCAATCTTCCCTTTTTGGATTGATAAACTCAATACTACAATGACTAGTGTAGGTTGAGGATTGAGATATGATAAAAAAATCTACATCAACACTCAACTTTAGGTAAGGAACACTAATAAAGACTAATCCAATCTTCTAGCACTAATCTCTTTGATTTGTCACATATCAAACTCATGGTTAGTGGTGTATCTATGACAAGCAAGCATTAAAAGAAATTTTCACAAAACCAATTAGCATGCTAGACATCTAATCTCTTATGCTATGTTTACGAATCTATTATACAATAGATCAAATATCAACTCACATTCTCATGCATAATCAACATTTAAAGTCAATTTTCCACCAATGTGGTATTAAGAAATACACACACTCAAGCAAGAAATGATAAATGCAAAGACTCATGATTATCTAAATACCATTTTCAAGCATTGAACTTCATTCAGGCATTTCATCAAACACTTAGTGTGCAAGTGAAAACCTAAGATCAACTTCTCCAACAAAGAGGTATTAAGCATTAAACACAATGATATAAGAAAGGGAATGAGAAGATCTAAGCCCTGATCACCATAAACAATCACTAAAATCACTCCATCTGCCCTAATCTCAAACCTAAAAGTTACTACTTATTAATCACTGCAAAAACCACAAAATCCAAAGAGAAAGTATGGTAATAAATGATTAGGAAGACAAAATATTAATGGAAATGCAAACTATTATTGAAATAAACCAAAATTCAAATACAAAATTATTCAAAAGGGAAGAACAAGGGAAGAACTGATGGCTAAAGATATGATCCCAAAAATTAAGGATTTGAAGTATTTATATAGATCCTAGAAAATGTGGCAAAGATGTAAATAAGTGGTCTTCAGATTAGGAGGATATCAAGCTGATGAGGTCAACATGGATGCTTGACATCTTGATGTCGAGCTGGTGAGGTCGACATGGATGCTTGACATCCATTCCTGAACTCTCGGGTCAAAGATTTCACACGACATGGATGCTTGATGTCGAGCTGGTGAGGTCGACATGGGTACTTGACATCCATTCTTGAACTCTTGGGCCAAATATGTCGAGCTGACCTTGGTCGACATGAGTGCTCGACATTGGCTTCCTTCTGCTTGATGTCGGGCGATATGATGGTCGACACAGGTTGATTGGTTTCACGAAAACTTCTATAACTTTCTAACCGCTGATGGGAATGACATGAAACCAACTCCAGATGCGAGCTAACTCACGGGGCTACAACATTGATGCAGACTGCTGACGCTTTCTCCGAGCCGGTTTGTCAGATGCAGTGTCTGGCCTCTTCAGCAAGGTACACCTTCTGCTTTGGCTCTTTTTGATATCAGGATTTTGACTAGCTAAACAAATCCTAACACACTCATGTCATTGCAGCATGTAAGGTATCAATCCATCTGAGTTCATAAGACACCAAGAATACAGCAGATCACTTAAGTCAAGCCAAATTCAAGAAAGCAGTTGTGATCAAACTAAACAGGTCTAAAGACTGAACTAAACAAAGCAGGAAATTCAAATAGATAAAGTAAGGATCTAAGATGGGGGTTATTGATTAAGAGGGGATTAGAACCTAACTAGTGATGCTTCAAAACCATTCAAACAATGCTATCTTCTAGGCATAGGATTAACAACTATAACTAGCTCAATTCCTTGACACTAATCACTTTGCTAAACACACATTTCAGATAAATCCCTTTACTGAAACACATGATCAGAAAGCATTCAAAACAGAATTACAATCCTATAAAGCCAAAATGCACCTTAGACATCTAGTTCCTTAGGCTAAGCATACAAATCTTCGAAGAGACTCAAAGCAGCATTTCATCAAACACTTATCAGGCATAAGAGAAAGCCAAGATACTAAACAAGCCTGGCTAAGACTAATCTAGTGTTAAGCACATCTAATAGAGAGAAGACAACCATATTAAGTATAAGACATCACTAATCTAGTCCTAAAACCTCTCTAATCTATCCCATCTCAAACTCTAAATAAGACTACTCACTAGCCATAATCAAAACCACAAATTTCAAAGAGAAATAATGGTTAAGCATGATTAGAAAGCAGAATAAGCAAGAATAGATTAAAGGCAAATACAGAAATTCACTAAATCAAATTAGTTCTTACAAAGCAAATCTGAAAAGGGAAAGGTTTTGAGTGCAAGAACAGAAGAAAAATAATAAGATATAAGTCGCCTAACCATTTTAGGATTTTAATATTTATAGGAGAACTAGAAAACCCCTAGTAAACCAAAATTAAACCGAAAATAGGCTGACTCGGACAGACCATATCGATCATACACATTGATACTCATGTCGATATCATCTCTTCTTCTGGGTTGCATCGATATCCCTTGGTCGATATGCTGGTCGATACAGAAGGCTTCAATGTTGTATCGGTTTGTCTTTCCTTGGTGTGAAGTCGATACAATCGCCTTTTAGTTAAGGCTCATCGGGCAAACAAGTCGATACAGCACCTCAGTATTGTCATATCTCTGTGTATCGGTCTGGGAAGTCGATACACTGCTCGGTATGGGCTTCCTTCTGTTGCATTGAGGTCTCTCTTAGTCGATATGCTGCCTTCACACCACGCCTTCATTGTATTGATGTTTAAGTGATCCATACTCCCATCGATATGCTCTGTATCGATCAGATGATGTCGATATTGTCATCGATATTGGCACCACATGGTCTCCACACTCCTTCAAGTACCTGAATAAAACTCCAAATGCATGCAAAATGCAATGCAGCTCCTAAAACTACACTAACTCCTAAGTGTATGCAAAAGGGACAAGAAGAAGCAAAATATGTATGTTTATAGACTAAAACTAGTGATGAATGCAAGCTAAAATGGTATAAATAATGGAGATATCACTTTTCAATCTTTGTGTTGCATCCACCATCATCTACCATGCTCCTTGTAATCTCGAAACTCTTCAAATGTACGTGCCAAACTCCCCAAATACAAAAACATGCAATGTATATCTTAAATCTATACTAACTCCTAATTAAATGCAAATAGGATAAGAATATACAAAAATACATGTTTAAAAACTATAAAACAATGCAAAATATATGCTAATATGATATAAATAAGAAAGATTTACATAAAAATGTACTTTGTGAGTTTTGGTTACAAAAACGACATTTTATGGGGAATAGGCACTTTGTCGACTGTTGATAATATGTTAATCCGATTTTACCCTTTCTCTTTCATTATAGTTGTCCACATATGTTCATCCACGTGGTCGGAATATTTTAGCCATTTGTTATAGTATACAAGTTTCAGAGAGTTCATCCACAAAAGATATGCAAAATAGATATACAAAATTACATTTAGCTGTCCACGAAGGTTCATCCACGAAAGACATGCAATATGGATAGACAAATACAAACAATACATGTTTGGCTGTCCACGAAGGGTCATCCATGTGAGCATGCGCTTCATCGATCTCAAACTAGTCCAGTGAACGTATGAAGTTGTCCACATATGTTCATCCACGTGGTCGAAATATTTTAGTCATTTGTTATAATATACAAGTTTCACAGAATTCATCCACAAAAGATGTGCAAAATAGATATACAAAATCATATTTAGCTGCCCGCGAAGGTTTATCAACGAAAGACATGCAAAATGGATAGACAAATTTAAACAATATATGTTTGGTTGTCCATGAAGGGTCATCCACGTGTGCATGAGCTTCATCGATCTCAAACTAGTCCAATGAACGTTTAAAGTCGTCCACGAAAATTCATCCACGAAGATTGATGACAATATGTTATGGTTATCCACAAAAATTCATCCACGTGGTCTAGCGGTTCTGAACATTTGATCTTGTATAAAAAATATAAAATAGTCATTTCGCATGATGAAAATGTCTCTTCCTTTCTAAATGTCTTAATTTGTTATTCAAGTTTCTAAAAATACCTTTTTGTTGTCGTCAACTTGATTTCAGATTAACCCACATGGGGTAGAGCAGATATATATTTTGAAGGCCCAATACAAAGAAACGAAATTGAAACCCAATAGGACCAAAACCCTAGTTTAGAACACGTGTCCTTGAACGTGTTACAATAGAAACAAAACCGAGAGACACGTGTCTAAAATAGAGAAGACAACTGCAACAACCGATCTTCCATCACCGCCGGCCACTGCCAGTGCTTTTCGCCGCCTGAAACTGCACTGATCTTGAAGTTGCTGCTGAAAGCCTCTGCTCCTTCCTTTTGCAATTGATCGCTGGAGAGATTGCGAGATCCACACCTACATCATCTGAAATGAAAAAAAAACGGGAAAGTTGGAGGAAAGAAATCAGAACTTCGCCAGACCGCTATAAAATGTCGACTCTACTGAAGGTGAATCCAAACCACCAAAACATTGCCCCAACTCTTGATTCAAAAATTTTACAAGAGAAACTGCAGCAGAATCAAAGACAGAACTGAAAAAAAAAAATTCTCTGGAAGAAATTAAATCAACCTTAATCGGATAGATGAGAGGATTTCGCAAAATTCACCAGAATTCACAACTTCCAAATAAGAAATTGTTAAAAGCATGCAAAAGGGATTTATAAAACAAAATCCGAAAGACGGAAGAAATATAAACAAAAGAAATTTAGATTCAGCCGGAAATTATTATTTAATCAAACGGAAATAAAAAAAGCATTCTCTCTATGAGATACCAGAGAGAAGAGAGAGAAAATTTGACCTCTCTAAAAATACTTTAAAATATAATTTTCTCTATAAATGATGAGTATATCAATAATTCACTTTTTGTCAAAAGAAAAAAAAAAAAAAGTAATCAGCCTTATCCACAGGCTGATCTTCCTCCAAATCTACATTTGTCGCCTTCTGCGTCATATGTTCTTCATTGCTCACCACATAAACCCTAGCGATTCAAGCAGAAATTCCTTTTCGTCATCCAACAACGATTATGACGTCTGCTTCTACCTTGCTCGAATTAACTCCGCTAAAAGTGAAACTGCCTTTCTCGCACACGGATCGGCACCATCACCGTAGTGCTCACTTCTGTTTCAGACCGCAACGCAAATCGAATTTCGTTCGTCTCCAAATCGCCTTCAAATACAAACAATCGGATACAGATGTGAGATCCGATTCGGCTCCTGGTCAGATATGGAAGAACTCGTTCGACCAAATCGCGATTCAGATCAAGAAAACGCTAGATTCTTTGAAGAAACCCGCAATAGCCGCAGTTTTGCTCGGTCTGCTTCTGTTCTATGATCCTAATTCGGCTGTGGCTGTATCTGGTGGTAGAATTGGTGGTAGCGGCTTCTCGTCACGGCCTCGAAGCTCTTCTTCATCATCATCTTCTAGAATGTATTCTGTACCGAAAACATCGGATTCAAGTATGAGATACTCGGCTCCGTACTATGGACCTTCTCCGTTCGGTGGAGGTCTCTATGTTGGTCCGGCGGTTGGTTTTGGGTTTGGTGGGTTTTCAAGCTTCTCTCTGATTCTGGTTGGTTTCGCAGCGTTTGTTTTGGTTTCTGGTTTCCTCTCAGACCGGTCGTCACAGGACGGCATATTAACCGATACTCAGAAAACTAGCGTCATTAAACTACAGGTGACCTCTCTGCTGTTTATTTTGAAATTCTCTAGCTGCTCATAAAGAGTTCTGTTTTCTGGGACTTAAGTTCTGGAATAGTGTTTGACTGGTTAGATGATTAATGGAATAATAGAATAGTCGAGTGCTCTCGAATCTTAAACACTTAAGCTGAATAGAGTTTTCGCATAATAATCATAAAATGCAAAAAAACTGGGTTTTCCCCAAAATATGCATACTTTTCCAAAACGTGAACGCATTATGAATGTAATGAATGGTAAAAAAATATAGTGGAATCCCGTTTCTTAGGACGCTAAAACTTGATAAGTTTGTATTATCATTTTCCACGTCTAGCTGCTCATCATGACTTTGTTTGGGTCTAAGGTATATGTATTGCTGTCAAAAAATATTCTTTATAGAGGAATATTTGTAGGAACCAAAATAGAAATAAGAGAGGAATATTGGTACTTATAGCTCGTTCATGAGCTTATAAGGAGGACAGCGGATTGGAAACAATAAGATACTCCCTGTTAAGGGCTGGAATAAACTGAACCATGTAGTTAAATCTGTGTCGTCTGAGTGGAACCTTGAATCGGCTTGAATTGAGGCCAGCTTGCTCCTTACGGTTAGATTGATGTCTCCGATGACGCTGGAGGCAAGTGATGACTTTCCAAACTTCCTTAAGAAGATAGATAATATGATTGCAACTGCAGTATGCAGTTTCTCAGAGGGCTTTTAATAGCTTTGTTATATTCATGAGCAGATTATTTAGCTGTATATGTTTTGATTTCTCTATAGGTTTGCTATATTCCGTGAGGGCTATTTAACGCGTGTATATCATTGCACAGCTAACCATATGGTCAGAATATCAGATTGATAATTTTCTTCAGTTTCATTAATCTTTGTTTATTTGCATTTGTATCTTTTCAGGTGGGGTTGCTGGGATTGGGGAGGACCCTACAACAAGATTTCAATCGCCTTGCTGAAAGTGCAGATACATCCACTTCAGAGGGCCTGAGTTATGTTTTAACCGGTAAGTGGTATTCCTCGATGTATCTCATCTCATCATATATGAAAAAAGCTATGACCTTTTCTTCTTTTTTTAGATTGAAGATGTCGTGTGTGTGTTTTTTTTTTGGCAGCTTTGACAGTATTACTTGTGGGACTATTTTGTTTTCTGTGGTTTTCCCAATTTTGTTTTTAAACTCTAATAGAATAATAACCTGGGAGATCGGGCCTTCAATTAGAATTAGCCCATTAAGCTAGTAGATGGCTTACAAAACATTTGGGATTTTATAAAACTTTGGTGAAAATTGTTCATCTGCCTTTCATTAGGGATATCTTTCTATCATGAGTCAACATTGCTTGATCTATGTAAAGCTTGGTTTCAGTAAGACAACTCCTTTATAATGCTGAAGAATAAGTTCCATCTGTTCGTGAAACTGGTGACATGTAATCAAATACTTATCATTGCTTGCGTAGGACATACCAAAATTCTTTTCCAGGTTCGGTATTGTGTTCTCTTTTCAGAGAGCTCAAGGATTACAAATTCTCTTTGCTGTGATATGTGTTGTTGCTCCTAATGTTATTTCTGCGACTAATTTTGTGTATTACAGAGGCAACATTGGCTTTACTGAGGCACCCGGACTATTGCATCTCTTGTTATTCATCAGTAAGCCCACTGATTCTTCCATGACTAGTGTATGCTCTATATATTAACAATTTGTAGCCTGGTTCATTACCTGGACTAGTATTTCTAGCATCATTCAGTGAACATGGATACAGAACCTATCCACTCTGTTTTGTATCATGTACTTTCAGGTAGATGTGAAGCGGAGCATAGAAGATGGAGAGAAGCGATTTAATCAACTCTCTATTGAAGAACGGGGGAAATTCGATGAGGAGACGCTTGTTAACGTGAATAGCATAAAGAGACAAAGCTCGAAGATTCGAACAGCTAGCGGTTTCAGCAACGAATATATAGTGGTACACTACTCCAAAATTGAACGTTTAGTGGTATATAGGTTCAGACAGTTAAACTGGGTCTAGTAGTATTGCCCCTAAAAGGAAATGCATTAGTTTTGATAATGAAGCTTTAAGAGTAGTTAATGATTTACAAAAATTAGGTTGTTGTATTTTGACTATCGTAATTGTTTAACAGGAAGTGTTGTACATATACACTATACAGGTAACTATTTTGGTGGCTGCAGAGGGTGTACATAAACTGCAGCCAATAAATGGAAGCACGGATCTGAAGGAAGCCTTACTGAAACTCGGGTCCATACCGCGAAACAAAATAATGGTAAGAGACTGTCTAATAAGTTACGTAATTCGGGGAACAGTTTAAAGTCTTGCAAATGAAAGATGTAAAAATAAAATGTTGCAGGCAGTAGAAGTATTGTGGACACCGCAGAACGAGGAAGACGCTTTGTCAGAAAGGGAACTACTTGAAGATTACCCACTGCTAAGGCCATTGTAAATTTTAGAGACATTAACAAAAAAAAACACTTTAAAAAAGTGCTTACACAAAAAGACACTTTGGCGAATATGAGTATTTTTAATGTGTAAAAAGACAGTTATATCTTTATTGTTTTCTTTCTCAATTTTTTATTTTCTTTTTCAATAATATTTTACTAAACACCAAATCATATAATCATCGACGAATCTTCGTTCGCCGTCATTGAAGACATAAATCCAGCAAATTAGTTGATTTCATGTTCTTTCATTCCTGTACTAGTATTCAGAGTCTTTTGTTGCTACGGATCTGCATAATATTGCACAACAGGAGTTTGATACTGAATTCGAAGATGAAGGTGCCAGATCTCTGCAAATCAGATAAGGAAAAGTTTATTTGTAGTTCGAATCTAAGGTTTTCTTTAGATATTTCAATTATTAAGTATTTAAAAGGCTTATTATAGCGAATTAAAGAAATCTCATGGTTCTGTTTGTTATCTATTTGATTTAGCCGCCATAGTTGAAGCAATTCAGGTGTCGGATGAAAAACAACCACCACAATTGTTTGAGATGCATCCATAATTGATTATCCACCAACAAACGTCCACAATTGGTAACCGTGTAGACAGTGTTGTTGGGTGACTATTTTAGTACCTATTCACTATTGGTTATCCATCGACAAACGTCCACAGTTGGTTACTGTGTGGACAATATTGTCTTTTTATTTGTAAAGTTGTAATAATTGTATTAGGTCGTCCACAAGGTGTCATCCATATAGGGGTCTCCAAACGTCCTTGTACACGACCTCGTGTACCCTTATGTTTATGCATCCCACCGGTTTGCAGTTGTGTTCTATTTGTAGGAATTAACCAAAGGTGTACAAGTGGGAGGTATTCCTTAGATGTAACTGTGTGGACAATGTTTGTATTTCCGTTTGTAGTCTTATAATAATCTATGGGTGTGAGTACTTTTTTACGCATCCACAGTTGGTTATCCACCAACAAACATCCACAATTGGTTACCCTGTGTTGTCGTATAAATACTTAAGTACGCATACACAGTTGGTTATCCATCGACAAACGTCCACCGTTAGTTACTTCGTGGACAGTGTTGTCTTTATATTTGTAGAGTTGTAACAAATTACAGGTGTGCATACTTTACTATGCATCCACAGTTGGTTATCCACGAACATGCATCTATAAACAAAATTATTATGTCGTCCACTAGGGGTCATCCATATAAAAATTTATTAACGCGCAATTACTTTCCAAGATGATTTTTTGGAAAACTCAATCTTCACTTACGTGGACAAGTATCGTCGGATAACATCCACAATATTAGGATCACACTACAAGAAAACTTAAATATTCCAACAGACATAATTGTAGTTATTTTGTTGGAAATAATCAATTCCAATGAATTTCCAACAAAAGGAAATTTGTTGGTATTTGACCGTTGGAAAAAAAAAATCGTCACAATTTTGTTGGAAAATTTCTTACAATAAAAATTTGTTGGAAAATTGAGAAGAATTACTAATAAACTATTTTGTTAGCAATTTGTTGGAAATTACCAACAAATTTCCAAGAAAACGTTTTGACGAATAAATGGTTGGAAACTTATTAGTAATTTCCAATGAATTATCGTTAAAACATTGTGATAAAAAAAATTGTTGAAACTTTCTCGGTAATTTTCAACTAATTCTCATCAAAAAAATTTGACCAAAAAATTGTAAAAGTTTTATTGTTAATTTCCAACGAATTCTATCAAAAAATTATGACAAACATTTTGTTGGACATTCGATAGAAAATTCCTTCAAATTATCAACCATTTATATTTTAATTTGTGACACTATTTTTATCATATATATATATATATATATATAGCTACTACTAATGAATTATAAATAAAATAAAACAGCAAGCTTTAAAATAAAATTATAATGATTAATAATTAATAATTAAAAAAGTAAACAAAGCTAAAAGTAAAATAATTAGGTATAAAAGAATAAACTTAAAACATGATAAAAAAAAAAGAATAAGAATAAAACTAAAACTTAAAGATCTTGATTTTCGCTTGCTCTCATGGAAGGTGGAACGAGATTTGGATATGCACTTCTCATTATAGAAGCCCAAAAGTCAACATCTTTAAGCTTCAAGCCCATCTCATCAATCTTTTTATTTGCTTTGTTCAGCTCTTCTTGCGTTTCCATATACTTTTCTTCGAAAAATGCAGAAGTATCAATGCATTCGGGTCAGCAGCTTTGGGAATTGAACCGTATCCAAAACGTCCACCTTCTTTCACTTGAACTTCCTAAAATTTGGAAAATATATTGTAAAGCAAATAATGTTATATGCATTAACTTCAAAAGAAATAATTTTTAGTGTTTCACCTTTTCGAAGATGAGTGTAAGGTGGTTTGGCTCAATAGGGTCATCATCGTCTTGAGTCCTTTGACTCAGAATTTGCTGCTCCAAGGCTCTGCACTTCTTAGCAATCAGCTCAGCTTTTTTACACACAAACAACCCATCAGACTTTCTCTTATGGGTGGCCTCCATAAAGGTCACCATATCGGGAAGTTCTCCCGTTTCCTCATTTCGCTAATAGTTTGAGAAAAACAATCAACAAAACATGAAACAATGGACCAGAAACGTAAGTAGAAAGAAAGTTAAAAAATTAGAATTACCATCATTTCTCTCCTCTGAACATACGGCATTGACCCGCAAGTGTGCTTTGCCATCCCTAAGCCACCTCGTCTACTCCTCCTATTTCCGGAGTTGGTTACACTCCGGTTAGCGTTTTTCTCGGTTACCCAATAAGCGATAAGCCCAAGCCAAACAGAGTTCCGCATCCATTCTGGTTTTCCTTTTTTATTCTTCCAATCCTGCTTCCACACATAGACTATTCCCAATATACGAGACTTACATAATCGATCAAACTCCTCACGAACAAGTGTAGTTTGCTCATACAGCCAATTGTACTTTTGCTACGAGATGAAATAGGATAGGTAAAAATTAATTTAAAATGAAATTATTTATGAATGTGTATCAAGTAAGCTATTAATTAAAATCATACCGCAAACGCTTTGAACCATCGTAACTTGGTGTCGCTTGAAAGGGCTGACCAATTAGGAGCCGGTTCAGAGAAATCACTCTCCATTATCTTCTTCACGGTCTTAGTTATTCTCTTTGTGTATTCGAACCTAGAAAATTAGTAAATGTGAAAATAGTAGTTACGTAGAGCACAACTATATGTTTTAAATGAAAATAGATGGCATTGTGTTTTAAATTTATTACCAGCCAGCACCATTGGTCCTTCTCGGATCAAGCATGTTTAGATTAGCACGGCCTAGGCTACGAAGTAATTGCTCAAGAGTCATCAAAGTCGCTGGATCTGTTGGAGGTTGCATTTCAAGACCTTGTGTCTCAGGACCTTGCGTATCAGGACCTTGTGTATCAGAACCTTGTGTATCAGGAATTTGGGTATCAGGACCTTGGGTATCCGGTACTTGAGACAGTTCTCGGACATTTGCAGACAAGTCAACCCTTCGTTTATATACCATATAATCATCCCATGTCGCCATATCTACACAAGTTCTGAAAATAATTAAAAACAATGCATCCGGTACTTGAGACAGTTCTCGGACAAAATTCAAGATCTATCAAAAAAACTTATGCATAGTTAAAAAAAAAAACCCAAGAAACAGCAAACTTGATAATCTAATTGAATTATTCCATATAATTCAAAAATCTTAAAGCAATGCATCATGGATTCAATATTATATTCAGTGACCATCTACACTCTCAATTCAGAAACCCAAATATCATGATCTCAACCGTAGGTGGAAACCCATAAACTAAAAAAATTATTTTAAACTCTAATCTCAATGTAAGTATAAAATTATTTAAGTAAAACATCATTTAAGTAAAATTCTATGAAAAATCATTTTAATAAAATATCTAATCTCAATCATATACACAAATTAAACAATACCTCTCTGCAGAAGTTAGGCGGCTATGTTGAAGAGAAGAAGTGAAAGTATCGAGATAAATGAGAGATTAGGGCAGACAAGTATATATATATATATATATTAAAATAACTGAAATAAAAAATTTGCTGTAATCCGATGGATCCAAATAGAAGGCGGTAATTATAAGCACTAAACACAAAATAAAATCGTAACAAACTTTTCACTCTAAATTTTATTTAGCGCCATATAGCTTCTAAAACAGCAAATTCCCAATAACCAATCGATTGAGTTATGACTTTTAATTGAAATTAAATATTTTAGTTTCACGTTTATTCTTTTAATTGAGCCCGTCTCTTAACTATTTCATCTTCTTCTGCACTTCTTCTCTTCCATATGACTTCTAAAACAAAAAATCCCCTAGATCCAATCAAACATAGCATAAACCCAAATATCTCTAACTCAATCAAAACATATAAACAGAGCTATTAATAACTTTAAATAAGATGGAAATTTTGAGACTTTGGAGACATTGCCCTCTATGAAATTCTCAGTTGGAGTTTGATCTAAGAATAGAATTTGTATGCTTCTATCTTCTTCGTTTTTCATTTAGTCCTACAGTTAGAATGGGATGAATTGAAATGTTACCGCAGCTAAGAACATTTGTGCCTATGAATCGTTTTCTTTTCCCTGTTATGTGTTTACACTCGTTTTGTTCTTCAACCAACACATGTTTTGAGACATAGTCACTTGTTTCTTCACTCTTAACATCAACGACAACAATCACAGCCTCAAGAACAGATCAACTTGAACTTTAACCAACACTGGTCGATTTTAAACAACTTTTCGGGTCCATTTAATTCATAAATACCCAGAAACGAGGAATGTGATCAAGTATGACTATATCAAACAAAGCAAACACACAACATTGCGAAAACTGAAAGCCCTGTACTAGCTCGAAGTACACATGAATATTTTGTTTCACAAAAATTCTGTATCGTTAAGCTACTCAAAACCTTTTATTAAGTAACTACTGAGCAAAGTCGTAGAGGACAAAAGTCAAACCTTTACCATAATCATAATGGAGCAACCTTTGAGAAAGATTGAGATCTTTTCATACAACAAGTCTGAGACACAAATCCACAGGGAAACTCAAAGTTTTTGAACTTATCAATATAAATTATAAAAGGCAAAATCTTTCAACAATCGTAAAAATTGGTTGAAATACAATTACATAGAAATCGAGAAAACCAGTTGCAATTTTAATAACATAAATTTAAGCTTTAACAATACTAAATTATAATTTTACTCAGAATCTGATGAGTCATTTGACAAACTAGAACCACCAGAACTGGAAAACTCCTCAGCATTGGTATCGCCTTGCAAATCAACGTCATCAAGTAATTGATTTTCAACATTCACTAATGTTACGTCTTCAAGCGAATGTTCAACCACACTAACAACGCCTATAAAGTTTTGTTGCATTGGGACATGATCCTTCACTCCTTCTATTCTTCCTCTTGGATTAATTTTTGCAACTGTGATCCATGGATCGTTGATGTGTCTAACTCTAGGATATGGAAGGTAACACACTTGATCAGCCTGAGATGCAAGGATAAACGGATCATACCTATTAAGCCTTCTATGTGAATTAATCTCAGTAACGCCAAATTTAGTATGCCTAACACCACGCCCACTTGAAGGATCATACCATTCACACTTGAAAAGAACACATTTCATGTTGATGAGTCCAGGATATTCAACCTCCAATATGTCTTCTATCACACCATAATACTCTTCGTTAATTGAATGCACAACAACTCCATAATTCACGGTTTCTCTATTGTTTGAGGCGTTTTTTCTCTTAAATGTAAATCCACGAGTGCAGTACATTGGCGACGATGTTGTTTCCGAAAGTGGTCCTCCAACTAACTCTTCAAGCCATGTTGGAATTACTTCATCCCTTGTAGATGCTGACTGAACCTGAAATTATTTAATATAAATTTAGACTATTCAATAACATATAGTTTATAAAACCAAACAAAATTGACTCACGTAGTATTTTAGCCACTTTCCAAAGTTTTCTTGTTTCATGATGTCTATTTCTGAATCGTCTGTTTGTGGATACACATTCTTAACTTGTTGAATAAATATGCTGAAAGATAACCCAAATCAGTTAACTATTAGTACACAATTAGTTAAAAGTTAAACTACATGGATGAAAGTTTTATAGAGAATGAATATACCTCTCATACGGTAACAGCTCCTCACAGTTACGAAGTATATAAGTATGAGCATGGTTGTATTCTTCGTCTGTTAACCAAACCGGCTTTCGTTTACCACTAAGCCTCCCAACTTCTGCAAAGATATCAGGTACATGGGTGTGGTATAAAGGCTTTTCCCCACCATCATCATAGCGGCCTGGTTTTCTAGCTTTTGTTTGAATTTATGGTGCGAAGTAGTATGAAGAGAAGTATGATGTCTCCTCGTTGATGCTTTGCGCAACAATTGAACCCTCGACCTTGCTTAGATTTTTCACTTTCTTTTTTAGGTGAAACATGAATCTTTCAAATGGATACATCCACCTATACTGAATAGGTCCACCTAGTGCTGCTTCGCGAGGAAGATGAATTGGAAGATGCTCCATTACGTCAAAAAATGATGGTGGAAATACTTTCTCTAAATTGCATAAGAGGACAGGAATGTTCTCCTCCAAAAGAGCTATGTTGTTGGCTGTAAGGGATCTTGAGCAAAGATCTCTAAAAAAAGCACCTATACCTGTAATTTTCTTATTAGTCAACAATAATTTATAGAAAGAATAAAAATTAAATAAGTAATTGTGTATACCTGCTATTGCATGATGAACATTTTTGGGTAAAAGTTCTGCAAGTGCGAAAGGGAGTAAACGCTGCATAAAAACATGGCAATCATGACTTTTTATTCCAGATAATCTGCCGTTATTGTTGTCTACACAACGTGAGAGATTAGATGCATAACCATCAGGAAACTTAACACTGTTAATTATCAATTGGAATAACACGTTCTTTGCATTTGCATCTAATCTGAAGATTGGAATTGGACCTTTTCCATCATTCATCAAATGTAGCTCAGAACGCCGGCATATATCAGGAAGGTCCAATCTTGATTTCAAATTATCCTTTGTCTTCCCTTGCACATTCAAGATAGTATTCATGATATTCTCAAAAAAGTTCTTCTTAATATGCATCACATCCAGATTATGCCTTAGCAAATGATCCTTCCAATAAGGTAACTCCCAAAAAATACTTTTTTGTGCCAAATATGGTTAACACCATATCCAGCGATAGGAACATGTCCATTACCACCTACTTTGGTTGTTTTTTCTGCACCAAATTTTGTGAACTGCGTAAGTAGATATTCTCCTGATAGCTCTGGAGGCGCTTCATCTTGTACAACTTTGTTGCTTCTAAACATTGTCATGTTTCGTCGATATGGATGATTCTTCTGTAAGAAGCAACGGTGACAATCAAACCAACAAGATTTCCTTCCATGTTTAAGCTGAAATGCTTGTGTATTATCTTGACAATGTGGACATGAAAGTCTTCCATGCGTGGTCCACCCGGATAACATTCCGTACGCTGGGAAATCACTGATCGTCCACATTAAAACAGCACGCATAACAAAAATTTTCCTTAAGGAAACATCATACGTATCTACACCTAGGTCCCACAGCCCTTGTAACTCATGAATCAACGGCTGTAAGAACACATCAAGTGATCGTCTAGGGTGTTTTGGTCCAGGGACAAGAATGGTTAGAAACAAAAACTCTCGTTTCATGCATAGAGCTGGAGGAAGGTTGTAGGGTGTGATGATTACAGGCCAAAGTGAATATTAGCATCCAGCTTTGCCGAATGGGTTGAATCCATCTGTACATAATCCCAGGTACACATTCCTAGGCTCACTTGCAAACATTGGATATACCGAATGAAAATGTTTCCATGCTTCAGCATCAGAAGGATGTGAAATCTCCCCGTCCGAGGAATGTTTTGCATGCCATCTCATAGGCCCTGCTGTGCGCTCGGACTGGTATAACCTCTTCAGCCTATCTTTAATTGGCAAATACCACATACGTTGATACGGTAATCGACTTCTCCCACTTGTAACCTGAAATCGTGGTTTCTGACAAAATTTGCACACGTCTCGATTTGCATCTTCTCCCCAAAAGATCATGCAGTTATCAACACACACATCTATCATCTGGAATGGTAATCCAAGCGCTGATACCAATTTCTGTATTTCATAGTAAGAACTAGGAGACAGATTCGGCTCTGGAAAATATTCTTTCACGAAATCAGCTATTGCATCAACACAATCCTCTGACAAGTTATATTCTCTTTTTATGTTCATCATTCGAGTTGCAGCTGACAAACGTGAATGACCCTCTTTACAACCATCATAAATTAGATTCTTTGCTGCATCTAGCATATCAAAAAACTTCTTTGCTTCTAAATTTGGTTCTTCACTAGTATTTCCAGTTTCCATCGTTTCACGAAAAGCATCGGTCACCATCTGAACAGTACCTATTAGATTCTCAGGCATATTTTCTTGCTCTTCACTCCTATTATAATGCTCATGTTCCAAGTGATTTCCATTATCACCACTATGATTACTACTACTTGCTATAGTTTCAAAATCTTCCCCATGAGCAAACCATATATAATATCCAGGCGTAAATCCTCGCATATATAAATGTTTCTAAATCGTATCCACCGAGATAAATTTTTCATTGCCACATAAAAAACAAGGACAGAACATCTTATCTCCCTCTAATGGAATCTCTTGATTTGTAGCGAAGCGCATAAATTCAGTAAGGCCTTCTTTGTATTCCTCTGTTAATTCTCCGGTAACTTCATTTATATGCTTGTACATCCATTCACGAGTTGTATGTTTAGCAGCCATAGAACACAATTCTTTGATACGACCTTGATCCTATAACTTGAGATCTCGTAACTCGATCGGTAAGAGCTGGTAACTTCTTCCTAGGAGCCGTCTTTACTGAGAGATTTAGCTTAAACTTCCTTTAACCCTAATCTGATTAAGGTTAATGCTTGGAACTTAATTTCTTATTGATGATACGAAACCCTTATATAGGATTACAACTTAATGCAAAAAAGAAAACTCTAAAAGGAAAACACTAAAACTAATTGTTAAAAGGAAATCATCAAAACCCATTAATCGTATCACTCTTCTATTGTTATTAGTTTACGCCAAAGTCGGTTTATTTGTGCTTGGGAGCCACGAAAAGATTTGTCTTTTTTTTTTTTATCAATCAAAACGTTAATCATGTGTTTTAAGGTGTTTGTCTTATTTTGTAACCAAATTAAAACATAAACACATCACGCCGAACCGGATTTGGAGAAAGCAGCGTTCTGATTTCAAAAACGAACAGAACCACACAAGCTTTCCCTCATAAGAGTTGTGCCATGGCGGTGAAATAAATCAATGGAAATTTCGTAATTATGTCTTTATAAGTTTTGTTGCTTAAGAGGATTCACTGTTCTGGTCGGAAGTGTAGCCGCTCGTCGGAGGAGTGGCAGTGGAGGAAGAACCACCACCACCACCTCCGGCTTTCCTCCCGAACACACCACCGGCACTCACGGCGGTGGAAAAAATGCCAAAGATCTCACGCTTCACTCTTCCGATGGAAGTTGGACATTCTTTGCGCGCGGAAGTTGGACATTCTTTGCGGTGGAGGATTTGCTCGGCAAGAATCCATGGACGTGTTTCTCTGCAAGAAAGAAACATGAATGTGTGTACGTAAGAATCAAATATACAAGAAAATACGATAATAGAAAATTTGTTCGTAATGGATCCGTCGATCATTTGGATTGAATTTATGAATTTCTAACAAATTTTTAATTGACAATTTTCATTAAATTAATTTCATCAATAATTTTCAACAATTTTAGAATGTAGGAATATTCCAAAAAATTTCCAATATATATTGTGATACTAGACCAATAAGTTATATTTGTTGGAATCTTGTGACATATTTCCAACAAAATTGTTTTTAGATGAAAATTTTTAAGAATTTTGTTGGAAATTTTCTAACAACACAAAATTATTGGAAATATATGTTGGAAATTTACATGTTTTCTTGTAGTGTCATGATTATGTAGGTTCCAACCCAATGGAGAGTTGGTTTATATTCCAAAACGAAGACGGCTTATATGCTGGCGTGTGGATAGATCATTATGTGGCTGTCTAGATGCAGACATCCAAGGAAGGTGCAATAACTACTGTGCATCCATGGATAAAATGTATGAACTGCAATGCTTCAGTATAAAATTAAATTGAAGAAATAATAGTTTTTTTGGATGTATGTATATGGAAATACCAGATATTAGCGAACTATACAGATTGAAACAGTGTCACTGATAACATGTTTCTTACTACGCAATTCAAGCACGAGAGGTTATCAAACTCAAATGCAACACTGAGATGTAGTATATCATGCAAGTGAGGTATCAATCCACACCTAGGAGTAGGAAGTATCACTAAGAATGCAAGGGAATGAGCAAATCTAAGCAAAATGGATAATTGATTGGTAAATTCAAGGAAAACTAAATGCAAGTATCAAATGCAATGCAAAACAATTTTAAAATCCCTGGAAGAGGGTTAACAACCACTAGGAACAAGCAGAAGGTCTAAAAGGTAAGGCTACTAAAAAAAAAAAATCGACTAGTGGATCGACCACTAGATCGAGCAATATGAATCGATCTCGTCTAATAACTTAAGATGATGAATGATGTGATGAACTAATGAACATGATGCAAACTTTATGATGACAGAATGATAAACAGAGATTTAAAACACTAAGAAAGAGGGTCTAGGGTTGAGGGTCATATTCATGGGTCTCAAAGATTATAGCTTGGTTTGAAAACTTTTAGATCTACTCACTTTGTGAGGTTCTCTTGGCCTTGAAAACAAAACAAGAACCATCCATGGCATGTGGTATGGTTCACTTATTCAATCTCTTCTCCAAACCCATGGTGTTTGGTGGAAAAAGAGATCGAAGAGCAAGAAATACAAACCTTGACCTAACTAATCCCCTAAACAACCATGACATGTGGGAAAGGAAGGATTAGCCTCTAAGATCTGATTTTCCAGGACATCTGAATCCTGTCAAGGTAAGACAGCCTTTGGATCATAGAGATCTTGGCATGAGAGTCTCTAAGCCTTAAGTACTCAAGATCCTAGAAGAGAAGGTAATGAAGAACAAGAAAACACAAAGCTTTTAACCTTTTTGACCCTTTTGAATCACCTCAACCCATCAACCCAAATGAAACTACTCGCTACTCATAAAGAAAACCGAACAAAAAGCAAAGGATGATCTACTAAACATGATTAACGATTGATTAAAGCAAAAGATTCAATATTCAAAGGTTCAAAATGCAAGAAAAGCTTGAGAAGTTCTAATATGGCAGAATCGCTTAAGCTCGAGAAAAAAACGAAAAATGATAAAAGTGAAAGCGTGTGTGAAAGGTGGGATCGCCGCCTTCCCAAAATGGACAAACAGTCGGATGGTCCCCCTTTCGCTAGAATTCAAAAACGATTAAAGTGGCCTAGAATCGACCTTGAGATCGAGCATATCACTTGATCGTCTTCGGGAATCGCCTGCCTCAGCTCGATCTGCGTGTCGATCTTCTTGAATGAATCGAGTGCTCTGTCCGATCTTCAAGTCAATCCTTGGATGATCGAGTGGTGGACTCGATCTGGCTCTCGTTCTGCATGGCGTCATTTACGTCTGTACTCCGTATCGATCTCCTCTCTCGATCTTGATCTCGATCCTTCCTCTGGAATCGACTTGGTGTACTCGATCTTCTGGTCGATCTCATCTAGATCGACCTGCCTTGCTCGATCCGCAACTCGATCTCGGATCCTTAGCTGAGTGGTTGAGTTCTCCAAGCCTTCATAAGCTTCCTCACGAGCTTTAGCACGTCCACGAATTCTCCATAGCTCCAAAGTATCCGAAAACAACCTGAATGTGATGCATAATGCAAGAAATATGCGAATGCTAATGCAAAAGTGCTCTAGAACCTAAAATGGTGCAAACTAGCCTAATATGCAAAGTAAATGCATGAGAAACTATCTTATATGCATGCAAAATACACGAAATATACAGTAATATCAACTCTCCCAAACTTGCCTTTTGCTTGCCCTCAAGCAAACAAAATTCAAGAAGGAAGAGAGGTTTTAAAAACGGGGGTTTAAGCTTCTTGCAAATGTGCTTTTCAAATGAATCACTTCAATGGTCCTAGTTCTTAACTCTAAGATGCAATGCACACACTCATACTCCAAAGAACTTAGCCATACTCATTACATAATGAATTTCAAATCATGACTCTCATATTCCAAACAATCAAAGAATCTTATCTTTTAACATTCATTAAGATTAGAACCGTGAATCACACCTATGCATTTTAAAGCCGAACACATTTGGTTAAGGACAAAGGCTATGAGACTAGAATGATCTCATTTAAAAGGGTTTTATAAAGCAAGGGTTTCTCTCTAGAAATGTATGAACTTATGCATAATGCTAAAGGAAAAGACAATTGATGCATACATGACTAGACTCTCATCTACCCATATACATTAACAATGATCCTAAAACCCCTCTCATTTCTTTTCTTTTTAGCTCACTCACCCTCCTAGATACTACCTTTATCAACAAAGCAATTTTCTTAGCAAAATCTCAAATAAAAGCATCATCTCAAACTCTTTGGCTAGTGGAAAGGCATTAAAACACATTAGCTCTTTTCTATTCTCATTGATAGCTCTCTACTTATTTTTTTCTTTTTTTTTCTTTTTATTTGGCACTTAGGCTCTTTTCTTTTCTTTCTTTTTTTTTCTTTTTCTTTTTCTTTGAGAGCTATCTTCTGAATTAACTAGAGCCTTTATTTTAAAAACATTGAGCCATCCATTTAAAACCTTTTTCAAACACTTGAAACAACAAACTCTTTTTCAAAACCAAGAACAAGTAAGTGAAATAAACAATCCCCATGAACCCCAAACCTAATCCTAAGCCTAAGACTAGCTTCAAAATGCAAAGCTAGGATCAATATGAAAGTCTAATCATGTCGCTTAAACCTAACACTTTATGCCAAGTTCAAACCAAAAAAAGACCTCACAATGATATCACACAAGAACATTTGGCTTGAAAACTGTAACACGGTTTATGAGTTATTAAAAAACTGTAATACAAAAGAAGAAAAACGCTATTATAGGATCCCCTATGGTAGCGCCTGGTCAGAAACGCTATCGTATATTGCCACTCTATTATAGCGTAGCATGTTATAGCATTTATGAAAACGCTATAAAAACCATAGCATAGCGGTATCCATCTGCTATCAATACCCATATTTGTTGTAGTGAATGCTTGTGCGACTTAGGAGCAAGTGTAAGCTTAATGCCTTACTCTATTTCCAGGCGCCTAGGCTTTACTGAATTTAAGGACTGTATAATCTCTTTGGTATTGGCTGATAGATCAGTGAGGCTCCCCAAGGGACTGCTTGAAGATGTGCCAATCAGAATTGGGAATGTGGAGATCCCAACTGACTTTGTGGTCTTAGAGATGGATGAGGAGCGTAAAGACCCTCTTATACTTGGGAGACCCTTTTTAGCCACAACAGGAGCTGTTATAGATGTCAAGAAAGGGAAGATTGAGTTGCAATTGAGGAAAGACATGTCCCTTAAGTTTGACATCAAGCAGATCATGCAACAACCTACTATTGAAGGTCAAATGTTCAAGATAGAGATCTTAGAAGAGCTGCATGGTGAGGTCCAAGTGGCTTTGACAAAGGAGCATGAGGAAGATGGTTATTTGGATAAGGAGAGCTTGGGTTACATGCTAAGGCTAGACTCTCACAAAGCCTTGGAAGAAGATGAACCATTTGAGAAGCTGGAATACACAAAGAAAGAGGTGCTCTCAGTTCAAGAAGCTGGTTCACTAAGCAATGAAGCTGGTGCCAAGGAGCAGAGCAGCTTAGGAGAGGACTGGAGTGAGCTCAAGGCACCCAAGGTGGAGCTAAAACCTCTTCCTAAAGGGCTAAGGTATGTCTTCCCAGGCTCTAACTCTACGTATCTTGTAATTGTCAATGATAACCTCAGCGATGATGAGATCCTTGCTCTTGCCAATGTGCTAACGAACTTCAGGAGAGCCATTGGATATTTACTAGATGATATCCAAGGCATCTTTCCTAATCTCTGCACTCATAGGATCCATATAGAGGATGAGACAAAAACTTCTGTCGAACCTCAAAGGAGACTGAATCATAATCTGAAAGAAGTTGTTAAAAAAGAAATCTTAAAACTGCCTGAAGCTGGTTTGATTTATCCTATATCAGACAGCACATGGTTCTCACCAGTCCATGTGGTGCCTAACAAAAGAGGAATCACTGTGGTAAAAAACAAAAATGATGAGTTAATCCCCACTAGAACTATAACTGGTCATAGGATGTGCATAGATTATAGAAAACTAATTTCTGTGTCTAGAAAAGATCACTTCCCTTTGCCATTCATAGACCAAATGTTAGAAAGATTAGCTAATCATAAATACTATTGCTTCTTAGATGGGTATAATGGTTTTTTCCAGATCCCCATTCATCTTAATGATTAGGAAAAAACGACATTCATATGTCCTTATGGCACTTTTGCATATGGAAGAATGCCATTTGGACTGTGCAATGCTCCAGCAACATTTCAGAGGTATATAACCTCCATATTTTCTGATTTACTTGAAGAGATGGTGGAGGTATTCATGGATAACATTAGTGTCTATGGATCCTCCTTTGGTGTCTGCTTGTCCAATCTTTCTCAGGTTTTACAGAGATGTGAAGACACTAAGCTAGTTCTAAATTGGAAGAAACACCGTTTCATGGTCCAAGAAGGCATAGTGTTGGGTCACAAGATTTCAGAGAAGCGGATAGAAGTGGACAAGGCCAAGATTTCAGAAGCTTCTTGGGACATGCTGGTTTCTATAGGAGGTTCATCAAGAACTTCTCAAAGATAGCAAGACCATTGACAAGGCTTCTATGCAAGGAGACAGAATTTGTCTTTGATGAAGACTGCTTACAAGCTTTCCTCCCCCTTAAGGAGGCCTTAGTCAGTGCGTCCATAGTGCATGATCCAACTGGGATCTCCCCTTTGAAATCACGTGTGATGCTAGTGATTATGTTGTGAGAGCTGTCTTGGGACAAAGAGTGGACAAGAAGCTGCATGTCATCTATTATGCTAGCAGGACAATGGATGAAGCCCAAACCAGATATGCTACAACTGAGAAAAAACTCCTAGCAGTTGTCTTTGCATTTGAAAAGTTCAGGAGCTACTTGGTTGCATCTAAGGTGATAGTCTACACTGATCATGCTGCACTAAGGCACATTTATGCCAAGAAGGATACCAAGCCAAGACTCCTTAGATGGATACTCCTCTTGCAAGAGTTTGACATGGAGATTGTAGATAAGAGAGGCATTGAAAATAGTGTAGCTGATCACCTCTCAAAGCTAAGGATTGATGACTTTGTCCCCATCAATGATACTCTACCAGAAGAGCAGCTGCATGCTTTAGAAATGAAGACAGCTGAAGTGATGAGTTTAGAAGAGGACAAACTGCCTTGGTATACTGACTTTGTAAACTTGGTTATTGGCAAGATACCACTAAACCTTAACTCCCATCAAAAGAAGAAGTTCTTCAGAGATGTCTCTCACTTCTATTGGGGTGAACGTTATCTCTACAAGATGCACCAGTTGCTCATAATGGAAGTAGGAACCAAGAATCTCCCTTCTCTACGAGTTTCATAGTATTTACCGAACATAATTGGTAAATAGCAAAGGTTTGTTTCCTTTTCTTTCACTGTGCAGCATCAACGCTTTATCAACTCTTTTTCTGCAGGAAAACGCGAGATGGATGAGAGTCGTCAACGAGAGAAAGTATCAATCTCCCAACGAAAACTATGGAACTTGTGAGTGTGTTGAAGACGTTAATTGCTTGTTAATGGTGATTGTTAATCATCCCCATCACTTCACGCATTGATAATCACCCTTCGTTCATCTCTGTTTTAATGTTTTTTTATTTTCTAAACCTTATTCAAACAAAATAAATGCAGGCAAATAATTATCTCCGTGTGTTTTGGATTCAGGGGTCGAAACAGGAAAAAAACTTTGAGCAAGAACAATGATGCTGACGAAAAGAAACTTTTGCCCATTACAGTAGATGGAAGCTGCTTGAGAACGAAGATGATGTTGTGATCAAACATGAAGGACAGTCAAGAGGGAATAGGCGAGCAGCTAAACAAGGGAGGCATACATCTAAGTTTTGTCTGCATCCAGCTGGTGATACTCCTTCTGCTTGCAGATTGTTTGATTCCATCCCGAGTTTTTGTGTCCTGGTGATTGTAAGCGATGGCATCGAGCTACCTTTCAAAGATGTTATAGATTACAGAAAGTTCTATGTGTTTTTGAGGAGTGATGCGGCTTTGAAGCCCGAGTTTTTGGTTAAGAGGTTGAGAAAAGTGAAGCCTCAGAAGATTTTAAAGTACCAAAAGGCTATGAAAGAGGTAAAGAGAGTTTCTTGTTCTGTCTTTTTTTTAATTGTTCACTTGTGAATCCAAATAAAAGTTTGATTTGTGTAGGTGAGACGATACTTCGATTATACGCATCGCAATGAAATTATGAACGAGATTTGGAGGCAAGTTACTCAGAAGACACCCTTAATCAAACTTATGATCAATCGTGAAAAGCGAATGATTAAGACAGAATCAAACGAAGAGCAGTGTTCTTGTTTATGCTCAAACCATACTGGTATCATCCATTGTGTTTAGTAGCTTAAAGCCTTTTTTAAGTTGAATGTGCACAAAATTCATGGCAAATCATGAACCAAGTCGGAAGGTCATGCGATAAGTACTTGTACTGTTGTACAGGTCTCTTGAAGTTCTTGCGATAAATCTGAGAAGCCGCCCCCTTGGGCTAAGTTCTCGACTGGCACTGATGAACTCATGATGTTGGCTTTGGCTCCGTCATGGCGGGTTGTTTTCGGACTTGGTGGTTTTGGCGTGAGATGCAAGCACAGTGAAGAAGAAGTTGGTTTTCTGTTTTTCTTGTTTTAGTTTATATAATCATTTTTGAATAATCTCATAGATAAGCAATTTAATGTCACAGCTTTACACAATATATATCATCTACAATAATAACAACGGAAAAGGGCCACTTTTGGTTTACTTTGCTTTAAGACCACAGAGTTTTAAAATACTGTAAGCAGGAATGAAACTTATTAAACATCTTTGGCCTGAAATGATAATGGGAGTAAGAGCATCTCCTTTTTTTTTTTTCAACTGGGTAATATTAGAAACCGAAAGAGTTAAGAACACAGAGACACAGCCTGCAAGAAGGCAAAACTTTACAATTAAAGACCCTTCCGAGATAGCTAAAGTTAAAAAAACGTTGTCCCTTTGGTGGCATCTATTCACAAGAATAAGTAATCAGAATCGTGTCCTCCGATTCGATTAGCCACAACTAATGCATATACAGATACAGCAGACTCTAGATGATGCAGACAACAAATGAGGACAGTAGACACAATGTAGATGTGGACAGCAGATGAAGATGAACTGAAGATAACTAAAAAAATACTAACTTACTGAGCCTGGAGAGCAGAGTGATACAGTGTGATGATGCTGTTTTACTTTTGAAAACCCCAACCCACCTTTAAAAACTTTTGAAAACGGTTTTACTTTGAAAACATGTCTCCCGGGTCAGAACCGGTATGACTAGTAACCTAGGCTCTGATACCAAACTTGTAACACCGCCTATCCTCATATGAGATGACGTGTTAAACACTCAACTTTCCAACCAAGTTACCACAGCATTAACTCCAAATCAATACTCATTTCATAGATATAAATCCAAATAGTCTTGCAAATAACCAACTTAAACTCAAATAAATCATAATCAAGTCACAAAACCAACTGAAAACCATTTGAAATAGAAAGCTAAGTGTCTTAAGGACCCCAATGACCGAACTAGAGAACCAGCTTGCCACCATCACACGCCAATCACTCCTGCTGCTCCTGCTCACCTGCGCAAGGGGGAAAGGGAAAGGAGGGGATGAGTAATTTAGATTACCCATGAGAATGCATACATGTGGTCCACCACATATACCATTACCCAACTTGTCGCTAGCTAGAGCCAAACGAACAAGCGCAGTTTAACGATTTCTCTAACAATTAACAAACAAAATATGCAATGAACAAAGCGAGCATACTGAACGCCTCTCGTTACAGTATCCCACGGATTAACCTCCGCAAGTTTCGTATGTCTTACACCCTTGCTAGGGGACGCATCTCTGCAAGACTCTAAGTCGCTGCACGACTGGTCCGTCGACCTGAGCGCCACATGGCACTATGACAGGCACAACCTCTGTCGCAGGTGTCAATCATGCCAGCAGTGCCTCTCACTGCTGGGTCCTAATGCAGTTTGTGCTTTCATACACACTATATGCAATGCAATGCAGTTCACAATTCTCACAAGCAATATTCAATATCAAGCAACAATCAATAGTATTAACCCATATCTAGATCTATGTTCTGAAAGTAAATAACAACCTAGCAAACAGCACAGATCTACAAGTTACGACCTAGAGCGGAACTTGTAGGGGATTTAGAGGACTTGGAAGTCAGATCTAACAGGAGAAGCTAGCTAATGATAATGAAGGGAAGGCATGAATACATCCTCACCTTTTCCTAATCGAATGAAAGCTAAAAAGGGATCTAGGGTTTAAGGGATCCAACGACGGAAAGCAAAGGACTCAAGAAAACAGCAGCTAGGAACGGCGGAACGACGGTGGCTCTCCTCGGTGGCGGCGGTCGGCGGCGATGATGATCGGCTGCGGCGACTTGTTCGGTTAGGGTTCCTAGGTTCTATCTCTGAGTGCTTTGGGAGTTGTGATGGAAATCCTTAACTCTCTAACTTTGTTTATATAGGAAAGACTCTGGGAAAACCCTAATACATTTCCTTTTGGGCTTTTGACATATGGGCTTTTCCTTTTCCTGTTAGGCCTAGATCTAGAGCGGTACAAATTGTCTCAAGATTGGATTGCATGTAGCCTGGATTCCTATCCTTGAATTGAAAAAACCAGGAGAAAATGTCAGACAAAGTGGATTTGGTGAATCTGCTGTTCTGTTTCATTCCCATTCGTTCGCAGCTCCTCTTACTGGTAACGAATCTTTTGAGGTTTGTCTCTTTCGTCTTTATGATTAGATATGTTTCAGAAATTTCAATTGTTTGGAGGCGATCCGGAATCAAAGTCATAACTTTTAGGGTTATTTTGATAGATTTGTTCTCAATTCTTGAATTTTTAGTAGAAGAGTTTCTTACTTTGGTCTCAATTTTCCCGGGAATCAAACAGAAAGTTCGTTGACAATCTGGTGAAATCATGAGTTTGTATGAAATCTTCCGAGTATGGAAATTTCTGTATTTGGTTTAAGCTTTAGCTAATGATTTATCATAAAGTTTATAGATTTTGTTGAGTTTTAAATCATTGAAGTAAGACATGATTTTGTTTTCCTCCTCTTGAGGCAATTCAGATTTTGAGTTGGTATTTCTTGTCTTAATTGTTTACTGTTTTTTATGATGTAGCTTTATGATGGGATACACTAAAACTCAAGATCAGAGCACAACAAGGAAGAAGGTAAGGTTTATATTTCAAGAAGAAGACATTTTGTCATTTCTATTTGGTAATGTGAACGTGTATGCTCCCAAACCACCAAAACATTGCTCCAACTCTTGATTCAAAAACTTCACAAGAGAAACTGCAGCGTAATCAAAGACAGAACTGAAAAAAAAAATTCTTTGGAAGAAATTAAATCAACCTTAATTGGATAGATGAGAGGATTTTGCAAAATTCACCAGAATTCACAACTTTCAAATAAGAAATTGTTAAAAGCATGCAAAAGGGATTTATAAAACAAAATCCAAAAGACGGAAGAAATATAAACAAAAGAAATTTGGATTCAGTCAGAAATTATTATCCAATCAAACGGAAACAAAAAAAGTACTCTCTCCGTGTGAAATACGAGAGAGAAGAGTGAGAAAATTTGGCCTCTCTAAAAATATTTTAAAATATAATTTTTTCTATAAGATGAGTATATCAATAATTCACTTTTTGTCAAAAGAAAAAAAAAAAGAAAGTAATCAGCCTTATCCACAGGCTGATCTTCCTCCAAATCTACATTTGTCGCCTTCTGCGTCATATGTTCTTCATTGCTCACCACATAAACCCTAGCGATTCAAGCAGAAATTCCTTTTCGTCATCCAACAACGATTATGACGTCTGCTCTACCTTGCTCGAATTAACTCCGCTAAAAGTGAAACTGCCTTTCTCGCACACGGATCGGCACCATCACCGTAGTGCTCACTTCTGTTTCAGACCGCAACGCAAATCGAATTTCGTTCGTCTCCAAATCGCCTTCAAATACAAACAATCGGATACAGATGTGAGATCCGATTCGGCTCCTGGTCAGATATGGAAGAACTCGTTCGACCAAATCGCGATTCAGATCAAGAAAACGCTAGATTCTTTGAAGAAACCCGCAATAGCCGCAGTTTTGCTCGGTCTGCTTCTGTTCTATGATCCTAATTCGGCTGTGGCTGCATCTGGTGGTAAAATTGGTGGTAGCGGCTTCTCGTCACGGCCTCGAAGCTCTTCTTCATCATCATCTTCTAGAATGTATTCTGTACCGAAAACATCGGATTCGAGTATGAGATACTCGGCTCCGTACTATGGACCTTCTCCGTTCGGTGGAGGTCTCTATGTTGGTCCGGCGGTTGGTTTTGGGTTTGGTGGGTTTTCAAGCTTCTCTCTGATTCTGGTTGGTTTCGCAGCGTTTGTTTTGGTTTCTGGTTTCCTCTCAGACCGGTCGTCACAGGACGGCATATTAACCGATACTCAGAAAACTAGCGTCATTAAACTACAGGTGACCTCTCTGCTGTTTATTTTGAAATTCTCTAGCTGCTCATAAAGAGTTCTGTTTTCTGGGACTTAAGTTCTGGAATAGTGTTTGACTGGTTAGATGATTAATGGAATAATAGAATAGTCGAGTGCTCTCGAATCTTAAACACTTAAGCTGAATAGAGTTTTCGCATAATAATCATAAAATGCAAAAAAACTGGGTTTTCCCCAAAATATGCATACTTTTCCAAAACGTGAACGCATTATGAATGTAATGAATGGTAAAAAATATAGTGGAATCCCGTTTCTTAGGACGCTAAAACTTGATAAGTTTGTATTATCATTTTCCACGTCTAGCTGCTCATCATGACTTTGTTTGGGTCTAAGGTATATGTATTGCTGTCAAAAAATATTCTTTATAGAGGAATATTTGTAGGAACCAAAATAGAAATAAGAGAGGAATATTGGTACTTATAGCTCGTTCATGAGCTTATAAGGAGGACAGCGGATTGGAAACAATAAGATACTCCCTGTTAAGGGCTGGAATAAACTGAACCATGTAGTTAAATCTGTGTCGTCTGAGTGGAACCTTGAATCGGCTTGAATTGAGGCCAGCTTGCTCCTTACGGTTAGATTGATGTCTCCGATGACGCTGGAGGCAAGTGATGACTTTCCAAACTTCCTTAAGAAGATAGATAATATGATTGCAACTGCAGTATGCAGTTTCTCAGAGGGCTTTTAATAGCTTTGTTATATTCATGAGCAGATTATTTAGCTGTATATGTTTTGATTTCTCTATAGGTTTGCTATATTCCGTGAGGGCTATTTAACGCGTGTATATCATTGCACAGCTAACCATATGGTCAGAATATCAGATTGATAATTTTCTTCAGTTTCATTAATCTTTGTTTATTTGCATTTGTATCTTTTCAGGTGGGGTTGCTGGGATTGGGGAGGACCCTACAACAAGATTTCAATCGCCTTGCTGAAAGTGCAGATACATCCACTTCAGAGGGCCTGAGTTATGTTTTAACCGGTAAGTGGTATTCCTCGATGTATCTCATCTCATCATATATGAAAAAAGCTATGACCTTTTCTTCTTTTTTTAGATTGAAGATGTCGTGTGTGTGTTTTTTTTTTGGCAGCTTTGACAGTATTACTTGTGGGACTATTTTGTTTTCTGTGGTTTTCCCAATTTTGTTTTTAAACTCTAATAGAATAATAACCTGGGAGATCGGGCCTTCAATTAGAATTAGCCCATTAAGCTAGTAGATGGCTTACAAAACATTTGGGATTTTATAAAACTTTGGTGAAAATTGTTCATCTGCCTTTCATTAGGGATATCTTTCTATCATGAGTCAACATTGCTTGATCTATGTAAAGCTTGGTTTCAGTAAGACAACTCCTTTATAATACTGAAGAATAAGTTCCATCTGTTCGTGAAACTGGTGACATGTAATCAAATACTTATCATTGCTTGCGTAGGACATACCAAAATTCGTTTCCAGGTTCGGTATTGTGTTCTCTTTTCAGAGAGCTCAAGGATTACAAATTCTCTTTGCTGTGATATGTGTTGTTGCTCCTAATGTTATTTCTGCGACTAATTTTGTGTATTACAGAGGCAACATTGGCTTTACTGAGGCACCCGGACTATTGCATCTCTTGTTATTCATCAGTAAGCCCACTGATTCTTCCATGACTAGTGTATGCTCTATATATTAACAATTTGTAGCCTGGTTCATTACCTGGACTAGTATTTCTAGCATCATTCAGTGAACATGGATACAGAACCTATCCACTCTGTTTTGTATCATGTACTTTCAGGTAGATGTGAAGCGGAGCATAGAAGATGGAGAGAAGCGATTTAATCAACTCTCTATTGAAGAACGGGGGAAATTCGATGAGGAGACGCTTGTTAACGTGAATAGCATAAAGAGACAAAGCTCGAAGATTCGAACAGCTAGTGGTTTCAGCAACGAATATATAGTGGTACACTACTCCAAAATTGAACGTTTAGTGGTATATAGGTTCAGACAGTTAAACTGGGTCTAGTAGTATTGCCCCTAAAAGGAAATGCATTAGTTTTGATAATGAAGCTTTAAGAGTAGTTAATGATTTACAAAAATTAGGTTGTTGCATTTTGACTATCGTAATTGTTTAACAGGAAGTGTTGTACATATACACTATACAGGTAACTATTTTGGTGGCTGCAGAGGGTGTACATAAACTGCAGCCAATAAATGGAAGCACGGATCTGAAGGAAGCCTTACTGAAACTCGGGTCCATACCGCGAAACAAAATAATGGTAAGAGACTGTCTAATAAGTTACGTAATTCGGGGAACAGTTTAAAGTCTTGCAAATGAAAGATGTAAAAATAAAATGTTGCAGGCAGTAGAAGTATTGTGGACACCGCAGAACGAGGAAGACGCTTTGTCAGAAAGGGAACTACTTGAAGATTACCCACTGCTAAGGCCATTGTAAATTTTAGAGACATTAACAAAAAAAAACACTTTAAAAAAGTGCTTACACAAAAAGACACTTTGGCGAATATGAGTATTTTTAATGTGTAAAAAGACAGTTATATTCTTATTGTTTTCTTTCTCAATTTTTTATTTTCTTTTTCAATAATATTTTACTAAACACCAAATCCTATAATCATCGACGAATCTTCGTTCGCCGTCATTGAAGACATAAATCCAGCAAATTAGTTGATTTCATGTTCTTTTATTCCTGTACTAGTATTCAGAGTTTTTTGTTGCTACTGAATTCGAAGATGAAGGTGCCAGATCTCTGCAAATCAGATAAGGAAAAGTTTATTTGTAGTTTGAATCTAAGGTTTTCTCTAGATATTTCAATTATTAAGTATTTAAAAGGCTTATTATAGCGAATTAAAGAAATCTCATGGTTCTGTTTGTTGTCTATTTGATTTAGCCGCCATAGTTGAAGCAATTCAGGTGTCGGATGAAAAACAACCACCACAATTGTTTGAGATGCATCCATAATTGATTATCCACCAACAGGCATCCACAGTTGGTAACCGCGTAGACTGTGTTGTTGGATGACTACTTTAGTACATATCCACTATTGGTTATCCATCGACAAACGTCCACAGTTGGTTACTGTGTGGACAATATTGTCTTTTTATTTGTAAAGTTGTAATAATTGTATTAGGTCGTCCACAAGGTGTCATCCATATAGGGGTCTCCAAACGTCCTTGTACACGACCTCGTGTACCCTTATGTTTATGCATCCCACCGGTTTGCAGTTGTGTTCTATTTGTAGGAATTAACCAAAGGTGTACAAGTGGGAGGTATTCCTTAGATGTAACTGTGTGGACAATGTTTGTATTTCCGTTTGTAGTCTTATAATAATCTATGGGTGTGAGTACTTTTGTACGCATCCACAGTTGGTTATCCACCAACAAACATCCACAAGTGGTTACCGTGTGTTGTCACATAAATACTTAAGTACGCATACACAGTTGGTTATCTATCGACAAACGTCCACCGTTAGTTACTTCGTGGACAGTGTTGTCTTTATATTTGTAGAGTTGTAACAAATTACAGGTGTGCATACTTTACTATGCATCCACAGTTGGTTATCCACGAACATGCATCCATAAACAAAATTATTATGTCGTCCACTAGGGGTCATCCATATAAAAGTTTATTAACGCGCAATTACTTTCCAAGATGATTTTTTGGAAAACCCAATCTTCACTTACGTGGACAAGTATCGTCGGATAACATCCACAATATTAGGATCATGATTATGTAGGTTCCAACCCAATGGAGGGTTGGTTTATATTCCAAAACGAAGACAGCTTATATGCTGGCGTGTGGATAGATCATTATGTGGCTGTCTAGATGCAGACATCCAAGGAAGGTGCAACAACTACTGTGCATCCATGGGTAAAATGTATGAACTGCAATGCTTCAGTATAAAATTAAATTGAAGAAATCATAGTTTTCTTGGATGTATGTATATGGAAATACCAGATATTAGCGAACTATACAGATTGAAACAGTGTCATTGATAACATGTTTCTTACTATGCAATTCAAGCACAAGAGGTTATCAAACTCAAATGCAACACTGAGATGTAGTATAGCATGCAAGTGAGGTATCAATCCACACCTAGGAGTAGGAAGTATCACTAAGAATGCAAGGGAATGAGCAAATCTAAGCGAAATGGATAATTGATTGGTAAATTCAAGGAAAACTAAATGCAAGTATCAAATGCAATGCAAAACAATTTTAAAATCCCTGGAAGAGGGTTAACAACCACTAGGAACAAGCAGAAGGTCTAAAAGGCAAGGCTACCAAAAACTAAAAATCGACTAGTGGATCGACCACTAGATCGAGCAATATGAATCGATCTCGTCTAA
Organism: Thlaspi arvense; assembly: GCA_911865555.2. NCBI lineage: Eukaryota > Viridiplantae > Streptophyta > Magnoliopsida > Brassicales > Brassicaceae > Thlaspi > Thlaspi arvense. The sequence goes on along the minus strand of OU466858.1, from coordinate 49,920,996 downwards.
CAACTTAAGATGATGAATGATGTGATGAACTAATGAACAGGATGCAAACTTTATGATGACAGAATGATAAACAGAGATTTAAAACACTAAGAAAGAGGGTCTAGGGTTGAGGGTCATATTCATGGGTCTCAAAAATTATAGCTTGGTTTGAAAACTTTTAGATCTACTCACTTTGTGAGGTTCTCTTGGCCTTGAAAACAAAACAAGAACCATCCATGGCATGTGGTATGGTTCACTTATTCAATCTCTTCTCCAAACCCATGGTGTTTGGTGGAAAAAGAGATCGAAGAGCAAGAAACACAGATTTCAAACGTTGACCTAACTAATCCCCTAAACAACCATGACATGTGGGAAAGGAAGGATTAGCCTCTAAGATCTGATTTTCCAGGACATCTGAATCCTGTCAAGGTAAGACAGCCTTTGGATCATAGAGATCTTGGCATGAGAGTCTCTAAGCCTTAAGTACTCAAGATCCTAGAAGAGAAGGTAATGAAGAACAAGAAAACACAAAGCTTTTAACCTTTTTGACCCTTTTGAATCACCTCAACCCATCAACCCAAATGAAACTACTCGCTACTCATAAAGAAAACCGAACAAAAAGCAAAGGATGATCTACTAAACATGATTAACGATTGATTAAAGCAAAAGATTCAATATTCAAAGGTTCAAAATGCAAGAAAAGCTTGAGAAGTTCTAGAATGGCGGAATCGCCTAAGATCGAGAGAAAAACGAAAAACGATAAAAGTGAAAGCGTGTGTGAAAGGTGGGATCGCCGCCTTCCCAAAATGGACAAACAGTCGGATGGTCCCCCCTTGCTAGAATCCAAAAACGGTTAAAGTGGCCTAGAATCGACCTTGTGATCGAGCATATCACTCGATCGTCTTCGGGAATCGCCTGCCTCAGCTCGATCTGCGTGTCGATCTTCTTGAATGAATCGAGTGCTCTGTCCGATCTTCAAGTCGATCCTTGGATGATCGAGTGGTGGACTCGATCTGGCTCTCGTTCTGCATGGCGTCATTTATGTCCGTACTCCGGATCGATCTCCTCTCTCGATCTTGATCTCGATACTTCCTCTGGAATCGACTTGGTGTACTCGATCTTCTGGTCGATCTCATCTAGATCGACCTGCCTTGCTCGACCCGCTACTCGATCTCGGATCCTTAGCTGAGTGGTTGAGTTCTCCAAGCCTCCATAAGCTTCCTCACGAGCTTTAGCACGTCCACGAATCCTCCATAGCTCCAAAGTATTCGAAAACAACCTGAATGTGATGCATAATGCAAGAAATATGCGAATGCTAATGCAAAAGTTCTCTAGGACCTAAAATGGTGCAAACTAGCCTAATATGCAAAGTAAATGCATGAGAAACTATCTTATATGCATGCAAAATACACGAAATATACAGTAATATCAACTCTCCCAAACTTGCCTTTTGCTTGCCCTCAAGCAAACAAAATTCAAGAAGGAAGAGAGGTTTTAAAAACGGGGGTTTAAGCTTCTTGCAAATGTGCTTTTCAAATGAATCACTTCAATGGTCCTAGTTCTTAACTCTAAGATGCAATGCAAACACTTATACTCCAAAGAATTTAGCCATACTCATTACATAATGAATTTCAAATCATGACTCTCATATTCCAAACAATCAAAGAATCTTATCCTTTAACATTCATTAAGATTAGAACCGTGAATCACACCTATGCATTTTAAAGCCGAACATATTTGGTTATGGACAAAGGCTATGAGACTAGAATGATCTCATTTAAAAGGGTTTTATAAAGCAAGGGTTTCTCTCAAGAAAGGTATGAATTTATGCATAATGCTAAAGGTAAAGGCAATTGATGCATACATGACTAGACTCTCATCTACCCATATACATTAACAATGATCCTAAAACCCCTCTCATTTCTTTTCTTTTTAGCTCACTCACCCTCCTAGATACTACCCTTATCAACAAAGCAATTCGCTTAGCAAAATCCCAAATAAAAACATCATCTCAAACTCTTTGGCTAGTGGAAAGGCATTAAAACACATTAGCTCTTTCTATTCTCATTGATCGCTCTATACTTATTTTCTTTTTTTCTTTTCTTTTTATTTGGCACTTAGGCTCTTTTATTTTCTTTCTTTTTTTTTCTTTTTCTTTTTCTTTGAGAGTTATCTTCTGAATTAACTAGAGCCTTTATTTTAAAAACATTGAGCCATCCACTTAAAACCTTTTTCAAACACTTCAAACACCAAACTCTTTTTCAAAACCGAGAACAAGTAAGTGAAATAAACTATCCTCATGAACCCCAAACCTAATCCTAAGCCTAAAACTAGCTTCAAAATGCAAAGCTAGGATCAATATGAAAGTCTAATCATGTCGCCTAAACCTAACACTTTATGCCAAGTTCAAACCGAAAAAGGCCTCACAATGATATCACACAAGAACATTTGGCTTAAAAGAAAGGTAAGGGTAATGGTGGGAGTTCTACTTAGGCTCACAAAAGAGTGGTGAAAGGAGGAAGAGAGCCTAAATATGTATATGATCCATGTGTTCATTTTCAAATGCATAAGTATGATAGTTAAAGATCAGATTAAGGTTCTCACTTATTAGGACAAGATTCAGTTCATGAATGTTCAAGTCAAGCCACGAAAATCAAAACACATGATCCGAGTATGGTTAGAGCTTACTTTCAAAGAGTGTACAATGCATCAAAGAGCTACTAACTAGGGCCTTGAAACAATTCATGAGCTTAAAACACATTTTAAAGAAAACTTTAACCACTTATGCAAATGTAAACAACCTAGATGCTTAAAAATTCTAGACTCAATCCTAAAATGTTTAACAAAGTGAATGCAACTACATGAATTTTTTGAAATTTTTTTAAAAATTTTACCAATTTTTTTGTTCTTTTCTATGCCTTAGATGCAATGAAGACTCAACGGATGCAAACAGAAAATAAGAAGAAAGAAAATAATGTCAAATAACACACACACTCCCCCAAACTTGAATGACACCGTCTCGGTGGCAAACAAATCCAAGAGAGTTCAAAACACAGAAAGCATGCGTGGTATATACAAGGGACAGTTGTTGGTACCTCAGAGCTAAGAAGTGCTGGAACTTGAGAACGTTCTAGACCTCTTGTCTTTGTTGGGGTCTCATGGGCTACTCCTTTGCCCTTGTCCACTGCAGCTCCTTCATGAACCGAGTGGCGAGCAGGTAGGATGGGGCTTCCTTGAGGCTCACGTAAAACGATTCCACCAGTCGATCTTCTCCTCTTCTCGGGCTGCTCGACTTCTTCGCTTACAGACTTCTTAGGTGAGCTCCCTTGAAGCGCCTTGACCTTCTTGGCAAGCTTATTGAGTACCTTGCTCTGCCATTTGTTGATTTTTCTTGGCATCTCCACAACAGAAGCAAGAAACTTCTCCGTCTTAGTCCGCGGCTCAAAGTCAATCTTGGGAAGCACAAAGCTCTCGGGCATCTCATCATCCGAGGCAGGAGACTCTGATCTTGGGCGAGTGGCTTGTTGAATGGCGGCTGTGGCTCCTAAAGGGGCGAAGCACTCCTCTACACTCGGCAAGAACTCGATGTTGCCAACTCCTTGTAGCTCGGTTTCCTCATTGTTCGGAAGTATGCGAATCCACTTCTCATTCTTCGAGTCGATGTATAGGTAGGCAAAGAAGCCCTCGGCTGGAGTGCGTCCCAGGCTATCCGTGTTCTTTAGGTATATCTCATCCATGAAGGCTCTCTCCAGAACAGGGGCGAAGTCTTGAAGCGGTACGCCAACTTGCACAAACAAAGGCGTGAGGAAGCCACCAATAAGCGCCGAGCTTGCTTTGCATCGCAAGGCGTATGCCTTGTATTTCACCAATGAGGCAGCTAGGATACACCCATAGTTCACATCATCACCGAGTTCATCTTCCATTGGATCGTCGTTCTCTTTAGGATCACACACGAGGTGCTTCACGCCTTGGAATAGAAAGCAAAGCTCGGTCTTCGTGACCGTGGGGGCTACTGACCGTCCGCTGAAGGTGTTGGCAATCAGTTTCAGCATGTACCTCAGCACCGGACTCCTCACTCTCTTGATCTTTGCTGTATTCGCCTTGTAGCCGTCATTGCTTATGAGGTTCCACAGGTCATTCGCTTGAGTGAAGGAGGGGAATTCAACCTTGTTGGCAGCAGCGTTGAGGCCATAGGCTTGACAAAGCTCCAGGATTGAGAGACGAAAGGCCTGACGTTTGATCTTGAAGGATAGGTGGCCTTGAGAAGGAGTGGGGATGCTCGGGTTCTCATATGCGAACTCCAAGGTGGCTAGGAAATCGATTGTCACCTCGGGATAGGTTGGGCAGTCCATCCTTGACAAGCACCGGAGGCCTATGTTCTTCAGGAGTTGATCAAAGTCTCTCAAGATCCCCATCTTAGCGAGCAGACCTCTATCCGCGAACTTAGTTGGTTCGAACCTCAGCCTCTCTAGCCTCTTCTTTGCTTGCTTTTCCTCCCTGGTCCACTTAACCCTCTCCTGAACCACCACTTCTTGACCTTCTCCTTCTTGTGCTGTCTCCCCTCTTGTTCTTTTTGGAGCCATGGTACCTGAAACACAATTCTCAAGCAAGAGAATGAGCAAGGGGGGCGAATATTGAGAGAAAGAGCAAGCAAGAAAGAAAAAGCTATAACTAATGCCCTAGATTTTTGGGAAATTTATAAAAATTCTAGCAAGATAATAGAGAAAGGAATCTAGAGATAGAATAAATCTAGAATTTTTCTTAATATCTAGCTAGTTTTAAAAATTCGCTAAACCTATAACATCTTATTATTCGAACAATGCAAAGAAAAGAAAATTTTCTAAAAGATTTAAAACTAAAACGTGAAAATACCTTTGCAAAGTTTTGAAAGAAGATGTTGTTGACATTTAGGAAGAAAAATCACACACTCTTTTTGCTTTAAAACTCTCGAAACACAAATAATGAGAGAGTGTGTGTTTGAATATATAAAGGCCAACAAAATTCTAAAACCATGGGAAAGATTTAATGGTTTCTGACAAAAAGCTTGGTCAAGGCACATCTTTCATGGTCAAAGATTCCTGCCTTGACCAAGATTTGAATTTAAAAACAGGAGGGAAAGAAGAAAAGAGGGAAAAGAAATTGTTACCTGAGCACGAGATCGAGTCCATTTGGTCGATCTAGGACTCGATCTCATGCCCATAATGGCTAGGATCGAGAGGTTTGATCGATAAGGGACTCGATTCAAATTGCATCGAGTCTTAGATCGACTGTACCCTCTCGTTCCTTGACTTTGGTCAATCAGGCATTGGTCCTTGAATCGAGCTCCATGATCGATTTGAGGGTCGATTTGGCTTAGATCGAATGACGGATCGAGTAGACTATTCGATCTATCCTTGAGAATCGAGTGACTCGGTCGATCTACACCTCGTTGCTTTTCAAGCTAAACGTATAGGGTGTTCATCCTCTCGTGATCAACCGTTCCACTCGATCTGTCTACTCGATCTCATCTAGATTGACTGACTCCTCTCAATTCACTAGCTCGATCTAATAAAGATCGAGCTAGGATGAGTCGATCTAGCACTCGATCTCTAGCCTATACTTAACCCTTCTCGCCTCTTTTGGACTCCAAGATCACGCCTAACAATCCCTTATCCATTCACCTACACACTTAAACATTAAAAGCATAAAACTGAAGTAGAAATAAAGCAAAATATGTACAGGATAGACATGGGAATACCTCCCAAGTACGCTTTCTTTAACGTCTTTAGCTAGACTTTACTTGGTTTAGGCCTGAGGGGGGTCTTGAAGAAGCACGGATGTGCTCTCCTTGCTGTAGCCATCTGCCAAGTAAGGCTTAACCCTATGCCCGTTGACCGTGAAGGCATTCCCGCTCTTGCCAACCAATGTAACCGCTCCATAGGGTAGAACCTCTTTGATCTCAAACGGTCCACACCATCTTGATTTGAGCTTGCCCGGGAACAGCTTCAACCTCGAGTCATAAATTAGCACCAGACTGCCCTCTCTTAGCTCCTTGTGAACAAGCTTCTTGTCGTGAACAGCCTTAGTCCGCTCCTTGTAGATCTTAGCACTGTCGTATGCTTCCAACCGTAGCTCATCAAGCTCATGTAGCTGAATCAACCGCTTCTCCTGAGCTGTCTTGAGGTTGTAGTTGAGCTGCTTCACCGCCCATAGTGCACTATGCTCCAACTCAACAGGAAGGTGACACGCCTGGCCGTATAGAAGAGTGAAAGGAGTAGTACGAATAGGGGTTTTGAAAGCGGTCCGGTAAGACCACAAAGCATCGTCTAGCTTAGCTGTCCATTCCTTCCGAGTAGTACCCACTGTCCTCTCGAGTATAGCCTTGTTGTGCCGGTTAGAGACCTCTACTTGCCCACTCGTTTGAGGATGATAAGGTGTTGCTACCTTGTGCTTCACACCATACTTCCTCAAGAGGCTTTCAAAAAACTTGTTGATGAAATGGCTTTCACTGTCACTGATTACTACCTTGGGGAGCAAGGAAGTGCTTGTTCTAAGCGAGGAACTACAATACACAAGGAGATAATCCCTAAGAAGCTGGGAGACCCTGGAAGCTTCACTATACCTTGCGCTTTAGGTCCTTTGGAGTTCAAGAGTTGCCTTTGTGAACTCGGAGCTAGCATAAATCTGATGCCTCATTCCGTGGCAAAGAAGCTTGGCTTTACCCGTTTCAAGGACTGTAGAATCTCGTTGGTACTAGCTGACAGAAGTGTGAGGTTACCCGTGGGATTGCTTGAGGACTTTCCAGTGAAGATCAGTGGAGTAAACGTGCCTACAGACTTCGTTGTGTTGGAAATAGATAAAGAACCAAAGGATCCACTCATTCTCGGTAGACCTTTCTTAGCCACCGCCGGAGCTATCATAGACGTCAAAAACGGAAAGGTTGCCTTGCACTTGGGTAAAGATATAAAGCTAGATTTCGATATCAATGAGGTTTTGAAGAAGCCTACGATAGAAGGGCAAGCTTTCTACATTGAGACGTTGGATGCTTTAGCGGATGAGTTGCTGGAAGAGTTGGCTCAGGAAGATCATTTGAAGCTGGCACTGACTAAGGAGCCAGGAGAGTTTGGTTATGTGGATCAGAGGACTCAGGAGTACGTCAACTTGCTTGATTCGAGAAAGGTTGTGCTTGAAGATGTAGGCGTTTGCCTAGAGATCGACTCCGAGATCGATGACATTACTCGATCCAGGGGTCAAATCGACAAGAAAATCGAGAGCACAACTCGATCCGGTGCAGCAGTCGACAGTCTGATCGAGGAGGGTGATCGATCCAGGTAAACAATCGGGTTCAAGATCGAGAGAAGCCTTCCGATCAGTTTGGAGTCTAATCTGGAGATCGACTCTGAGTCTCGATCACTCACTCGATTCACATTAAATCGAGTGAGTGAATCGAGCGAAACTGCTCGATCTAGAAGACATCGAGAGCAAGATCGACTGGATGGCTCGATTTCAGTAGGGATAGCGGTTGGAAAAAGCAGCTTCAAGGACCATGTCTCGGGCTCAAAGGAAGGTTCTAAGGAGGAAAACAACAGCAACAGCCACGAGGACGATTGGAGCGAACTTCTTGCCCCGAAGGTTGACCTTAAGGAGCTCCCGAAAGGGCTAAAGTACGCCTTCTTGGGACTTAACGAAACCTATCCTGTAATTGTGAACGAAAACTTAAATGATGATGAGTTGCACTCACTCTTAACAGAGTTGAGAAAGTACAGAAGGGCCATTAGGTACTCTTTAAGTGACCTCAAGGGCCTTTCTCCGATGCTTTACACTCACAGGATTCATTTGGATAATGAGAACGCCTCCTCTATAGAACATCAGAGGCGTTTGAATCCTAATTTGAAAGAGGTTGTTAAGAAGGAGATTCTTAAGCTTTTAGAAGCTGACGTGATCTATCCCATAAGTGACAGCACGTGGGTTTCTCCCGTACACGTGGTGCCTAAGAAGGGAGGGATCACGGTCATTAAGAATGACAAAGATGAGCTTATACCTACTAGGACTATTACTGGACACCGTATGTGTATTGATTATAGGAAGCTTAATCTTGCTACTAGAAAGGATCACTTCCCCTTGCCTTTTATTGATCAAATGCTTGAAAGACTTGCTAATCACCCCTACTATTGCTTTCTTGATGGATATAGTGGATTTTTCCAAATACCAATCAATCCAAATGATCAGGAGAAGACGACATTTACATGCCCTTATGGCACCTTCGCGTATCGAAGGATGCCAGTCGGGTTGTGTAACGCACCAGCTACGTTTCAGCAGTGTATGATGTCGATCTTCTCCGATCTAATATAAGAGATGGTAGAGGTGTTTATGGATGACTTCTTGGTCTATGGTGCGTCCTTTTATGCGTGTTTGTTGAATCTTTGCAGGGTACTAAAGCGTTGTGAGGAGACAAACTTGGTGCTTAATTGGGAAAAATGCCACTTCAAGGTGAAGGAGGGGATCGTGCTTGGACATAAGATATCAGAGAAGGGTATTGAAGTCGACAAAGCAAAGATTGATGTGATGACAAGCCTTGAGCCGCCAGTTGACGTCAAAGGAGTGAGAAGTTTCTTGGGACACGCCGGCTTCTACAGGCGCTTCATTAAAGACTTCTCTAAGATTGCACGCCCTCTCACGCGGCTGTTGTGCAAGGAGGCTGAATTCGTCTTTGATGAGGAGTGCTTGCGAGCTTTCGTGACCATCAAGGAGGCCCTAGTATCCGCGCCTATAGTGCAAGCACCAGACTGGAATCTACCTTTCGAGATTATGTGCGATGCTAGTGACTACGCCGTGGGAGCCGTTCTAGGCCAAAGGAAGGATAAGAAGCTGCACGTGATATACTATGCTTCAAGAACCTTGGATGACACGCAAACGAGGTATACAACTACAGAGAAGGAGCTATTGGCGGTTGTATTCGCCTTTGAGAAGTTCAGGGCTTACCTCGTGGGTTCCAAGACCATTGTTTACACGGATCACGCAGCTTTGCGTTATATCTATTCCAAGAAGGACACTAAGCCGAGGCTTTTGAGATGGATCCTCTTACTCCAGGAATTTGACATGGAGATCAAAGACAAGAAAGGGATAGAGAACGGCGTTGCTGACCATCTCTCTTAGTTAAGGATCAACAAGTCTCTTCCTTTAGACGATTCTCTCCCCGAGGAACAACTCATGGCAATCACTACGGCTGTTTGTGGGAGCTTAGTGGGGCAGTTTGAGGAATTTCTGAGCTTCAAAGAGGAGGATCTCCCTTGGTACGCGGATATTGTGAATTACTTGGCATGTGGGGAAGAGCCGTCACATCTTGACAACTACCATAGGAAGAAGTTCATGAGAGACGTGAGCCACTACTATTGGGACGAGCCCTATCTATACAGGAGAGGAGTGGATAGCCTGTACAGAAGATATGTGACAAAGGAGGAAGCAAGAGATGTCATCTTCCATTGCCACGGTTCTTTGTATGGCGGGCACTTTGCTTCATTCAAAACCGCCACTAACGTCTTACAAGCCGGCTTCTGGTGGCCGTCCATCTTCAAAGACACCCATGAGTTCGTGATGTGCTGCGAGGCATGTCAAAGAGCAGAGAATATTACTAAGAGGAATGAGATGCCTCAAGTTCCCATATTTGAGGTAGACGTCTTTGACGCGTGGGGCATAGACTTTATGGGGCCGTTTCCTTCATCATACGGCAACAAGTTCATACTCGTAGCTGTTGACTACGTCTCTAAATGGGTTGAGGCCATTGCTTTCCCAACAAACGACTCTAAGGTGGTGATCAAACTCTTTAAGAGCATCATTTTCCCGAGACTTGGAGTACCCAAGGTAGTGATAAGCGACGGAGGAAGCCATTTCATCAACAAGCTGTTTGAAAATCTGCTAAAGAAGTATGGTGTGAAGCATAAGGTAGCTACGCCATACCATCCTCAAACGAGTGGCCAAGTGGAAGTCTCTAACCGTCAGATCAAGGCGATACTTGAGAGAACAGTTGGGACAACTCGGAAGGACTGGGCTGTGAAGTTAGATGATGCTTTGTGGGCGTACCAGACTGCCTTCAAGACACCCATCGATATTACTCCTTTCACTCTTCTCTACGGTAAAGGGTGTCACCTTCCTGTTGAGTTGGAACATAGGGCGTTGTGGGCTGTGAAGTGGTTGAATTTTAATCTGAAGACGGCTCAGGAGAAGCGGTTGATCCAGTTGCACGAGCTTGATGAGCTAAGGTTGGACGCTTACGAAAGCGCTTGGATCTACAATGAAACGTACCAAGGCTGCTCTTGACAAAAAGCTGGTACCTACGGAGCTTAAGGAAGGGAGTTTGGTGCTGCTATACAACTCAAGGCTCAAGCTCTTTCCAGGGAAGCTGAAGTCATGGTGGAGCGGTCCGTATGAAATCAAGGAAGTATTACCTTACGGAGCTGTCACGTTGGTCGGCAAGAGTGGGAATGCATTCACAGTGAACGGACACAGAGTTAAGCCATACATGGCGAGTGCATTTGATAAGGAGAGCACCTCAATGCTTCTCCAAGACCCACCATCTGCCTAAACCAAGTAAAGTCTAGCTAAAGACATTAAAGAAAGCGCACTTGGGAGGCATTCTCATGTCTATCCTGTACATATCCTTGCTTTATTTCTTATGAGTGTGTAGGAACAAGTATGAGAGACGCAAGCCATGATCTAAGTTCCCAAAGGAGTAAGAAAGGGGCGAGTATAAGCTAGAGATTGAGTGCTAGATCGGCTCATCCTGGCTCGATCTTTGCTAGATCGAGCTGGTGAATCGAGAGGAGCCAGTCGATCTAGACTAAATCGAGTAGACAGATCGAGTGACGAAGTCAATCTAAAATGTCTCGGAAAATTCTTGGAGTTTAGATCGATCGATCCAAAAATGGACCGACCGATCTATTTTCTCTCGGGAAAATCTTTCATAGACAGATCGATCAGTCAACTCGATCCACCACTCGATCCAAGCTAAATCGACCCCTGAATCGATAGCATGGCTCGATCACGAGGACTTAGTCGCGATTTCAAAAACTCAAGGAACGAGAGAGCCAATCGATCCACGACTCGATTCAAATCGAATCGTGTCCCAAATCGAGTAACCCTCTCGATCCAAGCCATTATGGGCATGAGATCGAGTCCTAGATCGACCGAAGGGACTCGATCTCGTGCCGAAGTAACATTTTCTTCTCCCTCTCTCATTCTTTCCCTCCACTTTTTTAAATTCAAATCTCGGTCAAAGCAGGAATCTTTGACCCTGAAATATGTGCCTTGACCGAGACTTTTGTCAGAAACCACTTCTTGTACCCATAGTTTTGTTTTTGTTAGCCTTTAAATGTTTTCAACAACTTCACACTCTCTCATTCTTGTTTTCTCGAGTTGCTAAGTAAAAGAGAGTGAGAGTTATTTATTTTCTAAAGGCTAACAAGCATTTTTAACAATCTTTGCAAAGGTATTTTCGGATCTTTGAGAAAATCTTTATGAAAATCCCTTTTATTTCGCAATTGATTGTTTTAAATGCTAGGGCGGTTTTGAATTTTTAAAACTAGCTTAATAATAGGGAAAATTCTGGATTTTCTAGTATCTCTAGATTTTATTCTCTATTATTTTGCTATATTTTTTATAAATTCCCCAAAATTCTAGGGTATTAGCTATCGACTTTCTTCTTTGCTTCTTTCTTTCTCTCAACATATCGCCTATTTGCTCATAGCTTTGCTTGAGAACTTTGTTTCAGGCGAAATGGCCCCCAAAAGAACGAGAGAAGAGACAGCACAAGAGGGAGAAGGTCAGGAGGTAGCTGTTCAAGAAAGGGTTCGCTGGAGTAAGGATGAGAAAAGAGACAAGAAGCGGCTGGAAAGGCTTTGGTTCGAGCCTACTAAGTTTGCGGACAGGGAGTTGCTGTCTAAGATGGGGCTGTTGGGAGACTTTGATCAACTCCTCCGAAGGATGGGGCTCAGATGTTTGTCACGGATGGATTGCCCAACCTATCCTGAAGTGACAATCAATTTCTTTGCCACCTTGGAGTTCCGGTACGAGAATCCTAGCATCCGAATCCCCTCTCAAGGCCGGCTCTCATTCAAGATCAAGTGCCAAGCTTTCAGCCTCTCGATCCCCGAGCTTTGCCAAGCCTATGGCCTAGCTGCTGATGCCACGAAGGTTGATTTCCCCACCTTCACTCAAGCGAACGAGCTGTGGGACGTCATAGCCGATGATGACTACAAGGCGAATACTGCAAAGATTAAGAGAGTGAGGAATCCAGTGCTTCGCTACACTCTGAAGCTGCTATCTAACACCTTCAGCGAAAGGTCAGTGGCCCCCACGGTGACCAGAACGGAGCTTTGTTTCTTGTTCCAAGGCATCAAGCATCTCTTGTGTGATCCGGATGAGAATGAAGATCCGTTAGAAGACCAGTTGGGAGACAACGTCAACTACGGGTGCATCTTGGCTGCTTCGTTGGTGAAATACAAGGCATATGCCTTGAGATGTAAGGCAAGCTCTTCACTCATTGGCGGCTTCCTCACTCCTCTATTTGTGCAAGCTGGTGTACAACTTCAAGACTACACACCTGTTCCGGAAAGAGCATTTATGGATGAGGCCTACCTAAGGAACACAGACAGCTTGGGACGCACGCCAGCCGAGGGTTTCTTTGCCTACTTGTTCACTAACACGGAGAACGAGAAGAAGGTCTGTATCTTACCAAACGGCGAGGCTGAGCTGCTAGGAGTGGGGAACATCGAGTTTCTCCCGAGCGACGAAGAATGTTTTGCTCCTCTAGGAGCCACGGCAGCCATTCAACAAGCTGCCCGCCCAAGATCAGAGTCCCCTGCCACGGATGACGAGATGCCCGAAGCTTTTGTCCTTCCCAAGATTGACTTTGAGCCGCGGACCAAAACATAGAAGTTCTTTGCTTCTGTTGTGGAGATGCAAAGAAAGATCAACAAGTGGCAGAGCAAAGTCATCAAGAAACTTGCCAAGAAAGTCAAATCGCTTCAAGGAGGCTCACCTAAAAAGGCTGCAAGTGAGGAGGTTCAACAGCCCGAGAAGAGGAGGCTTTCAACCGGTGAAGTTGTCATCCGTGAGACACAAAGCAGCAACATTCAACCGGCGTGCCTCTCTCTTCAAGAGCCAGGCTCCAAAGGAAAAGCCGTAGTATCTAGCTCCTCTGGAACATCCTCAAGTTCCAGCCGAGACTAGACCCGAGGTAACAACCTTCTTCCATTGTATATACCAATCACGTTTTCTTGGTTTTACTTTGTGTTTTGATCTCTCTCGAACGTGTTTGCCACCGGGACGGTGTCATTCAAGTTTAGGGGAGTATGTATGTGGTTTGACTTGTTTATTTTGATCTTATTTTATCTCTGCATAACTTGAGTCTTGCATGCATCTAAGGCATAGAAAAGAAAAGGAAAAAATTGGTAAAATTTTTAAAAATTTTCAAAAAAAAATTCATGTAGTTGCATTCATCTTGCTAAGCATTTTAGGATTGAGTCTAGAATTTTAAGCATCTAGGTTGTTTACATTTGCATAAGGGGTTAAAGTTTTCTTAAAAAGGTGTTTTAAGCTTATGAATGGTTTCAATCTCCTAGTTGGTAGTTCTCTAATGCTTTGCTCATACTTTGAAAGTAAGTTCTTACCATGCTTGGATCACTAGTTTTGATTTTCGTGACTTGAATTGAACTCTTATAATTTGAAACTTGTCCTATTATGAAAACCTTAACTTGAATTTTTAAATATCATTCTTATGCATTTGAAGTTGAACACATGGATTTTAAAATATTTAGGCTCTCTTTTTCCTTTTACCACTCTTTGTGAGCCTAAGTAGAACTCCCACCTTGACCCTTACCTTTCTTTGAAGCCAAGTTTTCGTGTGTGACATCATTGTGAGGCCTCTTCCGGTTTGAACTTAGCATAAAGTGTTACGTTTAGGCGACATGATTAGGTTCTCATATGTTGGCTAGCTTTGCATTTTGAAGCTAGATGTAGGCTTAGGATAAGTTTTGGGGATCATTGAGATTGCTTTCATATTTAGATGCTTTCCGTTTTAAAAGAGTTTGGCTTTTGAAGTAAGAAAAAGGTTTTAAGTGAAAGATTTTGTGTTTAAAAAGTATAATGCTCCAATATTTTTAGAAGATGGCTCTCTAAAAAAAATAAAAAAATAATAATACATATATAAGAGCCTAAGTGCCAAAAAAAAAGAAAAAAAAAGAAAAAAAGAAAGAAAAAAAAAATAAGAGAGCCATCAATAAGAAAAAGAATAAGGAGCTTAATACTTTTAGAACCTTCTCACTAGCCTAAAAGAGTTAAGATGTTTCATATTTTGATTTGGGGATTGCTAAGCTTTTTCTTTGGGAAAAAGGGGTAGACTCTAAATGGTGAGTGAGCTTAAAAAAAAATGAGAGGGGTTTTTAGGATCATTGTTAGTTTACATGGGTAGATGAGAATCTGATCATGTATGCATCAATTGCCTTTACCTTTAGCATTATGCATAAAGTTCTTACCATTTTCGAGAGAAACCCTTTGCTTAAAATAAACCCTCTTTAAATATGAGATCATTCTATGCTCATAGCCTTTACCCTTAGCCAAATGTGTTTTGCTTTAAAGTGCATAAGTTTGATTCATGGTTCGGTCATTAATGAATGTTAAAGGATGAGTTTCTTTGATTGCTTGGAATAGGAGAGTCATGATTCGAAATCCTTTGTGTGATGAGTATGACTAAGTTATTTGGAGTATGAGTGTGTGTATTGCATTTTAGAACTAGTAACTAGGACGTTGAGATTGATTCATTTGAAAGACACCTTTGCAAGAAGCTTAAACCCCTGTTTGTTTTAGAAATCTCTCATCCTTCTTTAATTTTGTTTGCTTGAGGGCAAGCAAAAGGTAAGTTTGGGGGAGTTGATATAGCTGCATATTCCATGCATTTTGCATAAATATAAGTTAGTTTCTCACGCATATACATTGCATTTTAGGTTAGTTTGCATCACTTTAGGTCCTAGAGTGTTCTTGCTGATAACTACTTTCTTTGCAAGGGTGAGGATGCAATGAGGCTATCAAACTCAAATGCAACACTTAGGTTGTAGTACAGTATGCAAGTGAGAGTCAATCCATTTCTAGGAGCTAGGAAGATCAAAGAGAATGCAAGAGCAGTGTAAAGCTAAGCGAATAACAGACGATATTGTGAAAATCCTAAAAACTATATGCAACGACCGAATGGAATGCAAAGCTATTTTAAAATTACCAAGAGTGATTGAACTACTACGAGGAACAAACAGAAAAATTAAAATGCAAGGCTATGATTTAACAAAAATCGACTAGTGGATCGACCACTAGATTGAGCAGTTTGGATCGATCTCGTCTAAAAATGCAAGTATGAAGAAACTAATGACCAGGATGCGGTGAATATCAAGCGAATGACTAACGAAGATGTAAGAATGCTAAGAAAGAAGGGTCTAGGGTTGAGATTCATGGTCCGGGGTTTCAAGGGTCCAAGTTGGGATTGAAAACTTTAAATCGACTCACTTTGTGAGATTCCCTAAGCCTTGAAAACGAAAACAAGATTCATCCGTGGCTTTTGGTATGGATCACTCCTTCATCCTCTCCTCCAAACCCATGGCTTCTGGTGGAAAGAGAGGTTGAAGGGCAATGAGCTCAGATTTCAAACACACGGCCTAACTAGTCCCCTAAACTTCCATGGCTTTTGGGAAAGGGTAACTAGTCTCTAGGATGTGATTTTCAGAGATCTCTGGATCCTGTCAAGGTAAGAGACCTCTATGATCATAAAGATCTTGGCGTGAGAGTCTTTAAGCCTTAGGGACTCAACATCCTAGAAGAGAAAGCCATTAAGAACAAGAAAACTACCAACTTGAAAACCTCTTAGACCCCGTGAATCCTCTCAACCCCGAGACCCAAATGAAACTACTCGCTACACATGAGAATAACCAAAATAAACATGAAAGATGAAGCGATGAACATGAAAACGATTACTTAAAACTTAAACGATTCGAAATATTCAAGAACAAAGCTCAAAGTCTAACAATGGCGGAGAGTCTCCAAAACCAGAGAGAAAAAGCATAAAAAGATAAGAATGAAAAAGTGTGTCTGGAAAAAATCATCGCCGCCTTCATAAAATGGTGAAAACAGCTCGATGGTCCCCCCCTCGCTTGCGGCCAAAAACGGTTGAAAGGACAGAGATCGACTTCGGGATCGAGCGGCTCTCTCGATCACTTTCGGGCATCGTGTCTTCTACTCGATCTGGGTCTCGATCTTCTTCGGTGGATCGAGTGTTGCATTCGATCTTGGTATCGATCTTCGGTCAGATCAAGTGGTGGACTAGATCCGGCTCTCGCTCTGCATGGCGTCATTTACGTCCGTACCATTTAATCGATTGCCCCACTCGATCTTCGTCTCGATCATTTCCCTTGGATCGCCTGGGCTTCTCGATCTTCTGGTCGATCTCATCTAGATCGACCTGCCATGCTCGATCTGCTCCCTGATCTCTGGTCCTTAGCAAACATCCGACGTTCTACGAACCACCACAACAGCTTCAGTACGTCCACGAACCTCCACGACTCCAAAGTAGCCAGAAACAACCTGAATGTGATGCAAAATGCAAGGAACATGCGTATGCTGGTGCGAGAATGCTCTAGGACCCTAAGTGATGCAATCTAGTCTAAAGTGTGATGTAAATGCATGAAAAGCTAACTAATATGTATGCAAAATACATGCAATATGCAGTAACATCAACTCCCCCAAACTTACTTCTTGCTTGCCCTCAAGCAATCAGAAAATAAAAAAGGAAGAAAGGTTTTAGAAAAAACGGGGGTTTAAGCTTCTTGCAAAGGTGCCTTTCAAATGAATCAATCTCAATGTCCTAGTTACTAGTTCTAAAATGCAATGCGCACACTCATACTCCAAAGAACTTAGCCATACTCATCAGACTTTGAAATTCAGATCACGACTCTCATATTCCAAACAATCCAAGAATCCTAACCTTTAACATTCAATTAATGATCAAACCGTGAATCACACTTATGCACTTAGAACAGAATACATTTGGCTAAGGACAAGGTTATGAGACAAAGATGATCTCATTCAAGCGGGTAATTCAAACAATGGGTTATCTCAAAAAGGATTGAACTTATGCATGATGCTAAAGGTAAAGACAATTGATGCATACGTGACTAGACTCTCATCTACCCATATACACTAACGATGATCCTAAACCCCTCTCATTTTCTTTCTTTTTCGAGCTCACTCACCCTCTAGAAACTACCCAAACGACAAGGCAAGAAGCCAAGCATAACCCACGAAAACAGGAGACAACTTTACTCTTATTAGGCTAGTGGTGGTCAAACACAAACTTAAAGCTCTTTCCTTAAATCTTGGTAGCTCTCTTCTCTTATTATTTTTTTTTTCTTTTTAAACCTTGGCCTTTTGGCTCTTTTCTTTCTGATTTTTTTTATTTTATTTTTTATTTTATTTTTGAGAGCTACCTCCTTCTCTTTTAAAACTGAGCTTTTATTTAAAAACAGAACAACACCACCACTTAAAAACCATGGGTTCTTTATTTTCAAACCCCAAACACCATTTCTTTTTAAACTGAAAACACAAAAGCAAAATTCTTTTAACACCAGCAAATCCCTGCCCCAAAACAAATCTAAAACTAGCTTCAAAATGGAAAGCTAGCATCAATATGAAAGCCTAATCATGTCGCCTAAACCTAACACTTTATGCCAAGTTCAATCCAAAAATAAGGTCTCACATCACACAAGAAATATTTGGCTTGAAAGGAAGGCAAGGTTCAGGGTATGGAGTTCTATTCAGACTTACAAAGAGTGGTAAAAAGGGGTAAGAAAGCCTGAATATGTATATGTGATCCATGTATTTCATTTCAAATGCACAAGAGTAATAATTCAAATTCAGATTAAGGTTCTCACTTAGTAGGAAAGGATTCAATTCATGTCTGTTCAACTTAAGTCACGAAAATCATAGCAAGTGATCCAAGCATGGTAATAACTTACTTTCAAACTATGAGCAAAGCATTAGAGAACTACTAACTAGGGTATCGAAACAATTCATGAGTATAAAACACCTTTTTAAAAAAACTTTAACCCCTTATGCAAATGCAAGCAACCTAGATGCTTTAAAATTCTAGACTCAATCCTAAAATGTTAAACAAGATGAATGCAACTACATGAATCTTTGAATTTTTTTTTTTAAATTTTACTAATGAAGACTCAAGGATTCTAAAGGGAAAATAAGATCAGAAAACACAAGTCAACCCACACATATACTCCCCCAAACTTGCTTGACACCGTCCCGGTGGCAAACGAATTCAAAGGAGCATCAAAACACAAAGCAAAAAGAAGCAAACATGAGCGGTATGTACAATGGAAGAAGGTTGTTACCTCGGGTCTAGTCTCGGCTGGAACTTGAGGATGTTCCAGAGGAGCTAGATGCTACGGCTTTGCCTTTGGAGCCTGGCTCTTGAAGAGAGAGACGCGTCGGTTGAATGTTGCTGCCTTGATTCTCACGGATGACAACTCCACCGGTTGAAAGCCTCCTCTTCTCGGGTTGTTGAACCTCTTCACTTGCAGCTTTCTTAGGTGAGCCTCCTTGAAGCGATTTGACCTTCTTGGCAAGTTTCTTAAACATTTTGCCTTGCCATTTGTTTATTTTCCTTTGCATCTCCACAACAGATGCTAGGAACTTCTCCGTTTTGGTTCTCGGCTCAAAGTCTATCTTGGGAAGGGTGTAAGCCACGGGCATCTCATCTTCCGTGGCTGGGGACTCAGACCTTTGACGAGGAGCAATCGCTGGGGCAGGCGTTCCTCCTAGAGGAGCAAAGCACTCCTCTACTGTTGGCAAGAACTCGATGTTCCCAACACCAAGCAGCTCAGTCTCGTCCTTGTTTGGTAGGATGCATACTCGGTTCTCGTTTTCGTCATCGATGAAAAGATAAGCGTATAACCCTTCTGCTGGCGTGCGTCCCAAGCTGTCGGTATTCCTCATGTAGACCTCATCCATGAAAGCTCTAGCCGGGACGGGTGTGAAGTCGTGTATAGGTACGCCAGCTTGTATGAATAGAGGAGTGAGGAAGCCGCCAATGAAAGAAGAGCTTGCCTTGCACCGCAAGGCATAAGCCTTGTACTTCACCAAAGAGGCAGCAAGTACGCATCCATAGTTCACCTCGTCGCCGAGTTCATCCTCCATAGGCTCTTCATTCTCCGCCGGATCACACAACAAATGCTTCACGCCTTGGAACAAGAAGCAAAGCTCGGTCTTCGTGACCGTGGGAGCAACTGACCTTCTGCTGAATGTGTTGGCGATCAGCTTCAAGGTGTACCTCAGCACCGGGCTTCTCACTCTCTTGATTTTGGCGGTGTTGGCCTTGTAATCTTCGTTGCTGATCAGGTCCCAAAAATCGTTTGCTCGCGTGAAGGAGGGGAACTCGATCTTGGTGGCGGCTGCGTTGAGACCATATGCTTGGCACAGCTCGGGGATGGAGAGGCTGAAGGCTTGACGTCCAACCTTGAAAGAGAAACGGCCTTGTGAAGGAACGGGGGCGCTAGGGTTCTCGTAACGAAACTCCAACGTGGCAATGAAGTCTATTATCACTTCTGGAATTGTTGGGCAATCCATTCGTGACAGACATCTTAAGCCAATGTTCTTGAGGAGTTGGTCGAAATCTCCAAGGATCCCTAGCTTGAACAGCAGCTCCTGGTCCGCAAACTTAGTAGGCTCGAACCGAAGCCTTTCCAGCCGCTTCTTATCCCTCTTCTCGTCCTTACTCCATCGGACCCTCTCTTAAACAGCCACTTCCTGACCTTCTCCTTCTTGTGCTGTCTCCTCTCTCGTTTTCTTGGGGGCCATCGTGCCTGAAACAGGTTTCTCAAGCAAAGTAATGAGCAAAACGGCGATAGGATGAGAGAAGAAGAGAGGCAAAGAAGAAAACTTATACTTAATACCCTAGAATTTTAGGGAATTTATAAAAAATATAGCAAAATAATAGAGAATCAAATCTAGAGTTACTAGAAAATCTAGAATTTTTCCTATTATTTAGCTAAATTTAAAAAATTCAAAACCGCCCTAGCATCTAAAACAATCAATTACGAAATAAAAGGAGATTTTCCTAAACATTTTTATCAAATATCCAAAAATACCTTTTGCAAAGATTGTTAAGAAGTTTGTTAGCCTTTAGAAACAGAAAACTCTCACTCTCTTTGCTTAAAATTTTGAGAAAACAAGAATGAGAGAGTGTGAAGTTGATGAAAACATTTAAAGGCCAACAAGAAACAAAACTATGGGTAAAAGGAGGTGGTTTCTGACACAAGTCTTGGTCAAGGCACGTCTTTCATGGTCAAAGATGCTTGCCTTGACCAAGTTTTTAAATTTAAAAACTGGAGGGAAAAGAATAAAGGAGGGAAAGAAAATGTTACCTCGGCATGAGATCGAGTCCGTTTGGTCGATCTAGGACTCGATCTCATGCCCATAATGGCTTAGATCGAGAGGGTTACTCGATTTGTGACTCGATTCATGGTGAATCGAGTCCTGGATCGATTGGCTCTCTCGATCGTTGAGATTTTGGCTCCACGGCTAAGTCCTCGTGATCGAGCTACGTCCTCGATTTGGGGGTCGATTTAGCTTAGATCGAGTGATGGATCGAGTCGAGTGATCGATCTGTCTTTTAAGGATTTCCCGAGAGAAATTAGATCGGTCGATCCATTTGGAATCGATCGATCCATTTTCATCTAGATCGATCTTATCACTCGTTCTCGTCTAGATCGACTGGCTCCTCTCGATTCACTAACTCGATCTAGCAAAGATCGAGTTAGGATTAGTCGATCTAGCACTCGATCTCTAGCCTTTTCTTAACCCATATCGCCTCTTTTGGACTTCAAGATCAAGGTTTAGACTCCTCATACCTGTTCCTACACACTTGCAAAATAAAAACATAAAACTGAAAGAGAAATAAAGCAGAAATATGTACAGGATAGACATGAGAATGCCTCCCAAGAGCGCTTTCTTTAACGTCTTTAGCTAGACTTTACTTGGTTTAGGCAGATGGTGGGTTTTGGAGAAGCACCGAGGTACTCTCCTTGTCATAGCTGTCCGCCAAGTAAGGCTTGTCCCTGTGTCCGTTCACGGTGAATGCACTGCCACTCTTGCCCATCAATGTGACAGCTCTATAAGGCAGCACTTCTTGGATCCCAAACGGCCCGCTCCACCTCGACTTCAGCTTTCCCGGGAAGAGTTTGAGTCTTGAATTGTACGGCAACACCAAACCTCCTTCCTTAAGCTCCTTGGCAACCAACTTCTTGTCATGAGCTTCCTTAGTCCGCTCCTTGTATATCTGAGAACTCTCATAAGCGTTCAACCTTAGTTCGTCCAGTTCATGTAGCTGGATGAGGCGCCTCTCTTGAGCAGTCTTGAGGTCAAAGTTCAGCCTCTTTACAGCCCACAATGCACGACGTTCCAGCTCAACTGGGAGGTGACAGCCTTTGCCATAGAGCAGAGTGAAAGGGGTCGTACCAATCGGTGTTTTAAAGGTGGTACGGTAGGCCCAAAGAGCGTCGTCCAACTTTACCGCCCAGTCTTTCCTTGTTGCTCCGACCGTCTTCTCAAGTATAGCCTTGATTCGCCGGTTGGAGACTTCCACTTGACCGCTCGTTTGAGGATGATACGGTGTAGCCACTTTATGCTTAAGGCCATACTTTCTCAAAAGGCTCTCAAAGATCTTGTTTATGAAGTGGCTTCCTCCATCGCTTATAACCACCTTTGGTACCCCAAGCCTCGGGAAAATGATGCTTTTAAACAGCTTGATCACCACCTTAGAATCGTTTGTAGGAGAAGCAACAGCCTCAACCCATTTGGAGACATAATCAACCGCTACTAAGATGTACTTGTTGCCGTATGAAGAAGGAAATGGCCCCATGAAGTCTATGCCCCACGCGTCAAACATGTCAACCTCGAAGATAGGAACCTGAGGCATCTCGTTCCTCTTAGTGATATTCCCTGCTCGTTGACATGCCTCACAGCTCTTCACAAACTCGTGTGCATCTTTGAAGATGGACGGCCACCAGAAACCAGCTTGCAACACTTTCGTGGCAGTCTTGAGTGAAGCGAAGTGTCCTCCATAGGATGAGCCATGACAGTGAAATAGGATGTCTTTAGCTTCTTCCTTTGTAACACATCTCCGGAATAAACTGTCCACCCCTTTCTTGTACAAGTAGGGCTCGTCCCAAAAGTAGTCACTCGCCTCCCTCATAAACCTCTTCTTGTGATAGCTGTTGAGATGTGTTGGCTCCTCACCACACGCTAAGTAGTTTACAACATCAGCGTACCAGGGAAGATCCTCCTCTTTGAAGCTCAACACCTCCTCAAACTGCCCTTCTAGCTTTCCACAAACAGCCGTAGTGATCGCCATGAGTTGCTCTTCGGGGAGAGAATCATCGAAGGGCATAGACTCATTGATCCTTAGCCGAGAGAGATGGTCAGCAACTCCGTTTTCTATCCCTTTCTTGTCTTTAATTTCCATATCAAACTCCTGGAGTAAGAGGATCCATCTCAAAAGCCTCGGCTTAGTGTCTTTCTTGGAATAGATGTAGCGCAAAGCTGCGTGATCCGTGTAAACTATGGTCTTGGAACCCACGAGGTAAGCTCTGAACTTCTTAAAGGCGAATACAACCGCCAATAGCTCCTTCTCAGTAGTGGTGTACCTCGTTTGCGTGTCATCCAAGGTCCTTGAAGCATAGTATATCATGTGCAGCTTCTTATCCTTCCTTTGGCCTAGGACAGCTCCCACGGCGTAGTCACTAGCATCGCACATAATCTCGAATGGGAGAGTCCAATCTGGTGCTTGCACTATAGGCGCGGATACTAGGGCTTCCTTGATTGTCACGAAAGCTTGCAAACACTCCTCATCAAAGACGAATTCAGCCTCCTTGCATAACAGCCGAGTGAGAGGGCGTGCAATCTTAGAGAAGTTTTTAATGAAACGCCTGTAGAAGCCGGCGTGTCCCAAGAAGCTTCTCACCCCTTTTACGTTAACTGGCGGCTCAAGGCTTGTCATCACATCAATCTTTGCCTTGTCGACTTCAATACCCTTCTCTGATATCTTATGTCCAAGCACGATCCCCTCCTTAACCATGAAGTGGCATTTTTCCCAGTTGAGCACCAAGTTTGTCTCCTCACAACGCTTTAAAACCCTGCAAAGATTCAACAAACACGCAGAAAAGGACCCACCATAGACCGAGAAGTCATCCATAAACACCTCCATCATCTCTTCTATTAGATCGGAGAAGATCGACATCATACACTGCTGAAACGTAGCCGGTGCGTTACACAACCCGAATGCCATCCTTCGATACGCGAAGGTACTATAAGGGCATGTAAAGGTCGTCTTCTCCTGATCGTTGGGATGGATTGGTATTTGGAAAAATCCACTATATCCATCAAGAAAGCAATAGTAGGGGTGATTAGCAAGTCTTTCAAGCATTTGATCAATAAAAGGCAAAGGAAAATGATCTTTTCTAGTAGCAAGATTAAGCTTCCTATAGTCAATACACATACGGTGTCCAGTAATAGTCCTAGTAGGTATAAGCTCATCTTTGTCATTCTTAACGACCGTGATCCCTTCCTTCTTAGGCACCACGTGTACGGGAGAAACCCACATGCTGTCACTTATGGGATAGATCACGTCAGCCTCTAAAAGCTTAAGAATCTCCTTCTTGACAACCTCTTTCAAATTTGGATTCAAAGGCCTTTGATGTTCTATAGAAGAGGCGTTCTCATTATCCAAGTGAATCCTATGAGTGCAAAGCATCGGTGAAAGGCCCTTGATGTCACTTAGAGAGTACCCAATGGCCTTCCTATACTTTCTCAACTCAGTTAAAAGTGATTGCAACTCATCATCACTCAAGTTTTCATTCACAATCACAGGATAGGTTTCGTTAAGCTCTAAGAAAGCATACCTTAGCCCTTTTGGAGCTCCTTAAGGTCCACCTTTGGGGCTAACAGCTCGCTCTAATCATCCTCGTGGCTGTTGCTGTTGTTCTCCTTCTTAGAACCTTCCTTAGAACCCGAGATATGACCCTTGAGGCTGCTTTCTCCAACCGCTATCCCTTCTGAAATCGAGTCGTCTGGTCGATCTTGCTCTCGATGTCGTCTAGATCGAGCAGTTTCGCTCGATTCACTCACTCGATTTGATGTGGATCGAGTGAGTGATCGAGACGCTGAGTCGATCTCCGGATTGGACCTCAATTTGATCGGAAGGCCTTTCTCCATCTCGGACTAGATTGTTTTCCTGGATCGATCCCCCTCCTCGATCTGACTGTCGAGTTCTGCACCGGATCGAGTTGTGCTCTCGATTGTCTTGTCGATTTGACCTCTGGATCGAGTAATGTCATCGATCTTAGAGTCGATCTCTAGGCAAACGCCTACATCTTCAAGCACAACTTTCCTCGAATCAAGCAAGTTGACGTACTCCTGAGTCCTCTGATCCACATAACCAAACTCTCCTGGCTCCTTAGTCAGTGCCAGCTTCAAATGATCTTCCTGAGCCAGCTCTTCCAGCAACTCATCCGCTAAGGCATCCAATGTATCAATGTAGAAAGCTTGCCCTTCTATCGTAGGGTTTTTCAAAACCTCATTGATATCGAAGTCTAGCCTTATATCTTTACCCAAGTGCAAGGCAATCTTCCCGTTCTTGTCGTCTATTATGGCGCCGGCGGTAGCTAAGAAGGGTCTACCGAGAATGCGTGGATCCTTTGGCTCTTCATCCATTTCCAAAACAACGAAGTCTGTAGGTACGTTCACTCCACTGATCTTCACTGGCAAGTCCTCAAGCAATCCTACGGGTAACCTCACACTCCTGTCAGCTAGTACCAACGAGATTCTACAGTCCTTGAAATGGGTAAAGCCGAGTTTCTTTGCCACGAAATGAGGCATCAGATTTATGCTAGCTCCGAGATCACAAAGGAAACTCTTGAACTCCAAAGGACCTAAAGCGCAGGGTATAGTGAAGCTTCCAGGGTCTCCCAACTTCTTAGGGACTATTTCCTTGTGTATCACAGCACTACACTCCTCACTTAGAACAAGCACTTCCTTACTTTCCTTATTATTCTTCATGAGAGTGTCTTTGAAGAATTTGGCGCATTTAAGCATCATTGCAAGGCAGTCCACGAGAGGTAGCTTGATCTCTACATCCTTAAGATGCTTCTCAAACAAGACTCTATGCTTCTCTATGAGTTGCTTCTTGAAACAGCCAGGAAAAGGCAGCTTAGGTACATACGGTGGAGGTACATAAGCATCATTCTCCTTAGTAGTTTGCTCCGCTTTCTTCTCAACAACCGCTTTGTCTCCTCTTCTTGGCCCTTGAATCCAGACATTGTCAAAGTTGATCTCATCATCAGCGGAAATCTTACCCTCCCCTTCTTGAATTACAACGTCCTCGTTGTTATTAGGAATAACCGTAGGTGCTAGCTCTTTGCCGCTCCTTAACGTGATGGAGTTGGCATATTCCTTAGGATTCTGCTCACACTTGCCCGGTAGGCTATTCTGACCACTTGTAGTCGCTTTCCCCTTCTCTAGCTGCTTGATCTTGTTGTTTAAGTTGGTGATCTGAGTGGAGAAGTCAGTGAGAGACGAGTCTAAACGAGTGTTCATCTCGGCAAACTTCTGGTTTGTAGAGGCTTGCCCTTGGATCAGCTGCTGAAACATGGCCTGAACCGGATCAACTTGTTGTTGCATCGGCTGTTGCTGCTGAGGTGCAAAGCCCGGAGGGTAGTTTGGCATATAAAACTTGTTGCCTTGATGTTGCCCTTGGAAGTTGTTCTGCCCTTGACCTTGGAAGCCACCACTCGGCTGAAAACCTTTGTTGTAAGGTATGAAAGGTTTTGCTTGCTGAGCAGGGTACACTTGGTCCTTAGGGTTGGCGACGTTGGTACTACGGTAGGAGAGATTGTTGTTCTGGTTGTAGCCTTGGGTGTAGCCGTGAGGTTTGTAATTGTTCTGTCCCGCCACCCAATTGGCTTCTTCCTGGCTCAACTCATGCTCCTCTTGATTCTCATCTGCTTCACCAACAAAGTGAACATGCGTCTGGTTGGCTAACACCAGCTTATCAATCTTCTCATGCAAGGATTTCAGCTCCTTTTTGTGAGACTCTAGCTCAGATCCTCTCGGTGCACGTTCATAATCTTCAGCATAGTTGCCGTCACTCAATGCCAAGTTCTCAATCAGCTCCATGCCCTCGTCTACCTCTTGACCAAGGAAGTTCCCTTTACTAGCCGTGTCAAGCAACAACCTGATCTTTGGTGAAGCTCCGCGGTAGATAGTGCTTAGAAGGGTCTCTTCGCTGAAGCCGTGGTGAGGACATTGGATAGTATAGTCCCTGAATCGTTCCATGGCTTCATTGAAAGTCTCATTATTCCTTTGCGTGAAACCGCTGATCTCGCTTCTTAGCCTTGCCGTTCTGGTGCTAGAGAAGAATTTTGAGAGGAAAGCTTTCTTACACTCGGCCCATGAGGTGATGGTGCCTTGTGGAAGGGTCTTCTCCCAATGCCTAGCTTTGTCTCCGAGTGAAAAGGGAAAGAGACGCAGCTTGAAAGCATCTTCTGATATGCCGTTTATCTTGATCATCCCACATACTTGCTCAAAATTGTCAAGGTGCTCCAAGGGATCTTCCATTGCTAAGCCGTGGAACTTGTTGTTTTGCACCATGGAGATGAAACCTGGCTTAATCTCGAAGTTGTTGTTTTGTACAGGAGGAAGAGTGATCACAAACCTATTGTGATGAGTATTGGGAGCATC
Organism: Thlaspi arvense; assembly: GCA_911865555.2. Lineage (NCBI taxonomy): Eukaryota > Viridiplantae > Streptophyta > Magnoliopsida > Brassicales > Brassicaceae > Thlaspi > Thlaspi arvense. Next base: position 49,894,200 of record OU466858.1, on the reverse strand, counting down.
TCCGGCTCCTATGATCCTTGGGGGTCTAGCCGCGTGTCGGGGGTTTTCATTGCCCCTTCCCACTGCCCCGTGAGCTGGAGGAGGTCCCTCTGGATGCTCGTGTTCAGCCATAGCTTCAAAGTCAACCAAACCGTGCTGAACAATCTCCTCAAAGGCTCTGGCTTGTTCTCGTACTCTTCTTTGCCGTGAATGACCAAGCTGATGAATGTTGTCCAAGGGTTGAAGTAGATTGTTGTCTCCCCTTGAACGAAGATTCATGTACCTGAGAGACACACATTTGAGAGTAGAGAAATTAGTAACTAAAACAAGGTAAAGGTTTAGTCTTTACTAAGCCCCAAATCTCTATGCTTTCTAACACTCCTAGAACGGCAACAGCGCCATTTGATAACTACTTTCTTTGCAAGGGTGATGATGCAATGAGGCTATCAAACTCAAATGCAACACTTAGGTTGTAGTACAGTATGCAAGTGAGAGTCAGTCCATTTCTAGGAGCTAGGAAGATCAAAGAGATTGCAAGAGCAATGTAAAGCTAAGCGAATAACAGGCGATATTGTGAAAATCCTAAAAACTATATGCAACGACCGAATGGAATGCAAAACTATTTTAAAATTACCAAGAGTGATTGGACTACTACGAGGAACTAACAGAAAAATTAAAATGCAAGGCTATGATTTAACAAAAATCGACTAGTGGATCGACCACATGATCGACCACTAGATCGAGCAGTTTGGATCGATCTCGTCTAAAAATACAAGTATCAAGAAACTAATGACCAGGATGCGGAGAATATCAAGCGAATGACTAACGAAGATGTAAGAATGCTAAGAAAGAAGGGTCTAGGGTTGAGATTCATGGTCCGGGGTTTCAAGGGTCAAGTTGGGATTGAAAACTTTAAATCGACTCACTTTGTGAGATTCCCTAAGCCTTGAAAACGAAAACAAGATCCATCCGTGGCTTTCGTTATGGATCACTCCTTCATCCTCTCCTCCAAACCCATGGCTTCTGGTGCAAAGAGAGGTTGAAGGGCAATGAGCTCAGATTTCAAACACACGGTCTAACTAGTCTCCTAAACTTCCATGGCTTTTGGAAAAGGGTAACTAGTCTCTAGGATGTGATTTTCAGAGATCTCTGGATCCTGTCAAGGTAAGAGACCTCTATGATCATAAAGATCTTGGCGTGAGAGTCTTTAAGCCTTAGGGACTCAACATCCTAGAAGAGAAAGCCATTAAGAACAAGAAAACTACATACTTGAAAACCCCTTAGACCCCGTGAATCCTCTCAACCCCGAGACCCAAATGAAACTACTCGCTACACATGAGAATAACCGAACTAAACATGAAAGATGAAGCGATGAACATGAAAACGATTACTTAAAACTTAAACGATTCGAGATATTCAAGAACAAAGATCAAAGTCTAACAATGACGGAGAGTCTCCAAAACCAGAGAGAAAAAGCATAAAAAGATAAGAATGAAAAAGTGTGTCTGGAAAAAATCATCGCCGCCTTCCCAAAATGGTGAAAACAGCTCGATGGTCCCCCCTCGCTAGCGGCCAAAAACGGTTGAAAGGACAGAGATCGACTTCGGGATCGAGTGGCTCTCTCGATCACTTTCGGGTATCGTGTCTTCTACTCGATCTTCTTCGGCGGATCGAGTGTTGCATCTGATCTTGGTATCGATCTTCGGTCGGATCGAGTGGTGGACTCGATCCGGCTCTCGCTCTGCATGGCGTCATTTACGTCTGTACCATTTGATCGATTGCCCCACTCGATCTTCGTCTCGATCATTTCCCTTGGATCGCCTGGGCTTTTCGATCTTCTGGTCGATCTCATCTAGATCGACCTGCCATGCTCGATCTGCTCCCTGATCTCTGGTCCTTAGCAAACATCCAACATTCCACGAACCACCACAACAGCTTCAGCACGTCCACGAACCTTCACGACTCCAAAGTAGCCAGAAACAACCTGAATGTGATGCAAAATGCAAGGAACATGCGTATGCTGGTCCGAGAATGCTCTAGGACCCTAAGTGATGCAATATAGTCTAAAGTGTGATGTAAATGCATGAAAAGCTAACTAATATGTATGCAAAATACATGCAATATGCAGTAACATCACTTGCATCAGCATATGCATATTTCTTGCATTTTGCATCGCATACATGTTGTTTTCGGCAACTTTGGAGTCTTGGAAGGTTTGTAGACATGCTGAGGCTCGTGAGGAAGTTCGTGGGACTTGAAGAATTTGAGAATGCTTGATAAGGATCAGAGATCGAGAGGAGGTTCGAGCATGGCCGGTCGATCTAGATGAGATCGACCAGAAGATCGAGTAGCCCAACCGATCCAAGGGAATTGATCGAGATGGAGATCGAGTGAAGCAATCGATCAAGTGGTACGGACATAAATGACGCCATGCAGAGCGAGAGCCGGATCGAATCCACCACTCGATCTGCCGAAGATCGATACCAAGATCGGATGCAACACTCGATCCACCGAAGGAGATCGAGACACAGATCGAGTAGAAGACACGATGTCCGAAGACGATCGAGAACCATGCTCGATCTCTAGGTCGATTTCAGTCCTTTCAAGGCCGCTAGTAAGGGGGGGGGGGCATCGAGCTGTTTGGCCTACATTGGGAAGGCGGCGATCACATTTTCACACACGCTTTCACTTTTACTTTTTATCATCTTTCTCTCTGGTTTTCAGGCGATTCCGCCATTGTTATCTTTGAGCTTTGTTCTTGAATATTTCGAATCGTTTAAGCTTAATCTATCATTTTCATGTTCGTCGTTTCATTCTTCATGCTTTGCTTAGTTTACTTAATGTGTAGTGAGTAGTTTAATCGGGTTTTGGGGTTGAGAGGATTCAAAGGGGTCGAAATGGTTTTCAAGTTTGGAGTTTTCTTGTTCTTGATGGCTTTCTTTTCTAAGATGTTGAGTTCTTAAGGATTAAAGAGTCTCATGCCAAGATCTTTATGATCAGAGAGAGCTCTTACCTTGACAGGATCCAGAGATCTCTGAAAGTCACATCTTAGAGGCTAGTTACTCTTTCCCAAACGCCATGGTAATTTAGAGGACTAGTTAAGCCGCGTGTTTGAAATCTGTTTTCCATGCCTCTCAATCTCTTTTTCCGCCAAACGCCATGGGTCTGGAGGAGAGAATGAGAGAGTGATCCATACCACACGCCATGGATGGGTCTTGTTTTATTTTCAAGGCTTAGAGAACCTCACAAAGTGAGTAGATCTAGAGTTTTCAAACCTAGCTTGTACCTTAAAAACCCCTGAATGTGAATCTCAACCCTAGACCCTCTTTTTAGTATTTCTTAGTCTCTGTTGATCATTTGCTCGTTGCTTGCTTGCACCTTGGTCATTAGATTCGTTTTCGCTTAATCTTTCTTTTAGATCGATCGTTGTTGCTCGATCTAGTGGTCGATCCTGCAATCGATCCACTAGTCGATTTTTATAAATTCATAGCTTTGCATTTTAATCATTCTGTTTGTTCGTCGTGGTAGTTCACTCTTTCCTAGTAATTTTAAAATAGTTTTGCCTTGCATGTAGTCATCACATTTAGTTTTTTTAGAATTTTACAAAATCATTCATCATTTGCCTAGCTTTACTCGATCCTTGCATTCTCATTGCACTTTCTAGCTCCTGGATTGGATTGATACTCGCTTGCATACTTTACTACAACTAAGTGTTGCATTTGAGCTTTGATACATCATTGCATACACTCTGCAAAAATCTTGTTATCACTAATCATCCTAACAAGAACTAACTCTCATTAGTGGTAGAACAATCAACAAGCATGCAAAACCAACTCTATTCAAGTCAAAATACTCCTCCAACAGTCAATATCTTGAGCTAAGGCCAGTAAATCCTCTATTAAAAAAGATCAGCATTTCATCAAACACTTGGTGGGCAAAAGATGAAGCCTAAATCTAGATTCATGTGATCAAGACAAATCTAGCTTAAGAACAGATTAATAGAGAGGAATCAACCTAATTAAGCACTAACAAACCCTAATCAAGCCTCTAAATTACCCTAATCTACCACATCTAAGAACCCTAAAGAGTTTACTCACTCATCATCATAGAAAACCCCAAATCACAAGAGTAAATGATGCTAAACATGATTAAGAGGGAGATTAGAGAAGATTTAATGATGCAAATACAAAACTTTGATTAAAAGGGTGATCTTGTTTTTACAAAGACTGAAAACTTTAAAGAAAAATTAAGCAAGAACAAGACTTTATATTAAAAACATTAGATCAAGCCTATTTATAGTAAATGACAAAAGCCCTAAAATAATGGCAAAATTGTAAATAAAAGGAAGTTCGGATTGGCTTGCATCGGTCACAAGTGAGCGATGTGGATAACCGATGCTCCTCTTTGGTGCTTGACATCGGTCAGCTGATGACCGATGCTATTGATCAATGTGAATCTTCAAGACTCCCTGCCTGGTTACATCAGTCATTTTTGACCGATGCTACACATTGGTCACAAGTCACCGATGTGGATGACTGATGTAATTCACCAGCTTCTTTGTTGCTTTACATCGGTAACCGTTGACCGGTGTGATTCGTGCCATGACCGATGTTGCACCAGAAATCACCTTCCTTAGCTCCTTTTGCTCCTTCTCAGTTTGGCTAACTCCTTGAACCATTCCCACACTTCCTCCTTGATCCCAATAGCTTCTTAAGTACCTAAAAACATCCTTAATGCATAGAGAATGCAAACTACAACCTAAATGCAACCTAAGTCTAAAAGAAAAGAAAAATGGGACTAAAGAGAAGGAAAACATGCAAAAGGAAACCAAAACATGAACTAAATGCAAGCTTATATGATGTTAATGTATACGATATCAAGTACAAAGTAGAATGGGCTATCATGAAGCTGAACTGCAATCTGACGCCTGCTGCAGAGAGGCGCTTAATTCAGCTCATTGAGCTGGATGAAATCAGATATCTGGCATATGAAAACTCCAAGTTATACAAGGAGAGGACATAGGTATATCATGATAAAAAGATCATCTCCAGACATTTCGAGCCCAATGACCAAGTACTTTTCTATAACTCTCGTTTACAATTGTTTCCTGGTAAAATACGATCTCGTTGGTCAGGTCCCTTCACTGTCAAAGAGGCTAGACCACATGGCGCCATTGTCCTGATCGACTCCAAAGGAGAGGAGTTCATTGTCAATGGACAGAGAGTGAAACACTATTGGGCGCAAGCCAAGATTCCAGCAGGACACATTGTGTCTCTGGATGATGCACCACCTGTCTAAACAGCATTCAAAGTCGAGCTAATGACTTTAAACAAGTGCTTGGTGGAAGGTAACCCACTGGTAAGTTTTCTTTTTCATGTACTTAGCATTTATTTTCGTGTAAATATTATTACTTAGTTATAAAAAAAAAAAAGAGGAAGCTACTCGTTCCACAGATGACGATCGTCACCCATTCGTCTAAGGCTCAGGTACGCATTTTATTTCCTTCTTCTTCTTCCTCGCCTTATAACTGCAAAAACCCGACGAACACTTAGCAATCACCAAATTCGCAACTTTTGATTTTGTGAACGGATTTAAGTGATTCAAAAGCCTAATCCATACGGATTTTGGCCCTCTTTCATAATCTCTCATTCATTTTCAAGATCTCCAAGGTATGTATTCGGAATCCCCAATTTTCAGTCCGCCATAGGTTTGGCAAAGTTCGATTTTCAACTTGATTAGCTTGATTTAACTGTTGAATCATGGTTATCTAGGTTGTATTAGATCAATGCTACCATCCCTATGTGTTTTTAATGATTGATTTGCAAGTGTTTGAAATTTTCGAGTTCATGATGAAATTTGCAAAAATATGGAAATTTTGGGTGATTTGGGTTGAAGTTGTGATTAAATTGTGTTCCTGGTAGTGCTGTAGACGAATGCCACTTGTTGTTTCACCCTGATTCATTGAGTCTTGAAATTTTTGAAAATTGGCTAACTTTGGTGAGTTTTTGGTTGTTCTTGATTTGAATTTTCAAATGCCTCCACGTGAGAAGAGACGGCGACCAGCATCTACTTCCATTGATGCATCCAGTTCTACACAGCCAGTGAACACCGGACCAGTGTGAAAGCCTCCATGGCCTAAGAGAGAAGATAGGAAAATCGCTTCAGGAATTGCTTGAGCAGGGACCCAAAACAGGAGGTGGCGAGAGACACCTGTGTATTCTGCGACATACAGGAAGACTGGGATGAGTATGACATGCTGTTCTACAATGCGTGGCAAGAGGTGAAGATTCTTCCCACCAGATTCACAGATACTCAGGTGCTGAGCGGATGGGCATCGAGGATGACGTTCTGCAGGTTCTCGAGAGGATTGGGATGGGCGCGATAGCAACACAGCAGTACGATCTGTACCCCGATCTGGTTCGTCGATTCCTCATCACGGTTCGCATATACTACGAGAACGAGCTGGCCAAGACAGCGCTGCAGGGCACGCTTATTTTCCTGATAAGAGGCATTCGCTACAGGCACAGTCTCTTTGAGCTTTGTGGGATCTATGGTTTTGTTAACCATCCTTCAGGCGTGCTCACACATTTGCAGTGGACCCACATGCAGACTTTCTGGTCCAAAGTTCGGGAATGGCGACTATGAGAGCAAGACGAGCACACAGACTGATGTTCGCCATCCTGTGATGAGGTACATTATGCGCCTTCTAGGCAATAACATTCTCTGCAAGTCTGCACCGAGAAAGATGCGTGTCAGCGAGCTCGTTCTGCTCTACTACGGCTTTGCCGATATGCTGGATGATGAGATCCCCATGGAGAGCATGGTCCGCGCCAACTTGGGCGCTATTTTTGCAGAGCACTTGGTCTCTTTGAAGACCAAGCCATTCACCAGTCCAAGAGAGAAGAGTGAGAGCGTTGGCAGCCTTCTCACGCCTATCTTCCAGCACTTTCAGTTCGACACAGTGCCTTGCGAGAGCTCTTATGGATGAGACACACTTGGGCCATGCTACTTGGCTCAAGCCCATATTGGTCTGGATTTTCACTACTCCTGCTGGGGATTATGTTGGCGTGAAATTGCCAAACCGGGCACTCACTTCGATCCAGGGAGATCCACTTCAGCTGCGTTTTCCGCCTGACCCGGTTTTGCTGTTCGTCACCCGTATCTGAAGGAGTCACGGCTTTTATTTAAAAGATTGAGAAGAAATTGCACTTTGGCCCAGAAGTTTCACTAATTACAAAAGTGTTCAAGTTCATGTTTTAGTTTGTATATATTAGGTTTTCAGCCATTGTTGGCATGTATCCTAGATTTTAGAATTCAGAGAGCTTTAGAGAGAGATTTATTCAGAGTTTTTGGGGAGATAGATCCTGTACTCTATTTTGAGAAGATTTTGAACCCCTTTATCTCATACTCTATCCTTTTAATGCAGTTTTATTCAGTTATGCTTTGTGTCTTCACGATCATGTCAGAGTAATCTGTTAGTTAAGTTAGGACTTTTCAATGGTTGATGAAGAGTTTGTAGAATTGCAAAACTATTAGGAAAATCCATTGGTTCTTCATCTGTGCTTGCATTCATATCGATTTCCGAGACTAATCATCTAGATTTTGAAACCCTAAGTTGTTTAATAGATGTGAGAACATTGTTAATCACCTGGACTAGTATTATATGAAAAAAACGCCTACTTGCAAAGAGATTTGACTTAGGAGTTTTGTAAACAATCGAAACCTGATCTTTAATGCTTGCTTAACTTGTTAGAATTTACAAAGAGATTTGTAATTCTGTGAATTAAGCATAGATAACTTCTACAATGAGAACTGATTAGTTATATCATTGAGTTTTGAGTTTATGACGGTTTTAAATCATTCCTGCTTGTATGCATTCTACATTCTCGGATTCAACATGTGAATTGTCCTGACTTAGCGCTTTTAGTTTTCTGAATCTTAGATTAAACAACAATCGCCTGCTTTCATTACTTTAATTACTTCGCGTTACATTTGCTTATAACTGCTTAGCTTAATCTGAATCTATAATCGCTAGTGTAGTAAGCACACTTGCAGTAGTAAATTAATTGGGTAAAACCTGAGCCTTATCAAGTTTTTGGCGCTGTTGCCGGGGAGTAATAGCCGCCTATCGATTTTTAGTATTAGGATTTTGTCTAAGTTTTTATTTGTTTACTAACTTTCTACTACTTTTCTTTGTGCTGGTTTCAGGTGTATGCCTAATCACAGTACCAGAAGCAACAAAGAGAAGGAGCTTGTGACTTTAGGCATTGACGAACTAGCTAAGTTGGAAAGGACTATCAGGAAAGCTAAGAAGCAATCTACAATGGTCAATCCGATTATCTTGGTTGAAGATGCAGAAGGTCACTTGGTTGGCAGAGATGGAAACAGAAAGAATGAAGAAGGGTAGAGACTGGATCAGAATGGGAATGTCATAGTTGAACAGGTGGTTCAACAAGTAGCGCATGACGCTGGAGTTTCTGCTGGAAACGCTGCTGGACGTTTTGTTCAGAGGACTCTAGGAGATTAAAACAGATCTGACCAGTTTTATGTTAACAGAGCTGCAATCCGCCCTCATGCATTCCAGAGGAACGATTTTGAGCTCAAGCCTGCTTATTATCAGCAGGTGGGTCAGCATCCTTTCCATGGCTACCACATGAGCATCCTATAGATCATATTGAGAGGTTTGAGGATTTGGCTTCAAGTGTCAAGGCTAATGGAGTTAGCAATGATTTCCTGTTCTGCAAGTTGTTTCCATATTCTCTTGGAGGAGATGCTGCTTATTGGCTGAAGCAACTGGAGCCTGGTTCTCTGACCACTTGGTAAGACACTAAAAACGCCTTTCTGAACAACTTCTATGATGATGCTAGATCAGAATAGCTGAGGACGAAAATCTCTTCCTTCTCCCAAGGACTTACTGAAGATTTTAAGGCTTTCTGGTTGAGATTTAAGTCATATCAGAGAGTCTGTCGTCATCATGGCTTCACTCAGGTGCAGCTGCTTGAAATTTTCTTCAGAGTAATAGATTGGAGATACCAGGTGGCATTGGATGCTTCTAGCAGTGGAAACTTCAACACAAACCGTCCTGAAGATGCAATCACTTTGAATGAAAATTTGGCCTGCAGTCACAGCACCAAGAATGCTAATTTTCAGAGGATGAAACAGGCTGGTTTGAATGATGGGAACCAGATTTCTGAAGTTAATGCTAAGCTAAACAGTGTGCATAGCCTTTTGGTGGGAAAGAAATCAGTCCATTTTGCTGCAGAGGTAGAGACTTTTGAAAATCCAGAGGAGATTGAGCAGGAGGATGTTAACTTCATCAATGCTGGAGGATTTCAGGGTCAAAGGTTTGTAAATCAGCAGTAGAACAGAGGTTACAACAGCACTAATCAGAAGAGTATCTTCACAGAAAACAAGAATTCTTCTGGTTACACGCCCAAGCCTCAATTCCAGAAGACAAAGTTTCAACAGCAGCAGCTTCAACAGGAATTATGGTTCTTCACCAATATGCACCTCTACAAGACACCAAGATGGAAGCTATGCTGGAGCAGATCTTAGAAGGGCAGCAGAAGATGACAGTGGACTTCAATGACAAGATAGATTCGCTGTATCAGGACCTGAATGGTAAAATTGAGAGTCTGAACTCTCACATGAAGAAGCTGGATGTTCAGGTTGCTCAAACTGCAGGAGCTGTTCATAGGTAAGAAGGATTCCTTCCTGGAAGAACTGATGCAAACCCCAGACACCATGTGAATGTCATGACACTGAGGAGTGGAAGGAACCTGCAACCAGTGTTGCAGAGAGGTTTGAGTTCAGAGGAATTCGTTGGACTTGAAGAGTTTGAAGATGATGAATTTCCTGCTGAAAAAGAGCGAGCGACGATCGTCACCCCTGAAGGGTGTCTCTCGTCATCCAATTTGCAAAGGCACGATGCGACTTCGTCCCTGATGAGTGACGATCGCCACCAGGAGGGTGACACTCGTCGCCAACCACGAATCACAGCTGCTTTGCTTGAGACTTCAAATAATGCAAAGGAAATGGTATATAAGCGTAAGGTACCCTATCCTAAGCATCCTAAGAAGTCTAAACAGGAGCTTGAAGATGTTAGATGCAAGGCTATCATGGACAAATTGGTCATTGAGATTCCCTTGATTGATGCTGTGAGGATTACTCCTGTTATAAGGATATATGTGAAAAGGATGGTGACCAACAACTTCAACCTGGAGCAAGGAGCAATGATGATCAACGAGCAGGTTAGTGCAGTGATTCAGAAAAAAGTACCAGAGAAGCTTTCAGACCCTGGAAGCTTTGTGTTGGACTGCACCATATTTTCAGACAGGTTTGAGAGATCATTGTGTGATCTTGGTTCCAGTGTGAACCTGATGCCTCATTCTGTTGCCAAGAGTTTAGGGATGACCGATTTTAAAGCTACCAGGATATCTCTTGTCCTAGCTGATAGATCAGTCAGAGTCCCTGAAGGTGTTATAGAGGATGTTTCTATCAAAGTAGGAGATTTCATGATTCCTACTGATTTTGTGGTTTTGGAGTACGGAGAAGAACCCAAAGATCCTCTCATTCTTGGTAGACCTTTCCTGGTTACTGCAGGAGCCATTATAGATGCCAGGAAGGGAAGAATTGAGCTGAATGTTGGTGACTTGGTGATGCAATTCGAAATGGACAAGCTGATGATAAGGACAACGATAGATGGACAGACATTCTATGTGGATGTTCTTACTAACTTGTTGAGCAGATCTTCCAAGAGATGAGTCCAGAAAATCCCCTAGAGAAAGCGTTGACCACTTCTACAACAGAGGTTGAGCATCTAGATGCAGCTGCTACTGGTTATGCAAAGATTATGGATGCTACTGCACATGTCATGTAACTGGTTGCACAAGAAGAGCTAGTCAACACATCTGCAAAGGCTGCTGCAATGGGCGATTGGAGTGCAGCAAAAGCACCAAAAGTTGAGCTTAAACAGCTCCCTGCAGGGCTAAGGTACACCTTCCTTGGAGAAAACTCTATTTGTCCTGTCATTGTTAATGCTTCATTGAACAATGCAGAGCTCACCATTTTGCTAAGCAAGCTGCGCAGATTTTGCAAAGCTCTTGGCTATTCTCTTGATGATATTACAGGTATTTCTCCAGACTTGTGCATGCATAGGATACACCTGGAAGATGAATCAAAATCATCAGTGGAGCATCATAGGAGGCTGAATCCGAACCTGCACGATGTTGTCAAGAAAGAGATCATGAAGCTGCTGCAAGCTGGGATCATCTATCATATATCAGACAGCGCCTGGGTCAGTCCTGTTCATGTGGTTCCTAAGAAAGGAGGCGTCACAGTGGTGAAGAATGACAAGGATGAGCTAATTCCTACCAGAACAGTGACTGGACACATGATGTGTATAGACTACAGGAAGCTGAATGCAGCCACAAGGAAAGATTACTTCCCTCTGCCTTTTGTCGATAAGATGCTGGAGAGGCTGGCGAATCACAAGTATTACTGCTTCCTAGATGGTTATTCAGGCTTCTTTCATATCCCCATCCATCCAGATGATCAGGAGAAGACCATCTTTACCTGTCCTTATGACACATTTGCATATCGCAGAATGCCTTTTGGACTGTGTAATGCTCCTGCAACCTTCAAGAGGTGCATGATGTCGATTTTCACTGACATGATTGAGAGATTTATGAAGGTTTTCAAGGATGACTTCTCAATCTATGGGTCTTCCTTCAAGAGCTGTTTGGAAAACTTGTGTGCAGTTCTGCAGAGATGTGAAGAGAATCACTTAGTTTTGAATTGGGAAAAGTGCCATTTTATGGTTCAAGATGGCATTGTTCTTGGTCACAAATTCTCTGGAGATGGCATAGAAGTAGTCAGGGCAAAAATTGAAGTGATGACAAGTTTGCAGGCGTCGGATTCTGTCAAAGCAGTGAGACGTTTTCTGGGTCATGTTGGGTTCTACAGAAGATTTATCAATGACTTCAGCAAGATTGCAAGATCTCTTACTGCTCTTCTCTGCAAGGATGTGAAGTTTGAATTATCTGCAGAATGTCAATCAGCTTTTCAGCAGATCAAACAGGCTTTGGTGACAGATCCTATTGTGCAACCTCCAGATTGGGACTTGCCTTTTGAGGTTATGTGTGATGCCTGCGATTTTGCAGTTGGAGTAGTGTTGGGACAGAGGAAAGACAAGACGCTACACACCATCTACTATGCCAGCATGACATTGGATGAAGCTCAAAAGAACTATGCTACTACTGAGAAGGAACTGTTGGCAGTGGTCTTTGCCTTTGAGAATTTTCGCCAGTACCTTGTTGGCTCCAAGGTTGTGGTCCATACAGACCATTAAAAACTGAAGTATTTGATGCAGAAGAAGGATGCAAAGCCAAGGCTGTTAAGATGGATTTTGCTGCTTCAAGAGTTTGATATTGAGGTTAAGGACAAGAAAGGAGTTGAGAATGGATTTGCTGATCATCTCTCCAGGATTATGATTGAAGATGATGTCCCAATCAACGATTTCTTGCCTGACGAGAATGTTTACTTGATAGAAACTCGAGTTCATGGAGAAAGTATTGAAAAGCGGCAGTCTTCTTGCAACAACATGTCAGTGACGAGCGACACGAGGAGGGTGACGCTCGTCACCACTTCAGCAGAATAACGATCAAGTCGAGGCACGACCCCAGTGATGATCGCCACCCACTCTGGTGACGCTCGTCATCCGACACAGACATTGGCTATGATTTGTGCCAGCTTGGGAGCTGCTTTTGAAGAGGGCCACTACTGACCCCAAGAGGCCCTGGTATGCTGATATTGCCAACTATCTCGCTGCAGAGGATGAACCACATGATTTCAAGGGGTATGCTTAGAAGAAGTTCTTGAGAGAACTTAGGAGATTCTACTGGGATGAGCCATATCTTTACAGACATTGTGCAGATGGGATTTACAGGAGATGTATAGCAGAAGCTGAAGTTTCAGACGTCCTCTTTCACTGTCATGGCTTAGAGTATGCTGGACACTTTGCCACATTCAAAACAGTCTCCAAAGTTCTTCAAGCAGGCTTCTGGTGGCCTACTATGTTTCAGGATGCACATACATTCATTACACGCTGCAATACATGTCAGAGGAGAGGTAAGATTAGCAGAAGACATTAGATGCCACAGAACTTCATTCTTGAGGTTGAAGTCTTTGACTGTTGGGGCATTGACTTCATGGGTCCTTTTCCTTCATCCTGTGGGAACATATGCATTCTAGTTGCTGTTGACAATGTATCTAAGTGGGTAGAGGCTTTGGCTACTCCTACCAATGATGCTGCAGTGGTTTTGAAGCTGTTTAAGACCATTACTTTCTCCAGATTTGGTGTCCCGCGAATTGTTATCAGTGATGGTGGTTCTCACTTTGTTAACAATGTCTTTGAAAAGCTGCTGAAGAAGTATGGTGTTCAGCATAGAGTAGCCACGCCTTATCATCCCCAGACCAATTGACAAGTTGAGATTTCTAACAGACAGATCAAGCAGATTCTGGAGAAGACTGTGGGCAAGACAAAAAACGATTGGTCAGCAAAATTGGATGATGCACTGTGGGCTTACAAGACACCCTATATAACACCACTTTGAACTACACCATTCCATCTACTCTATGGCAAGGCGTGCCATCCTCCAGTAGAGTTGAAGTACAGAGCAGAATGGGCTTTCAAGAAGTTGAACTTCAATCTGAAGCCTGCTGCAGAGAGGCGCTTGATTCAGATCAATGAACTGGATGAAATCAGATATCTGGCCTATAAAAACTCCAAGTTATACAAGGAGAGAACAAAGGCATATCATGATAAAAAGATCATCTCCAGATATTTCGAGCCCAAGGACCAGGTACTTCTCTATAACTCTTAATTGCATTTGTTTCCTGGTAAACTGCGATCTCGTTGGTCAGGTCCCTTTACTGTCAAAGAGGCTAGACCAAATAGTGCCATTGTCCTGATCAACTCAAGAGGAGAGAAGTTCACTGTCAATGGATAGAGGGTGAAACACTATTGGGCGCAAGCCGAGATTCTAGCAGGATACATTGTGTCTCTGGATGATGCACCAGCTGTCTAAACAGCATTCAAAGTCGAGCTAATGACTTTAAACAAGCGCTTGGTGGGAGGCAACCCACTGGTAAGTTTTCTTTTTCCATGTACTTAGCATTCATTTTCGTGTAAATATTATTACTTAGTCATAAGAAAAAAAGAAAAAAAAAAGAGAGAAAGCTAGTCATTCTACGGGTGACGCTCATCACCCGTCTGAGGCTCAGGTACATGTTTTATTTCCTTCTTCTTCTTCCTCACCTCATAACTGCAAAAACCCGACGAACACTTAGCAATCACCAAATTCGCAACTTTTGATTTTGTTAACCGATTTGTGTGATTCAAAAGCCTAATCCATGCGGATTTTGGCCCTCTTTCATAATCTCTCATTTGTTTTCAAGATCTCAAAGGTATGTGTTTGAAATCCCCAATTTTCAGTCCGACATAGGTTTGTGATATTGCTGCATATTTCGTGTGTTTTACATATATATAAGATAGTTTTTCATGCATTTACCTTGCACATTAGGCTAGTTTGCATCATTCTAGGTCCTAGGGCACTTTTGCACCAACATTTGCATGTTTCTTGCATTATGCATCACATTCAGGTTGTTTTCGGCTACTTTGGAGCTTTGGAGGATTCGTGGACGTGCTAAGGCTCGTGAGCAAGGTCGTGGACACTTGGAGAACTCATGAGTGCTTGCTAAGGACCCGAGATCGAGCACGGCAGGTCGATCTAGACGAGATCGACCAGAAGATCGAGTGACCAGGTCGATGCAAGGAAATGGATCGAGACCAAGATCGAGTGTGGAGATTGATCTGAAGTACGGACGTAAATGACGCCATGCAGATCGAGGACCGGATCGAGCTTTCAACCTGATCAGCACAAGATCGACTAGAGACATCCGATCCAAGACGAAGATCGAGAGCCAGATCGAGCTTCGTGCTCGATCCCAGACTAACCTTATCCGTCCAGCTGGCTTTGGACCGCAGCGAAGGGGGGACCATCTGCGGTTTGGCCATTTTTGGCAAAAAGGAACGATCCCTTTTATTATCCCCATTCAGTCTTTACCTCTTTCTCTCTCTCTCTCTCTCGTTTTTAGGCGAATCCGCCATTGTAGACTTTCGAAGCTTTTACTTGCATTTTAACTTTTGAATATCGAACCTTTAGCCTTAATCCTTGTTAATCATGCTTAATAGATCGTCCTTTATGCTTTCATCCGTTTTCTTCATGAATCGCGAGTAGTCTTTTTGGGTTTTGGGGCTGGGGCGATTCGAAAGGGTTGAAAAGGTTAAAGTTTTGTATTTTTTTCGTTCTTCATCACCTTCTCTTCTAGGATTTCGAGTGCTTAAGGCTTAGAGACTCTCACGCCAAGATCTCTAAGATCCAAGGGATGTCTTACCTTGACAGGATCCAGATGTCCTGGAAAATCGAATCCTAGAGGCTAGTCTTTCCTTCCCCACACGCCATGGTTGTAAAAGGGACTAGTTAGGTCGTTTGTTTGAAATCTTCGCTTTATGCCCTTCAATCTCTTTTTCCACCAAACTCCATGGGTTTGGAGAAGAGAATGAAGGAGTGATCCATACCACACGCCATGGATGGATCTTGTTTTGTTTTCAAGGCCTAGAGAACCTCTCAAAGAGAGTAGATCTAATGTTTTCAAACTAAGCTTTGACATTTGAGACCCACGATCGTGACCCTCAACCCTAGACCTTCTTTCTTTGTGTCTCAAGTCATTTAATATCATTCCATCATCATAAAGTTGTGTTCTTGTCAATCGCATATCGCATCATTTCATCATTCTAGGTTGTTTAGACGAGATCAATCGTTGTTGCTCGATCTAGTGGTCGATCCTGTAGTCGATCCACTAGTCGATTTTTAATAATTAGTAGCTTTGCATTTTAAATATTCCGCTTGTTCCTCATGGTAGTTAACCCTCTTCCAGGGATTTTAAAATTGTTTTGCTTTGAATTTGACACTTGCATTTAGTTTTTAGGGATTTTACCAATCATTTATCATTTTCGCTTAGCTTTGCTCATTCCCTTGCATTCTTAGTGAACTTGCTACCCCTAGGTGTGGATTGACACTCACTTGCATGCTATACTACATCTCAGTGTTGCATTTGAGCTTTGATACATCATTGCATTGCAAAAAAAACCTGTTATCAGTTTGGTAAAATTCGATTTTTAACTTGATTAGCTTGATTTAACTGTTGAATCATGGTTATCTAGGTTGTAGTAGATGAATGCTATCATCCCTGTGTGTTTTTAATGATTGATTTGCAAGTTTTTGAAATTTTTGAGTTCATGATGAAATTTGCAAAAATCAGGAAATTTTGGGTGATTTTGGTTGAAGTTGTGAATGAATTGTGTTCCTGGTAGTGCTGTAGACGAACACCACTTGCTGTTTCACCCTGATTCATTGACTTTTAAAATTTTCGAAAATTGGCTAACTATAGTGAATTTTTGGTTGTTCTTGATTTGGATTTTCAGATGCCTCCACGTGAGAAGAGACGGCGACAAGCATCTACTTCCAGTGATGCATCCGGTTCTACACACACAGCGAACACCGGACCAGTGTGCAGGCCTCCATGGCCTAAGAGAGAAGATAGAAAAATCGCTTCAGGAGTTGCATGGGCAGGGACCCCGAAACAGGATGTGGCGAGAGACACCTGTGTGTTCCGCGACATACAGGAAGACTGGGATGAGTATGACACGCTGTTCTACAATGCATGGCAAGAGGTGAAGATTCTTCCCACCAGATTCGCAGATACTCAGGTGCTGCAGTGGATGGGCATCGAGGATGACGTTCTGCAGGTTCTCGAGAGGATCGGGATGGGCACGATGGCGACACAGCAGTACAATTTGTACCCAAATCTGGTTCGCCAATTCCTCGCCATGGTTCGCGTATACTACAAGAACGAGCTGGCCAAGACAGCGCAGCAGAGCACGCTTACTTTCCTGATAAGAGGCATTCGCTACAGGCTCAGTCTCTTTGAGCTTTGCGGGATCTATGGTTTCGTTAACAATCCTTCAGGCGTGCTCACACCTTTGCAGTGGACCCACATACAGACTTTCTGGTCCAAGTTCAGGAATGGCGTCTATGAGAGCAAGACGAGCACACATACTGATGTTCGCCATCCCGTGATGAGGTACATTCTGCGCCTTCAAGGCAACACCATTCTCTGCAAGTCTGCATCGAGCAAGATGCGTGTCAGCGAGCTCGTTCTGCTCTACTACGGCTTTGCCGATATGCTGGATGATGAGATCCCCATGGAGAGCATGGTCCGCACCAACTTGGGCGCTATTTTTGCAGATCACTTGGTCTCTTTGAAGACCAAGCCATTCACCAGTCCAGGAGAGAAGAGTGAGAGAGTTGGCAGCCTTCTCACGCCTATCTTCCAGCACTTTCAGATCGACACAGCACCTTGCAGCATTATCACTGCGAGAGCTTTTATGGATGTGACACACTTGGGCCATGCTACTTGGCTCAAACCTGATTGGTCTGGATTTTCACTACTCCTACTGGGGAGTACGGTGGCATGAAATTGCCAAACCGGGTGCTCACTTTGATCCAGGGAGATTCACTTCAGCTGCGTTTTCAGCCTCTGACCCGGTTTTGCTGTGTTTTCTTCCTGTTTCGCGACGTCATAGAGTAGCCACTGCTGGCGCCTCCACTTCCGCTGCTCTTGAGGCTGGACCGTCTATACCCCAGCCCACACCCACGCCGGAGATTTGTGATTTGAGGCGCCCTCCTAGACCTCAGATGCCCATGGATATGGCAGCCTTTCAGGATTATGTCATTGACAGCTTCGACGGTCTGTGGAATGCTATCGCTACTCTCAGTAACTGCGTGTTCGCCCTCATTCCTCTGATGAGGATTGTGAGGATGAGGACTAGCTCCTCTGTTATCCTGGTTACTAGTTTCTTTTCCCTTTATTTTTCTTTATCTTGAGTCAATTTTCTGTTTTATTTTGAGTCAGTTTGTCAGTTGCTTTGATGTTGTTTTGTGGACTTGTTGAACTAGGAGTTATGCTATCTTTGGATGTTCTTAAATGTGTGTTTGAGTGCTCTAATAGTCTGACTTTAGAGTACAAATGATAGCATAACGTTTAAGACATCTAACATGTCGATGCTGGAGTTTCAGCCACGGTGACGATCGTCACCACTGAAGGGTGACGCTCGTCTCCCGCTCCTTTGCGAGGTACACTTTTCAGACTCGGTTCTACACGTTCACTTACTTTTTTTTGAGCAACTCTAGGCTTAATAACACTAGGGACAGTGTTGTTTAAGTCTGGAGGAGGTGGCTATTGATGTTGTGTACATTTTGTTTTGTTTTGAGAGTCTTAAAGTTTAGTCAAAAACCTGTTTTATAGAGTCAAAATTTTGAAACTGTCAGTTTTTCTTGGAACTAACCACAAAACGTTGATGTTTATAAGAACCATTACCACAGTAGTTGATTACAAGTCTTACTAAGTTGAAAGTCATAGGTAGATCAGTCTAGCAATGAAGGTTTAGGTTCTTAGAAAATCTGGAAAATTTGCTGTTAGCTCCACCTTAATGAACTTTAAACTTTTTATCTTGGGGCTTGATACTCACTGATCTTGATTCTCTCTTTCAACACTGACAAGAATGTTTAGATACAGTCTCTCTTTGATCTTCCCTGATACAACTTTTAAGAGTTTAAGTCAATAGAATGGTGCATCATGACCCTGTCTTCTTACAAGAAACAATAGTAGTGAACACTCAAGAACCTGTCTCCTCACAAGGAACACAAGTATTAAGTAGCACCATATCTTAGACTGTAAGAAAAAATGAGAAAAGAAGTTGAAAAATCGAAAAAATCAGAAAAAAATAGATCAAGGGAAGAGAAAATAGGAGAGATGTGTTGAGATTGATTTGTTCAGTGTTTAGGAAGGGAAAGGAATCTGTAAGTGATTGAGTTGATAAATCCTTGATGAGATATCACACTTAGATAAATATAAGGAGTTAGCAGTAGAGATTTCGGATTTCTTGAAGGGGCTTGAACTGGATTTGAGAGACTGCTAAGCTTGTGATGATTAGACTGAAATTTGATCTTATGTTGGCTCTGTGGTGTGTAGATTCGAAAGTCTTGATCAATGTGGCGTTCCTGATGTTTAGCTGACTGTTTTTGTTTTCAAACCTCGACCCTGTTCTTTGTCTGATGTTTGCTTAAAGGCAACCAAAAGCTAAGTCTGTGGGAGTTGATATATCATGGTTTTATGGTTTTTAACCATCGTATAAGTCCTTTTATTTAGTCGTTTTGGTATTTTTAGAGTCCTAGTAGAGTCTTTGCAGGTTATAGCATGTCTGGAGCATAATTTGAGATTTTGGAGCCTTTTGGAGTTTCACATTGGCCCTGAAGTTTTACTTATTACAAAAGTGTTCAAGCTTGTGTTTTAGCTTGTTTTCAGCCATTGTTGGCCTGTATCCTAGATTTTAGAATTCAAAGAGTTTTAGAGAGAGATTTATTCAGAGCTTTTTGGGAGACAGATCTTGTACTTCCCTTGGGATTCGATAACTTTTTATGCTACAACTGTTTTGTTGTGCACATGCAGTAGTAAATTATTTGGATAAAACCTGAGCTCTATCAATTCAGAGAGCAAGACGTCATCCTCGATGCCCAACGGCGCCAAATTATTTATCTAGAGTAACTAAAATTATTTTTACTATCTTAACATTTTGGCCAAAACAAAATTATTTTTTTCCACGTTCACATTCCGTGTTTTTAGACACAGAATTTTTTACCACAAGCAGATAAGCATCTCGAAACAGATCTCTTGCGCGAAGAATTTTTTTCAGAATAAAGAAACAAAAATCCAATGAACTTGAACTGCCATGTCTTGGATGGTTTATAAAAAAAATCTATGACCTAAGTCTTCATCGTAAAGAAATTCCGAACTCCCATCCAAAACCTCACATATTAAGTGATTACTGTTTTGTATATATCATTCATAACATCTGAAAGAACTTGTAAACTACAAAGATAAGATGTAACTCAAGGTAGGGAACCACATGAAACAATAAGTCATTTGTTATTCTGTTTATTGTCAAATCCAAAAGAATGCTAAGGAGTATTCATTAAGCATAGAGTCTTCATGAGACAATAAAATAAGAGATGATCTCCAAATCAACGCAAAGACCACATAATGTAGCCTCATTACATATCTAGGTTTCTTTTCAAGATTTCATAATACACCAATGAACTGTATTAGATAACAATGCTAAATTATTTATCTAGAGTAACTAAATTATTTTTACCATCTTAACATTTTGACCAAAACAAAAATAATTTTTTTCCACGTTCACATTCCTTGTTCTTAGACAGATAATTTTTTACCACAAGTAGATAAAGATCCCAGAAAGAATTTCAGACTGAAAAAACAAAAATCCAATGCACTTGAACCGCCGTGTCTTGGATGGTTTATAAAAAATCTAGGACCTAAATTGTCATCGTGAAGAAATTCCAAACTAGATAAATAATTTAGCATTGTTATCTAATACAGTCTTCATGAGAGTATTCATTAAGCATAGTCTTCATGAGACAATAAAATAAGAGATGATCTCCAAATCAAAGCAAAGACCACATAATGTAGCCTCATTACATATCTAGGTTTCTTTTCAAGATTTCATAATACACCAATGAACTGTATTAGATAACAATGCTAAATTATTTATCTAGAGTAACTAAATTATTTTTACCATCTTAACATTTTGACCAAAACAAAAATAATTTTTTTCCACGTTCACATTCCTTGTTCTTAGACAGATAATTTTTTACCACAAGTAGATAAAGATCCCAGAAAGAATTTCAGACTGAAAAAACAAAAATCCAATGCACTTGAACCGCCGTGTCTTGGATGGTTTATAAAAAATCTAGGACCTAAATCGTCATCGTGAAGAAATTCCAAACTCCCGCCCAAAACCTCACATATTAAGTGGTTAATGTTTTGTATATATCATTCATAACATCTGAAAGAACTTGTAAACTACAAAGATGAGATGTAAAACTCAAGGTAGGGAACCACATGAAACAATAAGTCATTTGTTATTCTGTTTATTGTCAAGTCCAAAAGAATGCTAATGAGTCTTAATTAAGCATAGAGTCTTCATGAGACGATAAAATAAGAGATGATCTCCAAATCATCTCAAAGACCACATAATGTAGCTTCATTACATCTCTCTCTCTCTCTCTCTCTCTCTCTCTCTCTCTTGATTCTTTTTTCAAAGAAGCAAAAATACTCATCACAAAATCAGGTTTTTGAACTATAGCCATAACAAAAATAAATTAAACAATAAATAGAACATAACAAACAAACTAATAATAGAAAGAAAAACATATCAAATTTGAACAGAAATCATAAAGTTTCTTCTTTCGTATAATCAGATCTATGTATAATCATCATAATCAGAATTGCAATCCTCTTCATCTTTTTATTCTCATGGTGTACTTGTGCTCTAAAGATTAAAACAAAAAATCTGAAGAACTAAGAATTAGATAACAATGCCAAATTATTTATCTAGAGTAACTAAAATTATTTTTACCATCCTAAAATTTTGACAAAAACAAAAATATTTTTTTCCACGTTCACATTCTTTGTTTTTAGACATAATTTTTTTACCACAAGCAGATAAGGATCTCGAAAGGATCTATTGCACGGAGACTTTTTTTTCAGACTTAAGAAACAAAAATCCAATGCACTTGAACCGCCATGTCTTGGATGGTTTATAAAAAGAAATCTATGACCTAAATCGTTATCGTAAAAAAATTCTGAACTCCCACCCAAAACCTCACATATTAAGTGATTAATGTTTCGTATATATCATTTATAACATCTGAAAGAACTTGTAAAATACAAAGATGAGATGTAAAACTCAAGGTAGGGAACCACATGAAACAATAAGTCATTTGTTATTCTGTTTATTGTCAAGTCCAAAAGAATGCTAAGGAGTCTTAATTAAGCATAGAGTCTTCATGAGACGATAAAATAAGAGATGATCTCCAAATCAACGCAAAGACCACATAACGTAAATTCATTACATATCTAGGTTTCTTTTCAAGATTTCATAATACACCAATGAATTGTATTAGACAACAATGCCAAAATATTTATCTAGAGTAACTAACTTATTTTTACCATCTTAACATTTTGACCAAAACAAAAATAATTTTTTTCCACGTTCACATTCCTTGTTCTCAAAACCTCCAAATACACCTGAAATACACTATAAACATGCACATGTATGCAATGCTACTTCTAGATGAAAATGAGACTGAAATGCTAAGAAAAGATGCAAAAATAAGGGAAAGGATGTATAAAATGCAGCCTAAAGCTCTGCAATATAGCAAGCTATCAGGCTAGATAGTGTGGGATTCATGAATCTTGCTTGATGGTTTGATAGTTGCATTAAAGAACATTCCTTTGCTTGAAATCTGATGTATTGCTTTTGTATGCTTAGGTTTCGCATAGGTTGAGCTTTAAGTCATATTTTTTTAATTTTTTATTGCTGCTTAGGTCCCTACAGAATCCTAACCAATGATAGGTGGACTTGAATCATTACTTGAGAGAGAGTGGTTCACTTTGATTAGTGCTTCTTGTGGTTCTTTGCATTACGCTAATGGCTAGTGAATACACCATCAAAAGTGGGTTTGACTTAAATTTGTCTTATACACCACTAAGCTGATTCTCTTTAGATACTTTGTTTAGGATTACAATATTGAGAACTGCTTACTTGATATGCTTGTTTAAATGCCTTGTTTAGGAACCCCTTAATCACTCTTATAACCACTTGACCATCATTGCTTAGGATCTTGAGTATTGCTTTTAAATTTATTGTCTAAATTCGCATTATCTTCTTGTTGCTTTTATTTGCTTGCCTTAATTCATCATCTTGCTTAGTTTTGAGTCATTACTTGCTTAGTACTTGCTTAGTTTCAATTTCTTGCATCTTTAAGTTGTTAGATTGGTTTTTTCATCATTAAAACCCCATCTTGGCTTAGCTTAGTTCATAGATTGCATCTTATACTCCACAACTGGATTGACACCTCTCTTATACTACAATTGATTAGAAGAGGAATTATTCCTAGACTGAAAAGTCTTCCCTTCAGTTTCCCACAAAGTTCAGGTGCTTAGGCTTGTCTTGAATGAGAAAGTCAATCTTGGCATGAAGTAAGCTGATCTCTTCTTGTGTTTTGTCTTCAGCTTCTCCTCTTGACAAGTGATCATTTTCATTAGCATAGTTCTCATCACTTTAGACCAGATTCTCCACTAGTTAAAAACAATTTTCAACCAAGAAGTGGCCATTGCTTGCTGTGTCAAGGAGCATTCGAAGTTTAGGGGACACGCCTCTGTATAATGTGCTAAGCAATGCTTCATATGAGAAGCCATGATGAGGACACTTCATTGTATATCCCTTGAACCTTTCCCAAGCATCACAAAAATGCTCACTAGGCTGTTGTGTGAAGCTAGAAATATCCTTCCTTTACTTAGTTGTTCTTGAGTTGTTAAAGAACTTAGCAAGAAAGGCTCTCTTGCACTCATCCCACGAAGTGATGCAGCCATGTGGTAAATTCTTCTCCCAAAGGTGAGCTTTATCCCTAAGTGAGAAATAAAATAGCCTTAACTTGAAAGCATCATTTGAGACTCCTTGGATATTTGTCAAGCTGGAAACTGTATCAAACTGATCTAGATGCTCTAAAGGATCTTCTATTGACAACCCATGAAATTTCTTGCCATGAATCATGATGATAAGGCTGCTCTTGATTTCGAAATTTGTGCTGCCAAGAGAGGGAGGAACAATACCATATCTGTTGACATGACTGTTTGGTGTATGATGAGCTCATATGTTCCTCACTATCCTTGGACCATTCTCTTGAAACCGTGCAGAAAAGGGAACAGCGCCTTGGTTCCATTGAAACTGAGCTTCTTTCTCTTGAGCAGGCGCTCCATATGATCCTTGACCAACCTGATCTTGAAAGTCATCCATACTCAGCTGTGTGGATGCTGAGACCCTTCTTCAAACTGCTTAGATTGTGCTTTCAAAGGCTTTGAAGGATTTGGTTCCTGAAAAAGACAGCCAAGTAACTAAAGAAGATTAGTACTGAAATAAATGGCTTAGGCTAAACAAATGTTCAAACTTCAATATACTAAACATCCCACTAAGGCAACACTGCCAAATTGATACAAGAGTTTTCAGTCGTGTGACTCAATTCCTCAAGTCTGAAATCATGTCATTGCAGTACAAGAGGTTATCAATCTTTCATGGGGATAGTATAGAGAAGATGCAAAAGATTGTTTAGCTAAGCCTAAAATGGAGTTTTAGAAAAGTTTACACTCATCCAATAAACAAGTGCAAAAAAGAAATCAAACAAGTAAGCTAAAAGCAGTTCTAAGCAATGAAACTAAGCTCAAGCAAGAACAGAGCAAGTAAAACAGAACAGTCAAAGATTTTAAACAGTGATAAGAAAAATGGCTTTAAGATGGGACAAAAGTGTAACTTCAATGGTGATTAATGTTGTTTCAAATAACAATGACAAGCTAATCCTTGAAACCACTACTCACTAATCATACTCATACTTGAAACCATAAGAATATGATCAAGCATGATTAGAAGATGACAAACAATCAAAGATAAATGCAAAACTTTAATTAAAATGATCTAAGATCAACTTGTTTTTCAAGAGATTACAAAGAGATAGTTTTCTGTTTAGAACTGAATAAAACTTGGGTAACCTAAAAGTTATTAGGTTCAAACTATTTACAGGGAAGGAGAAAAAGTGACAAAGTCAACAAAAAGGTCAACCCTCGGATGGGTTTATACCGAGCAGATAAATAATGGCTCTCGTCGGTGTGCCTCGTTGGTGCGTTCTGATGCCTTGCGGGATATGTTGGCTCGGTGAGGTTCTTCGGCTGGCACGCGATATGGGATGCACCGGGCAAGACGTTTATTGTTCTCGTTGGTGTAGTTCGGCAATATGTCCTGATGCTTCTCATGGCGAGCAGACTTGTCGATGTATATACATAAAACTCAAATCTGTCTTACACAAGCAATCACGTTATTCAATCACTTTAACATTCAATTAACTCATCAACCAAGTGGATCATGCTTAAATATAACCAGTTCAAAGTTGTTTGAGGTCATCATTGCCTCATAAGCCTTGTCCTTAGCCAAATGAAACACAAGATTTGCATAAGCATGATCCACTTGGTTGATGAGTTAATTGAATGTTAAAGTGATTGAATAACGTGATTGCTTGTGTAAGACAGATTTGAGTTTCAGGTATATGCTTATGATGAGTGTGACTAGATTTTCAATAAGAACAACATCATTTGCATTTTATAATCATTAACTTGGACAATGACTTGTATTTATTATTGACATATTTTGATTAAATAGCTCAAATTCTCAAACTTCTCTTCTACCATGTTCATACTTGCTTTAGGGCAAGCAAGAGCTAAGTGCGGGGGAGTTGATAACATCATATTTAAGCATGTTTTGGCTTGCATTTAATTCAGGTTTTGGTTTCTTTCATACATTCATTCATTATATCTTGTCTCTTTTGCATTCATATTAGACATAATAGGTTTTAGATTAGGCATTGCATGTTTTGTATTGTTCAGAGTCTTTTTCAGGTTTACATGGAGCGATGGAAGACATTTGGAGAATGGTGAATGATGTGAACAATAATAATCAAGCCAAATTAAGAAGCTCACGGGTTTGAGTATGTACCGAGGTCCTGTATCGACCAAGGCCGAAGAGAAGTATGCCTGGTATGCTGGATGCGATTAATGTATCGATTCGAACAAAGGCTTTCTATTACGATTCAGTCTAGAACCCTTCATCAAAGTTTTATAGGATCCAGTTAGCTTTCTAACGGTTGTGGAATCTAGTCATTCCGATTTGGGGTTCGAAATTTACGGCAAATTCAGCAACGCAGCGTGGACACCCTACCGTACCCGTGTGCCTTGCTCGATGGCGATTGCATCGTGGAGGGACAGCCCGTACACCAAGTGATCAGCTTGATAGAGATCACACGGAAGAGTGATAGCCATACACCGAGTGCCCAGCTCGATGGAGAATTCATGGTGGAGGGACAGACGTACACCGAGGATAGCACCTTCTCCATCCACGGTACAGATTCTAACCGTCTGATAGATCGACCCGAACGGAGGCTTTTCTTTGCGATTCAGCCTCAGCAATCTTCATAGAAGTTGAAGAAGGACGAGTTAGCTTTCCAATGAAGGTGGAATCAAGCCATTATGGTCTGTGGTTCATAAAGATACTGCAATTCTAGCAACGTTGTCTGCAACCAAAAGATTCTATCGAGCATCTGGGCCGACCAAGGCACTCCTGTCCCTGCTCGATATGATTTAATCCTAGAAAACCATTGACAATTTTTTGACTTCCTTTTTTTGTTTGGTAAGGCTATTTTGGGGATGTTCCCTATAAGTAGCTAAACCTAGATCCATTTTTTCATATCCTTTTTCTTCCCCAAAGCTTTGCTTTGATTTTTCAAAGAACAAGAACAAACCCTTTGTAGGTTGGGATTGGATCATTGCATATATTTATTTACATTTTCTTCTTTTAATCTTTAATCTTTTAGTCTTTGCTTTCTTGTTTATCTTGCCCTTGTTATTTTAAAATTTGTTCTTCAGTAGTGATTTATTTTAAAGGTTCTTGAATTTTGGTGAACAAAAGTGTTTTCAAAGATTGTTTAGGGTGATTAGGGTGTTAGATCTTTGATTATCTCTTGTGTGATTGTTATTAATGCTTAGTATCTCTTTGTTGGAGAAGGTGATCTTAGGTTTTTATTTGCACTTCATGTGTTTGATGAAATGCTTGAATGAAGCCCAATGCTTGAAAATATTTTTAGATAATCGTGAGTCTTTGCATCTGCTTAATGCTTAAAACCACATTGGTGGAGAAATTGCCTTTAGACATTTATTATGCATGGGATTGTGAGTTGGTGTTTGATCCATTGCACAGGAGATTTGCATGCTTAGCCTAAGGGATTAGTTGTCTAAGGTGTCTATTGGCTCTATGGACTTTGTGATTTAAAGCTTGTTGATTGTGTTTCCACCATTGACTGTGGGTTAGGAGTATGATTAGTCAAAGAGATTAGTACCAAAAGATTGGATTAGTCTATATTAGTACTCCTTTCTTAGAGTTTAATGCCTTGATCTTTGCTTGAAAACCTTGTTCACTATTTGGAACCACCTTGCTAATCATTTAGTTTTGAACCTTGCTTTTTGTGTTTGCTTTATGTGTATGCTTTCTTCTTGTCCACATTAGGTTGCTAGTTTCAAAAGCCCTTTTTTATTTGATTAGGTCTAGCTTAGCAAGTTTTCTGCATCTTGATTTTTTCTTAGCCACTGGATTGGATTGATAACATTTCTACACTACAATGGCATGTGTAGAGAAGTATTGAGAGAAAGACCCAAAATCTCTGCTTTCACAAACAAACCTTCTAAGGTACCACTACTCCTTTCATTGTAAATACAATTCATTTTTTGCATATTTTTATTTGTGTTTTGCATCTTTCTCTTAAGCTTTTATTAAACAAGGGACTGTGTAAGTTAAGTTTGGGGGAGATCTTGTGTATTTAACATTGTGTTCTGTTTTCTTATTTTTACATTTTCATACTTTGAGTCTCATGCATTCATCTTTTTGCATAGAAAAACACAAAAAATTGAAAAATTTGTAACTCAAAAACAAAAGCACTTAGCTGCATTTAAATTTAGGATTGAGTCTAGATTGCATATCATTTATGATTCATAGCATTTGCATAGGGTGTAATGATGATTGTTCCTTGTAAAATGCCAAATATTTGAAATTAGATCATTGCCCAAGTTGATAATTGTTTGATGCATCTTAAACAAGTTAGAAGTTAGGCTGATCCATATTTGGAACTCTCATTTAGACATTCATATCTTGTGCTGAAACTTACTTTGATTTGATACCAACTCTAATTATTAGCACTGTAATCTTCAAATGAAATTATCTTGCTTGTATTTTGAAAAGAAATTTCATGGCTAGAATATGCATACTTGGACTTTCTTTCTCTATCTAACACTCTTGCTAGTCCAAGTAACTAGGACAGTTAATCCTACATTAAGCCAATCATCCTTTCAAGCATAAATACTATATTGTGTATATGAGACCTTATTTTGGATGAACTTATCAAAAAGTGTTGGGTTTAGCACTACAAGGGTGAACTTTCATGTAGATATGGCTCTTCTCTTTGAGTCCTACATAGGTTTAAGATGTTAAATTTAGGTGTGGGACTTGGGTGTTCTTTCATTTTCAAAGTGGAGAAGAAAAGAAGAAAAGAAAGGTAACAAGCTAAGCATGTGTGGAACCAAAAGATCTAAAAGCAGCAAACAAAGAAAAGGAGTTCTTAAACAACAAAGAAGAAAGAAAGCAACAACGCCTTATGCATCATAAGATGAAGGAAATGGAGACTCCCCAAGCAACAAGAAGAGCTGTGATATGCTCAAATTAACCCTTAGAGCTACTTTCTCAAATTAAGAGATCATCGTAGTACTTAGGGATCGAATCCACAAGGACTTAAGACTATTACTCAACAGATTCTAGGTTCAAATGAAGCTAAGCAGTCAATAATAAATAAAACTAAATAATAGAATGAATGTAACAAGATCAGGAGTGGATTATGAGTTCTTAAAATCAATAGAGACTAAGCGCTAGGCAATAGAAAATTCGCAGGTTGACATAAATCACAGACTACGGACTGAAAAGAATATTTATTAAAACCGTTCTAGAACTCGAAAACACGAATGTAAAACCAATCGACTTCCGTCGCAGAGATTAACTATGATCAGATTCTAGAATTCCAAATTCCTTTGCAAATTCTAACAACCTAAGCAAGCATTATGGTTCAGGTACGATATGTTCACAAAATCGCTAATCCAAATTCCTCTGCAATTAGTTATTTTGCTCATCTAAGATAGTTCTGGTGATTAACAATGTTTTCACATCTATTAAACAACCTAAGATCTGATTTCTAGGTGATCAATCTTAAAACCAGTGTTAAAGCAATCTAGATGAAGAACCAAATGATTTATTCCCTTCAGTTTTGTAGTTCTAACAATTCATTATCAACCTTTGAATAACCCAAAACCTAACTAGCAGATTACTCAGACATAGCAAGTGAAACACAAATCATGACTGAATAATATTGCATTAAGAAATAGAGTAAAAGATGAAAGGGGTTCGAAATTCTTCTCTACAGAGTATGAATTTGTCTCCCCAAAAGCTCTCAATCTAATCTCTCTCTTAGGTCTCAATGAAAAACAAGATTATGGCCTAACAATGGCTCTAAAAACCTAAATACAAGTCTAAACACGAACTGGGGCACTTCTGCAAATAATAATAAACTTCTAGGCTAAGTTGCAAACTCTTCAAAAGAGTTTTTAACACTTCTCCTCGCGACCACGACCGGTGTCGATCGACGCCAAGTGGTGGGTGTCGATCGACACCCTGCTTCATAATGCTCTCCGACTTGGTCTTTTCAGCATCAGCTTCAACATAGCTCCAAAACTCACAGTTATGCTCCAAACGTACCTGGACCTGCAAAGACTCTATAGGACTCGAAAAATACCAAAAAAGACTCTATAAACAAGACTCATATCATGGTCAAAAACCAGCAAAAACCATGATATATCAACTCCCCCAGACATATCTTTTGCTTGCCCTCAAGCAAACATCAGACAGAGAACAGGATCGAGGTTTGAAAACAAGATACAGTCAGTTAAACATCAGGAACACCACATTAGTTAACACTTTCGAATCCACATACCACAGAGTCAACACAAGATCAAATTTCAGTCTAATCATCACAAGCTTAGCAAATCTCTCAAGTCCAGTTCAAATCCCTTCAAGAAATCCAAAATCTCTGCTACTAAGTCCTTATTTTTATCTAAGTGTGATATCTCATCAAGGTTTTATCATCTCAATCACTTACAGATTCTTTTCCCTTCCTAAACAACTGAACAAAGCAATCTCAACACAACTCTCATATTTTCTCTTCCCCTGGTCTTTTCTTTCTAATATATTTCTATATTTTTAGCTCTTTCTCATTCTTTTACAGTCTAAGATATGGTGCTACTCAATACTTGTGTTCCTTGTGAGGAGACAGGTTCTTGAGTGTGTTCATTACTGTTGTTCCTTGTGAGGAGAGAGGGTCATGAATGCACCATTCTTTTGACTAAAACTTTTAAAGCTATATCAGGGAAGATCAAAGAGAGGCTGTGTCTTAACATACTTGTCAGTGTTAGAAGAGGGAATCAAGATCAAAGAGAATCAAGAACCAAGACAAAAAGTTTTAAGTTCATTAAGGTGGTTAACAGCAAATTTTCCAGATTCTCTAAGAACTTAAACCTTCATTGCTAGACTGATCTACCTATAACTTTCAACTTAGTAAGACATGTAATCAACAACTGTGGCAATGGTTCTTATAAGCATCAATGTTTTTTGGTTGGTTCCAAGGAAAACTGACAAGTTCAAAAATTTTGACTCAATAAAACAGGTATTGACTCAACTTTGGGACTCTAAAAATCAAAAACAATGTACACAATGTCAGCAACAACCTCCCCCAGACTTAAACAACACTGTCCCAATGTTAATAAGCATGGAGTTGGTAAAAATAAGCAATGAAACGGTTTGTACAGAGATGAGAAAGTGGTACTTGCGTCTGTGTGTGGTGTCGATCAACACCACATGGTTGGTGTCGATCGACACCCTATCCGAAAACAGAATGGGATGACCCAAACATGTGTAATTGTTGCAAGTTAGATTGTTAGCTGAAGCTCTCCCAAGTCAAGACTGTTAGGAACACTCAAGCAAACAATTAGAAGCAACAATATAATTCAAAATCTCATCAGTTCAAACAAGTTTCAGAACATAATCAAAGCTGACAAACTGACTCAAAACAAAGGCATAAAAACTGACTCAGGAAAAAATGAAAAAGAACAAAGGGGAAAGAAAAAGTAACCAGGATAGATAGAGGAACTAATCCTCATCCTCATCGAGATCAGGCGAGTGGGGGCGAACACAACCGCAGTTAGACAACACGGAGATGGCGTTCCACAGCGCCTGAACACTCTGCACTATGAAACGCTGAAAAGTGGCCTGCTCCATCGGAATGTCTGGAATCTCTGGGACTCCATGTCGACCAATCAGCTCAGGCAATGTGTGGGTGCGTGGTGCTCTTGCTCGACGAGATGGACCTCCAGCAAGGCCCTCGACAGGTGCATCCTCAGCAGCAGAAGCAGCAGCTCGTGAAGATTCTCCTATGCGCCTGGTAGGTGGCGCGGATCGTAGCAAATGAGCAACTGGCTGAAAGCTAAGGAGGTCAGTCTGAAGTGTAGTCAGAGCGGGCTGTGGCAGCGGAATCAGACATCGCTCACCAGTGTGGCTGATAAAACTCCATAGCAGCTCATCTCCCATGATCCAATGGGTCCTCCTCAAGTAGTCCATGTCCAGAAGGTGGCGCTCAGTCACAACTCTGCAAGTCGAAGTATCGATGTTGCAGTAGCGGAAGATGGGAGTGAGAAGAATACCAATACTCTCGGGCTTGCCCCGAGCTCCGGTGAACGCCTTGGTCTTCAGCGAAGCCAAGTGATGGGCAAAGATAGCGCCCATGTTGACATCACTGTCAACCGGATACTCCTCTGTAAGTACATCCTCAATGCCATAGTAGAGGAGAGTCAGCTCAGACATACGCATCTTCCCAGGCTCGGACTTACACAGAAGTGTAGTGGAAAAGAGGTGGGTGAGGATGCGCAGCAAAGGGTGGCGCACATCTGACTGAGTGGACCTCTTAGAGTCATACATCCCATTCCCGAAATGGGACCAGAAACTCTGCAGGTCAGGGAATGGCGTCGGAAGAGAGATGCCAGTGCACGTCGAATCGAACCCGTAGATGAGACAGAGTGCAGTGAAGTTGATCCGGTACCGGATGCCACGGATGATGAATGTGAGAGTGCCCTCATCTGCCTTCTTGGCGATCTCATTGGTGTAATACACCCTGACTGTGGCAATGAACTGGCGCACTAACTCCGGGTATAGATCATACTGCTTGGTCGCAATGGTACCCAAGCCAATCTTCTGCAGCACTCGCAACGCCTCTTCCTTGAGCCCGAGCCTGCGTAATGTATCCGGACAAGCAAAGCGTGTAGGCGCAAAGTCCATCTTGGTCCAGGCATTGTAGAACAGTGTATCATAGTCATCCCACTGCTCACTGATGTTCCTGAAAACGCAGTCGCGTTTCGCCACCTCTTTCACCGGTGTATCCTCCCAAGCTCTCTCCATCGGGATCCTCAACCCTTTTCTCCGAGGCCATGGTGGAAGAGAGGGCATAGCAGGTGCGGGATTGGAGGATTCCCCAGTCTCAGTACGCGATCTCTTGTTCCTCGGAGCCATCTGCACTCAGAAAACCAAGAACACACAAAAATTTTGAAAAATCAGGCCAAAAATCGCAAAATCTGAAAATTCAGAATCTGGCCTATATCATCAATGGCGAACCTAACCAGCAACTTAGTGATCACTAATCACAAAAAATTCCAGTCTAAAACTCCAAATTCGAACCTGTTTTTGCAAAATTAATCATCAATCCGAAAATTTCAAGATTTTGCAAAACAAGTTGTAATAACTAATGGGCAAGGTTAAATTCCTCCTAAATAACCTAGAAAACCATGATTCAAGTCCTAAATCAAGCTAAAACAGGTCAAATCAGAAGTTTCAAACCTTGGGGTCGAACAGAAAAAGTGAGATTTCGAGTGCCATACCTTGGTGATCGGATGAATGAGTTAGATATTCAGAAAGAGCAGAGAATTTCACCCAAGTTAGGCTTTTGAATCACTCAAATCCGTTAACAAACAAGAAAGTTGCGAATTGGAGAAAAAATTTGTGGTTTTCGGTTTTCAGAAAAGTGAAGAGGAAGAAGATGAAGTCGGGGTTTTAACGCGGCATACCTGGTTAATGAGGGTGTTGATCGACACCCTATGGGTGGTGTCGATCGACACCAGTCTGTGTCGACCACGGTGTCGACCGTGGTCGATATTGACTCGCCACGGGTTTTTTTTTTTTTGACTCTGAAGCACGAAAATAAGTTAGTAAAAATTAAAAATTAGACTAAATATGTACACTTACCAGTGGGTTGCCTCCCACCAAGCGCTCGTTTAACATCATTAGCTTGACTGTCCTCAGGATCAGGCTGTGGGTGCATCTGTCAAATGTACAATCTGTCCTTCGGAAATCGCGGCTTTCGCCCAGTAATGTTTCACCCTTTGCCCATTGATAACAAATTCCCTGCCTTCAGGAGTTCATAGGACAACTGCACCATATGGTCTGACTTCTTTGATTGTGAAAGGACCTGACCAACAAGAACGTAATTTTCCAAGAAATAATTGTAAACGTGAGTTAAACAAAAGTACCTGGTCATTTGGTTCAAAGTGTCTGGCAAGAATCTTCTTGTCATGGTAGGCTTTAGTCCTCTCCTTGTACAGCTTTGAGTTCTCATATGCATGATGTCTGATCTCATCTAACTCATTGAGCTGTATCTGATATGCTCAAATTAACCCTTAGAGCTACTCTCTCAAATTAAGAGATCACTGTAGTACTTAGGGATTGAATCCACAAGGACTTAAGACTATTACTCAACAGATTCTAGATTCAAATGAAGCTAAGCAGTCAATAATAAATAAAACTAAATAATAGAATGAATGTAACAAGATCAGGAGCGAATTATGAGTTCTTAAAATCAATAGAGACTAGGCGCTAGGCAATGGGAAATTCGCAGGTTGACATAAATCGCAGACTACGGACTGAAAAGAATATTTATTAAAACCGTTCTAGAACTCAAAAACACGAATGTAAAACCAATCGACTTCCGTCACAGAGATTAACTATGATCAGATTCTAGAATTCCAAATTCCTTTGCGAATTCTAACAACATAAGCAAGCATTATGGTTCAGGTTCGATATGTTCACAAAATCGCTAATCCAAATTCCTTTGCAATTAGTTATTTTGCTCATCTAAGATAGTTCTGGTGATTAACAATGCTTCCACATCTATTAAACAACCTAAGATCTGATTTCTAGGTGATCAATCTTAAAACCAGTGTTAAAGCAATCTAAATGAAGAACCAAATTATTTATTCCCTTCAGTTTTGTAGTTCTCACAATTCATTATCAACCTTTGAATAACCCAAAACCTAACTAGCAGATTACTCAGACATAGCAAGTGAAACACAAATCATGACTGAATAATATTGCATTAAGAAATAGAGTAAAAGATGAAGGGGGTTCGAAATTCTTCTCTACAGAGTATGGATTTGTCTCTCCAAAAGCTCTCAATCTAATCTCTCTCTTAGGTCTCAATGAAAAACAAGATTCTGGCCTAATAATGGCTATAAAAACCTAAATACAAGTCTAAACACGAACTGGGGCACTTCTGCAAATAATAATAAACTTTTGGGCTAAGTTGCAAACTCTTCAAAAGAGTTTTTAACACTTCTCCTCGCGACCACGACCGGTGTCGATCGACGCCAAGTGGTGGGTGTCGATCGAAACCCTGCTTCATAATGGTCTCTGACTTGTCTTTTCAGCATCAGCTTTAACATAGCTCCAAAAGGCTCCAAAACTCATTGTTATGCTCCAAACGTACCTGGACCTGCAAAGACTCTATAGGACTCGAAAAATACCAAAAAAGACTCTATAAACAAGACTCATATCATGGTCAAAAACCAGCAAAACCATGATATATCAAGCTGTAAAAAGAAGATCAAAGAAGGCCACATCATGAAGAGAGCAATGAAGAGAAGCTTTCCTAAGGAATGGTTAATTGTGGGCGTTTTAAAAAGGGGCAAAGGTTTTAAGAAAATGGCAGATTATAATGGATTTGATGGGGTTAAAAGTTGGGTTTAGAACAATCTAGGCAATGGGGTAGATGAGAGTTTATTCTTGTATGCATAGTTTGTGCTTTACCTTTAGCATTTTGCCAAAGTTCATGCATTCAAAGAGAGATACCTTGAATTTCAAAACTCACATTAAATGAGATAATTTGTATTTCATAGCCATGTCCTTGACCAAATGCTATCACTTGATTTACATAAGCAAGATCCATTGATAAACCATTAATTGAATGTTAAAGAGTTGATTGATTTGAGTGCAAGTGTAGGCTGAGTATGATGTCTTTATTGAGTAATGGTGAGCATGGCTAGGTTCTTTAAAGTACAATGAGTTATTGTGTGCATCCAAGAATTAACATCATGGACATTGATCTGATTTTTTTCATTGGCATTTTTGGATTTGAGCACCCACCTTCAAACCTCTCTCTCTCATATGTCTTTGTTAGCTTGAGGACAAGCAAAAAGCAAGTTTGGGGGGAGTTGATATACTCTATATTTATACCATTTTAGCATAATTTAGCATTAGTTTTTAGTCTCTAAGCATGCATCTTCTTACTTGTTCTTGTCCCATTTGCATCCATTTAGAACTTAGAGTATGTTTAGAATTTGCATTGCATGTTTGGTGCATTTAGAGAGTCTGGCAGGTACATTTGAGGTGTTTGGAGGCTATGAGGTGTTTTGGGGATGATCATGGAGTGGAGCCAAGGCAAAGCAAAGAGGAGGCAAGGAGTTAAGGGTCATATCGAGGTGCATATAGGGCAATGTTGGTCGATGTGAGCTTACATCGAGGTTTATACCGAAATGCACATCGAGCTCCATGCCTGATGCATGTTCTTCATGACACTCACATCGACGTAGACATCGAGCAGGGCTTGGTCGATGCAGACCTTCCTGACGTCCACATCGAGCAAGACAACGAGCAAGGTTTGCTCGATGCAAGATCCAAGACGTCCACAACGAGAAAGGCATCGAGGAGAGTTTGGTCGATGCTCTCCTCGATGTAGCCTTCAAAGCGATCCACATCGAGCTGTGCATCAGGGTAGCTAGGTTGATGCAGTCCTCAAAACGTGCACATCGATGTACATATCGACCAAGGCTGCCTGATATGGGCTATCCAAACCAGACCAAATCCGGTTAATTCCTGGTTTATTAGAGGTTTCCCTCTCACATATATATATGTTTAAGACCTAAAATCTTAGGAATCAAAGTTTTATATTTTCTAAGTTTTTAAAAAATTTCTCTTTTTAGTAAACTTTATAAGAATCTTGCATTTCTTGAGTGAATTTATGTACTTCCCTTAATCATATTTTCTCTTTGGGTTTTGTGGTTTTGGCGAGTAGAGCTTTTTAGGGTTTGAGATATGATAGATTTGGGGGGGGGGGGGGGGGGGCGGGGGGGGGGGGGGTGTTTTAGGGTAGATTAATCATGTCTTATGCTTTATATACATGGTTCCTCTCTATTTGATGCTTTTAATACTAGGTTAGCTTTGATCAAGCCTGCTTACATTATAGCTTTTTCTTATGTCTGCCAAGTGTCTATTGAAATATTGATCATGCCATTTAGAATATTTGTTAATCCTAGCCTGAGGAATTAGATATCTATAGACTATTTTGGCTTTATAGAATTGGTTGTGCTTGCTTGCTAGTCATTTAGTCACTAATGGGAGTTAGTATTTGATTAGGTGATTAGTAAAGTGATTTTCACGAAGGGATTGAGTTAATCTTGCTTGTTTGAATTCTATGCCTAGGAACTAGTATTGTTATATGTTTTGACAAGCACCATTGATCATCCTAAAGACTCCTCTATATCAATAACCTCCATCTTGAGTTCTTCTTTATTTTATAATTATTCAATTTTGAATTTGTTTAGTTGTTAATTATTTGCTTAGTATTGATTAGTCTTGTTTATTGCTTGCTTGAAGTTGATTGCTTGTTTAAGATTCTAGACACTATTATCTTTTGCTTGGCTTGAATTAGGCACATCTACCATAATTATATTGTTCTTAATCACTCTATTTGGATTGATACCTTACTATACTACAATTATGAGTATGTAAGGAATTGACACAAGAGTGAAAACTCCTGCATCACATACAAAATATTGGCTCCATACTGACATGTTTCAAGGGTCATATCGATGTCACACGTTGGTATGACCTTAGCATGAGGCCATACCAATTTACTGTACCGGGATGTTGCAACTGATATCAAACTTCACCAGCCATATTGGTTTATGGCAAACTTCTATACCGATGTCACACATCGATATAGGCTTGGCAGGAGACTATACCAACCAGCCATACCAATATGTTAACATCGATACAACACATATGAGATATATCGGTTTGTTACTCCCTACCACAAACTGATATGCACAAATCGATATGCCCACTAAGGTAAATCAACTCCTTTCTTTGCTAGGGTACAGTTGGAAAACAAAAACACTTTTAGAACTATGAAGACTTTAAAATAAATGATAGTATTGGTATGTGTGTGATTGGGGATTATCACAAGAATATAGACTATGGGTGTGATTGGAGGTTAGACTTTTAGAACTATAAAGACTTTCAAATAAATTATAGTTTTAAAAGTTAATAAATTTAATAACCACATTTTGTTTTTCTAAAAATTTTCAAAGTTCCTCTAAAACATTCACAGCCTAACTTCCGATCCAACCTAGTAGTAAGCAATCCGCCAAAAGCAACCAAATTTTTTTATTTTATGTTTCTGTATTTTTTTTTCTAAAGATAAGAATTTGAGACTTTTATTATTTTAAAGCCACAATTACAAGTTGAAAATTAAAATCAGAGTTCAAATTTTTACATATCATTATTTTAAAAAAGTTTTAACATTAAAAGTTTCTTACCAAGCAGAGTTTATGACTGGTAAAAAATGTGATTGTATGCTGTAATTATAGATTTTTGGCTATAAAAATTTTATGTAATTATTATTTTGTATATTTTTAAAAATCTGATTGGTAATAAAAAATTGTATAAGCTGTGATTTGTTACTTTTTTAATAGGGCATTCTTCACATACAGTTTTTTAAGACTGAATTACTATTCTCAAGTAACTTTCAAGACGATAGTTTCCTCAAGTAACTTTCAATACTATAATTCTAAAAGTGAATATTACCAATACATTAGTTTTCAAGTAATTTTCGATTCAATAAATATTAACCAGTCTTAAAAAAATGGTATGTGAAGAAGAAGAAACTATTATTATGAGAATAGCGGAATAGCTGAATAATAAAGTAGCGGAATCAATAGGATGGATAAACTGAAAATTTAATAAACTCAAAACGCTAAAAAGCTAGTATCTATTAGATCAATGAATGTTTTTCTAAACTAATTATAAATTTAAAATGTGTGGGATGATTTGGAAAATAGCGTATTGATTTTCACTTTTTATCATTAAGTGTTTAATATTATGAATGATATGTATTTAGTGGAATCACGTTTTCAAAACATGAAAACGTGAAAAAGCTACATACCATTCAACCCCTGAGAGTATATACATTGGCAATTTTTTAGAGAATCTCTTAAAACAATAAAAAAACAAATAATAGTATTATATTAAATAAATATAATGTTTAAGAATCATAATATAATATATAAAAATTGATGGCATAGTGCATTGAGAGCGTCCACATGAGATTAAAAAACTCGATCTGATTGGTCCACATCAGCATATTCATTAAATAAAAAAATGTTAAGTATGATTAGAACGGAAAAACTTGATTTAATTGGTCCACATCAACTTTTAAATCAAACCAAAAATTATTAAGTATTATTAAAACATTAAAAGTTAATTTAACAAATTATGTCCAACAAACAAAGTAAATTCAATCTGATTGATCCAAATCAACATATTTATTAAATCAGAAAATGTTAATATAGTTTAAAATTTTAAAAGTTAAAAAAAAAATTAACAATTAACAATAAATGTATAAAAAAGTAACCATTATCAATTATCAATTTAAAAAAATCTACAACAACTCGATTTAACAATTAAAACCATGAAAACTGAATAAAAATATAACATAAAACTCTTGGAAGACATGATGGAGAAGAAAAAAATGGTTTTGCATGATCAGTACAACTTTCTAACAAAATTAAATACGAATCAACATGAATCATGGATTATATATACAGTGGTACACAACATCAATAAGATTTTCCATAAAAAAACTAAATATTTGAACACATAAACCTTTAAGAAAAAAAACTATACAAATTCTATAGAAGACAGAAAATAATAACAAAATCTTAGCAAGATTATATTTCTCTAAATCAAATGTATATATGTACGTCAAAGTTGGATAAGTCGATAGGTGTCATTGCTATTATTTTACCTAATAGTTTTTTAAAATTTATAAATAAAAATAGGATAAATTACACATTATATATTAAATTCTCTTATATAAATGAAAATTTCTATAAATATATATAATTTTTAATAATTTTAAAGATAGTAGCTAAAAAAATAAATCAAAATATTAATACAAACTCGCGCGTAGCGCGAGTTATATACCTACTATAATATATAAAAGTTGATGGCATAATGCATTAAGGACGTCCACATAGGACGAAGAAACTCGATCTGACTGGTCCACATCAGCATATTCATTAAATAAAAAAATGTTAAGTATGATTATGACGGAAAAACTTGATTTAATTGGTCCACATCAGCTTTTAAATCAAACCAAAAATGATTAAGTATAATTAAAAAATTAAAATTTAATTTAACAAATTATGTCCAAAAAAGTAAATTTAATCTGATTGATCCAAATCAACATATTTATTAAATCAGAAAATGTTATTATGGTTTAAAAATTTTAAAATTAAATAAAAAATTAACAATTGACAATATATGTATAAAAAAGTAACCATTATCAATTATCGATTTAAAAAAATCTACAACTACTCGATTTAACAACTAAAACAATAAAAATTAAATAAAAATATAACATAAAACTCTTGGAAGACATGATGGAGAAGGAAAAAATAGTTTTGCATGATCATTACAGCTTCCTAACAAAATTAAATGTGAAGCAACATGAATCATGGATTATATATGCAGTGGTACACAACATCAATAAGACTTTTAATAAAAAAACTAAATATTTGAACACATAAACGGAACTTTCAAGAAAAAAAGAACTATAAAGATTTTATGGATAACTGAAAATAATACCAAAATCTTAGCAAGATTATATTTCTCTAAATCAAATGTATATGTACGTCAAAGTTAGATAATTCGATAGATGTCATTGTTATTATTTTACCTAATAGTTTTTTAAAATTTATAAATAAAAATAGGATAAATTACACATTATATATTAAATTCTCTTATATAAATAAAAATTTATATAAATATAGTATATTTTTAATTAAACCAAAATAATAATACAAACTCGCGCGTAGCGCGAGTTATATACCTAGTATATACTATATAAAAGTTGATGGCCTAGTGCATTGAGGACGTCCACATAGGACGAAGAAACTCGATCTGATTGGTCTACATCAACAATTTTCAGTAAACAAACAAAATGTTAAGTATGATTAAGATCTTAATTTTGTTTTAATCATGGAAAAATTAAATAAAAAAGTTTAAGTAACAAATAGAAAAGAAAATTATGTTAAAAAAGCAAAATAATAGTATCCTTAAAAATAAAATAGAAATTTGCTTTCAAAAGAGTTAAACTAACAAAAAAACAAATATCATAAAAGTTCAAACTTATAATATAGATTAGGAAAATTCACAAAAATGTTAAGCATGATTAAAACTTTAATTTTGTTATAATCATGGAAAAATTAAATAAAACATTTTAAGTAACAAATAGAAAAGAAAATTATGTTAAAACCAAAAAATAGTATCCTCAAAAATAAAATAGAAATTTGTTTTCAAAAGAGTTAAACTAACATAAAAAACCAATATCATAAAAGTTCAAAATTATAATATAGACTAGAAAAATTATTACTTCTAAATTATTTGACCAGAAAATATAAAACGTTGATTTCGCTTTATAGATGGAAAAATCAATATAAAAAAGCTTAAGAAACATATAGAAAAGAAGATTGTGTTAAAAAAACCAAAATATAGCATTCGTCAAAATTTAAAACACTAATTTTATTTTATAGATTGAAAAATAAAAATAAAAAGGATTAACTAACAAATAGAAAAGAAAATTATGTTAAAAAAAATAGCATCCTTCAAAATAAAATGGAAATTTGTTTTCAAAAGAGATAAACTAACTAAAAAAACCAATATAAAAAAAGCTCAAACTTATAATGTAGATTAGAAAAATTCTAACTTCTATTTTAATTGAGAAGTAAATAAAAAATATTAATTTCATTTTATAGATGAAAAAATCAAAACAAAAAAGCTTAACTACCACATAGAAAAGAAAATTATATTAAAAAACGAAAACATAGTATCTCTTGAAATTAAATAGAAATTAAGTCCACATAAGATTAAAAAAATCGATATGATTGGTCCACATCAATAATTTTTATTAAACAAAAAAATGTTAAGAATGATTAAAACCTTAATTTTGTTTTAATCATTAAAAATTCAATAAAAATGTTTAAGTAACAAATACAAAAGAAAATTATGTTAAAAACCTAAAACAAATTACTATCTTTAAAAATAAAATAGAAATTTGTTTTCAAAAAAAGTTAAACTAACAAAACAAAACCAATATCATAAAAGTTCAAACTTATAATATAGATTAGAAAAATTCTAACTTCTAAATTAATTGACAAGAAAATAAAAAATATTGATTTCGCTTTATAGAAGGAAAATCAAAATAAAAAAGCTTAAGTAACAAAAAGAAAAATAATTGTGTTAAAAAAACTAAAATATATCATTTGTCAAAATTTAAAACATTAATTTCGTTTTATAGATGAATAAATTAAACTAAAAAAGCATAACTAACAAATAGAAAAGAAAATTATGTTAAAAAACCAAAAAAATGGTATGGTTCAAAATAAAATGGAAATTTGTTTTAAAAAGAGATAAACTAACAAAAAAAACAATATCATTAAAGCTCAAACTTATAATGTAGATTAGGAAAATTCTAACTTATAAATTAATTTACAAGAAAATAAAAAAAAAACCATTAGTTTCATTTTATAGGTGGAAACAAAAAAGCTTAAGTAACAAATAGAAAAAAAATTATATTAAAAAAACTAAAATATAGTTTCCTTTGAAGTTAAATGGAAATTTAATGTAAGAAAGTCAAACTAACCAAAAAATCAATATTGCAAAAGTTAAAATTTATAGCATAGATTAGAAAAATTTATAACTTATCATGCATTGCACATATACAAATATATAATTATGTTATATACTATCTAGATGCTATTAAAAAACTGATAATCATCAACGACAAGAATTTTTTTTGTCCAGTTAAGCTAATAATATCGCTAATGGTGGAAGTCATAATAAAATAAATGTTCACTTGCAATTAAAAAGATAAGCATGTTTTCCCAACAAGTCATTTATATATATTCTAATCTGGAATACAATCTATGTTTACTTACCACCTTTTTACATTTTCTAAATAGTGGACCAATTGTTCGTGTTACTTTTCCGCCAATTTTCAAAAAATAAATAATGAAAAGTGTTATTAAACCTGTCGTGCTCCTAGCTACAATTATAAACCCAAAAACATTTCAAGGTTCATAATCTCAAACATATAATTACCATTGTTTTACTATTATTTATGAAAATATGATGAATCCTAAAATAAATTAGTTAATAAGATTTATCTAACTTTGAACACCATACTTTAAATTGCATCATGTAGAAGTATTATTTTTGAACTCCATTTTTTTCACCCGATTTTTTCCGACAAAAATATTGAAGCAACTACTGACTATTTGACATGATAAGAACGCTCACATGCATATACCTCACCATACTTTAATTTCTTATTGTGTTTTTAGATATGAAACCAAACTATTTTAAAGCTATTATGATATGATGAGAAATTAATCATATTTTTATTAAATGCTTTTTTAGATTTCAACATGTTATAAATTTATGTTTCAAAATAAAATAGGAATCATTATCAAAAGAGGCAAATTAACATAAGAAAAGTCGTATAAAAGAAAACTAACTTGGGCTAAAAATTTTGAAAATAAATATAGAAAACTTAACAAAAATAAACAAATGATGTTATAAGCTTTTTAGAAAAGTCCATCTAATATTTAAATTCAACAGATAGAGCATATCAAATCAGGATTATAACTAGAATTAAAATTAATATAAAAATCAAATTTAACAAACAAAAATTATTTGTATATTTGAAATTAATGTGATGTCTATGATACCTATTTGGAAAATCAACAACAAAAGAGCTTAATAAAAAAAATATAAGTCCTAAGTATATCAAACATACAATAAAGTATGTAAATTAAAATAAATAAAAAGTTACTATCAAAATATGTAAATTATCAAAAAAATGAAATTAAAAAAAAAAAATTGAAATTAGTTTCAAATAGTTCCTGATTTCTAAAGTATCAGTATCAACAATGAATAATTATCTAAAGTTGCAATAGGTTTACATGAGTTTCTAAACCAGAGATATTTTTAAATATACAATGATTAATACACTTGATGTTTCTGATTTAAAAACTAACAAAGAAAAATACTATAATAACTTTACACTCGATATTTAACAAGTAGTAATATGATTTCTATACATAGCCATTACTTATATCTGAATCAACATCAATAACACATTCTAAAATTCTATTTAAATAATAAAGTATGACATAGTTATGAATCAAACTCAAATTGCTATATGTAGATGAAATATTCAAATCAAAGCATGCATATTGCACATGAAAGATAAAAAACAGTGAAAAATAATGCAAAGTCTCCACACCACCGATCCTACAAGTTAAAAAACTAAAATTATCAAATATTAGACTGTAAAAAATAGATATCAATGAAAACTAAATAAAAATATAACATAAAACTCTTGGAAGACATGTTGGAGAAGGAAAAAAATGGTTTTGCATGATCATTGCAGCTTCCTAACAAAATTAAATGCGATTCAATGTG
This sequence comes from Thlaspi arvense, assembly GCA_911865555.2. NCBI lineage: Eukaryota > Viridiplantae > Streptophyta > Magnoliopsida > Brassicales > Brassicaceae > Thlaspi > Thlaspi arvense. Next base: position 49,850,144 of record OU466858.1, on the reverse strand, counting down.
AATTATGGATTATATATGCAATGGTACACAACATCAATAAGACTTTCAATAAAAAAAACTAAATATTAGAATACATAAACCTTCAAGAAAAAAAGAACTATAGAAATTTTATGAAAAACAAAAAATAATACTAAAATCTTAGCAAGAAAATCTTTCTCTAAATCAAATGTATATGTACGTCAAAGATGAATAATTTGATAGGTGTCATTAATATTATTTTACCTAATAGTTTTTAAAATTTATAAATAAAAATAGGAGAAAATTACACATTATATATTAAATTATCTTATATAAATGAAAATTTTTATAAATATATTATAATTTTAATAATTTTAAAGATAGTAGCTAAAAAAATTAAACCAAACTATTATTACAGACTCGCGCGTAACGCGAGTTATATACCTAGTCTTTTAATAATAAAAGTTGATGTTATATGCCTCTAAGGGTGTCCACATTGGATTTAAAAGATTCAATTCTATTGATACACATCATCATCATCTATAGTTAATTATATATTGTATATTAACATTAATAAATTTGTTTTTATTGTTGTAGGGAAAATTTCTAAATTTTAATTAATTTCAATTTTGTTGTTATTAGGAAAGTTTCTAAATTTTAAGTTAGTTATCAATAAGAAAAAGTTTAGAAATTAGATCTTATTTTTCTGTTAACAATAAAAAATAAATTAACATATAAATAAATTATAAAAAATCATATATATTGAACAAAATAATTAAAACTGTATTCAAGGTCATAATTAAACTAGTTAAAAATTTTAATCACGACAAATAATTAAATTCTGATCTGCTAACTTAAAATATATTAGTTGTGGTTCGTGTTGATGTCTTATACTGACGAGAGCGTCCACATAGAACGTAGAAACTCAATATGATTGGGCTATATTAACATTTTTTATTAAACATAAAAAATATTAAATATGATTAATAATTTGAATAAATTAAAACATGCAGAAATATAACATTATCATAGTAGAATAGATAATTAAGATAAAAAAGCTTAACTAACAAAACAGATCAAATAAAATTGTGTCAAAAACCCAAATATATAACGTTTGTCAAAATAAAATGAAAACTCATTGTCACAAAAGCTAAACTAACAAAAACAAATATATAAATCAATAACAAAGAAAGTTAAATTAAAAAAAAAAAATTTAACATATATATTTTAAATGAGTAATTTATTTAGAAAACAATATTCAGAATAAATTTTTATATAAACATATAAAATTATTTAAAACTATCAATACTACCAAAACAAAATTCATGTTAAATTAACAAAAAAAGTTATCTAAAACTTGATATTTAACCTAATTGTTTAGAAAATTTAACACAAAAATCTTAACTAACCAAAACATTATACTTTTTGCTAACTACTGAAGAAAGCAATATATAAAAAAATTTAACTAACAAAAAACAAACCATAAATTATTTCTTACAACATGTCAATACAATTAAAATGAAATTTCAAATCAAAAAAGTTAAGTTAACAAAAAAAAAAGAAGATATGAACTTGATATCTATGCTATTTATTTAACAAAATCAGTAAAAACAAAATAAATAAGAGAATAAAAAAAACTAAAGTAATACTTAAAAACTTAATTAACAAAAAGAATATAAATATTCAAGCTAATTATTTAAGATATCAATATTAAGAAATTAATTAACAAAAAAAATAAAACGAAAAAATAAGTTTTACAAAATATGAAAGTTAAAAACAAAATCACCTAAAAATATATTGACTTGATATTTGACTAAATACTTAAGAAATCAATATAAATTTTTTAAAACTATTATGTCTTCAAAATATCAATATTTCTAAAACAATTGTGTGTTAAAATAAAACAGAAATCAATATCAAGAGAGGTAAATTATCAAAGAAAAAATAGTATAAAGTAAAATTGGCTTGACTAACATAAAAAATTAACTAAAAAAAGCAAATAATGATATATACTTTTGAGAGAAGTCCACATAAAATTTAGAATAACCAGTTATAGTATTTTAGTTAAAATAAAAATTAATATAAAAATAAATTTAACAAAGAAAAAATATTTATGTAAAAGAGATTAAATTGATATATATGCTACCTATTTGAAAATATCAATAACAAAATAGATTAGTTAAATATATATATATATCTTTTAATTATATCAAACATGCAAAAAATTAGATAAGTAAAATAAAATATAAAATTACCATAAAAAGATATGTAAAATAACAAAAAGAACAAGATCTAAGAAGAAAAATAGTTTAAAATTTAGTTTCAGAAAATTCATGATTTCTAAAATATTGGCATTGACTATGAATAATTATATAAAGTTATAGTAGGTTATACAAGTTTCTCAATCAAACATATTATTTAAATTTACAAATACTAATAGCTTGGATGCGCCTGGTTTAAAAATTAACAAAAAAAAAACTACACAAATAACTTTACATTCAAAATATAACAAGTAATAAATTCTGATTTTTTATACATAGTTACTTCTTATAATTTAGCCAACATGAACAACACATGAGTAACACTTTCTAAAATTTCATTTAAATAATAAAGTATGACAAAGTTATGAATCAAATTCTAATTGGAATATATCTAGATAAACTATTCAAATCAAAACATGAATAAAACACACAAACGATAAAAAACAATGATAATGTGAAGACTTCACAACATCTTACATGTTTAAAAAAAATTATCAAATAGTTGACTGCAAATGAAACAGATCTTATAAACTGAATAGAGATATAACCTAAAATTTGTAGAAAGTCTGGTGGAGAAGCAAGAAGCAGTTTTACACGATTGTTGTAGTATCCTAACAAAAGTAAATTTGAATCAACATGAATCATATATTATATATGCATATGTACACAACATCAGTAAGATATTTAGTCAAAAACTAAATATTTAAATATATAAACCTTAAAAAAGAAGAACTATAGAAATCTCAAGGACACAAAACAAAACACCAAAAATTTAGTAAATAAATCATTTTCTAAATCAAACGTATCCACGTCGAGGTTAGATAATTTGTTAGGTGTCATTACTATGATTTTACTTAATAAGATTTATAATTTTATAAACAAAAAATAGAAAAATATTATATGTTATATTTTAATTTTTTATATATAAAAAGTTTATTTAAATATATTATAGTTTTGATAATTTAAAAAGATATTAACAAAAAAAATTAACCAAATTATTAATACAGACTCGTGCGTAGCGTGACTTAAAAGCCTAATATAAATAATAAGTGGATCTCTGAAAATTTGAGAGACTTTCTCCAGAGTCTTTTATATTTTGAGAACTCTATTTATTATTTATATTATTAGTTTTTTATTGTTTTGTAAGAGGTTATATGAGATCTTGCAATGTCTAATCCCCTATATATTAAAAGAGAAGCATTTTTAAAGAGAAACCTTAAATTTGTAGAATATTACAATGGTGCCATTTTGATGATGTGTCAACCTCATATTCATTCTCAGCTATTTTTTTAAAAAAGACTTAGATTACTAGACTAATTACATGATATGCCATTGTATATTTTAGGTTCATAAATATGTTATATTTTATTTTCTAAAATGAATTCAAAGGCAATAATATTAGAATTAATAATTTAATAAAATAAAATTTATTTAATACTAAATATAATATACACGAAATTTATTATATAATATTTTTATAATACTATCCATATATTTTTTATTATAAATTTATAATAAAATATATAATATTTTTTTAATATTTACTATTTTTATCATTCATAGTAAAATATATAATACTTATTTATGCTTACTACTTTTAAAAAAAATATTTTTATTGATTATTTATAAAACAAAATTCTTATAAAAACAACTGAAAAATTAAAAAATAATATTTTATTTTTCTCAAATTCATAACAAATATATAACACTTTACTAATGTTTACTAATTTTATTAGAAAATATGTTTATTAATTATTTATTAAAAATATTTTTATAAATACGACATAATAATTAAAAATAATATTTTATTTTTCTCAAAAATATGTTTATTAATTGTTTACTAAAAATATTTTTATAAATACAACAGAATAATTAAAGATAATATTTTATTTTCTCAAAAATCAATCAGAACAAATAAAAGAAAATCATAATGATTTTATTCGCATATTGTTATAATTATAGCATGCATGAAAATAACTGTAAAAACATATATAATATCTTTTAACAATTCATAATAATATATACAAAATATAAATTAAAAATATATGTTATTTTTATCACAAACATCAATTAAAAAGAAAATGATGAATTTTCAAAATTATTATGATATATATTATTTAATATTCAGATTTACTATATAAGGAAATATGATATATTTCATTATGATTTAATTTATATATGATTTTTATATGACAAATATGGTATATAGCATTATTGCTTACTTTTTTTGGCAAGAGATCATAATATGATAATATCAATATTAATTATTATTTTTTTAATTAATGTTTGATTTAACATATATAGTATCAAATTTTCATCAAGATTTGTTCATGTTTTTTTTCTTAGTTTGTCTGTTTTAAATCAATCAATTTAATTACTGTGAAAATTCTATAAATTGATAATATTGTAATTTCAATATTTTTTTAATTTATAAAATTATCGGTTTAAAACTAAATAAATTATTTATTAATAATTAATTAAAAATTATATTTGTTTTAAAAGTTAGTAATATCTTTAAATACTTCACTTTTAAATTGTAGATAAACCATAATATTATTTCAATTTAAAAAAAACAAATCATTATATATTCATATTTTAGTAAACTATCATAGTTATATTTTTATATAAGATTATTTTATGGTAATTATTAATTTATGATATTAATAGACCATATATTTATATATATATTTTTTAAAAAAATATTATCTTATCGATTTCTATCATATTTTGAATAAGTCCAATTTAGGACTTAGAAAATGTTTTAATTTATTTAACTAATAATATTAATAGATAAGTAACAAACTATTTAACTAATAGTATTTAATTATTTAAGAGTCAAAATTAATTAAATATGTACATAAATTATATATCTAAATCTTGGACATTGGTGAAAATAATGAATAATATCATCAATTATATGATATTGAAAATCTGTATGGTAATTTCATATTTTTTAACCATCTATATCATGTGTTATGCATGTTACTTAATTTTTAAATTAATATACATTACTATTATATTATCTTTGTATAATATTATATTAAATTTATATTAATTTAATTATATTATATTATATGATTTTAAAATTATATTAAATATAAATAAATAATAATTATTTTACTCTGCACAGGATGCAGGTTATTACCTAGTATATTGGTATTACGGAATTTATTTTCTACAAAAACTTGTGAAAAAAAGTCACTAGTACAGTGTATTTGTTTTGTTTAGGAAAATTTCCTAAATTGTATTTTTCCTGTTCGATCTGCCAACCACCTACTACACCTGACTTGTCTGCATTAACATTGGAATCTCAGAAAAGCGTACTATAAATAAAAAATTTCTCACTTCTTTCTTCACTCTCGTTCGATCTCTCTTGGTCTTCTCCGCCCCTCTCCGCTTCACTCCGATCTCTCCTCTCTTCAGGATTCATGGCTTCCATGGCTGCTGTATCTACTTCCCTCCAGGCTCGTCCTCGCCAAATGGTCTCTCTCTCTCTTCTTCTTTCCTTCTCCACCAATCTCGAATCTCCAGTCTTTTCTTTGCCGCGTTACATCTCATCTCGCTATAGATCTGATTATTTTCTTACTTTTCTTTCCTTCGCCTCTGTGATAGATCTCGATCCAGCTTTTTATCTTCTTCAATGGTAGATCTTATTGACGGAATCGTTTGCTCAGATCTTATTGTTGGAATGGCTCTATAATTTTAGTTAGTTAATTTGTTATTCATGAGCTTTTTATCTCGTCGATCTGATGAATAATTTGTTTATTTCTCTTATATCTGAATTTGCTTAAACTCTCTAACTTTTCGGGAGGAACAAGTTGAACGCTGTTAACATGGAGGATAAGTTCTTATATTGGTTTAGCTGCTACCATAAAGGATCAGTTCTACATAAATTTTCTTGCTTCTATTGGATTTCACTGGTTTTGCTATTTTGGTTATCTTATTACATCACAAAGGATTAGTTCTTATATAGATTTTGTTGCTTCTGTTGAGTTTCACTGGTTTTTCAAAAAAAAAAACGAGAAGCTTGTTTGATATTTTGGTTATGTTATTACATCTCAAGACCTCTTTCGTTTGTTTGCAGTGTAAATGATTTGCTTTTCATTTGGAGTTTTAACTTCTACTGGTTGATTGTTTTTCTGAATATGATTGCAGGCGGTTGCGGTTAATCATCAAGTTAGATGCTTTAGCCAGGGAAGAAGAAACAATCTTTCTTTTACACTTCGCCCGCGTCCTAGCCGCTTGAGTGTTTCTTGCGCTGTAACTCTCCTTCTTCTCCCATTTGATGTTTCAATACACGAAATCTAGTTACAGAAAATGATAATAGAGGGTACTGTCGTATTGGTTTGCGAATCTAATTAACCTCTCGAGCCAATGTGATTGTGTATATGATTATATTTATACTGAATTGTTTGTTTTCTTTATTATGATGTTTCCAACTTCCAAGTCACTTGTACATTCCACACTCAAAATGTAGTTACAGAAAATGACTGTTATATAATAGTAGTTACAGCCAATTAAACATCTGCAACAACGGATTTTGTTTGTGATTATGATATTTGGTAGGAAATAATATTAGACGTACCATGTTGCTATTTTGGTGGATTGCTTGATATGGTTGCAGATGACAATATAGATTTATTCTCCTTTAATTGCTGGTAAACAGGCAAACCCCGATACCGTGGACAAGGTGTGTAAAGTTGTCATAAAGCAACTCGCACTTAAAGAGGGTGACAAAGTTACGGCTGCAACCAAGTTTACTGATCTCGGTGCTGATTCTCTTGACACGGTAACTAAAAACCTTCTCATGTGTAATATCCATTGACTCATTGAATTTAACTCTTGTAATGCATTGTTTAGTGGACTAACTGATGCATACTTAATTAATCCCCCTTGAAACCACCAACGAGAAACGAAGACTGTGTCCTGTTTTCAAGCTCATATAGTTTAGATTGTAAGTTTATGAAGGTTTCCTATATACCTGTTTATCGTTTGTAAAACATCAATTGGAAATATAGCAGCCACAGATTTTGTGTTTATATTATGTTATTGAAATGCACATACCCATGACTCTTGTGTTTTGGTTTCAGGTTGAGATTGTGATGGGCCTTGAGGAAGCGTTTGGGATTCAAATGGTGGAGGAGAAAGCACAGGCTATCACGACGGTTGAGGAAGCAGCTGAGCATATTGAGGAGCTCTTGATGCACAAGGCTAAGTAGAAATCATTATCACATAACCAAAAATGGAAAAAAGCAAAACCCAAACCGGTATCTTGTTGTTTGGTTGGCTAGAGACCAAATTTCGTCTGTTTGAGATTTTTATGTTATTTTGGTCAAGTTATTACATGGCTTTGTATTTGACTTCTCTCTTTCTTCTTAAAACATTTTAGTTCCATCCTCCAGAAAAAGTTATCTAGTCCCCCTTTATATTGTTGAAAAAAAAATCATGAGTAATTTACGAATAAAGATACTTTCTTAAGTTTGTTTACGGCTGTAGTACTTTACATGTATGTGTTTTAGTAATGTGACTTACCAGTTTTACTCTTAATAAATCTAAGAGATGTCAAGAAATGTATGTGATAATATTGGGAGAGGGATTTATGTAGAATTTAAGAATTTGTAAAGCTGAGAGATTTTAAAATTTTTTAGTGGATTTATATGGATTCCTAGAATATATTGCTATGAATTCTTATTGATGGTTTATAATTCGCGCTACGATTAGTTCAGTTCTTTTAAAAGTATTATCTTTTAAATTATCAAAACGATAATATATTTATTAAAATTTATTTTATATAAAATAATTTAAAATATAATGTGTACTTTTCTCCTATTTTTATTTATACTATTTTAAATTTCCTATTATAATTTTTTTCTTTAAAGTTTATGTGCTTAAAGATTTAATTTTTTATCGAATGTCTTATTGATGTTGTGTACATTGCATATATAATTCATTATTAATGTTATTAGAAATTTGTAAACCTTCTTTATAGTTTCCATTGACCTTTAGTCACCTACGACAATATTATTTTTCCTCTGTCTCTCAATATTCCCATGTTATTCCCATGGTTTCCATAGGCACTCCTTAATTTCAAATTAATTTTGTTTTATTATTTTTTTTAACTTTACATCTTTTAATAGTAATGTTATATTTTATTTTAATTTATACAATTTTTTGTATACTTGATATACTTATGACTTATTTTTATTTTATTAAACTCTTTTATTATTGATTTTTAAAATATGTAGCATATACATCAAGTTAATTTCTTTTATACGAATGTTTTTTTGTTAAATTTTATATTTTTTATTAATTTTCAAGTTAATTTCTTTCTTTTAGATATTAAGATAATTTTCTTTTATGATATTGATTTTTGTTTTGTTAGTTTAACTCTTTTGACATTAAATTTCCATTTAAATTGGAGAGATACTATATTTTAGTTTTTTTTAACATAATTTTTTTTCTATTTGCTACTTAAGATTTTTCCATCTATGAAACGAAATTAATGTTATATTGTTTTTTTTTTAATTAATTTATAAGTTAGAAATTTTCTTAATCTATATTATAATTTTTAGCTTTTAAATTAATTTTTTTAGATTAACTATTGTGAATTAAATTTTTATTTAATTTTGAAGGATACTATATTTTGGTTTTTTTAACATTAATTTCTTTTGTATTTGTTACTTAAATTTTTTATTTTGATTTTTTCCATATATAAAACGAAATTAATGTTTTTAAAAAGAAAAATTAACTTTTAAAAGTTTTAATCAAATTTAACATTTTTGTGTTTGATGGAATACACTCATGTGAACCAATCATATTGAGTTTCTTCTTCTTAATCATACTTAACATTTTTATGTTTGATGAAAAAACGTTGATGTGGACCAATCAAATCGAGTTTTTTAATCCCATGTGGACGCCCTCAATGCACTATGCCTTCAATTTTTATATATTATATGATTGTTGATTTTCATTGACTTTTAAGGTAATATATATTATGTATATGCTTTAGAAAATTTCCAAATAAGTCATTTAACGTGATATATATAATATATATAATGACATGTTCTTCCTCATCGGCCTATTGCTCTTTCATTTTGTTCTTCAATCAAGCAAAAAAACAGGTAATTCTTTTGTTTTTATCATTAATTTATGTTTTATACTTGGTGTTTTATTTATGTTCATATGATTGTTCTCTACTCTACATATATTATTTTATGTTTTGTAAATTTGTGTATTATTTTTAAGTTTGATTTTTTTGTTTTTCTGTGTTTTTGAGTTTGATATTTTATGTTTGCATAATCTTGAAAATAGTTGTTAGATATTACATTGTTCTTATACTAACTATGATTAGTTTTTGAAAAAAATAGAATGGGTGATACTCAACTCAAAAAAAAAAAAATCAATATAATCAATGGAATCCAGAAGAAACAAAAGTATTGGTTGAGTTACTTGTGGAAGGAATTAAGCGTGGATAGCGTGATTCTTGTGGTTTGATTACCAAGTTAACCATGGAAAATAAAATACTACCAGTCCTCAATGAAAGACTTGGATGCCAAAAAACATATACAAAATATCAAAGCAGAATAAAGTATTTGAAAGTCCAATACCAAATTTATTTGGATCTTCAACGTAACAGCTCTGGGTTCGGATGGGATTCTGAGACAAAAAAGTTTACAGCTTCTAAAGAAGTATGGAGTGGATATTAAAAGGTATGTCTTTTTTTACATAAAGTTTTATAATACAAAAAATCGTGATTGTATGCTTAATCTATTTATTTTGTAATGGAATTTGACAGGCACATCCAAACCACAAATATATGCGATACGACTCTCATGATATGTTTGAAGATCTTCAAATTGTATTTGATGGTGCAACCGCCAATGATAGTAAGTCAGTTGGATTGGGTGATACTACTGATGCACCTACTTGCAGAGTTGGTGATGACCAAGTGAAAGAAACCTTGGTTTTTTGCGAGAGTGGCGATGATGGTAATGATGCATCACCTTTTTTAGACAAAAACCTAAAAAGGTCATGTCGAGAAATTTATCCCAAGAAAGAGATCTAGAACTAAAGCATGCAACAATTTAAAGGAGCTGAAGAGTGATAACAATGATTCTGTGGTCACAATGAGCAACAAGATCATTAGTATCATACAACAAAGAGAAGAAAGACAACAAAAGGAAGCTGAGCGAAGAGAAGCTGAGAAAAAGAAAAACAGTGTTTGGGATGCTATGAAAGAGATCACTAATTTGGATGAACATACCAAATTCAAAGCTGTTATCCTTATCTATTCCTTAGGAATGAAAGATGTCTTTGCCGATATGTTTCCAGAGGAACGCTATGGTTGGATCCAAGCCAATATTAGCTCCAAGTGATCTTCGCTTTAGTTATACACTTGATCTTTGTTTTGATTTTTCAGTTTTCTTTTTGATGATGTTTCAGTTTCTTTTGAGATAATTTGATATTTATGCCTAAACATTTCTGGTTTTGGATTAATATTTATGCGTTAACATTTCTCATAATACTATAGTTCACGTTAATCAATTTTTATAGTTATTTACTTTTGCATTGTTCATGTCATATTGTGGCTTTTGTACTATAGTCCACGTTAGTTTTTAGAATCATTTCTGAGTTTCTGTTTCGTGCTTTAGCAGTAGTTGTTTTACACTTTTATGTATGACATTGAAGATATTTTCTGCATTGATACTATAAATGTTTGGTTTGGATAGTGTTGACTTGGTTGATTGTGTTCCAACTTGCAGGTGTGGACCAAGGATGAGACGGATCGTTTTCTATTATCACGGACTGTAGAGTATTTACATGTAGTGGTATGGTTGGACTCTTATATTCATATATTTCTTCATAGCTAACTAAGAAGGAATCTTCTGTTCATATATTTGTCCATCTATCTTCGTCATGTTATCTAAAGAGAACTTCCTCGTGGTCCTTTTAAGTATTCTTATAGTAATAGAGTTATATTCTTGTAGATATCTTATCATGGAAAATGCCCGTGAAGAAGAAGCAGTCCAAATAGAAGATGACGAATCAGATTTGGACATTATGCTATTAATTGACACAATATCAAGAATGCCATCAACCTTGGAAAAGAGGATCAATGGACATGATGGCCTAGCCAAAGGTAAAGGAGAGACGATCTCCCATGGAGAACATATCATGAATAAAGGAGAGACTATCTTTCATGATTTGTTTTTTCTAGACCTCAATCCCTCCGTACATTCAAACTTAGCCAGGACTTGGAGAGCATACTCAACTCTTCTAGAGTTCACCTCGAAGAAGAATCAGTTCAAAAGGAGTTTATATGAAGAAGATATTGAAGATACAAGTTGGCAGATCTTCAATGAACCCGCTGGATACATGCGACCAGTAATAAAATCATTCCCACCAAACGACGACGAATCAAGCAACAAAACTGGATGTTTTGGAAACTTAACTCATCAGATAACCGCGGCGAATTGGATTCATACCAAACAGAGTTCAAACGAAGGAGTTATTCATGTTCAAAATCGGGTGAACTGGAGCTTACCCATATTGGACATACGAGCGGTCATTGGAGGTTTCCCACCATACCAGGAGGAATTAAGCTACGAACCGACTTGTTATGAAATCTTGATTCATCAGAGGACCAGGGAGAATTGGATTCACATCATTATCGGTTCTGATGTCAAAGATATTGAGTTTCTAAACCGGAGAATGCCACACTTGCCTTATTTGGAGTCTACCGAGTTTGAGAGAGTGCAAACATATCTTTGGCGACCAGGAGATAATCTCAATCATCTAGAAGACTCGAAAGTCGTCCTTAGCTGCACCAGAACTCAGAGGATCAGGTGGATTCTCTTGCTTGAATACTTTCCTTTCTCGGATGCATTCACACTTGGAATAGATATTCAGCAACGGCCCCTTCCCAATAATCTTGGCTGCGATTTGAAGACTTATTCAAGTAACCATAACCTTCCCAAGACGCCTAACATCTACCCCAAGCTGACCAGATACAAGCAAAGCCACGAGTTCCCTTATTTGGTCAAGTATTCAAGTCCCCAACAGCTAGATTTTTAAGACCACATCTTTTCATTAATTCTTTCTTTGTTTAATGTTTTAGAACGTTAGACTAGCTTTACTTTGGAGCATATATAAGCTCATTTCGTCATTTGTAAAAATCACCTTTCAATCAACCAAGAAAATATAAAGTTTGTTTTTATTTTTATTCAAAGAGTGTCTTTGTTTAAATTCTTGTCTTTAGATTCATTTGAGTGATTCATTTGTTTCTATTGATTCTTGGAATAGAAGTATTTGTGAGATTCAAGCAAGTCTAGTTCCAAAGGCTAGGTGAGTCAGTCATCCAAGGATTAAGAGAGTCAATCAAATTTCTACCACCATTGCTACCTTCAACCACTTCTGCCAATCAGCTTGTTGATCAGTTCTTGGTCACCTTTGTCCTAAGGTTGTGGAGTGATTCTCAAGCTTGTGTCATTTGGTATCAGAGCTAAAAGCTCCTACTTCCTATCTTTTTATTGTTTTGTTTTCAATTCAGTTTTTGTTTTATAAAAGGAAAATACAAAAAAAAAAGTTTTCATTTTCGTTCTTTGAGTTTTATAAAATTCTAAAACAAAAAAAAAAGTTTTAATTTTTGTTTTGTTATTTTCATTTTATAAAATTTAAAAAAACAAAAAAAAAGATTTTTTTTTTATTTGTTACTGATTTTGTTATATATACTTTTAAAAAAAAAGAAAAAAAAACTGATTTTAGTTTTGAGGACAAAACCTTTTGAAGAGTGAGAGAATGATACAATCCTAAAAATCAAGTCCTTGAGCTACACAATACTACACCTACCAAGACGCTACAATATGCATATATGGTTATTATTTTCCAAAGTGTTCATGTTGTCCACCAAAAGAGCATTCATACTTAGCAAGGAGATAATTCGTTTTCTAATAAGACGTAGAAGAGTGGTGCATGCTTTTACACGTGCATGGTCATAAAAGGAAGGAAGAGAATGACATAATATTACACTCCATTACTCACGTCTATCTTCCGGAAATTTGGAGAAGCAATCATCCGATGATCACCTCTTCATGATTGATTTAGTCATTATTAATTAAATATAGTACTTATTAATTTTCCTTTCATGTTTACACTAGAGTTGTATAAATATTTTATTTTTCATTGTAAAGAATATATACAGATTTTTGGAATTAAAAGAGAATTCTCTCTAAAGCTTGCTTTCTTTTGTTTATCTAAGTTAGATGGATTTCTTTTCTTAGTAAACTTTTGATCTGTCTCTTGTATGTGATTTCTTGAGGCTAGATTTGTGAATTTATCACATGGGCTTTCACACCTTTGAGTGGCGTTCTTCGATCCATCATTCATCAATTCGTTTATCATCTTCTGATCTTGCAAATAGAGTTGTACGGCTCTTTGTTTGATCCCATACTCGATCCACTTCACTTCACCAGCCATCACTTGACTTGAGCCGAAAGAGTTGAACAGCCAGCGGTTCTAGTTCCATCAGCCATCACAGATCCCCCACTTGGATCTTGCATCATTAATGTTGGGCAATATAGCTAGAGCTACTGTGAAAGATGCCAATCGTATTGAATGCCCTCTTCGTCGACCGATTACTAACATTGGCTATGCTTACATTCAAAGGGCTCTCAAGGAGGAACCTGAGCACTTTCGATCGCTATATCGTATGTATCCAACATCATTTGAGAAGCTATGTGATCTTATTAGAACCAAGACATCTCTAAAAGACACCCGCAACATATGCGTTGAAGAAATGGTGGCTACGTTTCTTCTCACCATTGGTCAAAGTTCAAAATATTGTTATACAATAGACACATTTAAGAGATCAGTATTTGCGACTAGCGAGAATTTTCATAAGGTTCTAAAAGCTTTAAATACCATGGCGCCAGATTTAATGGCGAGACCTGGAGTCACAACATGTGCAAAGATAAGAGAGAGCACAAGATTTTATCCCTATTTTAAGGTACACAATCATGATTTTTGTCTCAAGCATTGATATGTTTTCTTTACCTATTTTTTATTTTAGAGTTCAATTTTTATCATTATGGGATTGATCGGAGCTATTGATGGCACACATATTTTTGCAATGATACCAAAATGTGATGTGGCTAGCTATCGTAATCGTAAAGGATTTGTATCACAAAATGTTCTTGCTGCTTGCAACTTTGATCCACAGTTTATGTATGTTCTTAGTGAAGGGGAAAGTTCAGCTCATGATTCTAAAATATTAAATGATGCTTTAACAAGGAGCACTTCCAGATTAAAAGTTTCATAAGGTATATAGTTCATATAGAAATTACAAGACGTTTTTATTATATATAATTGACTTGGATCATTTGTTCACAATTTTCAGGAAAATTTTATCTTGAAGATTGTGGATTTGCAAATCGTCATAACTTCCTAGCACCATTCAGAAGTACTCGGTATCACCTACAAGAATTTATAGGTGAAGGTCATGATCCTGCAAACCAAAATGAGTTATTCAACCTACGACATGAATCTTTGAGAAACGTAATCGAGAGAATATTTGGTATCTTCAAATCTCGGTTTCTAATTTTCAAATCTCCACCTCCTTTCTCTTTTAAAACACAAGCAGAGTTGGTTTCAGCTTGTGCTGGATTACATAATTTTTTACGGCAACAATGCCGATCAGATGCTATTCCTGAAGAAGTGGCCAACGTAGACAATGAAGAAGATACTGATTCTGAAGAAAATGGAAATATAGGCATCCTTGTTACTCAGCAAAGAGAGTATGCTAATAATTGGAGAAATGATAGCTTCTAAAATGTGGGCAGATGCTGTGGGAACTGGAAGTCAACGTTGATGGTGAGAATGATTTTTCTTTTGGTTCGAAACTGTCCTGGTATTAATTTTTCTTTTGGTTCGAAACTGTCATGGTATTAATTTTTCTTTTGGTTCGAAACTGTCATGTTTTACATTTAACAATGCTTTGATTTGAAACTGTTATGCTTTGGTTTGAAACTGTTATGTTATAGCTATCAATCGATGCAATTATCATTATTTGGGTGTTTTTTTTTTCTTTGTATGTATGAATTTCAAAAATCTCAGGTATATAGCTGATATTTTGAAAGCTGAGTCTTATGAGTAAAACTGCATAAAATCCATGTTCTAATAATGTTAGATTTTAATACAATTAAAAAATCAATGATAGTTAGATTTTTTGAATAACAAAGGATTTTGGGTGGAATTTAAAAGTCTTTAAACCAATAACAATGGATTTAACTAAGATTTGAAGAATCTAGAAACCAATAATGATTGAATCTCAAAATTCTCAAATTCTACATAAATCACTCTCCCAATAACCCCCCCTTAGACCATGAGCATATATGGTCTCTTCAATAGTTTCTCAAAAAAATAATAATAAACTAGGTAATTGATACACTCTTGTGACTCAATTCCTTTTGAATGTAAAAATCAGATCATTGTGGCATACAGAGTTATTAATCTTTAATGGGACTAGTATAGAGGAGATGCAGAAGATTTGCTTAGAGAAACCTAAAATTGGGGTTTTAACAGACTAATACTAAGGGTTCAAACAAATGCAAACATAAGAACAAGTAACCAAACTAAAAGCAAACTCAAGCAAGAGACTTAAACTCAACTGAACTCAAGAACATAGTACTAAAACAGAACAAGGTTCTAAGATGGGGGAAGTGACACTAGGATGATTTCAATGGTTATTCATGATGCAACAAACAACAAAGATAAGCTATTTCTTATGCAAAGAACATCAATACTAGACTAATTCAATCCCTTGACAATAATCGTTTTACCAATCACAAATCCTAACTCATTTCCAATTGTGGAATCATAACTAACAAACATTAAGAATCAGTTTTACAAAGCATAATAAACATTTTAAACATTTAATCCCTTAGGCTAAGAATGCAAATCATTTAATCAGCTCACTCAGACATTTCATCAAACACTTGCGATGCAGAGAAATCCTATGATCTAGAATACCTTTCTCAAGGCTAATCTAGCATTAAAAACACTAATCAAGCAAGTAAATGGAAGAATTAACATCAAAACATCACAAATCAACCATCTAATCATCCCATCTCAAAATCTTAAAAAACTACTCACTAATTATCATTGAAACCATAAGAACAAGATCAAGCATGATTAGAGAAGGATAAATAATAAAAGACAAATGCAAATACTTAATTAAAATGATCTAAGATCAACAAAATTCTCAAAGAGATTACAAAAGGAAGAGTTTTCTTTTTGGAACTGATAAAACTTGGATAAAAGAACGATAGCCCAAATATTTTTAGGTTAGAGCTATTTATAGGAAAGGAGAGTAAATGAAAAATTCAACAAAAATTCAACACTCGGACTGGTCTATACCGAGGAAAGACTGAGTTGTTATGTCGGTATGTTCTCCTCGGTGCGTTTTGATGCTTGTACGAGACGTGTTGGTAGAATCGCCGTATCTCTTCAACCACTGACCAGAATGATTTGATTCTAACTCTATTGGAAAGCTAACTCGATTCTCTTCAATTTATATGAAGGACACTGAGGCTGAATCTCACTAGAAGAACTCCGTTCGGGTCGATCAATCGGGCGGTATGGCTGCATCGTAGAGGGAGAAGGTGTTCTCCTCGGTATGGGTGTACCGAGGAGAATCATCGGTGTATGACCAGGCATTCATCGGTATGAATCACCAGCACATCGGTGTACAGCAGGCATTTCCTCGGTATGAATCGTACCGTGGAGAGACATAGTTGTTCTCCACGGTACACTTCGGAGGTGCAGTTTCAAAACGGGCTGTCTATGGCGTCTTCTTGAAATCGCCGTATCTCTTGAAATCCGGGTCCGTATGACTTGATTTCACCACCATTGGAAAGCTCACTGGATCCTCTACAAATTTGATGAAGGATGAAGAGGCTGAATCTAAGTGAAAGGCCTTCGTCCGGATCTATACATTTCGCACATCCAGTTGCACCGTGCAGAGAAAATGTGTTCACTACGGTTCACCTCCACAGTATGAGTCTTGGACGAGTTTTTCCAATGCTTTCAGCTCAGTTCTTCTGGTCCACACCATTCAACATCTTCCACTAAGTCTCTTTAGCTCCAAAGACACCTGAAATAGACTTAAAACAAGATAAAATATGCAATGCTTATCCTAAACGCAAACTAAGTCTAATTTAGATGGATGGAAGATACTTTGGACAATCTAGATGATGAAATGGTATGGAAATTATACTAAATGAAGTCTAATATGATGCAATAATGCAAGTTATCAGTAATAATCCGCACTATATGCAGGGTGAAATAATTAAAATTTATTTACATTAATATAATTTTAAAATCATATAATTGATTTTATTTGTGTTTATATAATATTATGCTATAATATTAACAATAGATGTAACATTGACAACATAATATAGAAAAAATACTATGCAATTTGCAAATAATACAGCTGGGTAAAAATTTTGAAATCCTCATATAGATTTTCTATACCATGTGATTGATGACATGATTCAACATTTTTACCAATGCTCAAGCTTTGGGTATACAATACTTGTGTACAATTTTTTTTTTTACACTGGAAAAATATATGTTTGTTATTGCATCCAGATAATGTATTTAGATACAAATGATCAGAGATTATTTTTTTAAACTCTATCAATTCACCATGTGGATTTTGCATTTGGATTCAAAATCAATTATATCTTAAAAATTTGGATATTTGAAATACCAAGAAAAATAGAGTTTGAATGAAACATTTACATCATCTGAATAATCAAAAGACCAAAATACTCTTTAGTATGATATAAACCATAAATTTAACTTTTCTTGTAAAAATATAAGATTGAGGTTTTCTATTGAAATCATAAAATCGTATTTTCCCGTTGAAAAGATAAAATCACGTTTTTCTCTAAAAACGGGATCTCTCATCAAAACTTTGAAATAGCATTTTCCACCAAAAGCAGAAATTTTTTCTGTTAAAATTGCATACCTGTATTTTTCTACAAAAACCGAAGTCATGTTTTTCCCAAAAACACCATAAAACTATGTTTTACAGCCAAATTTCTAAAATCACGTGTTTCTACCAAACATGCAAAATCACATTTTCCCGCCAAATCCGTAAAACTACATTTTCTGGTAAACCCATAAATCTGCATTTTCCCGCCAAAATCGTGTTTCCTACCAAATCTGCAAAATTATGATTTCCTGCAAACCCCGTGAAACTAATTTTTCATGAAAACCTCGTGAAACTATATTTTTCCATCAAACATCAATAAACCCTGCTTTTCCTGCCAAATTCGCAAAACCGCGTCTTCTCACAAAATCTGCAAAAATCATATTTTTTCGTAAACCTCGTAAGATTACAGTTTCCGCCTAACCGGCAAAATTGTGTTTTCGTCAAATCCACAAAACTGTGTTTTCTGTAAAACTTTTAACATTGTATTTTCTCTTAAATCCCGTAATACTACATTTTTCACTAGACCCGATAAACCGTATTTTCTCACCAAATCTGTAAAATCGTGTTTTCCGTAAAATTTTTATAATTGCATTTTCCGCCAAAACTTGTAAATCTGTAAAATCTGCCAAAACTAATAATCATATTTTCCATCAATATCATAAAACCATCTTTAATTGCCAAATTTCCGAAATAGCGTTTTCAAATCGTGTGTGCCAAAATCCTAAAATTGCTATTTTCGCTAAAATTGTAAAATCGTTTTGAGTATAGCTAGAAAAAGTTCAATTTAAAAATATATACTTTTGATGTTTTGAGATTTTTTGCATCCATATTTTTTCATAAATTTAAAAACAAACAATGTTTTATCTGGATATTGGAATATAAAAGCTAGTTAAAAATAAATGTCTAAATGATGCATTAGAAAGTTGAAATTAGAAAAGTATCTATTATATAGTTGTGACACATCATAATAATGACACTACTGTAAATACTTACAAAATTAAAATTATTTTCTAAAAATGCTTCTCAATTAATATATAGAGGATATTGTTTCAATTTAGCATTTATTAAATTCAATGATTGATTGGTAAACAGTTCTTCAATTTTTAATTGAGTAATATTTACTATATGTGGTAGATTGAATTAGAAATAAATATAATAAACTCCAAATTTAATATCATATTATTAATTGAAAAGAAAATTGGATTGTGGTTGAGAGTTATAATAGTTGAGAACTATTTGCCCCTTATATAAAAAGACTTTATTTACCCTTAATGAAATTAACAAATTAATATAATCTAACTTTTAATTAATTTTCATTTTTTCTGAAATCTGAATTTCTAAATCCGAGTTTATATCATAAAATATTCAGTTTACTAAAAAAGTAACTAGCATAAATTACAAAAATTGGTCATACTTATTTTTTTTAACTAATTTTAATTTGATTGTTTAAGTTGCTAATATTTTTTACTAACCTAATTGATTTATGCAGTCACAAGTAAAACTCTGAATTTATTAAATCTTTTTAAAATTATATATATTAATCAATGTTAAGTTGATATGAAATAAGGATTCTTTGGTTTTGGTCATTTTAGATTACTATTTATTTTTTAATACAAACTTTGAATATCATTAATCTTAATCTGCCAATTTACACCAAAAAAAGAGAATTATTTATCGTGTTTGATAAATGGAACAAAACAATAAAGTATACATATAAGTTTTTATCGGATAATATAAAAGATATTAGAAAATAAGATATAAATAATATATTTTACTTTGTCACAAAAAAATAATATACTAATAAGAATTGTATTTTTTTAAATATATTAATTTTGGTTTCGAATAATTATAAAATCTGATTTTTTATATATAAATAAATTAATTTTATTATTTTTAAAAAAATTAATCAAATCCCGAACAAGGTGCAGGGAAATATCTTAGTAGTATTTTATAGTAATAGTATAATTGTTTGAATTCATATATTGTATGTGAAATAATTGAATAATTGAATTATTTATTATTTGATTTTTATTTAATTATTTTAGAAGTCTAATTTGGACATTATAATTTCCAAAAGTAAAAAAAAAAATAAAGAATATTAGTTAAAGACTATTACAATATGGTATTTATTCGGTATTTAGTTCTTAATTTTATTAGAGTGAATTTATAATAGTTTTTAAATAAATGTATATTTAAATTTTTTTATATAATAATATATATTTAATCTGAATTTTTAAAACAAATTTGAGTAGAATAATATATTTGCATATAAATATTAATATAAAACTTATCACATAATGGTTTTTTTTAAATGTTGTTTTTAACTTCAATGTAATAATATATATTTAATTTAGTTTTTCTTAAATTAAATACATTCATTCATCCTCTCAATATTTTGTTGAAAAAAATCATATATTTGCATGTAAATAATTAGCCCACTATTTTATTAAAGTGAATTTAAGCATTATAGTAAAATGTTTTTCACATAATGGTTTTTAAACAAATGTATGTTTTTTTAACTTTTTATGTAATTAAGTATTTAATCTGAATTTTAAAAAATTAAATACAACCATATATTGCATGTAAATATTAATATATAATTTATCAAATATTACATATAATTAATAGATATAATATTTATCAAAATATTTGGCATGTAAAAAATCAATAATTTAATAAATTGTATGAAAACTTAAAACATATTTTTTTAGATTATTGACTTAATTTTTTAAAATTATCTTTTAGCTCATATAATATTATATATTATATATTTGCATAGAAAAACTGATATTTGAATAATATGTATTTATATTAAATGTTTGCCTAATAAAAAATGTATAATGACATATCATATAATTAGTCTAGTACCATAAGTGTATTTTTTAAGTTTTGTAAGAAGCTCTATGACAGTGACACATTATCATAATAGCACCATTCTAATTACTTACAAAATGAAGGCTATTCTTTAAAAATAATTTTCAATTAATATATAAAGGATATGAGAAAATTTGCTAAAAAATTAAAATTTTGAGAAATTTATTTATTTTATATTATTAAATTTGTATATATTTAGTATATTATTATTATTATTATTATTTATTATTAATTTTTGAAACATTTTTAAAACTATCTATTTCATCACAAAACTATAATCTAAAACAATGTCATATTTTTTTTTTGTCAACAACCTCAATACTCTTAGAAAGACTCAATGAGCCAATTCAGTGGAGTTGAGTTTACATAAAATAGTTGATGAAGGTTTTCTCGAGCACTCTGTGCTAACTTGTCTAGCTTCTTGTTCTACGCGCGTGGAATCTGTTGAATCGAGAAACGGACGAACTCCTTTCTGCTTTGCTCGAATTCCTCTAATTGTAGTGCAAAAGCCGGCCATTCCTCCGGTTGCGCCACTATCTTCACAAGTTCGGAGCAGTCTGTCTGAAAGGTTACCTCCACTCTACTTGCATCAAGCATGCAGTGCATACTCCATATCAACGCCTCCAATTCTGTGTGTAAGGGGGAAATGCTCTGTCGCACATTTCCTGCTCCTAACAAAGTACCCATCATTCCATGTCCTTGACAGAACCAGCCCAAACCTGAATTTGGTGTATTCAGCTTCCATGCCCCGTTCGTCTCACAAATTAATCTTTCTGTTTGAGAATTCAGTATTTGGAGTGTAATTGGTTCAGCCTGTGAGGAGTCAAATTGTGCCTCCTCCCACACATTTGCCTCAGCCGTTGCTAACCGGATCACTTCTTGGGGGTCTCGATCAATATTAGAGAAAATTTTATCATTCCGCATTTTCCATATATACCATAATAACCATGGGTAAACTTTCATATTTTCGCAATTTGGCATATGCTAAAACAAATGTGTTATATTAGAGAATAGTGCATCTGTTGGGAAACCAGACAAAAGTGTGGGAACCACTGATAATGCCCATACTTGAGCTGCTGGAAGGCATTCAAAAAGGGCGTGATTTATTGTTTCCCTTTCCGCCCCACAACGACTACACTGAGTGTCACAATTAATTCCTCTATTCTGAAGTCTATCTGTAACCGCCAAGCACCCCGAAATCACCTGCCAGAGAAAATGTTTCATCTTTGGCGGACATTTAACTGTCCACGCAAACGCCTGTAATTTGGTTACATTTGGGCCGTATGTTGGCAACAAATTGATAGCCTTTGTTGTTTGTTCCGTATGGTATCCTGATTTTACAGTATAACGTCCTGTTTTTGAAAAACACCATCCTAGAGGGTCCCATCTCCTATTTATAGAAATAGGAATCCTTGTAATCAGAGGTATATCCTCTGCCACTATCAATTGTTTGATGAGTGGTAAGTTCCACGAAGTAGTTGATGGGTCAATCAATTGATTGACTTTTAATTCCAGGTACAAATTATACCCTTTGCATATTGCTGATCTCGGGCATGAGTCAGAAATCCATGGATCTTTCCAGACAGATATGGAATGACCCGATCCGACTCTTTTGATGAGTCCCTTTTGAACGAGAGATTGAGCAGAAATCATGCTTTTCCATCCAAACGATGATGAGTACGATCGAATTGGATCTAGTGGCGTCCCATTTCTATAATACCGTTCCTTGAAAACCCTCGCAAATAGGGAATCCGGGTAGTCAAGAAGTCGCCAGAGCTGTTTAGCAAGGAGCGCGGTATTGAAATCTTCAATAATTCAAAAACCAATACCACCTTCCATCTTGGACCTACAAAGTTTATCCCATGATAACCAATGCAAGCCTCGTGTTTGACCATTGCTACTCCACCAAAACTTCGCCATCGTACTAGTTAATTTTGAGGTTAAAACCTTAGGTAGTCGAAAGCATGACATAGTGTATGTAGGTACCGCTGTTGCCACTGACTTGATAAGAACCTCCTTGCCTCCTTTCGACAATAATCTAGCTGTCCAACTATTAACCCTCGTATGTTGTCATTCTAAAAGAAAGTTAAAAATCTTTGCTTTTGCCCCTCCCAAACTTTCTGGGATTCCCAAGTAAGTTCCCATGCCGCCAACATTGGAAATTCCTAAGGTAGTTTGTGCCATATTCCTTGTAATGGTATCCACTTTGTGTCCAAACTGAACCGATGATTTGTCAAAATTTATTTGTTGTCCCAAAAATTCCTCATATTGTTTTAAAAGATTAAGTAAGACTTTAGCTTCCTCCTAGGTTAGCAATTTTCATTCCCGTTATTAACTGGTCTTTTTCTGCCTTTTTTAAATTTGAGATGAGAACTTCTGTACATAATATAAAAAGATATGGCGATAAGAGATCCCCCTGTCTGAGTTCCCGTTTTGGAATAATATGTCCCCTTGGATTACCATTGATGAGAACCTTATATTGGACAGATTGAATACACCATATCATCCACGTATTCCATTTTTCAGCAAATCCCATTTTTCGAAGTAAGTGTTCAATAAAACCCCATTCGACTCTATCATAGGCTTTACTCATGTCCGTCTTTACTGCCATAAAATCCTTCTTACATGAACTATTCGTTCGTAACCCATGAAACATTCCCTGCACAATCAAGATATTATCCGAAATAAGCCAACCTGACACAAAAGCTGATTATGTCTCATATACCAGCCTGGGTAGAAGTTTACGCAACTGTTGGCATAAAACTTTCGAAATGATTTTATAACCTACATTACAAAGACTAATGGGTCTTAGTTCTGTCATCCGTGTTGGCCGCTCTGTTTTTGGAATAAGACAGATGTTGGTTATATTCAATCGTTTGTCAAAAATACCCATCTGTATGAAGTCATTTACCATTTGTACCACATCTCCCTTTATAATATCCCAATATTTCTGGAAAAACAATGCGGTCATTCCATCTGGCCCTGGTGCCTTCTCCGATCCCATCATAAACAGAGCCTTCTTTACTTCTTCCTCCGTTGCCATTTTTATTAAGTCATTATTTTCAGTGTCTGATATTATTGGTGCAATCTCTGCTAGAACTTCATCAAATCCTGTAGGGGTAGTCGAAGTGAATAAATCATTGAAATAATCCACTGCCACTTTTTCCATCTGACATTCCCCATCCACCCAAACATTTTATTTGTCATAAAGTCCAACAAGTCTATTAATTGTCCGTCGTTGTTTAGTCATCACATGGTAGAATTTTGTATTTAAATCCCCACATTTATTCCACAGAGTCCTGCTTTTTTGTTTCCAGAATTGGCCTTCCCCGTAATAAGCATCCTTGAGCTTTTGGGTTATTTCATTCAGTTCTTCTTGAGTTCTAGTATCACCCGTTTGAAATTCCTCCAAGGTACGTTGTAATTCCTCTATTTTATCCCTTCCATATGGTTGCTTATCTTTTCGCCATTTTGAGATCTCATGTCGACATGTTGTGATTCTGTCAACTAGAGTATTTTTCGAATTTTGTTGGTCGAATCTCCAACCTCGTGTTATTGCGTCCACTATACCTTCTTGATCTATCCACTGATTATCAAACCGAAATTGTCATCTCTGTTTTATTTTCTTTGACTCAATTGTTGCAATAATAGGGCGATGATCTGATCCAATCATTCGCAAATACTCCATATAAGAGAATGGAAATAAATCGTGCCATTCTTTATTTGCAAGGCCCCGATCCAGTCTACACTGTACGTTTTGTCCATTTCGCCATCCTTTCCAAGACAAAGTATTTCCCCGATTTGGAAAGTCTATGAGTCCACAATGTTAAATCATTGTATTAAAATCAGTAAAAGAGGATGGTAGTCTGAGCGCTCCACCTTGCTTTTCATGATTTCCAGTGATCTCATTAAAATCCCCAATTAAAAACCATGGTGCATTTCTGGTTAAACTTATTCTAATCAACCGTTCCCAAACCAGATCTCTAAATTTTCGAACTGGATCACCATACACAAAAGACATATATAGAAGGTTTTCGCCAAACCGTAATTCAATATCAATAAGTCTTTTATTAGAAAATAACACTTGAACATCAAATTTTTTATTATAAAATAATGCCAGACCTCCACTAGCACCATACAGATCAACCGTAAACATACAATCATAACCAAAATGAAATTTAAACTGTTCTACAAATTCAGAACATTGCTTAGTCTCAGAAAGAAAAAGAAAATCAGGTCCAAACTTTCTCCAAATCTCTATGAGATAGCTTATTGTGTACCTATTCCCCAATCCCTGATAATTCCAACTCATAATACGCATTAATCAACAATTGTACTGTTACACCCCTCAGCCTTACCGTCAGGCTTCTTAGCGCGTGTTGGGGCTTTTTCCCCAAGTCATTTCTGTTCCCGAACTATCCCTTACTTCCTCGGCGTTAGTGATTGCATCAATTTTTTTGACCCTCCACCCACCGCAAATGTCCCTTTGAAAAGCTTTTTTTTTGCTCCAACCTTTGGTGGGAATTTGCCCGATTGTTGAGCTTGTCCTTGGTCAACCCCAGCGGATACTTCGTCCTTCTCTTCCTCCATTACCTCGGTGATTCCACCAGTTATCCCGAGAGACATGATATCTCCATTTTCGCCAACTGCAAACTGCAAAGCTGCTTCCACATTCTCATCCGAAAAATCAAACATTGCCTCGTCATTGACAAACGCTTCATTTGTATCCGTCAACTCCTTCGATGACCCCGTCATCTCAAATCCCATATCCAACAAGATTCCCATCTCATGTTCCGCTTCAACCACTGGTTTTGTCATAACCACCCTTTCGATCATGTTTCCAAAGCATCCATACCGAGACTGGCCTCCTCAAAATTAATTTCTTTCCTTACTTTCTTAGCCGAATGTTGTGATGGGCTCTTAGGGATTGTATCAGCCTCCATCCTAAGGCTCTGAGCCGTACCCGAACCCATACCCATAGCACTGAAACTCTCCTTTGCCCGATGTATGCGTCTAGTTGTACCCCCATGTCGTTGTCTTGCCTCTCTCAGCGGCAAATACCGAGCCACCCTGTCCTTGTTATCACCATGGGAATCTGTGTGATTCTCTCCCCGGATCTCAGATTGCTTCCCTTTCCCCTTCAAAGCAGTCGCACCTTGTTGTTGGTTTCCCATAAAAGAACCACTTCTGTCCCCTTTGCCCGCAAAAGAACCTTTGTAACTCGTACCACCACCACCCGGCTTATCATCCCTGAATCAACTTTCCTCTCTCCTTTCTCTTTTGGGGTACAGAGATGGGCATTTGGTCACATCATGAGTCAAGCTACGACACTCCCTGCAAAAACCATGCAGTCTCTCGTATCTGATCTGCACCGTCGTCGCAGCACCACCATAGAATTCCACCTCCGTCTCAAAAATCAATGGCTGAAAAGCATCCATCTTGACTTGCACTCTTCCTCCGTCTATATCCACATTAAGAACCTCTCCAATCGCCTCCCCGATGCTTATGAAGGTCTGTTCATCCCAGAAATGCAGTGGGATACCCATCATACGTACCCAAAAGGTGAGAGATGAAGGATAATTATGATCCATCACTGGTTCCCACCTAACAATCACCAACATCCAACCGTCGAAATGGTACGGCTCCATGTTCAGCACCGCCGTAATATCTTCTTCTTCATCAAAGTCGAACTGGAAACGACCCATCCCAAGGTCTGCTCCAGCAACATGATCTTCAACTTTCCAGAACAATGTTCCCTCGCATCTGGAAAAACAATGTCATATTAGCTTCCTCAATTTATATATCTCATGCTGTCAAGTAAGCTAATTTCTTTTATGAGATTAAAATTAGAACCAATTTATCAATAAAAAAACTATATTTTAATGTCTGCCAATTACGTTGATTCCTTTTCCTTTTTCAGATATGAACACTCTCTCTTCCTTCTTTTTGTTTGAAGTCACAATACAAATTATTTTTCAGATATGAACAACTATTCTCGCTAATGCTATTGGGAGAGATTATGGGAACTAGTGTCGGCTCAGAAAATCTGCAATGAGGATTGATAAGAGTGTTTTTACTGTTCTTAAACAATTAAAGACGCTTCATAGTCAGTTGTAGTATAGTTTAGGGTTTTTTTCAAATCCAAACAAGAAAGATATATCATAGAAAATGCACGAAATTATATAAGCTATACCAAGTAAGAAAGGTTTTATTAAGTTTCTAACACCCTAAACAATCACCAAACTGAAACAGGGCAACAATATTAGTGAAGCAAAACTATAAACAGTAAACTAGACCAAGCAAAACATAACTTCAGACTCAAGATACAGGGTAAAAATCAAAGCAAAACAGAGTAAATGCAAGGGAGATTCGAAATTTAACAAGCATGATTCATAGATGGGGTAATTGATCCAAGGCAATCCTAATCTTCAGATGTGATGTTCACACAATTAACAATGATCCTTTAGCATAGAACTCAATTCATATAAATCAATCCAATCTCTTGGCAATGATTCATTTGTTCACATCCTAATCAAGATCTAATTCCCATTAGTGAAAAACAATGTGATCAAGCATAAAGAAACAGTTCTATCTAGCCAAAGATGCTCCCTAGTCATCCATTCTCATGTGTAAAGATAAAAAAATTCATTAAAAGGCTGGTTCATGCATTTCATCAAACACTTTTGAAGCAACAGTTCTATCTAGCCAAAGATGCTCCCTAGTCATCCATTCTCATGTGTAAAGATAAACAAATTCATTAAAAGGCTGGTCCAGACATTTCATCAAACACTTTTGAAGCAGAGAAAACATAATTTTGAAATCTAAGTGATCAGCAAAGATTAAGAATTAAGAGCACCTAGAAATGAAGGATCTAACATTATCTATCCCTAAACAACACATCTTAGACCTTGGATCATCCTAGATCTATCCCATCTATAAACCCATAATTGACTACTCATAAACTATGTTCAATCTATCAAATACAGAGAAAGTGATGTAAGAAATCATGATCAGAAACAATAAAAATACAATAGATAACAGGAAATGTAAAAAGAACTTCTATTAGAAACTCAAATTGTGCTTACAAATACCAAAAATCTGGAAAAAGCTTAAAACAAGAGAGAGAGAGAGAGTTTATCGATAAGATAAAAGCATAAAACTAAAGATTAATGATGGATAAGTGATAAGAACATAAAAGTTTACTTTTATAGTCAAGAGTCAAAGCATGGTCAACTTGGTCAAAGCTTACAATCCAAGGGTTGACCAAAGTCAAAGTCTGGGCAGAAGGTGATCTGATTTCTCTGCAGGGAGGTGTAGTAGCCGGGGCAAGTGCCATGGGTGATTTCTTAAATTTCTGCCTGACTCACTCTGAGGTGTAGAAGTCGGGGCAAGAGCCAGGAGTGAACCCTTGAAACTTCTCCCCGACTCACTCAGAGGTCTAGTCGCCTGTGCAAGTGCCCAGGGTGAATTCTTCTTTTTGCTTAGATTCCCTTAGGCTCTCCTCCATATATCCACTCGAGCCCCATTTGATAAGAGAGCCTCTGTAGCATCCGTATCCGAGAAAATCTGGAATGATCGAGCCGGACAGGAGGTTGTCCGAAGGAATGTGAGTTCAGTCAAGGGAAAAATCCGTATGGATGGGAGGTTCAGACTATAGTCGATGGATGACTGGGAAATAGTCGAAGGATGGCCGGGCTGGCCGAGCAGGACAGACCATATCCGGGATAAAAATGGTTCTGTCCGGGAGAAAGTGGATTATGTCCGAGAGAAATGGATTATGTCCGAGAGAAATGGACTATGTCCGAGAGGAAATGGATCATGTCCGAGGGAAAAAGAAAAATAGCCGAGGCTTTGTGGTTTTAGCCGAGTAAAAATGGGCTGGGCCCGTGGGCTGGGAGTTTGGTCGGATAAAAACTAATTTCTCGTGGGGATGGTCGAGCAGTTTAGGCAATATCCGAGAGAAATCAAAGCTGACCGGGATAAACCTGACTGGAACCGGGAGACGCCGGCTATAACCGGGTTAACTAGGTTTTGCGAGCATATAAAAGGGATTTTGAGACTTTTTCTCGAGACAGCCGCATTATTTGAGAGAAATATCGCGTGAGAGAGAGATTGGTCGAGCGAAATCCCATAGTTTCTGATTATCCCGAGAGTTGGCCGAGAGAGATCGAAGTTTTACCAGCGATTCCGACTATCACCGAGAGATCGAGTGTTCTGTCCGAGTTTCTGTGGATCTGTTTCGACCATTCGTCCTGATTTGAGGGTTTGCCGAGGGAATAACAGAGTTTACCCGAGGATTTCTGAGCGGATCGTGTGATATCCGAGAGCACTTCGATTCGTCCGAGTGAATCTTGTAAGTGTTCGGCTATTCTGATTTCTGTTGAGTTTCTGTCGAGTAACTTTGGACTGATCGATCTGAATTATAATGTTTCCGAGGGAATACAGCTTCTTGCCCGAGAAAAAGTGACCGGGTTGAGAGATAGCCGAGAGGTGTGGAGTTTTAGCCGGATCACTCTGAGCGATAGCCGAGAAATCGCAAGTGTGTCCGAGTATCTCAGTTCTGATCGAGAAATCACCGAGATTCTTTCGACTGAAACGTTTGTTTCTGTGTCTAAGGTGAGTGGGTGACTGTAGTCTGTATCTAGAATTGTTGGATTGCTAGGTTATCTGATATTCATTGATTGCTTGTGTAAGTTAGTGGTTTCTGCTTAGCAAGGTCAATGTTTATGTGATTGTGAATGGTTAAGTGTGAACCGTGGTCAATACGTGATGTCTAACTAGCTGTGTGAATGTCCGGATCGAGTTACTAGCTCAAGGGGATGTGTGATTCTCGCTTGGAGCAGTACCGATGCCTTGTGAGGCTTCACAAGTAGTTGAGATGATCATAGGACCGTACTGTTTTCTGTGCTTGCTTGCTAAGTGATAATGTGAATTGTATAACTGATAGTATGATGCGTTTTCTGGTACTGGCTAAGGTGTTACGGGATGACCGTATTCACTAAGTATTTATCAAATACTTATGCCTCTCTGTTTGAGTGTGCAGGTAAGGATAAAGTCCAGGGCGAGTAGCTCTGAAGGCGAACTGGAAGGCAGTGAAGGAAAGAGGTGGATTAGACTGGGTTTTGGGATTCATGTTCTGAGTTTGAGTTTCTATTTAAGTACTTGTGTTAGTGCTTTATGAGTTGAACCGAATCTGATAAGTTAGTTTGTTACTGAATCTGAATTCTGTTAAGTGTTTCTCGAATAATTATGCATTGAGAATGGATGCCTTTTGATGAATCGAACTTGTTTAAGTTTAAGAAAAGTTTTTAAAATATGCATGATTTTGTATTCTGGACGAGAGAAGACTCGGTGAGGTTCGGGCTGGTCTAGTGATAGACGGTCGAGTCCTCACAAGTTGGTATCAGAGCATGGTCGATTCTAGGACAGTTCATTTGCATAGTTGGGGTTTGAGTCTATCCACCTTTTCACTGCCAGGTCGCGCAGTCTGTTGTTCTGTAGAGTTTGAAACTCTTGTCTGGGGTTAGCTTCGGGCTAACCAGTTTTTCTGTTTGGCAGATGGCTCCGAGAAAGAGAACTGCAAGAGCTCAAGTGAATGGTGCTGAGAACACTGAGAGTTCTGAAACTGAGAATGTGGTCATGGACCAGCAAGTGAATGCGGCTGGGAATGCTGCAAATGTGGCTGCGGCCAATGCTGGAAACGTGGCAGGAATTGCTGCGGGAGCACAACCGGTTGGGTTGGAGGCTGTTCTGGGGCTGTTAGCTCAAGTGTTGGAGCGCTTACCAGTGGTTGTGCCTGCGCCGGTAGTGGCACCGGCAGTGGCACCACAAGTGGTGGAACCGGCAGTTGCCGATGGAGTTGGGGAGGCGGATCAGGGTGTGGTGATTCCGTCTTACCTCAAGGTGCTGGATCATATGGGGAGGCTAGGAACCAAGTTCTTTGCTGGAGGTTCTGCGCCTATTGAGGCTGTTGAGTGGAGGATGAGACTGGAGCGGAACTTCGAGTCTATCTGCTGTCCTGAGGGTTACAAGAAGGACATAGCTGTGCATTACTTGGAGGGTACTGCACACAGCTGGTGGAAGGGAATCACCGGGCGTTTGGTGAATCCGAACTGTTCATATGAGACGTTCTCTGCGATGTTTCAGAGTAAGTACTTCCCGCAGGAAGCTTACAATCAGTTGGAGGCTGAGTTTCTGTATCTGCGCCAAGGGACCAAGACAGTTCGGCAGTATAAGACCGAGTTCAACCAGTTACGTAAGTACGTGGGACGTGACTACGACACTGAGGATAAGCTGATCCGAAGGTTCATGAGTGGGCTAAGAGTTGAGCTAAGGAACGGTTGTGTGGTGCGTGACTATGCGACGGTCACTGAGTTTGTGGAGAAAGCAGCACTGTTGGAATCTGGACAAGCAGAGGAAGCTTTGTGAAAGGCGAGTACTGTGGTTGCCGTGGCCAAGAGTGGTAAATCGTCTGGAGGACAGAACCGCATGTTTGGGAGGAATGTTCCAGCCAAGTCTAGTGGGAACCGCAGTGTGTGTGGGTCATGCGGGAAGGTGCATGTGGGCGTTTGTAGGCGTTCAGCTGGGGCTTGTCACTGTTGTTGAAGCCGGGAGCATCAAGTGCGGGATTGTCCTGAGCCAGACACAAGGATGGCGAGAGTGTCGGATGGAGACAGCGTTTCTGTTGTGTGTTACGGTTGTGGAGAACCGGGACACTACAAGCGTGATTGTCCGAGGTCAGGAGCAGCTGGGCAAGCCGCTTCTCAGGCTAAGCGTGCATGAGATGCACTGGCACTGGCGGCCAAGAGGCAGGCCATCATGCCGAGAGTGTATGCAGCGACCGCGGACGGAAGTGGAGATCCGAGCGCTTCTCGACCGATCACTGGTGAGTTCTATTACTTACAATTTTCTGAGTTCTATCTATTGCTTGTTGTCTGTGTCTGCGTGTTCTGTTAAGTGTCTTAGCATTCTAGGGGTTGAATGTGTAGAGACCTTATTAATGGGTGAGGTAGAGACCCATGTTCTGTTTGACTCCGGAGCGAGTCATTGTTTTGTGAATCCAGAGATGATTGGAAAGGGAGAATTCCAGAAGGAACCCAGAGAGGATTTTGGGTTAGTGAGGGCGGTTGGAGGCCAAGTGATGTACTCACTAGGGATGGTTAAAAACATTTCTGTCTGGATTGGCAAAGTTAGTATGCCAGCAGATTTGGTAATCTGCAATGTTATGTCTTATGATGTCATCCTCGGAATGGATTGGCTTAGTAAGTACAAGGCGCATCTGGATTGCCACCGTGGAAGGGTAAGGTTTGAAAGAGATGGCGAGGTTCTGGTGTATCAAGGGATAAGACCGACTTCTGGTAGCTTGGTTGTATCAGCAATACAAGCGGAGCGTTTGATAGAGAAAGGGTGTGAGGCGAACTACCCTACGCATGACTTGGAGATGGCAGCTGTAGTCTTTGCGTTAAAGATATGCGCGATCCTACTTGTATGGTGGGAAAGTTCAGGTGTTTACCGATCATATGAGTTTGAAGTACATCTTCACTCAACCTGAGTTGAATTTGAGGCAACAGAGATGGATGGAGTTAGTCGCTGACTACGACTTAGAGATAGCTTTTCATCCGGGAAAGGCTAATCTCGTTGCTGATGCATTAAGCCGGAGGAGGGCTAGTGTATCTTCTGCCAAGGATATGGAAGGAGTTGTGAATCTCCTAAGGACGTTAAGGTTGAACGTCTTATCTGAAGAACTGGAACCGTTGGGTTTGGGAGCTGCGGATCAAGCTGACTTGTTAACAAGGATTCGTTTGGCTCAAGAGGAGGATGAGAATCTGAATAAGTTGTCACAGAGTGACAAGACCGAGTATCAGACTTCCAACAATGGGACGATTGTTGTGAATGGCAGAGTGTGTGTTCCTGACGTGAAAGAGTTAAGGGAGGAAATTCTAAGGGAAGCACATCAGTCGAGGTTTTCTGTGCATCCGGGAATGACCAAGATGTACCAGGATCTGAAGAGGTACTATCATTGGGTCGGGATGAAGCGGGACGTAGCCAAGTGGGTGGCTAGCTGTCCGACATGCCAGCTGGTTAAGGCTGAGAATCAGGTTCCAAGTGGATTGTTGCAAACATTACCAATACCGGAATGGAAATGGGATATGATCACAATGGATTTTGTGTTGGGTTTACCGAGGTCTCTGAAGAAGCATGACGCGATTTGGGTCATTGTTGATAAGCTGACCAAGTCTGCTCACTTCTTGCCTATGAGGAAAACGGATGGAGTGGCTAGGCTGGTGGAGTTGTATGTCGATGAGATCGTCAAGCTTCATGGAGTCCCTGCGAGCATTGTGTCAGATCGTGACCCAAAGTTTACTTCACGATTCTGGAAAGAGATTCAGAAAGAGTTTGGGACGAAGGTGCATATGAGTACTGCATATCATCCGCAAACGGATGGTCAGTCTGAGAGGACCATCAGGACGTTAGAGGACATGCCGAGAGCATGTGTACTGGACTGGGGTGGTAACTGGGAAAGTTATCTACCGTTGGCTGAGTTTGCGTATAACAAAAGTTACCATAGGAGCATTAAGATGTCTCCGTATGAGGCGTTGTACGGAAGGCCATGTAGAACACCGCTATGTTGGACCCAAGTGGGGGAGCGGAGTGAGTTAGGACCTGCTATAGTCGAAGAGACTACTGAAAAGATCAGGTTTCTGAAGGTTAAGCTGAAAGAGGCTCAAGACCGACAAAAGAGTTATGTTGATAAGCGCCATAAGGACTTAGAGTTCAGTGTGGGCGGTCTGGTTTATTTGAAGGCTATGACTTACAAGGGGAAAAGCCGAGCAACGTTTGATGCTAAGTTGAGTCCGAGGTACATGAGACCGTACCGGATTCTGGAAAGGATTGGACCAGTGGCGTATAAGTTGGACTTACCGCCGGAAATGAGTGCTTACCACAATGTGTTTCACGTGTCGCAGCTGAGAAAGCACATAACCGAACGTGAGACTGTGATATCTGAACCACCTTCGGAATTGTAAGAGAATCTGACCGTGGAAGGTAGACCGTCGAGTGGTCGACAGGAAAGAAAAGCTTAGGCGTGGTAAGAGGGTCAAGATGATCCAAGTTGTCTGGGACTGTAATGGGGATGAGCAAACTACTTGGGAAGTTGAGTCCAAGATGAGTACAAGGTTCCCGAAATGGTTTGAGAAACTTCAGGAAGAAGAACCGGATTCGAGGGCGAATCCAAACCAAGTGGGGGAGAGTTGTAGCATCCGTATCCGAGAAAATCTGGAATGATCAAGCCGGACAGGAGGTTGTCCGAAGGAATGTGAGTTCAGTCAAGGGAAAAATCCATATGGATGGGAGGTTCAGACTATAGTCGATGGATGACTGGGAAATAGTCGAAGGATGGCCGGGCTGGCCGAGCAGGACGGACCATATCCGGGAAAAAAATGGTTCTGTCCGGGAGAAAGTGGATTATGTCCGAGAGAAAGTGGATTATGTCCGAGAGGAAATAGATTATGTCCGAGAGAAATGGATTATGTCCGAGAGGAAATGGATTATGTCCGAGAGAAATGGATCATATCCGAGGGAAAAAGGAAAATAGCCGAGGCTTTGTGGTTTTAGCCGAGTAAAAATGGGCTAGGCCCGTGGGCTGGGAGTTTGGTCGGATAAAAACTAATTTCTCGTGGGGATGGTCGAGCGGTTTAGGCGATATCCGAGAGAAATCAAAGCTGACCAGGATAAACCTGACTGGAACCGGGAGACGCCGGCTATAGCCGGGTTAACTAGGTTTTGCGAGCATATAAAAGGGATTTTGAGATTTTTTCTCGAGACAGCCGCATTATTTGAGAGAAATATTGCGTGAGAGAGAGATTGGTCGAGAGAAATCCCATAGTTTCTGATTATCCCGAGAGTTGGCCGAGAGAGATCGAAGTTTTGCCAGCGATTCCGACTATCACTGAGAGATCGAGTGTTCTGTCCAAGTTTCTGTGAATCTGTTTCGACCATTCGTCCTGATTTGAGGGTTTGCCGAGGGAATAACAAAGTTTACCTGAGGATTTCTGAGCGGATCGTGTGATATCCGAGAGCACTTCGATTCGTCTGAGTGAATCTTGTAAGTGTTCGGCTATTCTGATTTCTGTTGAGTTTCTGTCGAGTAACTTTGGACTGATCGATCTGAATTATACTGTTTCTGAGTAAATACAGCTTCTTGCCCGAGAAAAAGTGACCGGGTTGAGAGATAGCCGAGAGGTGTGGAGTTTTAGCCGGACCACTCTGAGCGATAGCCGAGAAATCGCAAGTGTGTCCGAGTATCTCAGTTCTGATCGAGAAATCACCGAGATTCTTTCGACTGAAACATTTGTTTCTGTGTCTAAGGTGAGTGCGTGACTGTAGTCTGTATCTAGAATTGTTGGATTGCTAGGTTATCTGATTTTCATTGATTGCTTGTGTAAGTTAGTGGTTTCTGCTTAGCAAGGTCAATGTTTATGTGATTGTGAATGGTTAAGTGTGAACCGTGGTCAATACGTGATGTCTAACTAGCTGTGTGAATGTCCGGATCGAGTTACTAGCTCAAGGGGATGTGTGATTCTCGCTTGGAGCAGTACCGATGCCTTGTGAGGCTTCACAAGTAGTTGAGATGATCATAGGACCGTACTGTTTTCTGTTCTTGCTTGCTAAGTGATAATGTGAATTGTATAACTGATAGTATGATGCGTTTTCTGGTACTGGCTAAGGTGTTACGGGACGACCGTACTCACTAAGTATTTATCAAATACTTATGCCTCTCTGTTTGAGTGTGCAGGTAAGGATAAAGTCGAGGGCGAGTAGCTCTGAAGGCGGACTGGAAGGCAGTGAAGGAAAGGGGTGGATTAGGACTGGGTTTTAGGATTCAAGTTCTGAGTTTGAGTTTCTATTTAAGTACTTGTGTTAGTGCTTTATGAGTTGAACCGAATCTGATAAGTTAGTTTGTTACTGAATCTGAATTCTGTTAAGTGTTTCTCGAATAATTATGCAATGAGAATGAATGTCTTTTGATGAATCGAACTTGTTTAAGTTTAAGAAAAGTTTTTAAAATATGCATGTTTTTGTATTCTGGCCGAGAGAAGACTCGGTGAGGTTCGGGCTGGTCTAGTGATAGACGGTCGGGTCCTCACAGCCTCCTTAGCCTCAATTGTACTGATACAAGAGTTTTGAGTCTCTTGGTCAATCACCCTTGTACTAATCAGCTGTAGAACAACATATGGTTTTTATCAATCCAATGGGATTAAGCTAGATTCCACTAGGATTAGGAGCAAAAAGCTTTAAGTCAAGTGAAATCAGAGAAAGAGAGTTTTCTTAAACTACTAGACTATCAACCTAAGTGAACCATAGACCAAGCACAACTTGAGAAAGCAATACTAAGCAATGATTCAAAGCAAAACAGAGCACTAAAGCAGATTTGAAATTCAGATATTAAAAACAAGGATCATAGATGTGGTTATTGACTTTGGGGAATTCAAAAGCAAAACTAAGGCTGTTTCAAACATCATTGACAATGCAAACAGCAAGCAATGCTAATTCCTAGGCATAAAGTTCACAATCAAGCAAGTTAAGTTCAATCTCTTGATAAATAACCCTTTGCTAATCATCCTAACAAGAACTAACTCTCATTAGTGCTAGAACAACCAACAAGCATGAATAACCAACTCTATTCAAGCCAAAATACTTCTTAGACAGTCAATCCCTTGAGCTAAGACAAGCAAATCCTCTTTTAAACAAGATCAACATTTCATCAAACACTTTGTGGGCATAAGATGAAGCCTAAATCTAGATTCATGTGATTAAGATAAATCTAGCCTAAACACATATTAATATAGAGGAATCAACCTATTTAAACACTAACAAATCCTAATCAAGCCTCTAAATTCCCCTAATCTACCACATCTAAAACCCTAAAGGTGACTACTCACTCATCATCATGAAAAACACCAAATCACAAGAGTAAAAGATGGTAAACATGATTAAGAGGGAGATTAGAGAAGATTAAACAAGGCAAATACAAGACTTTGATTAAAAAGAGAGATCTGTTCTTACAAACACTGAAAAACTTTTAAGAAACTAAGCAAGAATAAAACTTGGCTAAAAACCATTAGTCCAAGCCTATTTATACTGAATGCCAAAAAATCCAAAGCAATGGCAAAGTTGTAAATAAAAGTTGTTCGGATTAGGCCAACATCGATCACTATGTGGATGATCGATGTAGACTTCTGGTGCTTGACATCGGTCACTTGATGATCGATGTGGTTGATCGATGCTGTGATCAAGTCCTCTCGGGTCCATTACATCGCACGATGCTGGTGATCGATGTGGATGTCCTGTGGCTTGACATCGATCACATGTGATTGATGTGAGTGATCGATGTGGACTTCCCAACTCTCTGCTGCTTTACATCGCACAATGTAGACTCCAAGCTTGATCGATGTGATTCACATCGTACGATGTTGATCCAGCCATGATCAATTTTGCACCAAAAGGGATCTGCCTTAGCTCCTTTTGCTCCTCCTGAGCTTGGGCAACTCCTTGAATCATCCCCATGCTTCTTCTTTGCTACAAATAGCTCATTTGGTACCTAAAAACATCATTAATGCAAAGAGAATGCAAACTACAACCTAAATGGAAACTAAGTCTAAAAGGAAAGAAAAATGGGACTAAAGAGAAGGAAAACATGCAAAAGGAAACCAACACATGAACCAAATGCAAGCCTAAATGATGTAAATATGAGAGATATTAACACCCCCCACACTTGCGTTTTGCTTGCCCTCAAGCAATCAAACTAAGACAAATGGAGGATGAGATTTAAAGGTGGGCACTCAAATCCAAAAAATGCTAAGATAAAGAAGTGAAGCCAATGTCTAAGTGCCTAAGTGTAGGATGCAAAAAATAATCAGTCATACTTTAAAGAACTTAGCCATGCTCATCATGTTTCAAAATGATTTCAAATCTCAACCTAGACAAGTGCTCAAATCAATCAACTCTTCAACATTCATTTAGCTTGTAACTATGAACCAAGTTTCTGCAAATCAAGTGAAATCATTTGGTCTTAGGCTATGGTCATGAGATGAAAATGATCTCATTCAAGTAAGGGCTAGTAAACTCAAGGGATCACTCAATTAAAATTATTATATCTTAGGCAAAATGCTAAAGGTAAAAGCACATTTATGCATGCAAGTTAAAGCTCTCTTCTACCCTTTACCCAAAGATGAATTCTAAAGACTTCTAAACCCAAAATGAATCCCTAAGTCTACCCTTTCCCAAAGAACTTGATCCTCTTCTTCTTCATGTGTGGTGAAACTTCTTCTTCTTGCTTGTGTGGTTGATCCTTCTTGTTGGGACTTGCTCTTCTTTTGTTGATTAGGCGTCATTCTTCATCACCTTTGGTGGATTGCCTTGGTCTGATTTCTTCATTTGCATGACCTTTCAAAGCTTTGTTGTTGGCGCCTCCTTATCTTAGACACTTCGAGCTTTTCTGCCCTTTATTCTTAACCACAAACTTAACTTATTTCCCACACTACAATCCCAAAATTCTTCTTCTTCTTCTTAAAAGATATAAACCATGAAGTTCAAACCACTTGACACTACACTTTCACCCAAACTCCTAACCTATAATCAAGCTCAAAATGCAAGTTAGTATCTACAAGAGAGTTTCTCCTTGCCAGCCTTAATCCTAACACTTTTTACCAAGATAAAATTCGAAAATTATGAATGAAAGGCCTCACTACTCTCACTAAAGTGTTTAGGTTCAAAAGGAGGATTGGTTAAGGGAGTGGATTAACTGTCCCATAAGTATGAGGATCAGCTATTTAGATCAACAAGAGTGGTAAGAAGGGAAAAAGATGATCCAAATATGTATATTGTGATGGGAGGAGTGGTGGGACTAAGAGAGTGGGAAACAAAACCAAAAGTGCTCAGAAGTGGGTCAGAATGGCAAGGAGGAGCCAAAAAATTTAAATTCAAACTTCCTTGGCTCCAAACCAAGAGAGGAAATTTTTTGAAAGTTAGAACCACTTACCTCTCTTGCCACATCGATTACTTCTGATCGATGTGGGTGATCGATGTGCTCCACATCGATCATGGTTAATCGATGCTGCTGCTCGATGTAAATTTCAAAATTCTCGGTCAGTTTACATCGATCGATGTTGGTGATCGATGTGCTCCACATCGATCATGGATTACATCGTACGATGTACATGATCGATGTGATCAACCCGAGACACTTCGTTTCTTATGATCAATGTAGTTGCCCGATGCACTTCTGGTTCCACAACATCGAGCATTGTTAATTGATATACATGATCGATGTACCCAACATCAAGCTGGCATGCTCGATGTTGATGCTCGATGTTAACCAGAATGCACATTCTTTGGTTCTCCAAACATCTTCTCATCCCCTTTAAACCAAACTCCTGCTTCTGAGAACACTAAAAATGCATAAAACATAAACTAAAAGCATAACTATATACAAATGATACCATGGGACTACCTCCCAAATGTGCTTGTTTAAAGTCACTAAGCTTGACTTTGATTACCTCTTTAGTGGAGGTAAGAAGAAGGAGTCTTAGAACTCCTTGGTGGCACCTTGCTCCCCTTGACCCTTGTGGTAACTCCATTCATCTTGAACACAACAAAAGGCTTAGACTTCCCCTCTTGCTTCATCTTGTAGTTGACCTCACCATTCCTTGAGCCAAATGGTTGCAAAACCACTTCTCCTTCTTCAGTAAGCAGCACAATTTCATTCATGTTCTGTGAACTAACCACTTGGAGGACCTCCTCATCAGTGGTGTCTTGGAACAACCTTGACAAGCAGCAGCCATCAAAGCTCTCTCCAGTGTGGACTTCAAACTCAGGCCAGTTCTTGTCAACTTGTTTCATCTTGTTCAGCTCCATGGAGAAAGCATGTTCATGCTCTAGCTTGTTGCCCTTGCTATCAAACTTCAAGACCTTCTCCTTGGTGAGCCTAAGCTCTGTAGTGCATTCCCTGGCATCAAAGACAATGCCAACTGAAGCTAAGAAGAGTCTTCCTAGTATGATTGCATTCTTGATCTGGCCCTCAACAACCAAGACTAAGAAGTCTGTTGGGATTGTCACTCCTTCAATCAGCATGGGCACATCTTTGAGGGCTCCCAATGGTGTCTTCACTGTGCCATCAGCAATGGTTAGAGACACATTGCTTTGCTGGAACTTGGTGTAACCCAACTCTTTAGCTGTAGTTGATGGAAAAAGATTGATGCTAGCACCCAAGTCACACAAACAGCTCTTGAAGGTTCTCCCTTTGAGTTC
The DNA here is from genome assembly GCA_911865555.2 of Thlaspi arvense. Lineage (NCBI taxonomy): Eukaryota > Viridiplantae > Streptophyta > Magnoliopsida > Brassicales > Brassicaceae > Thlaspi > Thlaspi arvense. Next base: position 49,809,746 of record OU466858.1, on the reverse strand, counting down.
ACAAGGGAGCGTGAAGCAGCCAGGATCTCCAAGCTTCTTGATCTTCAGCTCCTTAACTTCTGACTCCACAGCCTTGGCTAGAACTTTTCCAAGCTCTTCTTCAGCCTATAGACCTCTCATTTCCATTTGAGCATCATAAAGGGTTGAGTACTTCTTGAGTAGCTCCTGCTTGAATCTTCCTGGAATTGGAATGTCTGGCTGGTAAACTGGAAGTACATCAGCTTGAACCTCCTTATTAGCATCAGAAACTTAGACAAGGTCTTCCCCCTCACTTTGGTCTTCAATGTCCTCATTGAGCATAGACAATAACTCTTCTATAATAGCTTCTTCCTTAGCAGTAGTGAAAGCATCTTTAGAATCAACAACTTGGCAATACTCTTTGGGATTCATCTCACACTTTCCTAGAAGGTTACCTTGGAGGCGTGGTCCACTAGATACTCCTTTGTTGTTCTCCAAAGCCTTCACTCTTGCAGCTAGACCATCAAGCTTGTTTGCGAGTTCCACATGAACAGAGTCTATCTTATTGTGGACCTCAGCAAACTTTTTGTTCATCTCCAATGTACCATTGATCTGAGATTGAAGCACTTGTTGGATGAGGCTCTTGATCTCACAGTCTAGAGTGCTGGAAGAGGCTTGAGCAGGTCTGATGTTATTGTATATTGCATACATTTTGCATACTCATTAGTTAGCTTTTCATGCATTTGTATCACGTTTTAGGTTAGATTGCATCACTTAGGGTCCTAGAGCATTCTTGCATCAGCATACGCATTTTCCTTGCATTATGCATCACATTCAGGTTGTTTCTGGCTGCTTTGGAGTCATGGAGGTTCGTGGACGTGTTGAGGCTGATGTAGCAGTTCGTGGGAGCTCGGATATATGCTAAGGACCAGAGATCGAGGAGCAGATCGAGCATGGCCGGTCGATCTAGGAGTTGATCGACCAGAAGATCGAGCCAACCAGGCGATCCAAGGAGAATGATCGAGACAAGGATCGAGTGAAGCAATCGATCAAACGGTACAGACGTAAATGATGCCATGCAGAGCGAGAGCCAGATCGAGTACACCACTCGATCCAGCCAAAGATCGATACCAAGATCGGATGCAACACTCGATTCGCCGATGATGATCGAGACCCAGATCAAGCCAAAGACACGATGTCCGGATCTGATCGAGAGAACCACTCGATCTTGGAGGCGATCTCTGTCCTTTCAACCGCTTTTGGCCGCTAGAGAGGGGGGGGACCATCAGCTTGTTTTGGCATTTTGGGAAGGCGGCGACGTCCTTTTCCAAGAACAACTTTAGATCCTTATCTTTTTCATTATGTTTTCTCTCTCGTTTTCGTGAAGAACACCATTGTTGAACTCGCATTTTTCTTAAGCTTTGTAATCGAATCATTTCCATTTCAATCTAGTTTTCTTTTCATGTTCATCGTCTCGTTTTACATGCTTTGCTTGATTTACTCTATGTGTAGCGAGTAGTTTATTTGGGTTCGGGGTTGAGAGGATTAAGGGGTCTAAAGGGTTTCGATCTTGGGGTTTTTCTAAACGTTTTCAATGGCTATCTCTTCTAAGGTGTTGAGATCTCAATGCTTGAAGACTCTCACGCCAAGAGCTTCATGATCCGAGAGGTTCCTTACCTTGACAGGATTCAGGGACCTCGGATGATCACACCTTAGAGACTAGTTACCCCTTCCCAAAAGCCATGGAATTTTTGGGGATTAGTTAAGCCATTCATTTGAAATCTGTTTTCCTTGCCCTTCGACCTCTCTTTCCACCAAAAACCATGGGTTTGGAGGAGAGGATGAAGGAGTGATCTATACCGAAAGCCACGGATAGATCTTGCTTAGTTTTCAAGGCTTAGAGATCCTCACCAAGTGAGTCGATTTAAAGTTTTAAACCCAAGGTCGAACCTTTGAAACCTCTGACCATGAATCTCAACCCTAGGCCCTTTCTTTTAGCATCTTTACTTCTTATCTCATCATTCGCTTGATCTCTGATAGCATCCTGGTCATTAGTTTTACTGTTCTTGCGTTTTTAGACGAGATCGATTGTTACTGCTCGATCTAGTGGTCGATCTCATGGTCGATCCACTAGTCGAATTTTAATAATTCGAAGCTTTCTCCTTTAATTATTCTGTTTGTTTCTCGTGGTAGTTTCTTCATTTCTAGTATTTTTAAAATAGGTTGCATTCTATTTAAGTTGCTGCATCTAGTTTTTAGAGATTTTCTCATAAATCATCTCATTTCGCTTAGATTTGCATTAGTCCTTGTATTCTTTGTGCATTCTCTATCATCCTAGGCATGGATTGACTCTCTCTTGCTTGCTGTACTACAACATGTCTTGCATTTGAGTTTGATAACCTCACTGCAATTTAACCCTTGCACAAAAAAGTGCTTATCAAATGGCGCCGTTGCCATCCTAGGACTGTTTAGAGAACATAGAGATTTGGGACTTAGCAAAGACTAAGTCTTTACCTTTTTCAAGTTACTATTCTACTCTCAAACGTGTGTTTTCAGGTACATGAATCTTCGTTCAAGGGGAGACAACAATCTACTACAACCATTAGACAACATTCATCAACTTGGTCACTCACGGCAAAGGAGAGTCAGAGAACAAACAAGAGCCTTTGAGGAGATTGTTCAGCACGGTTTGGTTGACTTTGAAGCTATGGCTGAACACGAGCATCCAGCAGGACCTCCTCCAGCTCACGGGGCAGCAGGAAGGGGCAATGGAAACCCCCAACACGCGGCTAGACCCCCAAGGATCATAGGAGCCGGAGATGCTCCCAATACTCATCACAATAGGTTTGGGATCACTCCTCCTCCTGTGCAAAACAATAACTTCGAGATCAAGCCAGGTTTCATCTCAATGGTGCAAAACAACAAGTTCCACGGCTTAGCAATGGAAGACCCCTTGGAGCACCTAGACAACTTCGAGCAAGTATGTGGGATGATAAAGATCAATGGCATATCCGAAGATGCTTTCAAGCTGCGTCTCTTCCCCTTTTCACTTGGAGACAAAGCCAGACATTGGGAGAAGACCCTCCCACAAGGCACCATCACATCATGGGCCGAGTGTAAGAAGGCCTTTCTCTCAAAGTTCTTCTCAAGCACCAGGACAGCATGGTTGAGAAGCGAAATCAGCGGTTTCACTCAAAGGAACAATGAGACATTCAACGAGGCAATGGAGCGTTTCAAAGACTACACGATCCAATGTCCTCATCACGGGTTCAGTAAGGAGACACTACTCAGTACCATATACCGTGGAGCTTCACCAAAGATCAGGTTGTTGCTTGACACAGCTAGCAAAGGGAACTTCCTCGGTCATGAGGTAGAAGAGGGTATGGAGCTGATAGAAAATTTGGCGTTGTGTGATGGAAACTACGCTGAGGATTATGACCGTGCACCGAGAGGATCAGAGCTAGAGTCTCACAAGAAGGAGCTCAAATCTTTGCATGAGAAGATATATATGCTGGTGTTAGCCAATCAGAAGCATGTTCACTTTGTTGGTGAAGCTAATGAGAACCAAGAGGAGTTAGAGTTGAGCCAAGAAGAAGCCAATTGGGTGGCAGGACAGAATAACTACAAATCTCAAGGCTAGAACCAAGGCTACAAAAACAACAACCTCTCTTACCGAAGCACCAACGTAGCCAACCCTAAAGATTAAGTGTACCCTGCTCAACAAGCAAAACCTTTCATCCCTTACAACAAAGGTTTTCAACCGAATGGTGGTTTCCAAGGTCAAGGGCAGAACAACTTCCAAGGGCAACATCAAAACAACAAGGGTTATACACCTAACTATCCTCCGGGCTTTGCACCTCAGCAGCAACAACCGATGCAACAACAAGTTGATCCGGTTCAAGCAATGTTTCAACAGCTAATACAAGGGCAAGCCTCTACAAACCAGAAGTTCGCCGAGATGAACACTCGTCTAGACTCGTGTCTCACTGACTTCTCCACTCAGATCACCAACTTAAACAACAAGATCAAGCAGCTAGAGAAAGGGAAAGCGAGTACGACTGGTCAGAATAGTCTTCCGGGAAAGTGTGAGCAGAATCCCAAGGAGTATGCTAATGCCATAACGTTGAGAAGCGGTAAAGAGCTCGAACCTCCGGTCTCTACCAAGAACAACGAGGACGCTGTAATTCAAGAGGGGGAGGGTAAACCTTCGGCTGATGATGATGAGATTAACTTTGACAACGTTTGGATCCAAGGGCCAAGAAGAGGAGACAAAGCAGTTGCTGAGAAGAAAGCTGAGCAAACCACTAAGGAGAAGAATGATTATGTGCCTCCACCTTATGTACCTAAGCTGCCTTTTCCTGGCCGCTTCAAGAAGCAACTCATAGAGAAGCATAGAGTCCTCTTTGAGAAGCATCTTAAGGACGTGGAGATCAAGCTACCTCTCGTTGACTGCCTTGCAATGATGCCTAAATGCGCCAAATTCTTCAAAGACACTCTCGTGAAGAAGAATAAGGAAAGGAAGGAGGTACTTGTTCTAAGTGAAGAGTGTAGTGCTGTGATACATAAGGAGATAATCCCTAAGAAGTTGGGAGACCCTGGAAGCTTCACTATACCCTGCGCTTTAGGCCCTCTAGAGTTCAAAAGTTGCTTATGTGATCTCAGAGCTAGCATAAACCTGATGCCTCACTCCGTGGCTAAGAAGCTTGGTTTTACTCGTTTCAAAGATTGTCGGATCTCATTGGTACTGGCTGATAGGAGTGTGAGGCTACCAGTGGGGCTGCTTGAAGATTTACCGGTGCGAATCAGTGGTGTAAACGTGCCTACGGACTTTGTCGTGTTGGAGATGGATGAAGAGCCTAAGGATCCACTCATCTTAGGGAGACCGTTCCTTGCAACCGCCGGGGCTATCATAGATGTGAAAAATGGGAAGATTTCCTTGCATTTGGGAAAGGAGATCAGGCTTGACTTCGACATCAACGAGGTTCTGAAGAAGCCGACCATTGAAGGGCAAGCTTTCTATATTGAAACGATGGATGCTTTAGCGGATGAGTTGCTGGAAGAGCTGGCTCTAGAAGACCATCTGAAGCTAGCACTGACTAAGGAGCCAGGGGAGTTTGGTTATGTGGACCAGAGGACCCAAGAGTACGTCAACCTGCTGGATTCTAGGAGGATTGTTAAGAATGAAGAAGGTTGCTGCCTAGATATCGACCCCGAGATCAACGCTATCACTCGATCCAGGAGTCAGATCGACAAGGTAATCGAGAACACAACTCGATCCGGTGCAACAATCGATAGACAGATCAAGAAGAACGCTCGATCAGGAAAAACAATCGAGTCGGCGATCGAGGGAGACCTCCCGATCATTTTGGGGTCCAATCAAGAGATCGATTCAGCATCTCGATCCCTTACTCGATCCATATCAAATCGAGTAAGTGAATCGAGCAAAATGGCTCGATCTAGACGACATCGAGAGGAGAATCGACTGGAGGACTCGATTTCAGAAGGGATAGCGATGGAGGAAAGCAGTCTGAAGGGCCATGCCTCAGGTTCAAAGGAGAGTTCCAAGGAGGAAAGCAACAACAACAGCCACGAGGATGACTGGAGTGAGCTGTTAGCCCCAAAGGTGGACCTTAAGGAGCTCCCAAAAGGGCTAAGGTATGCTTTCTTAGGGCCTAATACATATCCCGTGATTGTGAATGAAAACCTTAGTGATGATGAGTTGCACTCGCTCCTGACTGAGCTGAGAAAGTATAGGAAGGCCATTGGGTACTCTTTAAGTGACATCAAGGGCCTTTCACCAATGCTTTGCACTCATAGGATTCACTTGGATAATGAGAACGCCTCTTCTATAGAACATCAAAGGCGTTTGAATCCTAATTTGAAAGAGGTTGTTAAGAAAGAAATCCTTAAGCTTTTAGAGGCTGACGTGATCTATCCCATAAGTGACAGCACGTGGGTTTCTCCTGTACACGTGGTGCCTAAGAAGGGAGGGATCACGGTCATAAGGAATGAAAAGGATGAGCTTATTCCTACTAGAACCATCACTGGTCATAGGATGTGTATTGATTATAGGAAACTTAACCTTGCGACTAGGAAAGACCATTTCCCTTTGCCTTTTATTGATCAAATGCTTGAGAGACTTGCTAATCACCCTTACTACTGCTTTCTCGATGGGTATAGCGGTTTCTTTCAAATACCAATTCACCCAAATGATCAGGAGAAGACGACCTTCACATGTCCCTACGGTACCTTTGAATATCGAAGGATGCCGTTTGGATTGTGTAATGCACCGGCTACGTTTCAGCGGTGTATGATGTCGATCTTCTCCGATCTAATAGAGGAGATGGTAGAGGTGTTCATTGATGACTTCTCTGTCTATGGTGCGTCCTTTCCTGCGTGTTTGTTGAATCTTTGCAGGGTACTAAAACGTTGTGAAGAGACAAACTTGGTGCTGAACTGGGAGAAATGCCACTTTATGGTTAAGGAAGGGATCGTGCTTGGTCATAAGATATCAGAGAAGGGCATTGAGGTTAATCAGGCTAAGGTGGAAGTCATGATGGGTCTTGAGCCGCCGGTTAACGTCAAGGGAGTCAGAAGCTTCTTGGGACACGCAGGGTTCTATAGGCGCTTCATCAAAGATTTTTCCAAGATTGCACGCCCTCTTACACGGTTGTTATGCAAGGAAGCTGAGTTCGTGTTTGATGAGGAATGTTTGAAGGCTTTCGTGACCATCAAGGAAGCCTTTACATCAGCTCCTATAGTCCAAGCACCAGACTGGTCTCTCCCCTTTGAGATCATGTGTGATGCTAGTGACTACGCCGTAGGAGCCGTTCTTGGTCAGAAGAAAGACAAGAAGCTACACGTGATCTACTATGCTTCAAGGACCTTGGATGACACGCAATCAAGATACACCACTACGGAGAAGGAGTTGCTTGCAGTAGTCTTCGCCTTTGAGAAGTTCAGATCGTATCTCGTTGGTTCCAAGGCTATTGTATACACGGATCACACTGCCTTGCGATACATCTACTCGAAGAAAGACACTAAGCCTCGGCTCTTAAGATGGATTCTGTTACTCCAGGAGTTTGACATGGAGATTAAAGACAAGAAAGGAATAGAAAACGGAGTCGCTGACCATCTCTCACGGCTAAGGATCAACGAGTCTCTCCCCTTAGATGACTCTCTTCCAGAAGAGCAGCTTATGGCGATTACCACGACTGTTTGTGGAAAGCTAGAAGGGAGGATTGAGGAGGTGTTGAGTTTCAAAGAGGAGGATCTACCGTAGTATGCTGATGTAGTGAACTATCTAGCGTGTGGTGAGGAGCCAACACATCTCAACAGCTATCACAAGAAGCGGTTTATGAGAGAGGCTAGTGACTACTTTTGGGACGAGCCCTACTTATTCAAGAGGGGAGTAGACAGTTTGTACCGGAGATGTGTTACAAAGGAAGAAGCTAGGGACATCCTCTATCATTGCCATGGCTCTTCCTATGGAGGACACTTCGCCTCATTCAAGACGGCCACGAAAGTGTTGCAAGCCGGTTTCTGGTGGCCGTCCATTTTTAAAGATGCACACGAGTTTGTGAAGAGCTGTGAGGCATGCCAACGAGCAGGGAATATCACTAAGAGGAACGAAATGCCTCAAGTTCCTATCTTCAAGGTTGACGTGTTCGACGCGTGGGGGATAGACTTCATGGGGCCATTTCCTTCTTCATACGGCAACAAATACATCTTAGTAGCAGTGGATTATGTCTCTAAATGGGTTGAGGCTGTTGCTTCCCCTATAAATGACTCTAAGGTGGTAATCAATCTGTTCAAGAGTATCATCTTCCCGAGGTTTGGGGTACCCAAGGTTGTCATAAGCGATGGAGGGAGCCACTTCATAAACAAGGTCTTTGAGAACCTCTTGAGAAAGTATGGAGTTAAGCATAAGGTGGCTACACCGTATCATCCCCAAACAAGCGGTCAAGTGGAAGTCTCCAACAGGCAAATCAAAGCTATACTAGAGAAGACTGTCGGAGCAACAAGGAAAGACTGGGCAGTGAAGCTGGACGACGCTCTTTGGGCCTACCGTACCGCCTTCAAAACGCCGATTGGTACAACTCCTTTCACTCTACTCTATGGCAAGGGCTGTCACCTCCCGGTTGAGCTGGAACACCGTGCGTTGTGGGCTGTGAAGAGGCTGAATTTTGATCTCAAGACTGCTCAGGAGAGGCGCCTTATTCAGCTACACGAACTGGACGAGTTGAGGCTGAACGCTTACGAGAGCTCTCGGATATACAAGGAGCAGACTAAGGAGACTCATGACAAGAAGTTGGTTGCCAAGGAGCTTAAGGAGGGAGGTTTAGTGTTGCTGTACAACTCGAGGCTCAAACTCTTCCCGGGCAAGCTGAAGTCAAGGTGGAGTGGACCGTTCGTGATTCAAGAAGTGTTGCCTTATGGAGCTGTTACTCTGATGGGAAAAAGTGGCAGTGCATTCACCGTCAACGGACACAGAGTCAAGCCCTACTTGGCAGACAGCTATGACAAGGAGAGTACCTCGGTGCTTCTCCAAGACCCACCATCCGCTTAAACCAAGTAAGGTCTAGCTAAAGACGTTAAAGAAAACACACTTGGGAGGCATTCCCATGTTTATCTTGTACATATTTCTGCTTTATTTCCCTTTCAGTTTTATGTTTTTATTCTGCAAGTGTGTAGGAACAGGTATAAGGAGTCTAAACCTTGACCTTGAGGTCTAAAAGAGGCGATAGGGGTTAAGATAAGGCTAGAGATCGAGTGCTAGATCGACTGATCCTGGTTCGATCTTTGCTAGATCGAGTCAGTGAATTGAGAGGAGCCAGTCGATCTAGACGAGAACGAGTGACAAGATCGACCTTGACGAAAAAGGATCAATCGATCCAAAACGGATCGACCGATCTAATTTCTCTCGGGAAAATCTGTTGGAATTAGATCGATCACTCGACTCGATCCATCATTCGATCTGTGCCGAATCGACCCCTAAATCGAGGACATAGCTCGATCATGAGGACTTAGCCGAGGAGCCAACATCTCAATGATCGAGAGAGCCAATCGATCCAAGACTCGATTCACCATGAATCGAGTCTCAAATCGAGTAACTCTCTCGATCTAAGCCATTATGGGCATGAGATCGAGTCCTAGATCGACCAAATGGACTCGATCTCATGCCGAGGTAACATTTTCTTTCCCTCCTTAACTCTTTTCCCTCCAACTTTTGAATTCAAAACTTGGTCAAGGCAAGCATCTTTGACCATGAAAGATGTGCATTGACCAAGACTTTGTCAGAAAAACCACTTTTACTACCCACTGTTTTGATTTTTACTAGCCTTTAAATATTCCAACAACCTCTCACCCTCTCATTCCTGTTTTTCTCGAAAATTTTAAACAAAGAGAGTGAGAGTTTCAGTTTTCAAAAGCTAGCAAAGATATTCTGCATTTTTTGCAAAGGTACTTTCAAAAATTTAATGATTTAATTTTAGAAAAGTTTCTTTAAATTCGCAAGATCTTGTTCTAGAATATAGGGTCGGTTTTGATTTTTAAAAACTAGCTAAGTAAAAGGAATAATTCTAGATTTTTCAGTATCTAAAGATATGATTTTCCTTTATTTAGCTATGATTTTTATTTATTCCCCAAAATTCTAGGGTAGTTTTTTATAAGTTCTCTCCTTCTCTTCTCTTATTCTCATCAAAACCGCCATGTGCTTATCAAATTTCTTTAGAAACTTGTTTCAGGAACAATGGCCCCAAAGAGAACAAGAGAAGAGACAGCACAAAAAGGAGAAGGACAAGAAGTGGCAGTTCAAGAGAGGGTCAGATGGAGTAAGGATGAGAAGAGGGACACGAAACGGCTGGAAAGGCTTCGGTTTGAGCCTACCAAGTTTGCTGATCGAGAGCTGTTGTCTAAGCTAGGGATTCTTGGGGATTTTGACCAACTCCTCAAGAACATTGGCTTAAGATGTCTGTCACGGATGGATTGCCCAACCATTCCTGAAGTGACAATAGACTTCCTTGCCACCTTGGAGTTCCGTTACGAGAATCCTAGCACACCGGTCCCTTCTCAAGGTCGCCTCTACTTCAAGGTTGGACGTCAAGCCTATACACTCTCCATCCCTGAGCTATGCCAAGCCTATGGTCTCAACGCGGATGCCTACAAGGTCGAGTTCCCAGCCTTCAAGAAAGCCGACGACTTTTGGGACCTGATCAGCAATGAAGACTACAAGGCCAACACCGCCAAGATCAAGCCAGTAAGGAGCCCGGTGCTGAGGTACACTCTGAAGCTGATTGCCAACACGTTTAGTGGAAGATCTGTTGCTCCTATGGTCACGAAGACAGAGCTGTGCTTCCTGTTCCAAGGTGTGAAGCACTTGGTGTGTGATCCGGATGCAAATGACGAGCCCATGGAGGATGAACTCGGCGATGAAGTGAACTACGGGTGTGTGCTCGCGGCTTCCTTGGTGAAATACAAGGCTTATGCCTTGCGGTGCAAGGCAACTTCCTCTTACATTGGCGGTTTCCTTACTCCTCTGTTCGTGCAAGCTGGTGTGCCCATTCACGACTTTGCTCACGTCCCAACCAGAGCTTTCATGGACGAGGCATACATGAGGAATACTGACAGCTTGGGACGCACGCCAGCGGAAGGATTCTATGCCTACCTCTTCATAGACGACGAAGACAAGAAGAGAGTGTGCATCCTGCCCAATAAAGATGAAACCGAGCTGCTTGGTGTTGGGAACATCGAGTTCTTGCCCACAGAGGAAGAATGCTTTGCCCCTTTAGGAGGACCACCTGCTTTAGCGATTGCCCCTCGTCAAAGGTCAGAGTCTCCAGCCACGGAAGATGAGATGCCCGAGGCCTACACACTTCCCAAGCTAGACTTCGAGCCGAGGACAAAAACCGAGAAGTTCCTAGCATCAGTTGTGGAGATGCAAAGGAAGATCAACAAGTGGCAAGGCAAGATGCTCAAGAAGCTTGGAAAGAAAGCCAAGGCACTTCAGGGAGGCTCTCCTAAGCCAGCTGCAAGTCAAGAGGTGCAACAACCCGAGAAGAGAAGGCTCTCAACGGGTGGAGTTGTCATCCGCGAGACCCAAGGAAGCACCATTCAGCCGGCGCGCCACTCTCTCCAAGAACCAGCCGACAAAGGCAAGACCAAAGTCTCTAGCTCCTCTGGAACATCCTCAAGTTCCAGCCGAGACTAGACCAGAGGTAACAACCTTCTTCCATTGTACATAACCGCTCATATTTGCTTCTTTTTGCTTAGTGTTTTTATGCTCCTTCGAATGAGTTTGCCACCGGGACGGTGTCAAGCAAGTTTGGGGGAGTACATGTGTGATTTGACTTGTGTTCTTTGATTTTATTTTCCTTTAGCATCCTTGAGTCTTTAGTTCATGAAAAATTGGTAAAATTTTTAAAATTTTTTCAAAGATTCATGTAGTTGCATTCATCTTGTCAAAACATGTTAGGATTGAGTCTAGAGTTTCTCATAGCATCTAGGTTGTTTGCATTTTGCATAAGGGGTTAGAATTTTTTAAAAAAGGTGTTTTTACTTATGGATTGTTTCATTGCCCTAGTTAGTAGTTCTCTAATGCTTTGTCTATGCTTTGAAAGTAAGTTCTTACCATGCTTGGATCACTTGTTAGGATTTTCGTGGCTTGAATTGAACTCTCATGATTTGAAACTCATCCTAATAAGTGAAAACCTTAATTTGAAATTCTAATTATCATTCTTATGCATTTGAAAATGAACACATGGCTTTAAAATATTTAGGCTCTCTTCTTCCTTTTTACCACTCTTTGTGAGCCTAAGTAGAACTCCCTCCTTGAACCTTACCCTTCTTTGAAGCCAAATGTTCTTGTGTGACATCTTTGTGAGGCCTTCTTTTCGGTTTGAACTTGGCATAAAGTGTTAGGTTTAGGCGACATGATTTGGTTTTCATATGATTGCTAGCTTTGCATTTTGAAGCTAGGTATAGGCTTAGGATAAGTTTGGGGGATCATTGGGGTTGCTTTCTCGCCTATTTGTTCTCGATTTCAAAGAGCTTTGTGTTTTAAAGAAAGAAATAGGTTTTAAGTAAAAGGTTGTGTTTTAAAAACTAAGTATGCTCTAATAAATTTCAGGAGGTAGCTCTCCCATAATAAAATAAAAAAAAAGAGAAAAGAAAAGAAAAAGAAATAAAAAGAGCCTAAGTGCCAAATAAAGAAAAAAAAATAAAAAGAGAAAAAAAATAATAATAAGAGAGCTACCAATAAGAAATATCTAAAGAGCAAAAATATTTTTCAAAACCTTTTCACTAGCCTAAAAAGTTTAAAAATGTTCTTGTTTCGGATTGGGGATTGCTAAGATTTGTGAAGAAAAAGGGTAGACTCTTAAGTGGTGAGTGAGGATAAAATTTGTTAAATGAGAGGGGTATAGGATCGTTTGTTAGTTTACATGGGTAGATGAGAATCTAATCATGTATGCATAAATTGTCTTTACCTTTAGCATTATGCACAAGTTCAACCATTTTTGAGAGAAACCCTTGTTCTAATTATAAACCCTTTTCAAATGAGATCATTCAATGCTCATAACCTTCACTCTTAGCCACATGTGTTTTGCTTTAAAGTGCATAAGTTTGATTCATGGTTCGAATGTTAATGAATGTTAAAGGATGAGTTTCTTTGATTGTTAGGAATAGGAGAGTCATGATTTGAATTTCTTTGTGTGATGAGTATGGCTAAGTTCTTTGGAGTATGAGTGTAAGCATAGCATTTTAGAACTGTTAACTAGGACATTGAGATTGATTCATTTGAAAGGCACCTTTGCAAGAAGTTTAAACCCCCATTCGTTTTTCTGAAAACCTCTCTTCCTTACTTATTTTCTGTTGCTTGAGGGCAAGCAAGAAGTAAGTTTGGGGGAGTTGATGTTATTGCATATTGCATACATTTTGCATATTCATTAGTTAGCTTTTCATGCATTTGTATCACGTTTTAGGTTAGATTGCATCACTTAGGGTCCTAGAGCATTCTTGCATCAGCATACGCATTTTCCTTGCATTATGCATCACATTCAGGTTGTTTCTGGCTGCTTTGGAGTCATGGAGGTTCGTGGACGTGTTGAGGCTGATGTAGCAGTTCGTGGGAGCTCGGATATATGCTAAGGACCAGAGATCGAGGAGCAGATCGAGCATGGCCGGTTGATCTAGGAGTTGATCGACCAGAAGATCGAGCCAACCAGGCGATCCAAGGAGAATGATCGAGACAAGGATCGAGTGAAGCAATCGATCAAACGGTACGGACGTAAATGACGCCATGCAGAGCGAGAGCCAGATCGAGTACACCACTCGATCCAGCCGAAGATCGATACCAAGATCAGATGCAACACTCGATTCGCCGATGATGATCGAGACCCAGATCAAGCCAAAGACACGATGTCCGGATCTGATCGAGAGAACCACTCGATCTTGGAGGCGATCTCTGTCCTTTCAACCGCTTTTGGCCGCTAGAGAGGGGGGGACCATCAGCTTGTTTTGGCATTTTGGGAAGGCGACGACGTCCTTTTCCAAGAACAACTTTAGATCCTTATCTTTTTCCTTATGTTTTCTCTCTCGTTTTCGTGAAGAACACCATTGTTGAACTCGCATTTTTCTTAAGCTTTGTAATCGAATCATTTCCGTTTCAGTCTAGTTTTCTTTTCATGTTCATCGTCTCGTTTTACATGCTTTGCTTGATTTACTCTATGTGTAGCGAGTAGTTTATTTGGGTTCGGGGTTGAGAGGATTAAGGGGTCTAAAGGGTTTTGATCTTGGGGTTTTTCTAAACGTTTTCAATGGCTATCTCTTCTAAGGTGTTGAGATCTCAATGCTTGAAGACTCTCACGCCAAGAGCTTCATGATCCGAGAGGTTCCTTACCTTGACAGGATTCAGAGACCTCGGAAGATCACACCTTAGAGACTAGTTACCCCTTCCCAAAAGCCATGGAAGTTTGGGGGATTAGTTAAGCCATTCATTTGAAATCTGTTTTCCTTGCCCTTCGACCTCTCTTTCCACCAAAAACCATGGGTTTGGAGGAGAGGATGAAGGAGTAATCTATACCGAAAGCCACAGATAGATCTTGCTTAGTTTTCAAGGCTTAGAGATCCTCACCAAGTGAGTCGATTTAAAGATTTAAACCCAAGATCGAACCTTTGAAACCCCTGACCATGAATCTCAACCCTAGGCCCTTTCTTTTAGCATCTTTACTTCTTATCTCATCATTCGTTTGATCTCTGATAGCATCCTGGTCATTAGTTTTACTGTTCTTGCATTTTTAGACGAGATCGATTGTTACTGCTCGATCTAGTGGTCGATCTCATGGTCGATCCACTAGTCGAATTTTAATAATTCGAAGCTTTCTCCTTTAATTTTCTGTTTGTTTCTCGTGGTAGTTTCTTCATTTCTAGTATTTTTAAAATAGGTTGCATTCTATTTAAGTTGCTGCATCTAGTTTTTAGAGATTTTTTCATAAATCATCTCATTTCGCTTAGATTTGCATTAGTCCTTGTATTCTTTGTGCATTCTCTATCATCCTAGGCATGGATTGACTCTCTCTTGCTTGTTGTACTACAACATGTCTTGCATTTGAGTTTGATAACCTCACTGCAATTTAACCCTTGCACCAAAAAGTGCTTATCAAGGTCCCTGAGCATTGAATCCTGGAGGGTTGAAGGCACTCTAGGCTGGAAGTTGTTGTTTCTTTGTTGAAAGCCTTGATTTTTGTTGTTGTAAGGCACAAAAGGTCTTGCTTGACCAGCTTGCTGTTGTTGTTGAGGTGGGTAGACCTGATCTTGAGGGTTGGCTATGTTGTTACTTCTGTAAGAGAGGTTAGGATTATTTCAGTAGTTCCATAGCCATTGTAACCTCCTTGATTCCCAAGATAGTTCATCTCTTCAACTTGGCAAGCTTCTGATCTTCAATCTGAACCAAGTCACTAACAAAACTAACTTCCTTACTTTCCCTTAACAACAGATCAATCTTCTCATGTAGAGCCTTGATCTCTTTCTTGTTAGACTCCAGTTCATCCTTAGCACTCCTAGGAGTTCTATCAAACTCCTCATTATAATTCCCATTTGATTGTGCTAAATTCTCAACCAATTTCATTCCCTCATCAACATCTTTAGACAGAAAGTTACCATTAGATGCAGTATCCAAGAGCATTCTGATCTTTGGGAGGACGCCTCTGTAGAGAGTGGAGAGGAGTGAAGCTTGTGAAAACCCATGGTGTGGGCACTGAAGTGTGTACCCTTTGAACCTTTCCCATGCTTCACCAAAACTCTCATTATTCCTTTGAGCAAAACCAGAGATTTCATTTCTGATTCTAGCTGTCCTCGAAGTAGAGAAGAACTTGGTCATGAATGCTCTCTTGCACTCATCCCAACTTTTGATGCTCCTCTGAGGTAAATTCTTCTCCCATTGATGAGCTTTGTCTCCTAGATAGAATGGGAAGAACCTCAACTTAAAACCATCTTCACTGACTCCATTAATCTTGGTGAGTGAACAGAGCCTATCAAAGTTGTCTAGATGGTCGAAGGGGTCTTCTAAAGGTAAGCCATGAAAATTGCTTCCTTGTACCATGGAGATCAGACCAGACTTGATCTCAAAATTGTTGTTCTGAACAGCTGGAGGGTGGATTCCTGTTCTGTTGTTGTAAGCATTGGGTGCATCTCCTGCTCCAATGGGTCTTATAGGTCTTGGAGCTTGAGCTGCTCCTCTAGGACCTTGCTCTCCTTGCAGTCCTTGAACTCCTTGTTGGCCCTGTTGGCCTTGAACACTATCTGCTCCTTGAGGTCCTTGAAACCTCATATCATCAACACCTTGATCTTGGATGTTCATCCCCAATCTCTCAAAGTGCTGCTGTCTTTCCCTTAGTCTTCCTGCCCTCTGACCTCTGTCTAGCAAGTTAATGTTATCTATGAAGTCCACTAAATTGCTAGAGCCTCTTGATCTAAAGTTCATACACCTGAAAACAGCAGTGAGAGTTAAAGACTATTAGTAACCAAATACAAATAAAACTTGATCTTAAAGATTCCACAAATCCTAATGATCCAAACAATAACCCAATGACAACGGCGCCAAAATGGTACAAGAGTTTTGAGTCTCTTGGTCAATCACCCTTGTACTAATCAGTTGTAGCACAGCATAAGGTTTTTATCAATCCAATGGGGTTAAGCTAGATTCCACAGCATAAGTGAACCATAGACCAAGCACAACTTGAGAAAGCAATACTAAGCAATGATTCAAAGCAAAACAGAGCAACAAAAACAGAGCAGTAAAGCAGATTCGAAATTCAGATATTAAAAGCAAGGATCATAGATGTGGTTATTGACTTTGAGGAATTCAAAGGCAAGATTAAGGCTGTTTTAAACATCATTGACAATGCAAACAAGCAAGCAATGCTAATTCCTAGTCATAGAGTTCACAATCAAGCAAGCTAAGTTCAATCTCTTGATAAATAACCATTTGCTAATCACCCTAACAAGAACTAACTCGCATTAGGGCTAGAAGAATCAACAAGCATGCAAAACCAACTCTATTCAAGCCAAAATACTTCTTAGACAACCAATATCTTGAGCTAAGACAAGCAAATCCTCTATTAAACAAGATCAGCATTTCATCAAACACTTGGTGGGCATAAGATGAAGCCTAAATTTAGATTCATGTGATCAAGATAAATCTAGCCTAAACACAGATTAACAGAGAGGAATCAACCTAATTAAACACTAACAAACCTAATCAAGCCTCTAAATTCCCCTAATCTACCACATCTAAAACCCTAAAAGTGACTACTCAGTCATCATCATGAAAAACACAAAATCACAAGAGGAAAAGATGCTAAACATGATTAAGAAAGAGATTAGAAAAGATTATACAAGGCAAATACAAGACTTTGATTAAAAAGAGAGATTTTTTCTTACAAACACTGAAAAACTCTTCAGAAACTAAGCAAGAACAAAACTTGGCTAAAAACCATTAGTCCAAGCCTATTTATACTAAATGCCAAAAATCCTAAAGCAATGGCAAAGTTGTAATTAAAAGATGTTCGGATTAGGCCAACATCGATCACAAGTGATCGATGTTGATGATCGATGTAGACTTCTGGTGCTTGACATCGGTCACTTGATGATCGATGTGGTTGATCGATGCTGAGATCAGGTCCTCTCGGGTCCATTACATCGCACGATGCTGATGATCGATGTGGATGTCTTGTCGCTTGACATCAATCACATGTGATCAATGTGAGTGATCGATGTGGACTTCCCAACTCTCTGCTGCTTTACATCGCACGATGTAGACACCAAGCTTGATCGATGTGGTTCACATCGTACGATGTTGATCCAGCCATGATCGATGTTGCACCAAAAGTCATCTTCCTTAGCTTCTTTTGCTCATCCTCAGCTTGGGCAACTCCTTGAATCATCCCCATGCTTCCTCCTTGTTCTAAATAGCTCATTTGGTACCTAAAAACATCCTGAATGCAAAGAGAATGCAAACTACAACCTAAATGCAGCCTAAGTCTAAAAGGAAAGGAAAATGGAACTAAAGAGAAGGAAAACATACAAAAGGAAATCAAAACATGAACTAAATGCAAGCCTAAATTATGTAAATATAAGAGATATCAAGTACATAGATAACACTAATAAATGCAACAAAATATGCAATGCACATCTAGACACAACCAAGCTCTAATATGAATGCAAAAGGGACCTAAAATGTGAGTTTATACATGAAAGAGACTCAAAACATATGATTATGTATGTCTAAATGCTGTAAATATGCAAGCTATCAACATCCCCACACTTGCCTTTTGCTTGCCCTCAAGCAAACAAGAACAAAGAAGAGAATGAGGTTTGAAAATAGGAGTTCAAAGCCTAAAATGTCAAAGGAAGAAATGAGTTCAATATCCAAGTTAACAGTTCTAAGATGCATATGATTTTGTTCTACTCTAAAAGCCTAGCCACATTTATCACAAGAAATTGCCAATGCTCAAGTCCAAGTCTACACAAACAATTACATCAATCAATCCTTTTAACATTCAATTAAGTGTAACCATGTGTGTCATGCATATGCAAATCAAGTGTTTTCATTTGGCTAAAAACAAGGTTATGAGACTAAAATGATCTCATCTAATTCGAACTGGCTCAATGAAAATGCAAAGGATTTCTCATGAATATAGAATGAGCTTTGGTAAAATGCTAAGGGTAAAGAAGAATTTATGCATAAAAATGTAAACTCCCATCTACCCAAGCCCCATAAATGGTCTTAAACTCCTATTCTTCTACCCAAGAACATATCATATTCTACCCTTTTCTTGAAGCCTTATTGCTTCTTAGATATCACCATTTCTTTCTTCTCTTTTGGAGCTTCTTTGAGATGCATCTTATTCCTTGAATCTTTTTGGTGGTTGGCTTCTTGGTTTATATGGGCTCATATTTGCTTGTTGGTGTTTCTCATCATTTGGATGTGTGATGAACTTTGAATTATACCCCTTTTTCTTCTTTGTATTTATCCCTCTTTGATTCACTTGGCCAACTCTCCCAAGGTAACTTGTAATGCACCTCTTCTTTTCTTGCTTTCTTTTCTTCTTTGCTTTTTTTTGGAAAACCCAAAATAAAACCCATCCTTTGAACCTCATAATCCTAGCCTAATCTAGCTCAAAAATAAAGAGCTAGTTCTACATGGAAGTCTTTCCAATGTAGTTATAAATTCCAACAATTTTTACTAAGCTCATTTATGGAAAATTGCTTTTCAATCTCTCACAAATGATTTAATGGTTTGAAAAAAGGTTATGGTTAAGGGTGAAGAGTTCTACGTGGCCTAACAAGAGTGACAAAATGAAGAAGAAAGTCCAAGTATATATGAGTATCCATGAAAAACACTTTTCAATGCACAAGACATGATAATTAAGAGAAAATATTATTGTTCAAATAGAAAAAGTCGAAATCAGTTTATGCATGCTATAACTAGGCAAGAGTGACAATGCAAAGAATTTCAAATGTGGTTCAACCTTCAGTTCAAACTAGATCACAAGCATAAAAAAACTAATAACCAAGGCATTGAACACAATCTCAAACTTTAACAAATATGCAAGGCAATCATCATTACTCCCTATGCAAATAAATGCAACCTATATGAAATGTAAACTAGGCTCAATCCTAAGTAAATGAATGAATGCAACTACATGAATTTTTTTTTGTAAATTTTCGAATTTTTAACTTTTTATGATTTTTCTATATTTTAAGTGAATGCATGTAAGCTAAATGCATGCATGATGCATTAAGAAAACAAAAACATGAGATGTTCTCTCTCCCACACTTAAATCACACACATTCCTATGTGTGTGAAAAGAGTGGAAGAGAGTGAAACATAATAAAGATGCAAATCAATAAAAATGGTATCTACAATGATTAGAGTAGTGTACCTTAGAGTTCATGTGGGTAGGGATGGTGGGGAATGAGTTGAATTTACTCAGAAAACCTGATTCACACAACACTAAAAACAGAAAAATTAATAATAAAAGCAAATATTTACAGGAATGACATGGGAATACCTCGTAAGAGTACTTGTTTTACATCTCTAAGTTTGATGTTTCACCCCATTCTTCTACTTGGAGGAAGGGAGAGTTAGTGAACTCCTTGCTGGTCCTTGTGGAAGAGCATTTGTGACTGATGGTGTAAAGTGCTTATCTAAGTGGGCAGAGTGTTTCTCAACACTTATACTGCACCCATGGTGGCCTTGGATGATGTTGATTGTCTCAACAAATGTAAAAGGCTGAGGTTTGCCTTTGCACATGACTTTGTACACCACTCCATCATCTGTTGAATCCAGCAGCTGCAAGCTCAAGCCTTTAGAGAGAAATTTTAGCTTGGCTTCTCCTCATGTGGCTTCCCTTGGGAACTCCTTCGGCTCTTCCTCCTTTTGTGTAGGCTGGGGCTTTTCAAATAGTGTAGTCAGGCAGAATCCATCAAAGCTTATCCCATCATACTCATTGATGGAAGTCCAAATCGCAGCTCCTCCTGGTTCTGCTTCAACCTCAAGTGAATATACTTGCTCCTCA
The DNA here is from genome assembly GCA_911865555.2 of Thlaspi arvense. NCBI lineage: Eukaryota > Viridiplantae > Streptophyta > Magnoliopsida > Brassicales > Brassicaceae > Thlaspi > Thlaspi arvense. The sequence continues at coordinate 49,789,710 of OU466858.1, read as the reverse complement.
GCTCCATACTTTGCTCCATTTGTATCAAACTTGAGAACTTCACTATCACCTAGCCTTAACTCAATCAGTCCCTTCTTCACATCAAACAGTGCTCCAGCTGAAGCCAAGAATGGTCTACCCAAGATGATTGGGTTCTTTATCTCCCCCTCCAAGTCTAGTACCACAATATCAGCTGGTACCTTCACTTTTCCCATCATAACAGGCAAGTTCACTAGCAAACCCTCTGGATTTCTTCTTGTTCTATCAGCTAAGAGAAGAGAGATCTCACTCTCTTTAAAGTTTGTAAAGCATAAGCTTTTGTCAATTGAGAGAGGCATCAAGTTAATGCTGGCGCCAAGATCACACAAACAGCTTGTGAATGATGAGCTTCCCACTGTACAAGACAGAGTAAATCATCCTGGATCTCTCAGCTTCTTAGTGACAATGACATTCTTAGCCTCTTATGGTGCAACTTCAGGGCTATACAGTTCTTCTTTACTTAGCTCCCTTGCTTCAGCTAGAAGCTTATCCTTGAGAGCTATTATACTAGGAGGCAGCTTGTGTGGCTCCTTGAGAGTCTGAAAACTCCTCTCAACCTTCTTCATGAAATTAAGAAACAGAGCTATATGCTTTGTTACAAGCCCCTTCTTATGTTGCAAGAGTTTTGACCACCCTCTGGATATGTTGCAAGAGTGTCTCCATCTTAGCTTTTAATTCCTCAATCTCCCTCTTGCTTGCAGCCAATTCAGCTTCATTAGTTGCAGGTATGATGTCAATGTCTTCACAATGGTTGCCATCACTTGTAGCTAGATTCTCAACCATGTAATTAAGTGGCCAACTTCAGTTCCTAGTAAATGGCCATTGCTAGTAGTATCAAGTATCATCCTTAGTTGTGGAGTAACTCATCTGTAAAGGGTGCAAAGAAGGGACTGATCTGAAAAGCCATGGTGAGGGCATTGCTGAGTGTAGCCCTAGAACCCCTCACATTCTTCAAAGAAAGTCTCCTTAGGATCTTGTGTGAAACAAAATATAGCATTCCTCAGCTTTGCTGTTCTGGAGGTAGAGAAGAAATTTGTAAGGAAGACAGTTTGCATTGAGCCCATGAAGTAACTGATATTGCATGCAATTTATTTTGCCAACCATGAGCTTTACCACCAAGGGAGAATGGGAATAACCTGAGCTTGAAGGCATCTTCTGAAACCCCATGTAACTTAGTCAAGCTGCATATTTTGTCAAACTCATCTAAATGATCCAAAGGATCCTCTGTTGACAGCCTATAGAACCTGCTGTTCTGCACCATTGCAATGATCCCACTCTTGATTTCAAAGTTGACATCCTCTAGAGGTGGTAGAGTGATGCCAAAACGTGATGTATGAAAGCCTGGTAGATCTCCTGCTCTAATGAACCTTGGAGGAGTATTGGCAGTCATGTTTGTACCTGAAACAATGCTCAAGTAAAGTAGTCAATACGTGTATCAAAATTAATGCATCGTCTCACAGAAAATCAAAATCTCTAAGATCAAACAATTCCACAAGGCAACAGCGCCAAATTGATAAGAGTGTTTTTACTGCTCTTAAGTTGTAGTATAGCTCATGCTCTTTTTCAAATCCAAGTGAGAAAGATGAATAGAGAGAATTCACGAAATTCTGTAAGCTAGGCCAAGCAAGAAAGGGTTTATAAAGTTTCTAACACCCTAAACAGTCTCCAAACTGAAAACAGGATAATAGTATTAGTAAATCAAAACCATAAACAGTGAACTAGATCAAGCAAAACACAACTTCAGACTCAAGAAACAAGGTAAAAAGCAGAGCAAAACAGAGTAAATGTAGGGGAGATTCAAAATTTAACAAGAAGGATTCATAGATGGGGTAATTAATCCAAGACAATCCTAAACTTCAGATGTGATGTTCAGACAATCAACAAATGCATGATCCTTTAGAAAAGAACTCAATTCATATAAATAAGTCCAATCTCTTAACAATGATTCATTTGTTCACATCTTAATCAAGATCTAATTCTCATTAGTGAAAAGAAATGTGATCAAGCATAAAGAAACAGTTCTATCTAGCCAAGAGGTTCCCTAGTCATTCATTCTCATGTGTAAGGACAAGCAAATTCATTAAAAAGCTTGTTCAGACATTTCATCAAACACTTTTGAAGCAGTGAAACCCTAATTTTGAAATCTAAGTGATCAGTAAAGATTAAGCATTAAGAGCACCTAGAAATGAAGGATCTAACATTATATATCCCTAAACAACACATCTTAGACCTTGGATCACCCTAGATCTATCTCATCTACAAACCCAGACTTGACTACTCACAAACCATGTTCAATCTATCAAATACAGAGCAAGAGATGTAAGAAATCATGATCAGAAACAATAACAAGACAATAGATAAGAGGATATGCAAAAAAAAACTTCTATTAGAAACTCAAATTGTGCTTACAAATACCAAAAGTATTGAAAAAACTTAAGAGCAAGAGAGAGAGAGAGAGAGAGAGTTTATGGATAAGATAGAAGCATAAAACTAAAGATTAATGATGGATAAGTGATAAGAAGATAAGATTTTGTTTTTATAGTCAAGAGTCAAAGCCTGGTCAACTTGGTCAAAGTCTACAATCCGAGAGTTGACCAAAATGAAAGTCTCGGTGGAAGGTGATCTAATTTCTCTGCAGGGAGGTGTAGTAGTCGGGACAAGTGCCAGGGGTGAATTCTTGAAACTTCTGCCCAACTCACTCTGAGGTGTAGTAGCCGGGGCAAGTGCCAGGGGTGAATTCTTGAAACTTCTGCTCGACTCGCTCCAGGGTGTAGTAGCTGGGGCAAGTTCCAGGGGTGAATTCTTGAAACTTCTGCCCGACTCATTCCGAGGTATAGTCACCTTTGCAAGTACCCGTGGTAAATTCTTCTCTTTGCTTAGCTTCCTTTAGGCTCTCCTCCATGCACCCACTCGAGCTCCATTTGATAAGCAAACCTCCTTAACCTCTATAATACCTAGATAACACCTCCAAATACAACAAAGTATGAAATGCACATCTAGACACAAGCTAGCTCTACTATAAATGCAAAGGGGACCTAAAATATGAGTTTATACATGAAAGAGAATCAAAATCATATGATTATATATGCCTAAATACTGTAAATATGTAAGCTATTAAGGATATCAAAGAAGAATCAATAAAACAAGTACTGCTTATATGAAAATAGAAAAATAGACGAAGAAGGCGTTATGTTATCCTCTAACCTCCGTCTTGGGATCCTGACGACTTGTTTTACGATCATATACCAATATTTTTAACTTACCGTTTCTAAAATATTTCTGAAATTACTTTTGGTTTCTCAACATCCTTCCTCTTAAGTAAACTCCCACCCACATCATGTGTATGGTAAGAGATATTAGGTTATTTTGAGTTCGTTGTTTTGGGTTTCCTCTACAACATGTTAGATACATACATATTAGTTTATTTCATTGTTACAGTATTACTTCTCATAATGAATGATCTTTGTTTCAATTTATTTTTGCTGTGTATGATGTGTTATGGCCCCCAAAAAGACGAGCACATACCCCATGTTTCTCATTAAAGGTTTGTAAATTATATTATCGGTACATAATTTTCTCATTGCAAGTTCAATGGACTTTAAACAGATTCATTATTAGTCTTGGTTTGGTTGTCTTCCATTTCAAGTTGCTTTAAGGTTAGATTTGCAAACTTCACTTTCCTCATATGAGAGTTATGTCGCCAATTCGCAAATCAGTAAGAAGGTACAGCCGTACAAAGTGCACATCGTAATTTTGAATTCCCTATACGTACTTTCTCTTCATTTTGGTTTTTAATTGTTTTAGTTGATCAGTTTGTTTCAACAAAAGGTATTATCAGCTATATAATTCATTTCTTGGTTTTAGGCACAAATTTACTCTTAACTTTCTTAAAGAAATAGCTATCCACTTCGTTTGGTTTTGGGCACATAAATTTGGTTTGTGATGTTTCTGCTACAGCAGTTTGGTATCAGAGATAAAATATAATGCCTTCGACCACCCCTACCAGTGAACACACCCACGCCTTCTGACTACTCCTACCGGTGAGCACATCCACGCCCTCTCTCGGTCCATGGGCTTCATCCCTGTCTGACGGCCGGTGCATTATTTTTTTGCAGCACAACCGATTTATCTACTAATTCTGTAATCACTACATGATTTTTCCCCGTGTTTTGGCCTCATTCAAATGGTTTTGGGAATCACTTCCCAAAAGATCACCCATCCTTGTCCTGCTCCAGCTCAAGCATGCTTAACTCTGGAGTTCTCTCAGGCCCACTAACCGAAAAGATAAGTGCATTTTGATGACATAGGTAGCCAAATCAAACCATTTAAACTTATTCAAATGGGCCAGGCCCGGGTTGTTACAATTCTCCTCCACTAAACGGGAATTCGTCCCCAAACCCTAGTTCCTACAGTGTGAGCCTTAACCCCCAAATCCCATGACAGTCTCCTGGGACAGAACCAGTTTGACCCCAGGCTTTGATAGCACTTGTAACGCCCCCGACGGCCCCTACCGATGAGCACACCCACGTCCTCTCTCAACCTGTGGGCCTCACCCCTGTCTGACGGCCGCTGTGTTATTTTTTTCGCAGCCTAATTGATTTATTTACTGACTCTGCAATTACCATATGATCTTTTCCCGTGTTTTTGGCCTCACTCACACAATTCTCCCCCACTAAACAGGAATTTGTCCCCTAAAACTGCGTCGGAGGTTCGCAGCTTTCACATCTTGCTTCCTTTTATCGGAGGTTTGTGCCACACTTCAGTACTATCATATTGCCTTTTACTGATTGCATGAAGGAGGGTCCATTTTCTTGGACACATAAGACAGCTACGAGATTTGTTTTGACCAAAGAAAAACTAACTAAAGCACCAAGTCAGATTTTACCAGTCTTATCCATCCCATTCGAGCTGCATTGCAACGCTTCAAAGTTGGGGATTGGAGTCATTTTGAGTCAACAAACAAAGCCAGTAGCCTATTATAGCGTGAAATTTTCAGGAGCAAGGTGTCTTATAATACTTTGATAGGGTCAGCTTTTACCCAAATAAAACTACTGCAAGTGCACAGCAAAAGCAGTTGTAGTACAAGGGGTTATCGAATCCCAAGGGAGTAATGCTAACTACACTATCAATTATAGATTTGGACTAAGCTAAGCAAAATATGATGTATGTAATGCGAATGAATAATTAGAAATAAGCAAACGATGGTATGATATGTTCTAAGTTCAGGAAGACTAAAAGCGCTAAGCTAGGGTAATTCGCAGGTATGAATCCAAGAATGTAGAATGCAGGGTATCAGGAATGATTAAGAACCGTTTTTAAACATGAATCTCTAATGCATAACTAATCAATTCTCATTGCAGAAGTTATCTATACCTAGATCACAGAGTTTCAAATCTCTTTGCAAATCCTAACAACCTAAGCATGCAGTAATGATCAGGTTCAATTGTTTACAAAACTCCTAAGCCAAATCTTTTTGTACTAAGTTGTTTTGCTCATCAAATACTAGTTCAGGCTATGAATAATGCTCTCACATATATTTAACAACCTATGATTTTCGGATTCCTAGATGATGTTTCTCAGAAATTCGATTTTAAAGCAAGTAGAGATGAAAAACCATGAGATATTCCTAACAGATAGCGATTCTACACTCTTTTCATCAACCTTTAAAAAACCCTAACTTAACTAGCAGATTACTCAGACATGATTATGATATCACAAAACATAACTGAATAAAATTGCATTAAGAGAAAGAGTAGAAAACAAAGGGGGTTCGAAATCTTCTCTAAAGAGTACAGGATTTGTCTCCCCAAAAAGCTCTGAATAAAATCTCTCTCTAACTCTCTGAATTCTCAAAAACTAAGATTCCTGCCAACAATGGCTGAAAAACCTAATAAATAGGGGCTAAACACGATATGGGGTCTTCATATAAATAAAGGAAACTTCTGGGTAAGTTCTGCAATTCTTCTTGATACTTTTAACAAATAGCCACGCTCCTTCCTATCTGGGTGACGAGCGTCACCAATGGGGTGACGATCGTCACCATATGGGATACTTTTCTGCTTCGAGCTTGGTACTTCGTGGCTTCAACTCAGAATGCTCCAAAAGGTTCCAATATCTCCAATTATGCTCCAGACATGCTTTAACCTGCAAAGACTCTTCTAGGACTCTAAAAAGACCAAAAAGACTCAATAAAAAGGACTTATATCATGGTTAAAAACCATAAAAACCATGATATATCAACTCCCCCAGACTTAGCTTTTGCTTGCCCTCAAGCAAACATCAGATAGAGTACAGGGTCGAGGTTTAAAAACAAGAAACAGTCAGTTAGTCATCAGAAACACCATACTAGTTAAAGCTTTCGAATCCACATACCACAGAGTTAACACAAGATCAAATTTCAGCCTAATCATCACAAGCTTAGCAAATCTCTCAAGTCCAGTCTAAATCCCTTCAAGAAATCCGAAATTTCTACTGTTAACTCCTTATTTTTATCTAAGTGTGAAGTCTCATCAAGGCTCTATCATCTTAATCACTTTACAGATTCTTTTCCCTTCCTAACAACTGAACAAATCAATCTCAACACAGCTCTCCTATTTTCTCTTCCCTTAATCTTTTTCCTTAGGATATTTTCGATTTTTCACTTCTTTTTCTCAACTTTTTCAGTCTAAGAAATGGTGCTACTCAATACTTGTGTTCCTTGTGAGGAGACAGGTTCTTGAGTGTGTTCACTACTGTTGTTCCTTGTGAGGAGACAGGGTCATGAATGCCCCATTCTTTGGACTTAATCTTTTAAAAACTTCATTTGGGAAGATCAAAGAGAGACTGTATTTTAACCTTATTGTCAGTGCTGAAAGAGAGAATCAAGATCAATAAGAATCAATCACCAAGACAAGAAGTTTAAAGTTCATTAAGGTGGAGCTAACAGCAAATTTTCCAGACTCTCTAAGAACCTAAACCTTCATTGCTAGACTGATCTACCTATGACTTTCAACTTAGTAAGACTTGTAATCAACTACTGTGGCAATGGTTCTTATAAGCAAAAACGTCCTATGGCTAGTTCCAAGAGAAACTAACAGTTTCAAAAATTTTGACTCTATAAAACAGGTTTTTGACTCAACTTTAAGACTCTATAAACATGACACAAAGCACACAACGTCAGTAACCACCTCCCCCAGACTTAAACAACACTGTCCCCAGTGTTATTAAGCCAAGAGTTGGTCAAAATGAAGCATGAGAAGTTGTAGAACCAAGGTGGAAAAGTGGTACCTCGCAAAGGACCTGGTGACGAGCGTCACCAGATTGGTGACGAGCGTCACCATCTCTGATACTCCAGAAATCGATATGTTGGATGTTTAAATGCTATGCCACCATGTGTACTCCGAAGTCAAACTGTAATAGCACTCAAAACACACATCAAAACATCCAAACAAAGCATAGTCCATGGTCCAACAAGTTCACAAGATATCATCCAAGCAAACTGAACAAAGTGACTTTTTTTTTTTTTTTTTTGATTTTTCTCATGTTTTTGGGTTTTTTTTTTTTTTAGCTATGTAATAGAAAACTAAACTAATATATGAAAAAGAAAACTTACTAGTGGGTTGCCTCCCACTAAGCGCTTTTTTAAAGTCATTAGCTCGACTTTGAATGCTGCTCAGACAGCTGGTGGAACAGAAGGTGGCATTGAATGCCTTAGAGAAGAATGTCTCCTCATCCATAGTGGTTGTAAGCAGTAGATGTATGAACACTTCCAAGGAAGTGAGGAACATCAGCAGGGTTGGTCGTGAGTGTGGGTGGGATATTTCGTTTTCCTGCAGAATCATCAAAAGAAACACCAAGCTTTCTACGAGAATCTCGTTGCTTGCATAAGTGTGAAGCAGCTTTTTCACCTTTTAAATTCTTATTGATGAGATTAGGAGGTTTGGATTTGGTTCCAGGAAGTGCATACCTTTGCCTAGTTGCAGGTTTCTGGGTTGTGGACTGTTGAATTTTCGGATTGGCAACATATGATGGACTTGTAGAGCAAATATCACGTCTCTCCTTTGTGTCCAGGTTGGTGACGAGCGTCACTAGGTCAGTGACGCTCGTCACTGACTCTGCAGTTCGAGTTTCGGCAGTTTTCCTGCAATTCAGCTCTGCAAGTGTTGCTTCCATCACATACACGTCTTCCTCCAGCAACTTGGCATTCATTAGAACCTCTTTTTCAAGCCCAGTCATGAAGATATGATCCTCACTGCAATCCTCAAACCCAACAGCTTCTGCAGAAGTTTCAGATATTGGCTCTTCAACAGCCATCTTGCTCACTTGCCCACTTATATCTGATTCATTGACACACTCAGCAATAATGTCTTCTGAATGCTCCATGACAGTCTCTTCATCTCTAGAAGTTCTTACAGAAAAGGTCTGACCATCAATGGTAGAACTCCCTCTTAACTTATCCATGTCAAAGTTCATGACAACATCACCAAGATCAAGCTCAATGTTCCCCCTTCTAACATCAATGATGGCTCCAGCAGTAGCCAAGAATGGTCTTCCCAGAATAAGAGGATCTTTAGGTTCTTAGCATATTTCAGAACCACAAAATCTGTAGGAATTATGCAGCCTTCAATGTTAACATGAACATTCTCTAACATGCCTTCTGGGGTCCTTATGGATCGATCTGCTAGGATGAGAGAGATCCCAGCTGGCTTGAAATCAGTCATTCCAAGTCTAGCAGCAACAGAGAAATGCATCAAGTTAATACTTGACCCTAGATCACAAAGAGAGTGTGGAAATCGTCCTGCAGATATTGAGCAATCAAGCACAAAGGTCCCTGGATCAGATAGCTTCTCTGGAACTCTGCTTTGAGTGATGGTATTGACTTGTTCAGAAACAGTCACCTTCTTCTTCTTCTTTGGAATTGTGCCTAAGAGAATTGCACTGATGTCTCTGGTAAGCAATGCTCCTTCCTCAGGACTTACACCATTCACAACCATTCTCTTTACATACCTTCTTAGAGCTGGTGAAAGCTTGACTGCATCAACAAGAGGGATCTCAAGCATCAGCTTGTCTATCATAGCTTTACATCTGGCTTCTTCTATCTCCTGTTTAGACTTCCTAGGATGCTTGGGGAATGGTGTTTTGGGTTTATAGACACGTTCCTGGTCATAATTTGCAGTTACAGGCGAAGCAGCTTCGTTCTGGGGTGGGTGACGACCGTCACCAGGGGGGTGACGCTCGTCACTCACTTGTGACAACCCCCGATACCCTTGTAGGTTGGTGACGAGTGTCACTCCTCCTTGGTGACGCTCGTCACTCACCTCTGAGACAGAAAAATTTTCATCTTCAGACTCCATCAGTTGCACGATCTGCTCTGCACTCAACCTCTTTTTCTGCACTGTTTTAAGCTCCTTTTCATTCCTTACTGTGATGGCATTAACCTGATGCTTGGGATTGATGTCAGTCCTTCCAGGAAGGAATACCTCTTGCCTTTGAACAGCTCCTGCAGTTTGAGCAACCTGCACATCAAGCTTCTTCATGTGAGAGTTCAGACTTTCAATTTTTCCATTCAGGTCTTGATACAGCGAATCTAGCTTGCCATTGAAGTTCACTGTCATCTTCTGCTGTCCTTCAAGTACCTGCTCCAGCATAGCTTCCAATTTATTGTCTTGTGGAGGTGCAGTTTGGTAGGAAGAAGAACCATAATTCCTGCTGTTTTGGTAAGGTTTATCAACTTCAGTCTTCTGGAATGGGGGCTTAGGAGTGTAACCAGGCGTGCTCTGTCCTCCTGTAAAGGTACTCTGCTGATTATTGCTGTTGTAGCCTCTGTTCCATTGCTGATTTCCAAACTTTTGGCTTTGAAAACCCCCTCCATTGATGAAATTAACATCTTTCTGCTCAAATTCTTCAGAATTTTCGAAACTCTCCACTTCTGCAGCGAATTGGACTGACTTCTTTCCCACCAGAAGGCTGTGCATGCTGTCTAACTTAGCCTTAACTTCAGCTATTTGGTTTCCATCATTCAAACCAGCCTGCTGCTTTCTCTGAAAATCTGCATTCTTAGTGCTGTTACTGCAGGCCAAGTTTTCAATCAATCTTATAGCTTCTTCTGGTCTGTTGGTGTTGAAGTTTCCTGCACTTGCTGCATCCAGCGCCATCTGATACTTCCAGTCAATGCCTCTGAAGAAGATCCCAAGTAGTTGCACCTGACTGAAGCCATGATGAGGACAGTCCCTTTGATAAGACTTGAACCTGATCCAAGAGGCCTTGAAAGCTTCAGTAGGGCCTTGTGTAAAGGAAGCAATTTTCGTCCTCATGTCCTCTGACCTTGCATCATCATAGAAGTTATTCAGAAAGGCGTTCTTAGTGTCTTCCCAAGTGGTCAATGAAGCAGGTTCCAGTTGCTTCAGCCAATATGCAGCTTCTCCTTCAAGAGAGTATGGAAAAAGCTTGCAGAACAGAAAGTCATTGCTAACCCCATTAGCTTTGACACTGGAAGCTAGGTCCTCAAACCTCTCTATGTGATCCATAGGATGCTCATGAGATAAACCATGGAAGGGATGCTGTCCAACTAGCTGATAGTAGACAGGTTTAACCTCGAAATCGTTCCTCTGGAAAGCAGGAGGTCGGATTGCAGCTCTGTTGGCATAGAACTGATCAGGTCTGTTGTAATCACCTAGAGTCCTCTGAACAAAACGCCCAGCAGCGTTATTGACAGCAGCAGGGACTCCCACGTTCTCAGCCACTTGCTGAACCTGCTGTTCAACAATGACATTCCCCTCTTGATCAATTCTCTGCCCTTCTTCGTTCCTCCTGTTTCCTTCCCTGTCAACCAAGTGACCTTCTGCATCTTCAACCAAGATCAGTGGAGCGACCATTGCAGATTGCTTCTTAGCTTTCCTGTTAGTTCTCTCCAACCTAGCAAGCTCGTCGATGCTCAAAGTCACAAGCTCCTTCTCTTTGTTGCTTCTGGTTCTGCGATTAGGCATACACCTGAAACAGGAACAGAGAAAAGTAGCTGAAAATCAGTAAAGAAATAAAAACTTAGACAAAATCCTAATACTAAAAATCGATAGGAAGCTATTACTCCCCGGCAACGGCGCCAAAAACTTGATAGGGTCAGGTTTTACCCAAATAAAACTACTGCAAGTGCACAGCAAAAGCAGTTGTAGTACAAGGGGTTATCGAATCCCAAGGGAGTAATGCTAACTACACTATCAATTATAGATTTGGACTAAGCTAAGCAAAATATGATGTATGTAATGCGAATGAATAATTAGAAATAAGCAAATGATGGTATGATATGTTCTAAGTTCAGGAAGACTAAAAGCGCTAAGCTAGGATAATTCGCAGGTATGAATCCAAGAATGTAGAATGCAGGGTATCAGGAATGATTAAGAACCGTTTTTAAACATGAATCTCTAATGCATAACTAATCAATTCTCATTGCAGAAGTTATCTATACCTAGATCACAGAGTTTCAAATCTCTTTGCAAACCCTAACAACCTAAGCATGCAGTAATGATCAGGTTCAATTGTTTACAAAACTCCTAAGCCAAATCTTTTTGTACTAAGTTGTTTTGCTCATCAAATACTAGTTCAGGCTATGAATAATGCTCTCACATATATTTAACAACCTATGATTTTCGGATTCCTAGATGATGTTTCTCAGAAATTCGATTTTAAAGCAAGTAGAGATGAAAAACCATGAGATATTCCTAACAGATAGCGATTCTACACTCTTTTCATCAACCTTTAAAAAACCCTAACTTAACTAGCAGATTACTCAAACATGATTATGAGATCACAAAACATAACTGAATAAAATTGCATTAAGAGAAAGAGTAGAAAACAAAGGGGGTTCGAAATCTTCTCTAAAGAGTACAGGATTTGTCTCCCCAAAAAGCTCTGAATAAAATCTCTCTCTAACTCTCTGAATTCTCAAAAACTAAGATTCCTGCCAACAATGGCTGAAAAACCTAATAAATAGGGGCTAAACACGATCTGGAGTCTTCATATAAATAAAGGAAACTTCTGGGTAAGTTCTGCAATTCTTCTTGATACTTTTAACAAATAGCCACGCTCCTTCCTATCTGGGTGACGAGCGTCACCAATGGGGTGACGATCGTCACCATATGGGATACTTTTCTGCTTCGAGCTTGGTACTTCGTGGCTTCAACTCAGAATGCTCCAAAAAGTTCCAATATCTCCAATTATGCTCCAGACATGCTTTAACCTGCAAAGACTCTTCTAGGACTCTAAAAAGACCAAAAAGACTCAATAAAAAGGACTTATATCATGGTTAAAAACCATAAAAACCATGATATATCATACTTACGACATCAAATTATATGCTATTATATAGGCAATTAAGCATTAGAGGCACTATCTGTTTCACAGAAAAAAATTCCTGTATACAGATCATGACTTATTATAACACTTGGATAGTCATGTCAAGGTATCCGCAAGGCATGCTACTAGGATGATTCTCTGCATGAAATCTACACGAGAACAGTGTAAGTCACAATTTGATGTTCGCTTACGCCGAAGCTATGGAAGAATTAAAGAAATATGCAAACGTAAAATCTTAAGAATTTATATGATACGGTAAATGCTTATGTAATCAGGGTATTCTAAGTTTGTTTCTTTTTGTATGTAAGACATATTCTTCAACTTTCAACTAAATAAATCTTTGGAAGGTATACAATTGATATAAATGTGACTGATTCATGTTTCTATTGATCTCTCTAATGTGTGCGTTCAAATGATACAATGCAACGATGGAAATATTGGAGTGGTTTAGATCATCCAATGTGGTTTGAATCTTACGAAAAGAAATCATCCTCATATCATATCATTTATAGGAGAAAGACTGATATGTGGTTTCATTTTAGGTTGGTAAGTATTTTTTAAGAAAAAATTGTTTAAAATGAGTTTAAATCAGTATTTAACGTTTTTAATTTTTGATTCTGCTGTTTGTTTACATGTGTATGGAACCAATAACACAAGCTGGTTATGCCCAGACCATCAAGAATAACATTAGTGCTCGATTACCATCCTTTGCATGCCCCTGTAGAAGGAGAAGCTGAGGGATTTATGAGTTTGTTGGTATCAATTACTTCACATCTGCGCTTCTTGCTCATGTGGACAATGTTGATCCATTGAAACCAATTTGAAAAACAATATGAAAAGCCAATTGAGCTAAACTCAACAAGAATACAAAAATATTTTAAACTTCTATTTAAGAAAGAGAATCATGTGATGGCAATAATGGGATTAAATGTTTTGGGTGTTTGGGTTTCTTACTTTGTTATTAGTTTTGGAGATGAATTTTTTTTTAATAAAATTTTAACGTTCAAGTATCGATATTTTTATGTTTTGTTAAAACTCAATTTGATTTAGGTGACAATATAGATCAATGGAAATTTATAATGAAGTTGGTTGGAGCTTGAATATAAATATTCTTAAGTTTTGTTTTAGTTTAGTATACTTTTCAAAATTTATGTGAACAAAAATTAAGTAATAAACTTACATGATTTGATTTGAAAACTGTTTAGCTGAAATGAATCTTTATATGATCTTAAATATTTTGGACTCCAAATCAATTGTGTTACGAAAATTTTGTTGATTTATACTTTTTAAACGTTTGAGAAAATTCTATTAAATTGTGTTTTGTTCAACATTTGTTTCTATTTTTCAAATCATTAGAATGCTGTGGGGAGGTTTTAAGTTTACATAAGTAACTAGAAGATTGTCTTCTCACGCATAATGTTCTGCGTTTAAGTGTTCATATTAATGTTCTTCTGATTTGAAAAGCTTCAAAAGGCTTCAATACCATCGTAATCAAGCCTTCTATCATTTACTATTGAATATTCAATAGTTAATTAATTAACTTTTATTAAAAAAGGTGTTTTTGCCTCAGTTTTTGGTTTTGCTATGTAACTTTAGCTATTGGTGTTCCAAGCTACAGGTTCAAAAAACCGCATAGAAAAGAATGGACTTATAAGTCTCTGTGTCGATGTGAAATAGTTTTGTAGCACGATAGAGAGACCATGTGTGACAACTTACAAAATGGTTTGTCGAGGGTGAAGCATGTGTTATTCAGAGCAACAAGTTCGTTCTTCCAGATCTTCCTACTCTTTGGTAAAAATTTATAGGTCAAAATATGAAAATATATAAGAAAACTTTTGCAGTTTGTATGAAGTATACCACTTAACTACTTTGCATGAATTATTTACACCAGAAGGCACTTTTGCCATTTTCACTTACAAAAAAAAAGTATTTCTTACAATTTAGGCATTTTTTGTGTTTGGTGATGTTGAAATTCCTTTTGTACCCTTAATAAAAGAGTTAATTTTCAAGAGAAAATCTTCCTCTTCGTCGCCTGAAAACCTAAAGCAATTGTCGGTGGAGCCTTCACATCCTTCTTCTTGGTCTTCGCGGCAGCGGCGGCAGTGGATATGACGGTTAAAGCGATAAAGGTTTTTCCAGATCCATAATTTGATGGATGTTCGGTTTTGGAGTCGGAATTTATCTCTGTCTCTGATCCAAAATCTGAATCGGAGGCATGCTTCGCGATGGTGGTTTTGCCTGGAACGGCGATTGTAACAGATGAGGTGGATTTTGAGAGTTTAGCAATAAGAGACAAAGGAAGAATAGCCTTTGAATAACTCTTCAGAAGTTTTAGTTGGAAAGATGAAAGAGAAAGAGCACATGAGAAAAGTTGAAGATCGATTCATCTTCGACAATATGAACAAAACAAGGGAAAAAAGAGGTGTATCTCTGGATTGGGGGAGCTTGATGGTGGACGAGAAACAATGGACATGCGATATTAGCTGATGGATAGGAGACAATAGACATGAGACGATGGACAATGTATATGAGATGAAGGTATATGATGGATTAGAGCCAATGGACACGAGACAATGGACAAGAATTTGAGGCACTTTAACAATTAAAGCACAATTTGTTTTTTTTTATAGTCGATGGATATTAGACAAAGAAAGACACTCTAAAGTTTGTGGATATGCTCAAATGGACAAGTTATGGTGGATACGAACGACCGAGATTTTCAGATTTTGGACACAAAACGATCTCTGCCAAAATAGTTAGGTAAAGTTCTTCTTCTTTCATGTGTTGTATCCAAAGTAAAGTGCCCATGCATTTTGTATTCGTTAGTTTCTCTCCATGGGTTGTCTTTCTGTTTGTGTCTATAAACCAATATTGACGATGTAAACGCGTATACATATACTGATAATTGTATAATTATTTACATTTCAGATCATATCCATAGCTTTCTATCCATGGGATTGTGTCATGCTGGTAGTTGTTAAGTTAGCCAACGAAACAAAATTGGTTACTTAACTTTATATTCGGCTTCTAAATGTGTATATGTCCATTGATTAGTGATGCAATACTTGTCGATAAAACCGTATCCATATTAGCAAAAATAATACTTTTATTTATGGAGAAATATGTGTGGATAAGTGTTTATGAACAATGTGGTATGTACGAGATCATATAGATATGCTAAGAGCAATACAACCAAACAAACAAGTTCAAGCTTCTTTCTCACAACACCTTCTTAGTTGTGAACTGGAGCTTTGGTTTGCGTATGTTGTGTGGATAATCTATGGTGGATGCAACATCTATCAACAAAGTTATATACAATCAATGTGTCTATACAGTTTGTCCAGCCTTCATGTCCATCCGTTCGTGTTCACCTGCAAACATGTATGAAACTGTTGACCATGAGTACATGTACAAGAGTGTCATAGACTATCAAAAACTTATTTAATAGTATTATGGACAATTTTATACAATGTATCAACCAATTTGTGTCCATCGATCTGTGTCCATTAAACCATGTCCATTAAACTGTATCCATCAGATTGTAACCATGTATACAACTATTAATATTTCAAGACTCTTAATTATCAGAAAAGAAGATTATTTTAGACCAATTCATCTGCCCATATCAATCCGTCCATATGTACACTCCGTATCAAACCTTATTGTTTGTGTCCATGAGATTGTTCATCGTCATCTTCTCCAGCATAAGCAACAATACTGTTCATATAGTACTATCCACGAATCATGTATTTTGTCCACGATTCCATGTCCACCAATCCATGTCCATGATTTCATGTTCACCAAATTTATGTCCACCTCTCCATATCCACACAAAAAACCATGTCCACGAATTGACACACCACCACATCCTTCTTCTCCACCAAGACAGATCTGACAATCTTCTCAAACCCTCCACCTCCGTCATTAACCACAAAATCTCCAGTGACACAAAACAAAAATCTGGAAAACAGAATAAATATCTTATCAGTAACCATTAATTAATGGAGACTTATCAAGGAATCAAACAATTACATAAACCATTGAGGGAAGAAAGTCTAGGAATACTTCTCATATAATTTGATGATTTTGACAAGATCAAATCTTCAAGTAGACCGAGCTTACTCCTTATGGCCATGGCAAATTGAAACAGCCTACTGGCTGGTTCTTCGAAATTCAGTCGCCAGTGGCACAAAACAAAAAACTGGAGTTCTGTGGTTGGGGTTTGCGATACAGCGTTGATAGGCTGATTCTTCGAATTTCAATTATCTGTAACATTTGATGATGTTATTGCTTGACTGGTTTGCGGATCTTAAATTACCAATGAGATCGAAAGTGAAGATAATTTGCCGGTAATTTTTTTTTTAAAACTATGAAGCAATGAGAATAGGGGTATTTTAGGTCTTTCAATGCAACAAATATAACAAAAGTGTCCTAAATAAAGAAAGTGTCTATTTATGTAATATGAGTCTCTCAACCTAAAAAGATAGTAAAATAAGAAAAAAAGAAGAGAGAGAATAAAATGAATCTCTCAAATGAGAGATCATGAAAAACTTTCTAAAGACTTTTAAAACACTTATTTTATGATTAGTGGCTTATTCTTTTAATATTTCAAAAATTAATTCAAAAACTAAATAATACTTAAAATAATAATTAAATTAGAGACTCATTTGAGTCTCTAACCAATGCACATTGTCTAATACAAATTAATATTTATTGTTTTTTGAATATTGTTCTGATGAGATTGTATGAAGGTAATATCATCATTAAATAAATAGATAATACGGTTTTGGTTTTTTGGAAGAAAATACTACTAATTTTTCAAATACATTGAACAAAAATAATCCCAACGATAAAACGCAAATGTATGGCCTATTTTGAGTTTTAATTTTTTAATTTTGTTTTTTTTATATAATTTAGTTTTAATTTTTTAAAAAGAATTGAACAGTGTTTTAAAGTTGAGAGACGTTCTCACCAGCTCTCAAGTGAGATATGTTTCTTAATTCTCTCTCCTACCTTTTTTTTAATATTATAAATAATGAGAGATGATGGTGAGAGACGATGGATGGAGCTCTTCTTATTTCGACAGCGTTGTTTTGGTGGATTTGGCACACGTGTCATTGCAGTTCTTACAATGTCACGAGTCATACATATCTCAGTAAATTTGATTACACTTGATGTAGTACAAAAGATTATGTGGTTTTTAGAAAGAACGTAAGCGAAAACACAACTGAAGAATAACACATATTAAAGGAGAAAAACGAAGAAGGAGAAAGCTTACCTATATCCATCGCAAAAAACAACCTTACAAGATTATTCAATTATTTACTTTCATGATTTTGTTGCAAGTTAGTTTCCCATTCTGTGGCAGATTTGAAGATAAAAGATTTTAATATGTGAATAGGTTTGCACATATATAAATTATTGTTAGTTGCATGTGTTGGCTATGGTGGTTTTTGAGGAAGAGAAGTTCGGTTATTGTAATCCACTCAATTTCTCTATCGTTATTCGTAAGCATTGCTTTTTAATGTCTGTTTTTTCTCCCTTAAATGTGTTCTAGAATTACCAAGAGAAAGAGATTACCCTTGACTCTTTAAAGTCGATCTTTGTTCATGCCATGAGAAAGAGATTACTTTATTTTCATCAAGATTCGTAGCTCTTAAATCCATTTGCAAAAGTTGACAACTTAGGAAACAGAAAATCGAAACCAACTCAATGAATGCTTAAGTACCTAACAACTCAATACATCAAACATGAGATGATCTTAACGTACGTACAAATTCGACAACTAAAATTGTCCCTTTTTGTTATGTAACTTGCATATAAAGTCACTAACTAGTGTTATATATTGGGATGTAAAAAAGAGAAGTTTAGAGCATATGAACATGTCAATGATGGCTTGATTGATTGATTTGTCTTTGTAATAATAAAATTTTGCTGACTTAATCTTACGTTGGGTTGACTATGTTAGAATCTCAAACTAAGATGACTTTACCTTTCAAAAGAAAACTTGAAATCTCATCAGCTTTGATATCATGCATTATTGCATCATATTAAGAGTCATATAGTATAGGTTTTGCATTACATTTCATCTTTTAAAATTCAAGGTGTCTCATTTGCATCTATTTCATACATAGCATGCATTTAGTTTAGGATTGCATTTTGCATATATTTTTAAAGTGTTTCCAGGACTTTATGGAGCTAAAGAGATATTGGGCAAAAGGATGGACCAAACAAAGGAAGAAAGTTCAGCAAGGAGAAGCATTTCAAGGCGTGGAGCACTCATACCAATCAAGTGTACCGTGGAGAACAACTCTGTTCTTCCACGGTACGATCTGTACCAACCAAGACCATGTCCGTACATCGAGGAATTCCCTCAGAGGCGATTCAGACCGACGAAGGAGCAGCCGTACACCGGTGAGCCTCCACGGTGCACCTATACCGGCCAAGACTCAACCGTACACCGAGGGGCTTGCTCGACACAAAGAACTTCAGGACATATCGACGAAGTGCACCGAGGAAAGCTGTCTGACACCTTGCACGGTATGACCCGGATCAAGGACTTCACCCGAGCCAAAATCCAGACGCTGCTTGTTCAGCATGTACCGATGAGACGCGCTGATAGGGCTCAGGTTTTACCCAAATAAAACTACTGCAAGTGCACAGCAAAGCAGTTGTAGTACAAGGGGTTATCGAATCCCAAGGGAGTAAGTAAACTACACTAAAGAGTTCAGGTTCGGATTAAGCTAAGCAATAAGTAATGAATGTAATGCGAAATAACTAAAGTAATAAAAGCAAATGGGCGTTTTTGAGACTGTTCTTAAAGTTCAGAAAGCTAAAGGCGCTAAGTCAGGACAGTTCGTAGGTTGAATCCGAGAGTGTAGAATGCATGCAATCAGGAATGAATTAAAACCGTCTTGAACATGAATCGCAAAGATATAACTAATCAATTCTCATTGCAGAAGTTATCTATATCTAAATCACAGAGTTTCAAATCTCTTTGCAAACCCTAACAACCTAAATATGCAGTAAAGATCAGGTTCAATTGTTCACAAAACTCCTAAGCCAAATCTCTTTGTACTAGGGCGTTTTGCTCATCAAATACTAGTTCAGGTTATGAATAATGCTCTCACATATATTTAACAACCTAGGGTTTCGAAATCCAGATGATGTGTTTAAGAAATCGATATGAATGCAAGCACATATGAAGAACCAATGAATTTCCTATAAGTTTTTAGCAATTCTACAAACTCTTCTTCAACCTTTGAAAAGCCCTAACTTAACTAACAAACTACTCAGACATGGTGATTTGAGAAAACATCATGAAAATAATAGATTGCATAAAAGAAATAAGAAGTAGAAATAAAGTAGTTCAAAATCTGCTCTGAAGGAGTCTGATTTGTCTCTCCAAAAGCTCTGCTACAAATCTCTCTCTAAAGCTCTCAAAAATAATAAGATACAAGATATCTGCCAAAAGAATGGCTGAAAAACCTAATATACAAACTAAAACACGATCTGGGGCCTTTTGCAAATATTAGAACTTCTGGGCCAAAACTGCAATTTCTTCCCAATCTTTTAGAAAACAGCCACGACCTCCTTCCTTGGTGGGTGACGAGCGTCACCAGATTGGTGACGAGCGTCACCATATGTGATACTTTCTGCTTCGAGCTTGGTACTTCGTGGCTTCAACCGAGAATGCTCCAAAAGGTTCCAAAATCTCCAAATATGCTCCAGACATGCTATAACCTGCAAAGACTCTACTAGGACTCTAAAAAGACCAAAAAGACTCAATAAAAAGGACTTATATCATGGTTAAAAACCATGATATATCAACTCCCCCATACTTAGCTTTTGCTTGCCCTCAAGCAAACATCAGACACAAGATAAGGTCGAGGTTTGAAAACAAGAAACAATCAGTCAGTCATCAGGAACACCATACTAGTTTGAACTTTCGAATCCACATACCACAGAGTCAACACAAGATCAAATTTCAGTCTAATAATCACAAGCTTAGCAAATCTCTCAAGTCCAGTCCAAATCCCTTCAAGAAATTCGAAATTTCTACTGTCAACTCCTTATTTTTATCTAAGTGTGATATCTCATCAAAGTTCTATCATCTCAATCACTTTACAGATTCTTTTCCCTTCCTAGCAACTGAACAAATAGATCTCAACACAGCTCTCCTATTTTCTCTTCCCTTGATCTTTTCCTTTGGATATTTTCGATTTTTCACTTCTTTTTCTCAACTTTTACAGTCTAAGATATGGTGCTACTCAATACTTGTGTTCTTTGTGAGGAGATAGGTTCTTGAATGTGTTCACTACTGTTGTTCCTTGTGAGGAGACAGGGTCATGAATGCATCATTCTTTGGACTTAAACTTTTTTTAAAAACTACATCAGAGAAGATCAAAGAGAGACTGTATTTTAACCTTATTGTCAGTATTGCCTCCAAAGAGAGAATCAAGATCAATAAGAATCAATTACCAAGACAAGAAGTTTAAAGTTCATTAAGGTGGAGCTAACAGCAAATTTTCCAGACTCTCTAAGAACCTAAACCTTCATTGCTAGACTGATCTACCTATGATTTTCAACTTAGTTAGACTTGTAATCAACTACTGTGGCAATGGTTCTTATCAGCAAAAACGTCCTATGGTTAGTTCCAAGAAAAACTGACAATTTCAAAATTTTGACTCTAGAAAAACAGATTTTTGACTCAATTTTAAGACTCTATAAACATGACACAAAGCACATAATGTCAGTAACCACCTCCCCCAGACTTAAACAACACTGTCCCCAGTGTTATTAAGCCAAGAGTCGGTCAAAATGAAGCATGAGAAGTTGTAGAACCAAGGTGGAAAAGTGGTACCTCGTGAAGGACCTGGTGACGAGCGTCACCCAGCTGTGGTGATGATCGTCACCACTCTGAAACTTCAGAAATCGTCATGTTGGATGTTTAAATGTTATGCCATCATGTGTACTCCGAAGTAAAACTGTAAGAGCACTCAAAACACACATCAAAACATCCAAACAAAGCATAATCCTTGGTCCAACAAGTTCACAAGACATCATCCAAGCAAACTGAACAAAGTGACTCTTTTTTTTCGATTTTTCTCATGTTTTTGGGGTTTTTTTAGCTATGAAATAGAAAACTAGACTAAGTATATGAAATATAAAACTTACCAGTGGGTTGCCTCCCACTAAGCGCTTGTTTAAAGTCATTAGCTCGACTTTGATTGCTGTTCAGTCAGCTGGTGGAACAGAAGGTGGCATTGAATGCCTTGGAGAAGAATGTCTCTTCATCCATGGTGGTTTATAAGCAGTAGATGCATGGATTCTTCCAAGGAAGTGAGGAATATCAGCAGAGTGGGTCGTGACTGTGGGTGGGATACTTCTTTTTCCTGCAAAATCATCAAAAGAAACACCAAGCATTCTACGAAAATCTCGTTGCTTGCATAAGTGTGAAGCAGATTTTGCACCTTTTAAGTTCTTATTGATGAGATTAGGAGGTTTGGAACTGGTTCCAGGAAGTGCATACCTTTGCTTAGTTGCAGGTTTCTGGGTTGTGGAATGGTGAATTTTCGGATTGGCAACATATGATGGACTTGTAGCTGTAAAATCACGTTGCTGCTTTGTGTTCAGGTTGGTGACGAGCGTCACCAGGTCAGTGACGGTCGTCACTGACCCTGCAGTTCGAGTTGCTGCAGTTTTCCAGCAATTCAGCTCTGCAAGTCTTGCTTCCATCACAAACACGTCTTCCTCCAGCAACTTGGCATTCATTGGAACCTCTTTTTCAAGCCTAGTCATGAAGATATGATCCTCACTGCAATCCTCAAACCCAACAGCTTCTGCAGAAGTTTCAGATATTGGCTCTTCAACAGCCATCTTGCTCACTTGCCCACTAATATCTGATTCATTGACACACTCAGCAATAGTGTCTTCTGAATGCTCCATGACAGTCTCTTCATCTCTGGATGTTCTTACAGAAAAGGTCTGACCATCAATGGTAGAACTCTTTCTTAACTTATCCATGTCAAAGTTCATGACAACATCACCAAGATCAAGCTCAATGTTCCCCCTTCTAACATCAATGATGGCTCCAGCAGTAGCCAAGAATGGTCTTCCCAGAATAATAGGATCTTTAGGTTATTCAGCATATTTCAGAACCACAAAATCTGTAGGAATTATGCAGTCTTCAATGGTAACATGAACATTCTCTAACATGCCTTCTGGGGTTCTTATGGATCGATCTGCTAGGATGAGAGCGATCCCAGCTGGCTTGAAATCAGTCATTCTAAGTCTAGCAGCAACAGAGAAAGGCATCAAGTTAATACTTGACCCTAGATCACATAGAGAGTGTGGAAAACGTCCTGCAAATATTGAGCAATCAAGCACAAAGGTCCCTGGATCAGATAGCTTCTCTGGAACTCTGCTTTTAGTGATGGTATTGACTTGTTCAGAAACAGTCACCTTCTTCTTCTTCTTTGGAACTGTACTCAAGAGGATTGTACTGATGTCTCTGGTAAGCAATGCTCCTTCCTCAGGACTTACACCATTCACCACCATCCTCTTTACATACCTTCTTAGAGCTGGTGAAAGCTTGACTGCATCAACAAGAGGGATCTCAAGCATCAGCTTGTCTATCATAGCTTTGCATCTGACTTCCTCTCTCTCCTATTTAGACTTCCTAGTATGCTTGGGGAATGGTGTTTTGGGTTTATACGCTTCCTCCTGGCCATTATTTTCAGTTACAGGCGAAGCAGCTTCGTTCTGGGGTGGGTGACGACCGTCACCAGGGGGGTGACGCTCGTCACTCACCTGTGACAACCCCCGATTCTCTTGTATGTTGGTGACGAGCGTCACTCCTCCTTGGTGACGCTCGTCACTCACCTCTGAGACAGAAAAATTTTCATCTTCAGACTCCATGAGTTGCACGATCTGTTCTGCACTCAACCTCTTTTTCTGCACTGTTTTAAGCTCCTTTTCATTCCCGACTGTGATGGCATTAACCTGATGCTTGGGATTGATATCAATCCTTCCAGGAAGGAATCCCTCTTGCCTTTGAACAGCTCCTGCAGTTTGAGCAACCTGCACATCAAGCTTCTTCATGTGAGAGTTCAGACTCTCAATTTTTCCATTCAGGTCTTGATACAGCGAATCTAGTTTGCCATTGAAGATCACTGTCATCTTCTGCTGTCCTTCAAGTACCTGATCCAGCATAGCTTCCATCTTATTGTCTTGTGGAGGTGCAGTTTGGTAGGAAGAAGAACCAAAATTCCTGCTGTTTTGGTATGGTTTCTCAACTTCAGTCTTCTGGAACTGTGGCATTAGAGTATAACCAAAAGCATTCTGGTTTCCTGAGAATGTGTTCTTCTGATTGTTGCCATTAAATCCTCTGTTCCACTGTTGATTCCCAAACCTTTGGTTCTGAAAACCTCCATTGATGAAGTTAACATCTTTCTGCTCAATGTCTTTAGGATTTTTGAAACTCTCCACTTCTGCAGCGAATTGGACTGACTTCTTTCCCACCAAAAGGCTGTGCATGCTGTCCAACTTAGCCTTAACTTCAGCTATTTGGTTTCCATCATTCAAACCAGCCTGCTGCTTTCTCTGAAAATCTGCATTCTTAGTGTTGTTACTGCAGGCCAAGTTTTCAATCAATCTTACAGCTTCTTCTGGTCTGTTGGTGTTGAAGTTTCCACTACTTGAAGCATCCAGTGCCATCTGATATTTCCAGTCAATGCCTCTGAAGAAGATACCAAGCAGCTGCACCTGATTGAAACCATGATGAGGACAGTCCCTTTGATAAGACTTAAACCTGATCCAAGAAGCCTTAAAAGCTTCAGTAGGACCTTGTGTAAAGGATGCAATTTTCGTCCTCATGTCTTCTGATCTGGCATCATCATAGAATTTATTCAGAAAGGCATTCTTGGTGTCCTCCCAAGTAGTTAATGAACCAGGCTCCAGTTGCTTCAGCCAATATGCAGCCTCTCCTCCAAGAGAGTAAGGGAAAAGCTTGCAGAACAGAAAGTCATTGCTAACCCCATTAGCTTTGACACTGGAAGCTAAATCCTCAAACCTCTCAATGTGATCCATGGGATGCTCATGAGGTAAGCCATGGAATGGATGCTGGCCAACCAGCTGAAAATAGACTGGTTTAACCTCAAAATCGTTCCTCTGGAAGGCAGGAGGTCGGATTGCAGCTCTGTTGGCATAGAACTGATCAGGTCTGTTGTAGTCACCTAGAGTCCTCTGAACAAAACGCCCAGCAGCGTTATTGACAGCAGCAGGGACTCCCATGTTCTCATCCACTTGTTGAACCTGCTGTTCAACAATGACATTCCCCTCTTGATCAATTCTCTGCCCCTCTTCGTTCCTCCTGTTTCCTTCCCTGTCAACCAAGTGACCTTCTGCATCTTCAACTAAGATAAGTGGAGCGACCATTGTAGATTGCTTCTTAGCTTTCCTGTTAGTTCTCTCCAACCTAGCAAGCTCGTCGATGCTCAAAGTCACAAGCTCCTTCTCTTTGTTGCTTCTGGTTCTGCGATTAGGCATACACCTGAAACAGGAACGAAGAAAAGTAGCTGAAAGTCAGTAAACAAATAAAAACTTAGACAAAATCCTAATACTAGAAATCGATAGGCAGCTATTACTCCCCGACAACGGCGCCAAAAACTTGATAGGGCTCAGGTTTTACCCAAATAAAACTACTGCAAGTGCACAGCAAAGCAATTGTAGTACAGGGGGTTATCGAATCCCAAGGGAGTAAGTAAACTACACTAAAGAGTTCAGATTCGGATTAAGCTAAGCAATAAGTAATGAATGTAATGCGAAATAACTAAAGTAATAAAAGCAAGTGGGCGTTTTTGAGACTGTTCTTAAAGTTCAGAAAGCTAAAGGCGCTAAGTCAGGACAGTTTGCAGGTTGAATCCGAGAGTGTAGAATGCATGCAATCATGAATGAATTAAAACCGTCTTGAACATGAATCGCAAAGATATAACTAATCAATTCTCATTGCAGAAGTTATCTATGTCTAAATCACAGAGTTTCAAATCTCTTTGCAAACCCTAACAACCTAAACATGCAGTAAAGATCAGGTTCAATTGTTCACAAAACTCCTAAGCCAAATCTCTTTGTACTAGGGCGTTTTGCTCATCAAATACTAGTTCAGGTTATGAATAATGCTCTCACATATATTTAACAACCTAGGGTTTCGAAATCCAGATGATGTGTCTAAGAAATCGATATGAATGCAAGCACAGATGAAGAACCAATGAATTTCCTATAAGTTTTTAGCAATTCTACAAACTCTTCTTCAACCTTTGAAAAGCCCTAACTTAACTAACAAACTACTCAGACATGGTGATTTGAGAAAACATCATGAAAAGAATAGATTGCATAAAAGAAATAAGAAGTAGAAATAAAGGAGTTCAAAATCTGCTCTGAAGGAGTCTGATTTGTCTCTCCAAAAGCTCTGCTACAAATCTCTCTCTAAAGCTCTCAAAAATAATAAGATACAAGATATCTGCCAAAAGAATGGCTGAAAAACCTAATATACAAGCTAAAACACGATCTGGGGCCTTTTTGTAAATATTAGAACTTCTGGGCCAAAACTGCAATTTCTTCCCAATCTTTTAGAAAACAGCCACGACCTCCTTCCTTGGTGGGTGACGAGCGTCACCATATGTGATACTTTCTGCTTCGAGCTTGGTACTTCGTGGCTTCAACCCAGAATGCTCCAAAAAGTTCCAAAATCTCTAATTATGCTCCAGACATGTTATAACCTGCAAAGACTCTACTAGGACTCTAAAAGACCAAAAAGACTCAATAAAAAGGACTTATATCATGGTTAAAAACCATGATATATCACGCGCCACGGAGAACAACTGCTTACCTTCCTCGGTATCGACCATTTTTGGAGAATTGACCATAAGTTAACTAGTTGACTAGGTTTAATTTTAGTTGACCTTGGCTATTTTGGGTCTTCCCTATAAATAGCCTAAGTCCAAAAAAATCTGATCTTATCCTTATCTTATCTTGTTTTAAGCTTTAGAGAATCAAAAACCTTTCTTTTGTAAGAACTTGCCTTTGGATCATTGATCTTGAGGTTTTAATTTAATTAAGTGTTGATCTTTCTTTGCTTTATCTGTCTTTTATCTACTTTTAACCATGTTTAACTTTAATCTTGAAGATTTAAACATGATTAGTGAGTAGTCAACTTTTAGGCTTGAGATTAGGATATATTATGGTGGTTTAATGATTAATTAAGATGCTAGATTGTTAGATCTTTGTTAATTTCTTCTTATGTTATTGTGTTTAATGCTTACTACCACCCTTATTGAGAAATAGATGTTAGGTGTGTTTGACTTGAATTGAAGGTGTTTGTTGATATGCTTTAATGAAGTTTGTTGCATTGAAAATGGTGTTTTGATTGTCATGACTCTTAGCATCTATCATTTCATGCACAGTTGTTCTTAATGCTTTAGTGCTTAAGGGAATGAGAACTGATTTTAAATACTGATTATGTATGAGAGTGTGAGTTAGTATTTGATCTATTTCATAAGAGATTAGTAAGTTAAGCAGTTCTAAGATGCTTTTTGGCTTTATGAACCTTGTGTTTAATGCTTATTGATTGTATTTTCCCCATTGAAAGTGGGTTAAGAGTATAATTAGTAGAAAGATTAGTGCCAAGTGATTGGATTAGTCTTAATTAGTGGTTTTTGCTTAGAGATTATTCATTGAATGTTTGTTTTGCACCTTTGTCATGATATGAACCAACCAAGTCACATTGCCTTAGTCTTGATCCTAGATTTTAATTATTTTGCAAATCTTTCTCTGTTTTGCTCTGTTTTGTTCTTCTTTGGAATTGTTCTTTGTTGCTTAGAAAGTTTTAGTTACTTGATCACTTGTTTGCATTCTTGGTTGCTTGAGTGTGAACAGCTTTTAAAACTCCCTTTTTGCTTAGCTCGTCAAGCGTGCAATTGTTATAAATGCTTTTCATTTTGTGAGCAAAAAGTTAAGGTTTCACCTTTCAGAAATAAATTTATAACTGAACATATGAAACATTAAAGAAGGAAGATCTTAATTTGATTTCACATTATCTACATTTTCGGATTCAGTATTTGTCTCTTTATTGGAAATTCTGATTCACATGAAAGTTGACTTGAGACAATATCTGTTTGATTCCATCTCTGATGTAACACTAACTCTCGCTCTTTTACTTATCATCTTTCTTATTCAGCACTTCAGTGTTACCGCAGGTTGAATTGCAACATTAGTGACACCGACAAGGGCGAACATGGCTCAAAAGAAATTGGTCATGTGTCCTGCTCTTGCGCTTTGATTTTTTTGATGAATCCTTCACGATTAAGATGATCCAGATTAATCTTATGTGTTTTTCCCCGGCTCGAATGCTCCAATTCAATTCACCATCCCTAAGTAAACTCTTTAAATTTTAGATTTTGTTTCAGGAATCAAAAGGTGAGTGTGTGTCTTTCGTAAAAAAATATATGTGAATGTGTGTGTGTAGGAATTTGAACGCTTGATTTTCTCAGCCTAATGTCTTTCGTTTTTTAAATTTATGATGAAGTTTAAAATTGTTGCTATAACTGTTTTAGGACAAAAAAATCGATTTAAGATACTTCCAGATTCTGTATGAATCTGGCACTTGAAAAATATCTGAAAGATATTGCATTCCATGGATTCATAATTATTAATGGTCGGATGAGTACTTTATATATGAGTACGTTGGTCTAGCCTACAAAATGGTGAAGAGAACATAATAACAAAGAAGTTGAAGTCTATAAAGATCTCTTTGGTTTTGATATAGACTATTTATCTTTTTGTTTTTTTTTAAAATATAGCAAACTAGATTTTGGATCCGCGCACCTTGTACATGTTTTTTTTCACAAAATATTTTTCGACTACACCAAAAATTGGTTTATCTTATCAAATCCAAAATTATAGTCCAGATAAAAATTGATTTGATTTAGCTTAGAGTTTGTCTATTTCTTTTTAGATAATAAAATGAATTATTATTTTGTCTGAAATTGAAAAAGTTTCCTCTCAAACCAATTTCTAACATTTTGATTCAGTCACCAAAATTTTATCTAGATTTTAGATTCGCGCTATGCATTGAGTTTTTTTTTTAAAAGATCTGCTCCATCTGAAAATAATTTTTGTTATTAATACAATAACCCATTCAATTTGAAAATATATTAGTTTTTAATGCAGATTTTCTTTCTATTTTAATTGTTGATATCAATAATTAATAGCTTAATTTCTAACATACTAACCTGTCAACCGTTAATAAAAAAAATTGTTTGATAGTTTTTTTTTCTGTTAACAGTGTCATATCCTTAATCCGACTCGGTAAACCAAGCTGGTGGGATTGAGTTTACATAGTTTAGATGATGAAGGCATGTCCGAGCACCTCGTGCTAATTTTTTGTTTGATAGTTTTGAGTTGCTTATCATCTATAAATTTTTTTTTAATATTTATCTTGTTTGAGTCTTTTGCCATCAACCATGAATGATAAGTATAAAATTAATGTTTTTGGTATTTGTCATGCATTGTAAGTTGTTATTATATTATTATCTTATTAATATTTTCTATATTATTAAAAAAATATTTGAGTAAGATTTGAGATGTGTTGATGATTTTAACTTTTTAAGTCTAGATTCCAACCTGTATGTAGTCATTTTTTTGTAAAAAAAAATATATTTATATAAGATTTTTGATGTGTTGATAATTTTAAGTTTAGATTCTAACTCACCCATAACAATTTTTTATATGGAAAAATATATTTGTATACAGTTTAAAATGTGTTAATAATTTAAAGTCATGATTCTAACCGTCCAATGATAAATTTTGTTTTTAATTAGAAAAATAAATTTGTGTAAAGTTTGAGATGTATTGATAAATTTAAATTTTGATTTTAATTCACCTCTTTTTTTTGGAAATGCATATTTCCGTAAAGTCAGAATATCGAGAAATAAATGAAAGTTGAACAATGACTATCCAAAAGCATATTTATAAGGTGTTATTAAGTGTGGTCGATATTGATTGTTTTTTTCTAATTAATTAGTATATTTCTTAAATTTCCGATTACGAGCCAAATATTAGATTAATTCTAATTTTTTATTTTTAAATAAAAATTTGATTTTCTAATTATATGAATAATGATCTGGCCATAAATAAAAATTAGTTAAATTAACAATGTTTGAAAACACATGTGCATAAATTTAAGTTTTACAGTTTTAAGTAGTAGAAGTAAGATGGACTAATTTTCTGAGAATTGATGGACAAATAAGTATTCTATCGAACATTTATTAAAAGTAATAGCTATCTATCTATTTCTAACGTAAAATTAAATTTTACGAGTTATATCTATAAATAAAAAATAAGAGATTAAATTCACAAAAATCGAAAGAGAAACCAATTCCAATCTGACTCAGAAAAAATTTGACCCGTAAAATGTGATCCGTAAACCTGATCTCGTGCTCTTTCTTTTCTACCATTCATGAGCTATTGCCCAGAATGAACTCTGAACTCTTGTTTTTTTCTGTTATGTTAGTATTGTTTAAATCAAAGTTGTTAATCTATATTCTATTTAACAATACAACCTCCACTACACGAAAACACAGGGTTTGCGACGGAGATTTGCGAGGAAAATTAATCATCGTAAATACACAATGAATGTACAACGAATTTAGGAAGAAACTCAATAACGTCGTTAATTCGTCGTAAATTGGGAGAACTGTGTTTCGTCGTTAATCGTTCATCAATTTACGATGATTTATCTACGATTTACCAAATAACCACTATTTCGTAGTAGATTCGTCGCAAGTTTAGGACGAATTGACGACTTTTATATATCGACGTAGAATCGTCGTAAATTCATTGTAAGTTAACTAGGTATTAACGAGTGTACTAGTTAATGATGTATTAAAGACGAATATAAGTTCGGTGAGCACGTGTTTTACTTGTTTTTTCCAACGAAACATTTGAGGTAATTAAGTCGTAATTTCTCTATTTCGTTGTTACTTCCTAGTCAATTTCGTGTATAAATCGTTGGTTAAAAAAAAACTCTATATATAGTAGTCAACTTCATTCATTTTCATAAACAACAAAACACTCACGTCCTTATACCAACAAACAAAATATGTCTATATACGAATTTAGAAGCTGGATGTATAACCGTAAAGATTCGGAGGGATCACTGACGAAAGAGTTTCAAGATGGGCTTGAAGGTTTCACGTACCAAGCAGGAAGTTTGCAAATTACCGTTGAAAATGGTATGATGTACTGTCTTTATCCTAAATGCATGAATAGAAAATTTGTTTTTATTTCAAAAGTAAGGTCACATCTATTAAATAGAGGATTTTTGCTGAATTACTATATTTTTACCGAATTATTATATTTCTCATCCTTAAATTCGTAACTATTTCGTTGTCATTTGTCGACCAATACAGTTTATCGTTAGATCGTTGTAAATTTTACCAAGATTTTACGATGTTCTTTAACGATGATTTAGCGACGAATATTTGGTCTCGTAAGATTTACGACGATTTCACGACGAACTGGCTTTAACGACGATCATTTAACGACGATTTCAGTTTCGTAATAACTTCACTGCAAAGTCTTATTTAGGACGATTTGACTACGAATATGGTCCTCGCAAACTAACTGTTTTCTTGTAGTGCTCGTGAAAAAAAAAACTGAAGCAGATCTACATTTATAAATTCATTAATTCTGTATTTTTGTCTATGTTCTAAAATTTTTACTAATGATCTTAAGATTTCTAACAATAATTTTGGAAAATTTATTTGAATTTATTTGAATCTTAGATTTTTTTAATATATATTTATCTGAAATGTTCTCTTCAATAAAAAGTTCATGCATTTTGTTTTTAATTTATTTTGGTTAGTTAAAATAAAAATCTCACTTTTTAAAATTTTCAAATGGCTTGAAACTTTTACTAATGATCTTAAAATTCCTAACAAAAATTTTGTAAAATTTACTCAACTTTGGTTTATATTTTTTTTTTTAGTAGTATAAATAAAAAATAATAGACTAAACCAGCAAAAATCGAAAGAGAAACCAATTCTAATCTGACCCAGAAAAAAATTTGACCCGCAAATATGAGCTGTAAAACCTGATCTCATGAGCTATTCCCTAGAATGAACTCTAAAATCTTGTTTTTCTCAGTTATGTTAGTATTGTTTAAATCAAAGTTGTTAATCTAAATTCTACTTAACAATACAACCTCGTGAAAAAAACTGAAGCAGATCTACATTCATAAATTCTGTGTTTTTATCTATGTTCTAAAAGTTTTACTAATGATCTTAAGATTTCTAACAATAATTTTGTAAAATTTATTTGAATCTTAGTTTTTTTTTTAAAATATATTTCTCTGAAATGTTCTCTTCAATAAAAGTTTCATACATTTTGTTTTTAATTTATTTTGGTAAGTTAAAATAAAAAATCTCACTTTTTAAAAGTTTCAAATGGTTTGAAACTTTTACTAATGATCTTAAAATTCCTAACAATAATTTTACAAAATTTACTCAAATCTCAGATTTTTAATAATATTTTTGTCTAAATTTAGTGTACTATTTGCTTGGTTAATAGATTAAACCAATTAATCATATGTGTGGGAGTAGATTAGAGTTACAATGGTCTTTCATATTATGGCAAAATAATAAGACAAAAATACTCTTAATAAAATTATAACATTTTCTAGTAAATCCAATGGCATATATTGTAACTACCATGATAGCTTTTGAATATTTATTAAGATTGATTCTTTTTTAATGGTTTAGATGATAAACTATTATTTATTATTACAAGGAGTCTATTTTATTACAAAAAACATAAATTTCTACTCAAGTCTACACAGCAGGTAAACTATATCTTTTTTTTTTGGTCAACAACCTCAGATGTCCTAGAATGACTCGGTAAACCAGGCCGGTGGAAATGAGTTTACATATAATAGATGTTGAGAGCAGGTACGAGCACTCCATTGCCAGTTTGTCCACCTTTGTGTTCTGCGCGTGGAATGTGATGCAGTGAGAAAGAAACAAATTTCTTCTTACTGGTCTCGAATTCCTCCAAATGTATTGAGAAAGATGGCCACTCCGTTGGGTTAGACACCATCTTCACCAAATCCATGCAGTCTGTGAGAAACGTCATCTCTAGTCTCTGTGCATCAAGCATGCAGTGCATGGCCCAGATTAAAGCTTCTAGTTCTGAATGTAATGCCGACAAACTGCGCTGGACACTCCTAGCTCCCATTAAAGGACCCTCCACTCCATTTCCTTGACTGAACCATCCCAAACCTGCATATAGACTGGAAAGTTTCCACGACCCATCTGTTTGGCATGTTAACGTGTCCGTGTAGTCAACTGTTTCTGTCAACACATTTGGACTAATTCATATTTCTTCTCTTTGGGCCACCTCCCATGCCTCTGCTTCTGCTGTTGCCAATCGTAATACTTCACGTAAATCTCGATCAATATTCGAGAAAATTTTATCATTCCTCATTTTCCAAATATACCATATTAACCATGAAAATACCTTCATATCATCATTTTCTGGCAAATGCCAGAAAAGTTATGCCATATTTGGGAAGATCGCATCCGACAGAAAGCCATTCATTGGAGTAGGAATAACCGAAAGTGCCCATACATGAAAAGCCGGGGGACACTCAAAAAGTGTATGATTTATCGTCTTACGCTCTGCTTCACAACGTGTGCATTGGGGATCGCCGTTAATTCCTCTAGTCCGTAGCCGATCTGTAACCGCCAGATAGGAAATGTTTGCCATAAGAAATGTTTTATCTTTGGTGGACATTTAACCGACCAAACCTGTGCTTAGAGTTTACTCACATCTGGTCTATATGGTCCTGATGGTGTGCCCTAATACACCATATTCTGATCAGTTAAGTACCCCAGATTTCACCGATGATGAGCGGCACGTCCTCTGGTATAACCAGTTGGTTCAATAGTGGTATGTTCCACGTTGAAGTTGAGGAGTCAATCAATTGATTGACCGTTAATTCAGGGTAAAGGTTATACTCTTTATATATTGCTGACCTCGGGCATGAGTCTGGAATCCAAGAATCATTCCATACAGAGATAGAGTGACCAGAACCAAGTCTTTTGATAAGCCCTTTGTGTACCAAAGATCTAGCAGATATGATACTTTTCACCCATAAGATGCCGAATATGACTGTATTGGATCTAGGGGCGAACCATTCCTAAAATATCGTCTTTTTAGAACCTTTGCGAGAAGTGAATCAGGGAAATATATTAGTCTCCACAATTGTTTAGCCAATAATGCTGTATTAAAATCCTCAATTACTCTGAATCCAATACCTCCTTCACTTTTCGGTTTGCATAATTTGTTCCATGCCATCCAATGCATTCCCCGTGTATGTCCATTAGTACTCCACCAAAATTTTGCCATTGTACTTGTTAACTTATTAGTTAATGCTTTAGGTAGTCTAAAGCATGACATAGCATACGTAGGAATTGCAGTAGCGACTGACCTAATAAGGACCTCCTTACCCCCTTTTGATAGTAGTCTGGATGTCCAGCTATTAACTCATTTTTTTTGTCACTCGAGGAGAAAATTGAAGATTTTTTTCTTTGCTCCCCCAATACTTTCCGGTATTTCCAGATATGAGCCCATGCCCCCAACATTTGTGATGCCCATAGTACTATGAACTACGGTTCTGACATCTGTATCCACTCTATGTCCGAACTGGACCGATGACTTTTCCTAATTGATACGTTGGCCTGAAACTGATTCATACTGTCTTAGTATATGTAACAGATTAAGAGATTCTTCTGAAGTTGCCTTACAAAAGAATAGGCTATCATCAGCAAAAAGCATATGTGAAACCGATGGGCTAGTCCGAGCTACCTTCAGTCTCGTAATTAATCCATTTCTTTCTGCCTTTTAGAGGTTCGAAATCAGGACCTCCGTACATAATATAAACAGGTATGGGGATAAAGAATCTCCTTGTCTGAGTCCCCATTTGGGGTTTACCTGACCCCGTGGATGGCCATTAATAAGAATTTAGTATTGGACCGACTAGATGCACTACATTAACCAAGTAATCCATTTTTCTGCAAAACCCATTCTTCGAAGCAAATGTTCAATAAATGACCATTCAAGACGATCATAAGCTTTATTCATGTCCGTCTTAACTGCCATAAAGTCTTTACTACATGATTTGTTTTTCCGCAAACCATGGAACATTTCTTGGGCAACCAATATGTTATCCGAAATAAGCTGTCTCGACCAAAGGCTGACTGAGTCTACTAGATAAGCTTAGGGAGAAATCTTCGTAGACGTTGGCATAAGACCATAGAGATAATCTTGTATCCCACATTACAGAGACTAATGGGTCGTAATTCCGTCATCTTAGTAGGTCTATCCGTTTTTGGTATTAGACAAATATTCGTTGCGTTTAACCATTTATCAAAAAAGCCTTTGAGTAGAAAATCGTTGACCATCAACGTCACATCTCCCTTTATAATCTCCCACGATTTTTGAAAAAATAGAGCAGTCGTGCCATCAGGCCCGGGTGACTTTTCTGGATGCATCATAAATAATACTTTCCTGACTTCCTCTTCCGTTGCCGGTTTAACAAGTTCTAAATAGTCATCCTCCGTTATCATCAGTGATATTTCTGCTAGGACATCATCAAAATCCGTTGGAGTGCTCGTTGTGAATATATCATCAAAATACTCCACTGCAATTTTTTCCACCTTTGTTTCTCCTTCCATCCAGACACCTTGTTTATTATGCAATCCCACCAGTCTATCTATTGTTTGCCTTTGCTTTGTAGTAGCATGATAGAACTTTGTGTTCAGATCTCCACACCTATTCCATATATTCTGACTTTTTTGTTCCCAATAGAGTTCCTCATCTCGATACGCTGTTTTAAGTTGAAGTGTGATGTTGTTGAGTTCCTCTTGTGATTTACTATCATCATTCTCTGTAACCACTAGGATATTTTGTAATTCCTTTATTTTATCCCTTCTATAAGGTTGGTTAATCTTCCGACATTTCGAAATCTCATGCCGACATTTACTTATTTTGTCCACTATAGTTCTCCCTTCGTCTGCTTGATCAGAATTCCAGCCGTGAGTTATAGCCTCTAATAATCCTTCTTGACCAATCCACCGTTTGTCAAACCGAAACTGCATTCGACGTTTGATTTTTTTCGCGTCCATTGTAGCCACAATAGGACGATGGTCGGACCCAATCATCCTCAGGTATTTGACGTTAGAGAATGGAAATAAATCGTGCCAGTCTTCTGTTGCAAGACCTCTATCTAGTCTGCATCTAAC
The DNA here is from genome assembly GCA_911865555.2 of Thlaspi arvense. Classification (NCBI taxonomy): domain Eukaryota; kingdom Viridiplantae; phylum Streptophyta; class Magnoliopsida; order Brassicales; family Brassicaceae; genus Thlaspi; species Thlaspi arvense. The sequence goes on along the minus strand of OU466858.1, from coordinate 49,754,008 downwards.
ATTTTGTCCATTCCTTCTTCCTGATAACCTCATTTACCATGTTTTAGCATACATTTAGATTAGGTTTTGTTTCTTTTTATTCATTCATTCATCATGTTTTGCTCCATTTGCATTCATATTAGACATGTTAGGTTTTAGAATAGGCATTGCATATTTTTCATGGTTTGGAGTCTTTTTCAGGTCTAAATGGAGCTATAGAGGACATTTGGAGAATGGTGGATGATGTGGACATGAAGATGACGGGTTTTAGGCTACACCAAAAGTCCTGTATCGACCAAAGCTAAGAGAAACCTGCTCGATATGAAATATATGGGTCAAAAAGAAGGTCTTCTGTTGCGATTCAGCCTTTGAGTCCTTCATAGAAGTTGTAGAGGATTGATAAGCTTTCCAACGGAGGTTGAATCAGGTCAATCCGATCAGTAGTTCAAAAGATACGGCGGTTCAAGCATCACTGTCTGTAACCAGGAGTTCACATCGATCATCTACATCGAGCATCACCTCCTTCCTTCTAATCGATGGGTTTTGGTCCGAGAACCATCTTTGACCATCTTTGACTTTTTTATTTTTGCTTCCTAAGGCTATTTTGGGGATATCCCCTATAAATAGCTAAACCTAGATCTATTTTCTTTTATCCTCTCTTTTCCCCAAAGCTTTGCTTTGGTTTTTCATAGAACAGGAACAAACCCTTTGTGGGTGAGATTGGATCATAGTATTTACATTTTATTTATGTCTTTCATCTTTTAATATTAAGTCTTTCATCTTCTAGTCTTGTTTTCCATTTGTTATTGCCTTTATTATTTTTGAATTTGTGTTCTTTAGTTTTTGAGATTCTTGGTTTTTGAAGAACAAAAGTGTTTCTAATGATTGTTAAGGTGCTAGAATGTTGGATCGTTGATTATCTCTTCTTGTGTGACTGTTCTTCATGCTTAGTACCTATGTAGGATAAGTAGATCCTAGGCTTTCTAGTATTGCACTTAAGGTGTTTTCTGAAATGCTTTAAAGAAGTTATGGTTGATGTCATGTCTTGCATAGCTTGTGCTTAAGTACTTAACACCACATTGGTGGGAAATTGTTATTTAGGCATTGATTATGCATGAGAGTGTGAGTTAATATTAGTTCTATTTCACAAGAGATTAGTAAACCTAGTATAGGAAACTAGATGTCTAGCATGCTTTTTGGCTCTATAGACTTTGACCTTCATGCTTGATGATCATGTGTTTGAGTGAAAGAATTTATCTTGAATATGTGATTAGATAAGGGATTAGTGCTGAGGGATTGGGTTAGTCTATATCAGTAGTCCTTGCCTAGAGATTAATGCATTGATTGTTTCTTTCACCTTGATCATGTTTTTAGATTCACCTTGTTATTCATTAGTCTTGAATCTCTGTTTTCTAGTGTTTTAGGTTGTTAGATTAGACTTCCCTTCTTTTGATTAGGCCTAGCTTAGCAAGTCTTCTACATCTCATCTGTTCCTTAGCCTTTGGATTGGATTGACACCTCAAGTACTACAATGACATGTGTGTTTGAGGATTGATCAAAAGGATTAAAAACCTCAATATCAATTGGCGCCGTTGCCAATTCATTGTGTCTAAGGCATTTGAGTTTGATCACTTGCTTAGACTAGACTATTTTCTTTATTTTTTTGTATTTTTGATGATTGGAGAAGGAACACTAGTTCCATTGCACTCTCATTTTTGAGTTTCACTTGATAAGAGTCAAGCTTAGTGACTATAAACAAGCACACTTGGAAGGTAGCTCCATGTTTATCCCTTGTCTATATTTGCTCTTTTTGCTTTTGATTTCTTTTGTTTAGTGTTTCATGTTTCTAAAATGGATGAAATGGTTCAACACAAGGGTGACAATGCCAAGGATCTGCAGCAGATTATTCATTGAGTTGGTGCACTGATCATGGCCAAGAAAAAATTGGTAAGCAACATACTGAGTACAAACCAGACATTTCTGTCCAGTCTAATTTTCTGTCTCTGCACCAAGCTACTCTCCCAATGCAGTAGCAAGTCCAGAAGTTTTTTTTTAACGGGTTCAACTTAAAACTAAAAAACCAATATTTAATATATCATTTTACAAAAGTATCCTACAACTTAGAAATTTAGACTTAGAAAGAAAGATAAAGAAGAAAAATAGAAAGTCTCGTCGATCAGGATTGGGTTTGACAAAATTTTTTTTGCTTTTTCAGTTTTAGTGGATTAGGTTTCCATTTGTTTAGAAATTGTTAAGTTAAAATTTCACTTTGGCCTTTTTAAACATATTTGATAATAAAGCTCAATATAAAAAAATATGAGCTAATAATTAAATTTTGTTTATGGATCACACTAAATAAAACAAAGTTAAGAAAAAAAAATATTATGAGTTCAACTATAATTTTGAACTGGTGTCAACAGTATTAAATCCTTATAAACTATTGAGAATTTTCTAATTGATACGGTGTCAATTGACCCCGTATGAGTCTTAGTAGACTCGCCTCCTGCCCAATGGCGATTACACCAAGAACCAAAGGAGAAGATGTCTCCTGTTGTCGCGGCCAAAAGCACCGACTGAAAGACCAGCTCGGAAGAATAGCCTCCGTCGTGATTCAGCTTTAGAACTATTTATGAAAGTTGTAGCCACGTGAGTTAGCTTTCAGGAAGACTTGGTTTCAGGTCATTCTGATATGCCGTTCAAAAGATATAGCAATATTTGTGCAACTGCTCAACCCCCATCGACCACTTCTGGAATCTGTATCGGTCACCTGTGATCAATGGGATTCAAGCGAATGGAGTATCGATCAAGCCCATCGGTCAAGGAGTGACTGATGGGATTGCAGCGGATGCACCATCGATCCAAACCATCGATCACTCTAGACCGATGGGAAACATGACAACTCTATCGATCAAGCCTATCGGTCAAGGAGTGACCGATGGGAAAGCAAGCGAGTGACCATATCGACTGCAGATCAACTCAGATGAGGTGTTTCCATTCTGATTTGGCCTCGGCGTTGTTCATCAACATTGTAGCCACTTGAGTTAGATTTTGTTTGGTGTTGGTTTCGAGCCATTCCCATCGGTGGTTGAAGAGTTATGGCGAATAAAGTGAGCACATATCCATCTGGAGTTTCGACCGATCATCTGGACCGACTTGAAGATCAGCCTAGACGAAGAGTTTGCGTCTCGATTCAGCCTCGGATGTCTTCATTTTGAGTAATAGACAATTGATTTAGGTTTCGTATGCAGCGGGTTTCGTATCATTTGGTGCAGTGTATCAAGCTTGATATCAGATGTTTTGGTTGATATGACTCTTTGATCTTGCTCGATATGGTGAAAACTGCTGGTTTCAAGGGAGTAAAGGCTTTCTTCTTCACCATTCATCATCCCAATCCATTCCTCAAAACATTTCCACTCCTCCTCTATTACAAGACCTAGAGGTAAACTCCAACACCTTTGTATTTTTCTTCTTCTCTTTTTCTCTTATTTTTTTTTTTGAATTGTTTGTTGGATATTGGCTCCTCTTGCACTTTCATTACACAGTGGATTACACAGGGACTGTGTAATTTAAGTGTGGGGGGAGGGTGTGATACTAACAGTTCTCTTTCAGATTTTTGCATTCATCTCTTGCATATCTCTCATACTTCCAAAAATGTGAAAATTTTGAACACTTTTCTAAATTTTTTAAATTTTTTTTTGAGTGATCATCTAGTTGCATCTTGCATATTAGGATTGCATCTAGTTGCATTTGCATTGAGGTTTCATCAATTCAAAATTTTTAGCATGATGTTTGCCTTTGAGAGATGTTAATTTTTGAAATCACTTCATTGCCTAAGTTGTTAGTTCTTTGAGGTTATGGTCTAGTTTGAACAACACTTGATATTCTTTGCATGATACTCTTGTCTTGATGAAGCTTGCATGATCTGAATTCAGTCGCTATTTACTAGAACCATAATTTGAATATTGAATTATCATGTCTTATGCATTGAAAGTGTTTTCATGGATACCATGCACATACTTGGACTTTCTTTTTCCCTTCTTTGTCTCCTCTTGCTAGTCCAAGTAGATTTCCCTGCCATTAACCAAACCTTCTTTCAAGCCAAAAATTATTTGTGAGTGATTGTGAGGTCTTTTCTTTGAGGAATGAGCTTAGTAAAAAGTGTTGGGTTAGAACTACAAAGGGACCCTTCCATTGTAGAACTAGCTCACCCTCTTGAGCTAGATGGGCTAGGATGTTTTGGTTAATAAGGGATGGTTTTGGGATTTAAAGTTTGGGTTATCAAGTGAAGAAGGAAAAGAGAAAGCAAAGGAAAAGGAGTGCACATGAGTAACCTTGGGAAGTTTGGCTAATCATTAAAAGCTCTATGAAAATAAAGAAGGTGTCCAAAGCTAGCAAAGAGAACACCAGCAAAGTAAAAAAGACCAAAAGCAAAGAAGAAATGGTCAAACCACCAGGAAGAATCAAAGAAGAAGATGCACTATCAAAGAAGCTCAAAAGGAGAATGAAGAATGGGATCAAAGAAGCAAAAAGCTTCAAGAAAAAGGGTAGAATAGGATTATGTTTTGGGGAAGAAGCAAAGGAGTTTAGATCACTTATGGCTTTTTGGGGTAGTGGGAGTTTAGCTTTGTATGCATAAGTTGTTCTTTACCCTTAGCATTTTACCAAAGCTCATTCTATTTTCTTGAGAGAACCCTTGCACTTAAATATAACCACTTCGAAATTGTTTGAGGTCATCTATGCCTCATAAGCCTTATCCTTAGCCAAATGAAAACACAAGATTTGCATGAGCATAATCCACTTGGTTGATGAGTTAATTAAATGTTAAAGAGATGGGATGATGTGATTGCTAGTGTAAGATATGCTTGAGTTTTCATGTATATGTTTGTGATGAGTGCGGCTAAATTTTCAGTGAGAACAAACATCAATTGCATCTTAGAATCATTAACTTGGACAATGACTTGATTTTTATTATTGGCATCTTTCAAATCTAATAGCTCATACTTTCAAACTTCTCTTCCACCATGTTCATACTTGCTTGAGGGCAAGCAAGAGCTAAGTGTGGGGGTGTTGATAACCTCATTATTTACCATGTTTTAGCATACATTTATTTTAGGTTTTGTTTCTTTTTATGCATTCATTCATCATGTTTTGCTCCATTTGCATTCATATTAGACATGTTTGGTTTTAGAATAGGCATTGTATATTTTGCATGGTTTAGAGTCTTTTTCAGGTCTAAATGGAGCTATAGAGGACACTTGGAGAATGGTGGATGATGTGTACATGAAGAACCAAGCATAATGACCAAGATGACGGGTTTTAGGCTGCACCAAAGTCCTCTATCGACCAAAGCTAAGAGAAACCTGCTCGATATGCAGGTCGATATTAAATGTATGGGTCGAAAAGAAGGTCTTCCGGTGCGATTCAGCCTTCGAATCCTTCATAGAAGTTGTAAAGGATAGAATAATCTTTCCAATGGAGGTTGAATCAGGTAAATACGATCAGTAGTTCAAAAAATAAGGCGGTTCAAGCATCACTGTCCGCAACCAGGAGTTCACATTGATCACCTACATCGAGCATCACCTCCTTTCTTCTGATCGATGGGTTTTGGTCCGAGAACCATCTTTGACCATCTTTGACTTTTTTATTTTTGCTTCCTAATGCTATTTTGGGGATGTTCCCTATAAATAGCTAAACCTAGATCTATTTTCTTTTATCATTTCTCTTCTCCAAAGCTTTGCTTTGGTTTTTCATAGAACAAGAACAAACCCTTTGTGGGTTGAGACTAGATCATTGTATATACTTTTTATTTATTTCTTTCATCTTTTAATCTTAAGTCTTTCATCTTCTAGTCTTGTTTTCCATTTGTTATTGCCTTTATTATTTTCAAATTTGTGTTCTTCAGTTTTTAAGATTCTTGGTTTTTGAAGAACAAAAGTTAATGATTGTTAAGGTGCTAGAATGTTGGATCTTTGATTATCTCTTCTTGTGTGACTGTCATTCATGCTTAGTACTTCTTTGTAGGATAAGTAGATTCTAGGCTTTCTAGTATTGCACTTAAGGTGTTTGCTGAAATGCTTGAAAAAAGTTATGGTTGATGTCATGTCTTGCAAAACTTGTGCTTAAGTACTTAACACCACATTGGTGGGAAATTGTTCTTTAGGCATTGATTATGTATGAGAATGTGAGTTATTGTTAGTTCTATTGCACAAAAGATTAGTAAAACTAGCATAGGAAACTAGATGTCTAGCATGCTTTTTGGTTCTATGGATTTTGACCTTCATGCTTGATGATCATGTGTATGAGTAAAGAAATTTACCTTGAATATGTGATTAGATAAGGGATTAGTGCTGAGGGATTGGGCTAGTCTATATCAGTAGTCCTTGCTTAGAGATAAATGCATTAATTGTTTCTTTTCACATTGATCATGTTTGTAGATTCACCTTGTTATTCATTAATCTTGAATCTCTGTTTTCTAGTTTGCATTTCTTGTTTTAGGTTGTTAGATTAGACCTCTCTTTTTTGGATTAGGCCTAGCTTAGCAAGTCTTCTGCATCTCATCTGTTCCTTAGCCTTTGGATTGGATTGACACCTCAAGTACTACAATGACATGTGTGTTTGAAGATTGATCAAAAAGATTAAAAACCTCAAATCACTTCCCTTCCAAGATAATGTATTTCCCCAGTTCGGGAAATCCATTAATCCACAATCTGCAATCATGGTGTTAAAACTATTAAAATATGATATGCTTATCTAAGAAGTGCTCCTTTTTTCTCGTGGTTTCCTGTTAATTCATTAAAATCCCCAATAAGAAACCACGGTTTTGTCCTTGTTAAACTTATCCTAGTCAAACATTCCCAGACTTGGCCCCGTTTTATGACAGGATCTCCATATACAAATGACATATAAATCGTTTTCCCTTCAAACTTAGCCTCAATATCCAGAATTCTTTTATTAGCAAATAATAATTGAACATCAAAAATTTTATTACAAAATAAAGCAAGTCCACCACTTGCACCACACGGATCAACCATAAACAACAAATCATACCCAAAATGAAATTTAAATTGTTCCACAAACTCAAAACGGTGATTGTTTCAGATAGAAAAATAAAGTCTGGATTAAACTTCCTCCAAATCTCTCTGAGATAACTTATTATATACCTGTTATCCAAACATTGGCAATTCCAGCTTAAGACACGCATTAAGTAAAAGCTTTAGAGTCTATTTCTTCGACCATCCCTTCGGTCTTCCGTAAACCATTTATATCTCTTTCTGCCACTCTTATTGAATCCCGAGATATCCCTTTTTTCCTTGGTGTAGTTATCTTTAGTAACTTCTTCGAACCTCCTCCCACTGCAAAGTTCCCTTTAATATTATACCTTCATACTGAAAAAAGGTAAACTATACCTCATGTAATATTAATTGGTTAGAATCAAAATTAGAACGAGTCAATCCTCTTCAAATCTTTGGGAAATTAGAGAGCCAGTCATCAATTCGAAATACATATTCAGATGCAATTAGAACCTGTTACTAAGAAACACACATGCTATTATATATATGAGCTTTCAAACATCGGTTAAATGAAAAACGGTGAGATACCATATTGGACAAGGTAGCGAGCACAACCAGTAAAAATGTGAAGCCACTAGCAGCGATGGAGTTAGAGGTTACCACGTTGATTTTATATAAAATATAAATTGTAACATTCGAATCGATATAGTGATATGACACTTTATATTATGAGTGTTGATTATGTTCAAAACAAAATTAAATATTTTTACATTGTTTAATTTCACGTATCATCTACCATTTTCTAATATTAATATAAAATTTTATGCCATCACTTGAAAGATTTCCAAAGACGATAACTTTACGATCCGATTATTCATCACATTTTATAATATCATGCATGTTTTATCCAAGAATATATGTTGGATAAGACGAGCCGCTAAAAAAAATAAGCGAAAATTGGCAAAATGCTTATTTAAGTTTTTAAATCTGAAAAAATACACTGTTATTCAAATTTTTAAGAATAACACTTATTTATATTATATATAAACAAATAATTTTTTTTTCTTACCTGGCTTCAAAGAGATATTACATATTTTAGTAAATTAAAAATAAAATTCGAAATTATTGATATTAATTTATTTGAGGAAAATAAACTCGAAATTATTAATTATAATATTAATTTATTTGAAACAATTAAAATTCGAAATTATCAATTTAAATATTTGAAAATTCATCTCTAACAAAAAATAGTTTATTAGTGTATTATTTAGATGTTTTTAGCTAAAACTATTTTGCTCCATCATAATGTTTCTAAGAGTTGGATCTATATATAATTTAGCAAAAGACAAAATCAAATGATATATGAACTGCAATGATGATTCAAATTCCAAAATCATTTGTTTTCATTCTTTTATTTATTTTATATATTTATTTATATTTTCATTTAAAATATTAGTTAAATTTTAAAATTGCGTGTCTTCATTTTTATATATTTATTTATATTTTAATTAAATACTAAAGATATTAATAACTTTTAATTAGATTAATTTAGACATTTTATTAAAAAACTAAATTAATTGTTTTTAAAAAATGAACAATTGTGTAGTTTTCAAAATACAATTTATTTTGAAGGTATTTTTTTCAATTTTCTCAAAAATTAATAAGAAAATATTGAGAAAAAGAAAAAAACAATTTATTAAAGAAGAAAAAAATTATTAGAAAAATAAGAAGATAAATAAGGTCGAAAAAAAAATTCATTAGATTTTGAATTAATTTTGTATACAAACGAAGATGATATAAAAAAGAAGAATATAGAAAATAAAAGTTTGAAGAATTAAATGAAAAAAAATGAAAAAAAATTAAAAACAACAAGAAGTCGGAGGAAACACATATGATAAAGAAAAAAAAAGTTGAAATAAAAAATGATGAAAAAATAGTAAGAAGAAAAAAAATGAAAGATAGAGAAGAAGATGAAAGAATTTGAAAAATACGAGGACAGAGACTGGAAGACGAACATAAAGAATTACTACTTCTCTAATTACTATTTTCAAAACTACCATCAATCAAAAATACCATTTTTATTGATCACTCTATCCTTGTATCGATAACACGTTCTCAACCCAAAAAAAAACTCTGATATCGAAAGAGAAGAACGAACGACAGTGATCATTGGCGATTTTGTATCTCGCCGGCGATTTTGTATATCGCCAGCGATTTTGTATCTAACTAAAGAAGCACATCGTCTCTCGCCGGTGATTCTGCTGGATTCATTGAGCAAAGGTATGAACCTTCTAATTCTGTCAAATCGGGGTTAACTTGTTGAATTTCTGGGAAATTATGATTCATTGGCATAGGATTTTTAGGGGAAATGATGATGTGTTGTCGATTATAAGTTTTAGTGATAAGTAGATATCCAATTTGTGAAGAAGAGGTTCTGATTGATTCTTCAATTCTCGACGATGAATTTTGTAAATTTGTAAACCCTTATAAATTGTTATATTCTTCTCACCAAGCGAAATGCTTGAGATATATTTTGTGTGTGAAACTTCGAATTTAACTAATACCACACAATGGGAGTTCGTTGTTGATCTTGATAGAGGAGCTTCTTTTATACTCATCAAAGAGAACATAACTTACAACGAGCTGGTTGCGATTGTTTTAGAAGATTTTGGAATTGATGGCAATGCCAATGGTCTGAAAATTAGCTATGGATCACTTTCAAGCTCTCTTTTAGCGTCAAAAAATCTCCCTCCTATGGTCATTAGGAATGATCGGCAACTAAAAGCTTTTATGCACAAGATTCAAGAGAGTGGAGGAGTTTTTGAGTTAGGTGTGACAGTGAAGGAAATAAAGATAACGGAACCTGCTACTGAAGTTTCTAGCTCCCATCGTTGCCCCTTCGTGCTATGGATGAGGTAATTACTATAATTATTTTGTTTCTATATGATTACAAAGCAAATTCATGAAGTATAATGTTTATTTTACAGAGAGAAACAAACTCTCGTTCATTCATGGTTAGAAACAACATCCATATAAGTAATGAGAGTTTTATTGCCCCTGCTGCCCTACCCTTTGTTGTGAATGAGGTATTTTCATGAAGCTTTGGCATTGCTTACACATTAATTTTTATGAATAAATATAATGTACTCAATGGGACTTACAAAACCTTGCAATGGGCTTTTTAATTTTGCAGTTTGAAGAGAGTTTCACTGCTCCATTCATTCCCCCAGTTGTGGTATGCTTATAAGAAAATGAGCCTTTTAAAAGGTTTTATAATCTGTTCATCCCTAATATATATGGATGTTTCTATTCTGCAGAGATGATCAAATTCAAGTACAATGTCACGAATTTCACAATTGTCATCATCCCTTTATCCAAGACGTGCGGCTCCATCTGGTTCCTCACAATCCGTTGCTTTCGATAATGAAGGTGTGTATTGTGGAAAGCTATTCAAAGACAAAAATGAAATGGGCACGAAGCTATGAATGTTTTTGATGCTTCATAGCTTTGAGTTCCGCACTGAATTATCAGACATGAAACTGTATGTTCTATGTTGTGTTGATGAAAGTTGTAGCTGGAGATTTCGTGCAACAAGAGTTATGGGCTCCGAAAGCTTTGTTGTTCGGCAGTATGTGCACGAGCATACTTGTGACTCATCATTAAGGCATGTTAACCATCGGGAAGCAAGCGCAAATGTCTTGGGTACTATGTTAAGTAATCATTACGATGGAGGGAAGCTTGGATTGAGACCTAAACAGATAATAGAAAAAGCTAGAAAGGATCATGGTGTCGTTATCTCATATTCAAAAGCTTGGAGAGATCAAGAACATGCCCAAGCGATTGCTAGAGGTACTCCAGAAGATAGCTATGAAGCTCTGCCAAGTTTTTTCCACATGGTAAAGCAAAAGAATCATGGGTCTGCAACTTACATTGAGGTAGATAATGCTGGAAAATTCAAATACGCTTTCTTGTTCTTTGGCGCATCCATTAAAGGTTTTAAGGTGCTAACGAAAGTAGTTGTTATCGATGGTGCTTTCTTGAAGGCAAAATTTAAAGGGACTTTGCTTGGTGCCACAGCGCAAGATGGTAACTTTCAATTATATCCCATTGCTTTCGGGGTAGTTGACTTTGAGAATGATGCCTTGTGGGAGTGGTTTTTAAGGTGCCTGAAGACTATCATTCCGGATAAGGAAGATCTAGTGTTTGTGTCGGATCGCGCACCATCTATTGCGAAAGGTGTTTCGATAAATTACCCACTGGCTCATCATGGCATCTGCAGTTTTCATTTTGAAAAAACCGTGGGATCACATTTCAAGGACACTTCTCTTGTGGCTTTGGTTCAGGAGGAAATCAAGGCTTACACTAAGTATGACTTTAATCTTCTGTTCAACGAGATCAAGAATGCTCATCCATTGCTCGCAGATTATCTGGTGAAAGCTGATGTCACGAAATGGTCAGGCGCTTATGCACCTTCCACTCGCTATAACATCATGACATCAAACCTTGCAGAATCTCTTAACTCTTTGTTAACTATCCCTCGTGAATACCCTATAGTGTGCCTGTTTGACACGATTAGGTCTATATTGACAAGGTGGTTCCAGAAAAGGCATAAGATGAGTTCACGTCATCCGCACCCTGTGACATTAGAAGTCGGGAAGAGAATGAAGGAATCCTATGATAGTTCATCACGGTGGCTTGAAGTGTGTCCAATCAATCAGCTTGAGTTTTAGGTGAAGGGTGACAAGCGAAAGGAGGTTGTGAATTTGATGTCAAGGCAATGCACATGTTGTGTGTTTGATATTCATAGATTTCCTTGTGCTCATGCGATTGAGGCCGCTAAACCTGCCAAACACAACGAAAATAACTATGTCGATGATTGTTTCTTCAAAGAAAGGTACTATTGCCTCTTTTTGTCTATGCCCTTATTCTTGATTCATTTCATATTGTTCTGTATAGCTAATCATATTATCTTCTCACAGGTAGATATTGATACAAGAGTTTTGACTCTCTTGGTCAGTCACCCATTGTATTAATCAATTGTAGTATATGGGTTTTATTGTCAATCCAAAGGGGAAGATTGAAACAGTAGGATTATAGCAGATTTCCTAATTCAAACAGATATAAAGAGAGTTTTAGAAGTCTAACAACCTAAGGATCAAACAGAAGCAAAGAAAACATCAAACAAAGAGTGAAAAACAAGCAAAGCAACTAAAACAAAGGCAAAACATAGCAATTTTGAATTCAAGCTAAAAACAGAGAAAAGATGGGACTTGAGATGAGATAATTGGTGCTAGGGAACTTTTAACTCAACCTATGATGCTTACAAACTCACACAATGCTATTCCTTATGCATAGAATTCATTTATAAGACTAATCCAATCTCTTGACACTAATTTCTTTGCTAACTACCAAGTCAAGAACTAATTCTCATTAGTGAAATGATAAACAACAAGCATTAAGACAATTCTATCAATCCTATATTGCCAAATCACTCCCTAGACAGTCAATCTCTTGAGCTAGAATAAGCAATTCTCTTGCAAAGCAGTTCAGGCATTTCATCAAACACTTGGTGGGCACAAAATAAGCCTAAAACCCTAATCAACTTAGCTAGAGCTAATTAGGTATTAAACACAGCAATAAAGAAAGGAAATAGAAGAATTAACACTAAACAATCATAGACAAAGTCTCCAATTCCCTAAACCTAACCCATCTTAATTCCCTAAAAAGACTACTCACTAAGCACCATTAAAACTATCAATTCAAAGAGAGAAAGATGACTAATCATGATTAGAGAGATTAAACAAGAAGATAAATGCAAACTCTTATTAAAATCAAGCAAAGATTCAAGTTACAAAATCACAAGCTAGAACAAAAGAGGAAAAAACTGATGGATAAAAGACTGTTCCCAGAAATTAGGGATTTTTCGTATTTAAAGAAGTCCAAGCGAAAGTAGCAAAATTATAAATAAGTGGTCTTCAGTCTGGGATCCTATCGGTCTACATGTGACCGATAAGGTGATCGATAGGCTTGCTATCGGTCTAGAAGGTGACCAATAGGGTGACCTGAATACGTCTGATATACTTTTATCGGTCACTTCTTTGACCGATAGCTCCTCTATCGGTCACTCCTTGACCGATAGCCTTCGTGCCATGATCGATAGGGATTGCAGAAATCGTCTGCCTTGGCTCACCTCCTGGTTCATCCCAAAGCTCCTTTTTGCTCCTCATAGCTCCAAAAGCACCTAAAAACATCCTTGATGCAAAGAAAATGCAAACTACATCCTAAATGCAACCTAAATCTAGAAGGAGAAGAAAGTGGGAATAAAGAGAAAGAAAACCTGCAAAAGAGAACCAAAACATGCACTAAATGCAAGCCTAAATGATACAAATGTATGAGATATCAACACCCCCACACTTGCCTTTTGCTTGTCCTCAAGCAAATAAGAACAAATGGGAGAGTAAGGTTTAAAAGTGAGAGCTCAAAACTAAAGATGTTAATGGAAAAATTGAATCAATGCTCAAGTTATAGGTTCTAAGATGCATAGAGATTGTTCTACTTTAAAAGCTTTAGCCATACCTATCATAGCAGACAATGAACTCTAGGTTAGCCTACACAAGCATTCAAATCAACCAACTCTTTAACATTCATTAATCAGTAACCAATGGATCATGCTTGTGCAAATCAAGAGAGAACATTTGGTCAAGGGACAGGGTTATGAGATGAAAATGATCTCATTCAAGCACATGGTTCATAAACATGAGAGATCACTCAATGAAAATGATTTTATCTTAGGCAAAATGCTAAAGGGAAAAGCACACTTATGCATGCAAGTCAAAACTCCCTTCTACCCTTTTACCCAAAGATGAATCCTATAAACTTCTAAACCCCAAAGTGAATCCATAAGTCTACCTTTCTCCTAAACTCTACCCTTTCTCCTTCTTCATGGTTGGGGAAACTTCTTTGTGCTCATGTGGCTGCTCCCTTTTGTTGGGACTTGCTCCTTTTTGTTGAATTGGCGCCATTCTTCACCTTTGGTGGATTGCCTTAGGTTTGATTTTCTTCTATTGACTGACCCTTTCAGAGCCTTGTTGCTGGCATCTTCCTTCATTGAACACTTACAGCTTTTTCTTCCCTTTACTCAACCACAATTCTAACTGTTTCCCATACTACCATATCATACTTTTCCTTCTTTTTTAAAGCATATAAACATGAAGTTCAAACCACTTAACTCTACCCTTTTATTCCATAACTCCTAACCTAGAATCAAGCTCAAAATGCAAGCTGATATCTATAAGATAGCTTATCATTGCCAGCCTTATTTTTAACACTTTTTACCAAGACAGAATTCGAAAATGATATACAAAGGCCTCAAAACTCTCAAGATAATGTTTAGGTTCAGAAAGAAAGATTGGTTTACGGTGTGGTTAACTTTCCCATAATGATGAGGATCAGCTACTTGGATTAACAAGAGTGGTAAGAAGGGAAGAAGATAATCCAAGTATGTATATGGGTAGCCATGTAATCACTCTCAATGCACAAACGAGATAATTCAAAGTCAGGATTATGGTTCTAATAAGATAGAGTTGGAATCAAATCAAAATAAGCTTGAGCATAAGACAAGAATATCAATGCAAAAAATCAAGATATGGTGCAGCTTTAACTTCAAACTAACTACAATGCAATCAAACAACAGATAACCAATGCATTGAAAACAATTCAAACATTAACATCTTGACAAGTGTTTATCATTTACTCCCTATGCAAATGTATGCAAACCTATATGAAATGCATATAGACTAAATCTTAGTTATGCAAATTTAACTAAATGATCTTTTTGGTTCCAAATGTTTTTAAAAAATTTCATGGATTTTCAGTGCATATGGATGAATGCATGAATGCTTGAGACTCAAATATGTAAAAGAGAAGATAAGAAAATAAAACACAAAGTCAAATGCAATCCCCTCCCCCACACTTGAATTACACAGTCCCTTGTGCAATAGAAGTCGGAAGGAGGGTGATGAAGGATGTTCAAAAGGATTCAGAAGCAAAGGAGTGGTGTTGTGTACCTTAAAAGGAGTTTTAGCAGACTCGAAAGGGTGTATCGGTCTCTCCCAGAGCGATAGGCTGACCGATATGCTGCCAAATCATATCGGTCATATTTGTGACCGATAGAGTGACCGGGATACACCCGATGTAATTCCATCGGTCACTCAGTGTCCAATAGGGTAACTGGTAGGGTGCTTATCGATCACCTGTGATCGATAGCTTGACCGATGGCACTCCTGATGAATCTTATTGGTCTTATTTTTGACAGATACAGTGACCGAAATACATTCGATTGTTTCCTATCGGTCACTATCTGATCGATAGAGTGACCGGACTACAACCGATGCATTTCCATTGGTCACTGCCTTTTCCCTATCGACCAGAACTGACCGATAGGTTGACCGATGCATCTTGGCTCCACCACTATCGATCACCTCATGACCGATACGGTGACCGATAGGGTCTGTATCGATCTGGTCTTGACCGACACGGTGACCGACAGCAGCCCAGATGCATCTGTTCTTGCTTTCCAAACTTATAACAACTTGCCTTAAACCACACTTGCTCCTGTTATTGAAAGAAAAACACAAAAGAAAGCATAAAATGCAATAATATGTACAAGGATAACATGGGAATACCTTTCAAGTGTGTTTGTTTAACGTCTTTAGCTTGACTTTCTTTTGTTGATCACTCTTGTGGAGGGTCCTCAAGGTTGATGTCTACTTCATCTCCAAGAGATGCACTTGTCATGTATGGCTTCAGCCTGTGCCCATTCACTGTGAAGTCTTCTCCATCCTTGCTAAACAAAGTCACAGCTCCATATGACAACACTTCCTTGATCTTGAATGGACCTGACCATCTTGACTTCAGCTTTCCAGGAAACAACCTCAACCTTGAGTTGAATAACAGCACCTGATCCCCAGCCTTGAAGTCCTTGTGTTTGATCCTCTTGTCATGAAAAGCTTTTGTCCTCTCCTTATAGATCCTAGAACTCTCAAAAGCTTCAAGGCGGTTTTCCTCTAGCTCATGCAAGTTGATGAGTCTCTTTTCTTGAGCTGTCTTGATGTCAAAATTCAGCAACTTTGTTTCCCATAAAGCCTTATATTCCAGCTCAACAGGTAGATGACAGGACTTCCCATAAAGGAGCGAGAAAGGAGTTCTGCCAATTGGTGTCTTGAGGGATGTCCTGTAAGCCCACAAAGCATCATCAAGCTTATTAGATCAGTCTTTTCTTGCAACACCAACTGTTTTCTCCAAGATGGCTTTGATCTCTCTGTTGGACACCTCCACTTGGCCACTTGTTTGAGGATGGTAAGGAGTGGCAACCTTGTGCTTGACACCATTCTTCTTGAGCAAACTCTCAAAGACCTTGTTGATGAAATGGCTTCCACCATCACTGATCACACATCTTGGAACACCAAACCTTGGAAAGATGATTGTCTTGAAGAGTTTCAGCACAACTCTAGCATCATTTGTTGGACTGGCAATGGCTTCAACCCACTTTGACACATAATCAACAGCTACAAGGATGTACTTGTTCTCATAGGAGGAAGGGAAAGGCCCCATAAAGTCAATATCCCACACATCAAACCGATCCACTTCAAGAATAGAGTTCAAAGGCATCTCATCTCTCTTGGAGATGTTTCCCTTTCTTTGGCATGCATCACATGAGGAGATGTGAGCTTGGGGGTCTTTGAACAGACTAGGTCACCAAAAACCAGCTTAGAGGACCTTGGAGGTTGTCTTGAATGTTGAAAAATATCCTCCATAGGCTGAGCCATGGCAATGATGAAAAATTCCTGGAACTTCTTCTTCAGCTATACACCTTCTAAACAACTCATCATTCCCTCTATTATACAGATAGGGCTCATCCCAAAAGTAATGGGAGACATCTCTTAAGAACTTCTTCTTCTGGTGTGAATTGAGGGTTTGTGGTATCTGCCCAATCACCAAGTAGTTCATAAAGTTAGCATACCAAGGCATTTTGTTCTCCTCTAAGCTTTGCACTTCAGCTGCCTTCGCTCCTAAAGCATGCAGCTGTTCCTCTGGTAGAGTATCATTGATTGGGACAAAATCATCTATTCTCAGTCTTGAGAGGTGGTCAGCAACTCCATTCTCAATGCCTCTCTTATCCACAATCTCCATGTCAAACTCTTGCAAGAGGAGGATCCATCTAAGAAGTCTTGGCTTGCTGTCTTTCTTGGCATATATGTGCCTTAGTGCATAATGATCAGTGTAGACTATCACTTTAGAACCCACTAAGTAGCTTCTGAACTTCTCAAATGCAAAGACAACTGCTAGGAGCTCCTTTTCAGTTGTTGCATACTTTGATTGAGCCTCATCCATTGTTTTGCTAGCATAGTAGATAGCATGAAGTTTCTTGTCTACCCTCTACTCCAAGACTGCTCCAACAGCATAATCACTAGCATCACACATGATTTCAAATGGCAAATCCCAGTTTGGAGCTTGGAAAATTGGTGCTGATACCAGAGCTTGCTTGAGGGTGACGAAGGCTTGCAAGCACTCCTCATCAAACACAAACTCTGTCTCCTTACACAACAGTCTTAACAAGGGTCTTGCAATCTTTGAGAAGTCCTTGATGAATCTCCTGTAGAAACTAACATGTCCCAAGAAGCTTCTGATTCCCTTTACTTTGTTTGGAGGCTCTAAGTGCAGCATCACATCAATCTTTGCCTTGTCCACTTCAATCCCCTTCTCTGAAATCTTGTGACCCAACACAATGCCTTCTTAAACCATGAAATGGCATTTCTCCTAATTCAGAACCAGCTTAGCGTCTTCACACCTTTGTAGAACCTGAGAAAGATTGGACAAGCAGACACCAAAGGAGGATCCATAGACACTAAAGTCCTCCATGAATACCTCCACCATCTCTTCAAGCAAGTCAGAAAAGATAGAAGTCATACACCTTTGAAAGGTAGCAGGAGCATTGCATAAACCAAAAGGCATTCTCCTATAATCAAATGTTCCATATGGGCAAGTAAAAGTAGTTTTCTCTTGATCATTAGGATGGATAGGGATCTGAAAGAATCCACTATAACCATCTAAGAAGCAGTAATACTTATGATTTGCTAATCATTCTAACATTTGGTCTATGAATGGCAAAGGAAAATGATCTTTCCTAGAAGCAGAATTAAGTTTTCTGTAATCTATGCACATCCTATGACCAGTAATTGTTCTAGTTGGTATTAGCTCATCATTTTTGTTTTTTACAACAGTGATCCCTCCTTTCTTAGGCACCACATGGACTGGTGAGACCCATGTGCTGTCTGAGATAGGATAGATCACTCCTGCTTCAAGCAACTTCAAGATTTCCTTTTTTACTACCTCTTTCAAGTTAGGATTCAATCTCCTTTGAGGTTCAACAGAATTACTTGTCTCATCCTCTAGATGGATCCTATTAGTGCAGAGGTTTGGAGAAATTCCTTAGATGTCATCTAGTAAATATCCAATGGCTCTCCTAAACCTCTTTAACACTTTGACAAGAGCAAGGATCTCATCATCATTGGGGTTATCATTGATAATTACAAGATAAGTAGAGTTAGGGCCTAAGAAAATATACCTTAGCCCCTTAGGACGAGGTTTGAGCTCCACCTTGGGTGCTTTGAGCTCACTCCAGTCCTCTTCTAAGCTGCTCTGCTACTTGGCGCCAGCTTCATTGCTTGGGGAACCAGCTTCTTGAGCTGAGAAGACCTCCCTTCTGGTGTAGTCCAGCTTCTCAAATGGCTCCTCTTCTTCCAAGACTTTGTAAGAGTCTAACCTCAGCTTATAACCCAAGCTTTCCTTATCCAAGTAACCATCTTCTACATGCTCCTTTGTCAAAGCCACTTGAAGTTCATCCTCACAACACAACTCCTCTTGAAGTTCATCATGCAGCTTCTCTAAGATCTCAATTTTGAACACTTGACCTTCAATATTAGGCTGCTGCATAATCTGCTTGATGTCAAACTTCAAAGACATATCATTGCCTAGCTGTAGCTCAATCTTACTTTTCTTAACATCAATGACAGCTCCTGTTGTGGCTAGGAAGGGTCTCCCAAGAATGAGAAGATCTCTAGGTTCCTCATCCATATCCAAAACCACAAAATCAGTACGTATCTCTACATTCCCAATCCTGAGTGGTACATCTTCAATCAAGCCTTTGGGGAGCCTCACTGATCTATCAGCCAACACCAAAGAGATTCTACAGTCCTTGAACTTGGTGAAGCCTAGGCGCTGTGCTACAGAGTAGGGCATCAAGCTGACACTAGCTCCTAGATCACACAAAAATTTCTCAAACAGAAGTGGACCTATAGAGCAGGATAAGGTAAAGCTCCCTGAATCTCCTAGATTGTTGGGAGCCACTCTCTTCTGTTGAATAATGGCGCTACACTCATGTGTGAGGACTACCATCCCTTGTAGGTCCTTGGTTCTTTAAGCAACAGCATCCTTCAAGAATTTCTGATAAGGGGGAACCAGAACAAAGGCATCTTGTAGTGGTATTGTGAGCTGGATCTTCTTCATCTGTTCATCAAAGAGCCCTTTGTATTTAGCAACCAGTTGCTTCTTAAACCTTCCAGGAAAAGGTATGGTGAGCTGATAAGGAGGAGGGATGAATCTTGGTTCCTTGATCAACTCCTTAGAGGCTTCCATTGATTTTCCCTTAACCACTTCCTTGTCTTTCGTGTTTTCTGGATCCTTTTCAGCTTCAATTACATCATCCTCTTGAGCTTCCTCATTATCTTTAGCTTCCACCCCCTCTTCTTGTTCCTCAATGTCCTCATTGGGTGTAGAAGGTGCCAATCTTGGAGGAAGTTGCTTCCCACTTCTTAAAGTGACAGCTTTGACACACTCTTGTGCAAGTGAAGAGGTAGATGGTTGAGCCATGCTTTCTAGTTTTTTTATCTTCATATTCAATGGGCCTAGTTGGAATTGCAAGCTGGAGTCAATGCCTTTGTGTATCTCAACAGTCGTACTTCTTTGAATCTCAACAGCCATGATCTTCTAAAATTCTGCATTCTGAAGTTGTTGGAGTTGCAAGAAGATCTCCTTAAGGTCTAATTCATGTGAAGGTTGGAAGGTGTTGGCGCCAACTGTTTGAGAAGAAGAACTCTGATGTTGTTGAGTATAAGTGTCTCCATATGGCTGGTGTACACAAACATCATTGTCATGGTTCATTATTGGCGCCTCTTGTAGTTGAACAGCTTTGATTTGCTGCTCTTTGTAGTGGTTTGGTGAAGCAACACTAGGAAGAGGTGTAGTGGTTTCAATGAGCAGCAAGTCAACTTTCTTCTGCCAGGCTTTCATCTCATACAATGCTATCTCTAGCTTCTCTTCAGTTGCCTTGGAATGTTGCTCCTTGTCATCCACATAGTCCCAATTGCTGAGTGCCATGTTCTCCACTAGAAGTCATCCTTCATCAACATCTTTACCAAGAAAGTAACCATTGCTTGCTGTATCTAGAAGGATCCTTATTGTTGGAAGAACACCTATGTATAGTGTGAAGAGCAGCATCTCTTTGGTGAAGCCATGGTGAGGACATTGGTGAGTGAAGCTTCTGAACTTTTCCCAAGTGTCTCCAAAGCTTTCATTAGACCACTGTTTGAAGTTTGTGATCTCATTCCTGAAATGTGCAGTTCTTGAGGGAGAAAAGAACTTGGTTAAGAAAGCACTTTTGCATTAATCCCAAGAAGTGATGCTTCCTTGTGCTAAACACTTCTCCCATAATTTAGCTCTATCACCAAGAGAGAATGGAAATAATCTGAGCTTCAAACCATCATCTGAAACTCCACTAAGCTTTGTCAAAGCACATATCCTCTCAAAGTGATCCAAGTGCTCTAGAGGATCTTGGTTTGGCAATCCAAATAACTGCTTTTCTTAGATCATAGTAATCATGCTGCTCTTGATCTCATAGTGAAGAGTCTCCATGGGTGGAATAATACCTTATCTTGAAGCATAACTTGAAGGTATATCAGCAGCACCAATAGGTCTCAATGGTCTTTGAACCCAAGCTCCTTGCAAGCCATGAGGACCTTGCTGTCCTTGTAAGCCTTGAATTCCTTGAAGACCTTGTGGACCTTGTGGACCTTGCAACCCAAAACCAGCAGCATACTGATGTTCTTCCATGCTTCAACAGCTGAGTTCTGATTCTGCAAACCCAAAATCTTTGACCTTGAACCTCAGTTATAGTTGTAGACACTTAAGAGCAAGTGTTGGTGTACCTACAAAAGAAATTCTAGACCAAAAGAGAAATCAGTAACCAAAAACAAAAATAACAAAGCTTGATCTCAAGATCTCTACAAATCCTACTGAACAAAGCATTCCCCAAATGGCAACAGCGCCAAATTGATACAAGAGTTTTGATTCTCTTGGTCAATCACCCATTATACTAATCAGTTGTAGTATATGGGTTTTATTGTCAATCCAAAGGGGAAGATTGAAACAGCAGGATTATAGCAGATTTCCTAATTCAAGCAGATTTAAAGAGAGTTTTAGAAGTCTAACAACCTAAAGGATCAAACAGAAGTGAAGAGAACATCAAACAAAGAGTGAAAAGCAAGCAAAACAACTAAAACAAAGGCAAAACAGAGCAATTTCAAATTCAAGCTAAAAACAGAGAAAAGATGGGATTTGAGATGAGATAATTTGTGCTAGGGAACTCTTAACTCAACCTATGATGCTTACAAACTCACACAATGCTATTCTTTATGCATATAATTCATTTATAAGACTAATCCAATCTCTTTGCTAGTTACAAAGTCAAGAACTAATTCTCATTAGTGAAATGATAAACAGCAAGCATTAAGACAATTCTATCAATCCTTTATTGCCAAATCACTCCCTAGACAGTCAATCTCTTGAGCTCGGATAAGCAATTCTCTTGCAAAGTAGTTCAGACATTTCATCAAACACTTGGTGGGCATAAAATGAGCCTAAAACCCTAATCAACTTAGCTAGAGCAAATTAGGCATTAAACACAGCAATCAAGAAAGGAAATGGAAGAATTAACACTAAGCAGTCATAGATAGAGTCTCAAATTCCCTAAACCTAACCCATCTCAATTCCCTAAAAAGACTACTCACTAAGCACCATTAAAACCATCAATTCAAAGAGAGAAAGATGACTAATCATGATTAGAGAGATTAAACAAGAAGATAAATGCAAACTCTTATTAAAATCAAGCAAATATTCAAGTTTCAAAATCAAAAGCTAGAACAAAAGAGGAAAAAACTGCTGCATAAAAGACTGTTCCCAGAAATTGGGGATTTTTCGTATTTAAAGAAGTCCAAGCAAAAATGGCAAAATTGTAAATAAGTGGTCTTCAGTCTGGGATCCTATTGGTCTACATGTGACCGATAGGGTGATCGATAGGCTTGCTATCGGTCTAGAAGGTGACCGATAGGGTGACTGGAATACGTCCGATATACTTCTATCGGTCACTTCTTTGACCGATGGCTTGATCGATAGCTCTTCTATCGGCCACTCCTTGACTGATAGCCTTTGTGCCTTGATCGATAGGGCTTGCAGAAATCGTCTGCCTTGGCTCCTCTTTCTCCATTTTAGCTCAGCTAACCTCTTGGTTCATTCCTAAAGCTCCTTCATGCTCCTCATAGCTCCATAAGCACCTAAAAAATCCTTGATGCAAAGAAAATGCAAACTACATCCTAAATGCAACCTAAATCTAAAAGGAGAAGAAAGTGGGACTAAAGAAAAAGGAAACATGAACTAAATGCAAGCCTAAATGATGCAAATGTATGAGATATCAGAAACTAGCATATGCAGAGAGTATTTATCCTGTTGGAGATAAGACTTATTAGGACATCCCTCCTAATGTAGCTAATTTTATTTGTCTTCCACCTCCTACTCGCATTCCTAGTGGGAGGCGAAAGAAAAAGAGGATTCCTTCTGGTTGGGAGTATGGCAAGTCTTGTACCAAATAAAAAAATTACAAATGTGGTAGGTGTGGCCAGAGTGGACACAACAAATCTACATGCGTAGCCCCAATCTGAGCTAATCTCTGATTTTACTCTCATATTAAACAATATAATGAAAAGCATGAACTCTATCATTTTATTACATTATTGTTATTTGTGTTGGTGAGGTTTTGAATGAAACGACTTGCGGTGTTTTGCATTAACAATTGGTTATAAGTACAGGGGATCCCTATTTCAAACCCCATTTTAAGATTCAAAAAGATTAAGTAGCTTTTTAAATGGTTTTAAACGTAGATTTTAAAACCTAATATATACAACTGTATTCGTAGCAATGACAAGTAAAACACCACAGCCTTAGGGGTTACAAACGCCTCCTAAAAGACAGTCGTTCCCTGGTTCGAGCAATCTGAAGATATTTTAAAAGCCTTTTTAAATGGTTTTAAACGTATATTTTTAAAATAACTAATATATACAATTATATTTCGTAGCTATGGCAACTAAAACACCACTGCCTTGGGGGTAACAGACGCCCTCTTCTTACCCATGAGTCCCTTGGTTCGACCAACTTTGGATTACTTTATTCTATTACATATTTTTTATAAACCTTTTTAAACTTCTTTTAAATCTTTATAAAATATTTTTAAGCAGATCCGAGTGGTTACTCACCCTCATTGAATACACTCATTTCCTGGTTCGAGCAACTAGGCATATAAATTTTTTTGTGGATGGTTTAATAAGCCTTTTTAGATGGTTTTAAAAGCCTTCTTAAATCACCAATACAAGTAACAATTTAGAAGCACCATCCGCATTAATAGTGAAGCAAACAGAATTGATTTATTCATAATAAAAAAGTTAAGAATGTTGCAGTTTAGAAAATTTTCAAACATTACTATGATGTTTGAAAGTTTATTACAACATAGATAGCATTGTGGTCATAAAACAAACGAACTCCTTAATTCATAGCATATAATCGAGTCCACTCAGCAGCTATTCTATTAAACTTCTCCCTATCAGAGACATACACCAGAGTATTCTCGTTCACCTTATCAGGAAGCTCCAATCTTGGGGTAAGGAGCATTCTCCAAAGCGTCATTAGGATCATTTCCAGAAAATAAGAAAGTTTCTTTAATAAATATACTTGACTGCCGGTATTAAAATTAAATTATAACGAATAGAAGATGAAACACATACATCAGGAATTGTGAAACCAGGAGCCCATCCATTGTCCAGCATGTAGAGATAGACATCTCTTTTGTCAGAAACATTTGGGTGGAACACCTTGGTTTTGAATTTGACCAGAAAAATTGAGGAACCCGTAAGATTTAGACATAGACATTAGCAGTTGTTGCATAAGAGCAAGAGTTAGTACGAAAAAATTACAGTTGGAGGCTTCATTGGAAGCCGTGGGGAAAAAGGCATGCTAACATGGAAGGTTCCTCCACCATAAGGGTTATATTTTGGTCCCTTAATTGCAGCTTCCCATTCGAAGAGGTTGTCATCCATCGGACCTAAACAAAACATTTATAAAGGATTAATGATCTACAACAACAAGATTTGAATGAAAGTTTTCATTAAAGGATTAATGATCTACAACAATATAATCTTCACATTTTTCTGTCTCGATATTTTATGTGGGGTTTTCTCAAATCTATAATGAGAGAACATGCCATAAAATTATTTTCATACAGAGACAGAGAAAAAATACGCAGAAAGTCATCACTAACCCACTAGATTCGAACGGGTACAAACCAATGTAAGTGAATCCAACAACTAAAAATACACAAATGAAACTCCAAAATCGCATCTATCTACAGAAATCAAAACACGAATTCAAACCCAAAACACCAAATAAAACTTATATATCTATATTATACATTTTTAACCAAACCTGTTGAAAAAAGTCAGAAGGACGGTTTTTAATTTGCCTGAGAGCCATCTGGAGATCTTTTAAAGCAGTCGAAGTCGCCATTGTTATCTGTGGAATCAGTGACGGCGAAGTAATGGGGAATCAGAATATATATAAACAAGGACGAAGCGGTGCAAACACCACCAAACACCAGGGAAAGTTGTATCTCTTCCCTAGATGATAAGAGAAGAAATTGATTGTTTCAATGCAAATAAATAAATAAAACGAGCACCTCTTATCGATACGGTGTCATATCTCTCGATGAGGAATCGATGGGGATTTTTTTATTTTTTTACAAAATTAACATATACTCTTTATAAATAATTACAATCACTGATATGACAATTAAAACGCCACAGCCTTGAGGGTTACACACGCCCTCTAGTTTACCTTCAGTTCTCTGGTTCGAGCACCCAAAATATTTTTAATAAACATTTCAAAACTTCTTTTAAATCTTTTATAAATTACACCACCAAATTTATAAAGATTTAAAAGGTAATTTATAAATCTTTTTAAAAGACATTCTAGAAAAAATAACCAGAGTAATATAAAAAGAACTAAAGTGTATCTCTTTATAAGCAGTTACACTACAGCCTATGACAATTAAAACACCACAGCCTTGGAGGTTACACACGCCCTCTAGTTTACCATAAGTTCTCTGGTTCGAACATCTAAAACACTTTTTATAAACATTTTAAAACTTCTTTTAAATCTTTTATAAATTACACCACCAAATTTATAAGGATTTAAAAGGTAATTTATAAATCTTTTAACATCTTTCATATAATCCATCAGGTTCGACAAAACACAATTGGGCTTTCAACATCGTTTATATTATAATTTACAATCCACAAGAGCGTCTTACATTTTCTGGGCCTGTGTTTGGGCCTGCATCAAAACGAGAGCAATATAAAAATAGCTAAATTATATTCTTTTTATAAGCAACTAGGTTTTGATTCGCGCGTTGCGCGGAGTTATTTGTTAATCTATTTTCGTACTTTATAATGTTATATATTTATATTATTATTATATTTATTTTTAATTTATTTATATTTTTTATGCTTATTTTTATTTTTTAATTAAAATTATCTTTATTATTTTAATCCTAATATATATAACTTTATCCATATTTATACGTTGTCATAACTATTTAAATTTTCCACTACATATATTTCTATTCAATTAGTATACTTTTTTTAATATTGCTTATTTCCTGCGAGATCAACAATCTCAATGCTTTAAATTTGAATAACTTCTTCATTTTTCATAAATTTTAGAAAATTCTAACTCATTCTAAAGTATAAATAGTTATGCTTTTATTATTATTTTTTCCTTCGTATAGATCAAGTTCATTTCATGCTATATGATTAAACACTTTAGTCTTCTTTATTAATATAAAACCTTTATTTATTTTTACAATAAAATTGATATAAATGATTTTACTTTACTTTTATACATTTTTTTTTCCATTTTTTCTTTTTAAGTTTGATAACTTCGCAAGTTATTCCGTCATCTTTCATATTTGTTTATATTCCAACTTATTTTCCACATTCTCTTTGTTTATATTTGGATGGCTTTAGGAGCCCCAAACTGTTCCTTTCATTTAGTATATATGATTACACTAGAGGATATGACAATTAAAACACCACAACCTTAGGGGTTACACACGCCCTACACTGTACCATCAGTACACTGGTTCGAGCGAAATGGGGTTCACATAATTCTAATTCGTTATATGTGATTCAATCCACAGCCTTCGGGGTTGTCTCTAGTGTATTTTAACACCCAAACATTTTTTTCATAAAAACAGGATTATTATGCGAGCAATGCAAGCAAGGAGGTTATCAAAACTCAAACCACATGTTATGATGTAGTACAATAGTAAGGGGTATCAATCCACACCTAGGATGCAGGAAGAGTCACTAAGAATACAAGGATGAAGCAAATCTAAGCAAAATGGATAAATGATTGGTAAAATCTAACAAAACTAAATGCAATGATCTAATGCAATGCAGAACAATTTTAAAATCCCTGGAAGAGGGTTAACTACCACTAGGAACAAGCAGAAGATTAAAAATGCAAGGCGACTAAAAACTAAAAATCGACCAGTGAATCGACCACAGGATCGAGCACTGGATCGAGCAAAATGGATCGATCTAACAAACAACTTCAAGCGATTGACTTCTAATGAACAGGATGCAAGCTAAATGACAAGCGAATGATAAACATAGATTTAAAATGCTAAAAAGGAGGGTTAAGGGTCGAGGATCATATTCAAGGGTCTTAAAGATTTAAGCTTTGGTTTGAAAACATTTACATCTACTCTTTTAAGAGGTTTCTTGATATCCCTTGTATTTACACCATTTAGGGCTGCATTTAGTACATATTTTGATCCTCTTTTGCATGTTTTCCCTTTGTTTTTGTCCCATTTTCTTCTCCTTTTAGACTTAGGTTGCATTTAGAGTATAGTTTGCATTTTCTTTGCATTTTGGATGTTTTTAAGTGTTTTTGGAGCTTAAAGGAGTTTTGAGGAGTTTTGGGAATGATGCAAGATGCTAGCTGGGCAAAAGGGAGCAAGAAGGATCGCAGCAGAAGATCTCTGCAGAAGTTTTCGGTCAGAGCACGAAGAGTTTCGGTCAAGAGTGACTGATACGGAGCATTTCGGTCACCAGTATCGGTCAAGTGTGATCGACACAAACACATCGGATTAATTTCGGTCATTTATGTCGATCTTTGAAGACCGATAGGGACCCATTTCGGTCACTGGAGATCGACACGACTGACCGAAACTGACCCAGCCCGAACCTGTTTTTAATTACAACTTTGCCATTACTCTAGTGTTTTTCTTTCTAGGCTATAAATAGCCTCTTTTCCCAGATTTTCGACAAGTCATGTCAAAATACTGTTCTTGAGCTTTTCTTTTAAGTTTATAAGACAATTTCTTTGCTTTGTTTAATATAATCAAATATTTACTTTAATCTTTCTTTAATCTTTGCTTTTATCAAGATTGGCATCATTTTCCTTTGTGATTTGGTGTTAAACATGATTATGAGTGAGTAGTTATCTTAGGGTTTCTAGATAAGGTAGATTAGGGGAATTTAAGGCTTGATTAAGGCTTGTTATGTTCTTCATTCTATTGGTTCCTCTCTATTAATCTGTTATTCATGCTAGATTAGTCTTGATCAAACTTGTCTAAGTGGTTAGCTTTCTCTTATGCCCACCAAGTGTTTGATGAAATGCTGATCATGTTTAATAGAGGATTTGCTGGCCTTGGCTCAAGAGATTGACTATTTGAGGAGCATTTTGACTTGAATGGAGTTGTTTAATCATGCTTTCTTGATGTTTTAGCACTAATGAGAGTTAGTTCTTGTTAGAATATTTAGCAAAGGGTTATTTGCCAAGAGATTGGATCTAACTAGCTTAAGTGTGAACTCTATGTCTAGGAATCACCATTTCTTGCTTGCTTGCTTGATTAATGTAGTTTGAAACAGCCTTAGTTAATGCCTGAAATTCCCCAAAGTCAATAACCACATCGAGAGACTTGTCTTTCTCTTATTTGAATCTCGGATTTGCTTATTTTTGCTCTGTTTTACTCTGTTTTTCTTGCTTAGAACTGCTTAGATTGCCTTTGTTTTCACTTCTTTTGTTGCTTGTTCCACTTAGGTTGTTAGAACTGTTGCTTAGGCAACAAAACCAATTCTCTGCTTGCTTGACTTAGAGATTTTACTCTCAACTCTTCTGTTTTCAACTCCTCCCATTGGATTGACATAAAACCCATACTACACTACAACTGACTAGTACAAGTGTAAGGGTGATTGAAACATTCAAGAGCTCAAAAACTCTGTGTATCAATCTGGCGCCGTTGCCATTTGGGAATCAGTTTGAATCATTAGAGTTTGTAGAATCTTTAAGATCAAGTTTTTACTTCTCTTTAGTTACTAACTCTGTTTTCAAGTGTTTTCATTTCAGGTGAGTTGCAACAACACTTCAAGATGGTGCACTTTGAAGACACTACCTATAGCAACTTCTGCCAAGAGCCTTCACCTCTGCACTACTTTGAAGAGAGCTACACTCCTTCACACACTCAAGACCAACCCTACATTCCTCCATCTGGATCAGATGACATTAGGAGCATGATCATGGTCAACATCAACCTCCAAACCATTGGAAACATGGAGATGAACAAGAGATTTTCTGAGCTGACCAACAAGATTGCTTATGTTCATGATGACCTTCATGCCAAATTTGAGGATCTAGACTCAAGGATACATCTCTTAGAGAACAGCCAAGATGAGGCACACACACTAAGACTTCAGTACACTCTTCCTCAACAAGCTGCACACAAACCTCAGGAATACTGCCACTTACTTACTGAAGAGGCAGAGGAAACAGAAGAGGAATTCACTGATGAAGATGCTTCATTGAAAGAGCTAGGCATCATGATCGAAGAAATGCTGATGCACATAGACAGGATGAGGGTTGAATATGGAGGAGAATCCAGAAGAAGAAACATCAGTGATGAAGAAGCTCAGGAAGTTGTAGGGACATTCCTCTGTGGCTTTGATGAACACTTGAACAGAGAAGAAGAACAGGAACGAGCAGCACTGGAAGCTGCTCAGAAAGAGGGGGCTGAGGAAACCCCAACCGCTACAGAAGAGACCCCCACACCAGAACAACCTGATGCTGAAGAAGAGGAACTAGAGACACACCATGCCTTGATGGTTTTGTCTCACAACACTCCTCAGGAATCTAAGGAACTTTACCATAATCAAGTGGGTAATTCTTCAAGCACTATTGCAAAAGGTAAAGAACTCTCAGCTCCAGGCTGTAAACCACCATTCTCCTACCCCACAATGCACTTCACCAAAGCTAAGATGGAGATGTACACTAATTTCAAACAAGACATATAAGATGCTGGAATACAACTCCCACATGGCACCACTCTGATGGAGGTGAAACATCAAATCAGGTTCCTGAAAGAAGTTTTTGACAAGCTGGAAGTGGTGGAACCAATCCTTGAGAATGTGGGGGCTGACATGAAAAGAAGCAAGATGATGAAGTCATTGCCAAAACTCCCAAACCCAGGGAAGTTCCTCATCACTTGTGAGCTGGAGTTGCTTGACAATGTCAAAGCCCTATGTGACTCAGGATCAACTGTCAATGTTATGTCCCTCCATCTTAGCCAAACTCTGGGGATCAAGAAGCTGGTGCCGTCCAGGACATCCATCACCTTTGTGAACAACACTTCCATAAAACCTTTAGGCATGGTGAAGGACTATCCTGTGAAGATTGGAGAATGCCTAGTTCTAACAGACTTTGTGGTCATGGAAAAAACATATTCCAGGGAGGTTCCACTTCTTCTAGGTACTCCATTCTTGGTAACAGCAGGAGCTCAGCTGGACTTCAAGAGAGGTTCTGTCATTTTGAAGAATGTTGATGAGTTCAAGGTCTATAAGATTGCCTCTCCTTCCATAGCTTTTTGTGGAGCAGCTGAGCAAGATGATTACTACTGGAAGTTCGCAGATAGTTTGGAGGATGCTATGAACCCCACTATGAGCATGTTGTTAAGTGATGCTTTCCTTACTGAACCAAACAAGAATCTGACCACCATGTTGAAGCTTGAAGAAGGTTTGAAGGATATTGACAACACAACAACCAAGGAGGTGACAACTTCAGCCATACCACATGTCAAGAACAAAAGGCATAGGATGTCATCTCAAGAGAAACACAGGCAACTATCAAAGGGAACATGGGTCTGGAGGAAGAAAGAGGTAGGAGCACCAGCTCCATCCACCTCTACTCACCTCAACTAAAGAGGTAATCAAAGTCAAGCTTAGTGATTTTAAACAAGCACACTTGGGAGGTAGTCCCATGGTATCCTTTTGTATATATTATGCTTTATAGTTTATCTTTTATGCTTTGTTTTAGTGTATAGAAACAGGATTTCGAACTGGGACTTGAGAAAGTATGATGGGGACCAAGAACAGTTGTATTCTGGCTGATATCGGTCATGACAAACCGATACACAGATTTTCGGTCATTCGTAGCAATCATGATTGACCGATATCAGTGGAGCCAGTTTATACCAGTCAACATATCGGTCACTTGTGACCGATATGGAAAGAAGTTTGAAAGAGGAATAGATTTTCGGTCATCAGTATCGATCATGCGTGATCGATATAAACACACCGTTCTAATTTTGGTCCTATGTGTCGATCATTGGTGATCGATAAGATTCATGAAAACATTTCGGTCACCAATATCGATCACTCATGACCGACATAAACACATTGTGTTATTTTTGGTCAAGTGTGTCGATCACTGATGACCGATACTAATCCCAGGAAGCACGCCAGTCTCTAGTATCGATTACTCATGACCGAAAATGCAATTTCGGTCAGTAATATCGGTCATGAGTGATCGAAACTCCATCCGAGGTAAGTGTCTCAACTTTCAAAAAATTTTACCTACTTTGGTTTGGAGCCAAAGTAGTTTGAATTTTTAAATGGGATTCCTTCTGACCTCTTTCCTAGCTTCTGAACACTTTTGTTTTTATCCCCCACACTTTTGATTCCTTATGTTCCCTCACCAACCATTGATTCCTTTGGTTTCCTCTCATTTCTCTCTATATAAGCAACAACTCTCTTCACTTCTCTTCACACTTAAACTCACTCTTCTTCTCACTTAAAGCTCGAAATCACTATTTCTGCTTCTGTTTTATTGCTTTCTTTAAGTGTTCAGAAGTCCACTAAAGGTTTGCTTCCTAAACTATCTCTCTTTGCTCTTACACTTAGCTTATGATAAAAATCGCTTTTATGAAGATTTTAAGAGCAAGTAGTGTTTGGTTTGATTGTTGTGCTATGATTTTGCAATATGGATTTGTTTTGAGATGTCAAGCTAGATGTTGAAGTTCTGATTAATATTTGTTTATCTCATTGCTTGCTCATCTCCATCCTTTTGTAAAATCATCATCTCTTTTGCCTAAGAACCATTTTTGCTAGAATGTCATGCATGACTGTTTATCTTTTGTGCATTCTAGCTTATTTAGTTGCTAGCTTTTGATCCCTTCTTGCTTTGAATAAGTTTTAGCTTGCTGTTAGGACTTGTTAGACTTTTCATTAGCAGTAAAGAGTTTGTCATTTCAAAGCTTTCAGCTATTTGGTTCTTCAGCTTTTATTCTTCCACTTACCTTGTTTTCAAGCTTTGCTTTTGAAGGTACCATGGGAAGAACAAAAATAGCTGCTGGGAAAAAGGGAGAAGCACCTCAGGAAGCACCAACATCTCCAACAGTAAGGCAAGAAAAAGGAAAGGGCAAAGCTGCTGAGACTTCATCCAAGGCTGCTGGAAAGAGGCCAGCTAAAGATAAAAGCGCCAAGCAGAGAGGCAAGGGAAAAGCTGTTGAGGAAGAAGCTACCCATGAAATACAGTGCTAGGGAACTCATGGAGGGATTTAGTAGATGCACCTTCAAGCCAACAAGATATCCATGCCCCTCCACAATGAAGGAGCTGGGAATCTATGAAGACTGCATCTACACCTTTGAACAGATGGGGCTTACAGAGCTACTACAGCCTCTCCCATCCTATGAGCGCTTCACTCATCAATTCCTTTCCACCCTCAAGGGGGTTTATTATGAGAAGAGTAAGCTCCCTGACCATGATGGATGGATCTCTTTCAAGCTTGGAAAACAGAAGTTCAGAATCACTTTCCAAGAACTCTCTAGGGCGTTGGGGCTGAGCACCTACATTCAAAGAGGGAAGAAGTTCTTAATCCATGAAACACAGTACACAAGGTTTTGGGAGGCAATTGGAGTAGGGGAATTCAAAGCTGGGGCTACAAGGAACCAACACTTGAAGCACCCTGCAGTTAGATACACACACAAGGTGCTTGCAAACATATTCTTTGCAAGGAAAGAAAACTCACACCTAACTGGCAGGGAGAGAGACTTCCTCTACAATGGATTGCACACTGGTCCAGGCACCAGCAGATGTGTAGTGAAAGTTCCTCCACCTAGCAAGCTCCCATGCCTTGTACAGCTGTTGATGGAGCAGCTGCAAACATACCAGAGCTGGATTGTCAACAAGGGAAGAAGGGAGAAGAATCCACAACTGCACATTGTAAGAGTTGTGACAGCAATTCTCCTAGCCTGTGATGTGAACCTTGAGGAGCATGCTGAAGATGTTCTAGCTCCTGTCTGGATAGATATGGGCCACCTGAAGAGGAGTCACTTTCTTGAGAAGAGCATCCAAGGCAAGTATGTTTATCAATTCCTCAACAACCACTTGGAGCATGTGAGAGTCCTTCTCCCAACCCCAAGGCTGACCTCCTTCACCACAACATCAAACATCAATTTCAACTTGAGTAAGGAGGAGCTCTACACAGGCGGCCCTATTCCTACAGTAGAAGAAGAAGAAGACAGTGATGAAGAAGAGGAGCACACTGAAGAGATCAGAGAAGAAGAAGAAGAACAAAAATGCAATGCTACTGCTGGCGCTGAAGGCCAAGGAAGAACCCATGAAGAAGATGAGCTTGAAGAAGAAGAACTGTTGAACTACAGCTCAAGGCAGTTCCACTTCCAGCCCTATGAAGCTCCCAACCAAGGAAGCTCTTTGAGAGCAGCTCATGAGCACATTAACACACTACAGAAGTGGTGCAAGTGGCAGGACAAAGCCATCAAAGGGCTTATGAAGATGGTGAAGGGGAAGTTCAGAAAGAACAAGGTTACATCAGCAAAAACTTTCCTCCACAGCCACACCCAAGAGCTCAACTCTCAACATGAAGAGCAACTTGACCCATCTGAGCCAACTGAAGAGGAGGAAGCTGTATGGAACCCCCATGGAAGACACTCATTCCATGCTCAACCAAGTGACCAATGGGGTACATGGGCACAACCAAGGGCTTCATCTTATGAGCCAAGAGCCCATGTTCCATCAGCTTGGGAGGCGCCAATCCCCAACCCCTCTGAAGCTCAGGATACATGGCGATGGAGCACACAAGGGACTTCTTCACAAGCTGAACAGCTATGGGCAAGCTGGGTTCAACCAACTCCAGAAGCAGAGCATTCCACTAAGGTCTATGAGAGAAGGAAGAGGAGAGCTAGCAAGTCTCCACAAACCTCAGGATCATCCCACAACTCCTACCATTGAACCAAGTACCACATCCCTTCTATTGTTCTATACCATTGCATCTTTTTATTTTTGTAATATATTTTGTTGCTTCTCTCTTCCATTGCTTTCATTACACAAGGGACTGTGTAATTTAAGTGTGGGGGAGAGATTTGGGGTTTGACTTTGTTTTCTGTTTTCTTAGTTTTTCTTTTTCTTTTCAATTTGAGTCTCATGCATATCATGCATACATGTAAGGCATAGAAAAACACAAAAAAAAAAATCAAAAAAATTTGAAATTTTTTGCATTTTTGCAAACCAAAAAGAGAGCATGTAGTTGCATTTCATTCTTCTAGTGTTGACATGTAGGTTGCATTGCATTTGCATAGGGCATTATGATGAGTTTTCCTTGTAAAGTGCTTAGTGTTTAGAGATGATTTCAGTTTTTAACTGCTTAGTTGTTTGATGCATCATTAGATTGCTAGAAGTTAAGGCTGAACCATGCTTAGATTGCTAGATTTGGTCTTCTCATCTCATTCTGAAAGCATTTGTTCTCTGAAAATCAACTCTATCAACTTGAACTTTAATTTGGACTTTTAATTATCATGTCTTATGCATTGAAAAGTGAATTCATGGCTACCATATACATATTTGGATCATCTTTCTCTTTTCTACCACTCTTGTTGATCCAAATAGCTGATCCTCATAATTATGGGACAGTTACATCCTCACCCTTAACCAAAACCTACTTTTGAGCCTAAACACTATTGTGAGAGCTGTAAGGCCTTTGCATTGCATTCTTGATTTTGTCTTAGCAAAAAGTGTTAGGAATAAGGCTAGCAATGATTAGCTCTCTTGTAGATATCAGCTTGCATTTTGAGCTTGATTCTAGGATAGGAGTTTTGGGGTCTAAAAGGGTAGAGTTAGGTGGTTTGAGCTTAATGTTTTTATGTTTTGAAAGAAAGGGAAAAGATCTGAAATGGTAGAAAGAGGGGAAACAGTCTAGTATCGTAGTTTAGTAAAGGGAATAAAAGCTCTAAGTTTAAAAAGAAGGATTGGCGCCAACAACAATGCTCAAAAGGGTCCAAAAGAAGAAAAATCTGACCAAGAAGCAATCCACCAAAGGTGATGAAGGTGCCAACACAACAAAGAAGAGCAAGTCCCAACTAAAAAGAGACAACCACACAAGCAAAAGAAGAAGTTTTCCCAGCCATGAAGATGGGTAAAGGGTAGAATCTAGGAAAGGGTAGACTTAGAGGGTTCACTCTTGGGTTTAGAAATGCTTAGGACTCATCTTTGAGAAGTAAAGGTAGAAGAGAGCTTTGAACTGCATGCATAAGTGTGCTTTTACCTTTAGCATTTTGCCTAAGATGAAGTCATTTCATTGAGTGATCCTTTATGTTTTTGAACCCTTGTGCTTAAATGAGATCATTCTTATCTCATAACCTTACTCATGATTAACATCCTTTGCATAAGTGCTTGCTTTAATCTTTCTTTAATCTTTTTTAATCATGATTAGCATCCTTTCCCTTTGTGATTTGGTGTTAAACATGATTATGAGTGAGTAGTTATCTTAGGGTTTCTAGATGTGGTAGATTAGGGGAATTTAAGGCTTGATTAAGGCTTGTTATGTTCTTCATTCTATGGGTTCCTCTCTATTAATCTGTTATTCATGCTAGATTAGTCTTGATCAAACTTGTCTAAGTTGTTAGCTTTCTCTTATGCCCACCAAGTGTTTGATGAAATGCTGATTATGTTTAATAGAGGATTTGCTGGCCTTGGCTCAAGAGATTGACTGTTTGAGGAGCATTTTGACTTGAATAGAGTTGTTTAATCATGCTTGCTTGATGTTTTAGCACTAATGAGAGTTAGTTCTAGTTAGAATGTTTAGCAAAGGATTATTTGCCAAGAGATTGGATCTAACTAGCTTAAGTCTGAACTCTATGTCTAGGAATCACCATTGCTTGCTTGCTTGCTTGATCAATGTAGTTTGAAACAGCCTTAGTTAATGCATGAAATTCTCTAAAGTCAATAACCACATCTAGAGACTTGTCTTTCTCTTATTTGAATCTCGGATTTGCTCTGTTTTGCTCTGTTTTACTCTGTTTTTCTTGCTTATAACTGCTTAGATTGCCTTTGTTTTCACTTCTTTTGTTGCTTGTTCCACTTAGGTTGCTAGAACTGTTGCTTACGCAACAAAACCAATTCTCTGCTTGCTTGAATTAGAGATTTTACTCTCAATTCTTGTGTTTTCAACTCTTCCCATTGGATTGACTTAGAACCCATACTACACTACAACTGACTAGTACAAGTGTAAGGGTGATTGAAACATTCAAGAGCTCAAAAACTCTGTGTATCATTTCTCTAAGCCTTGAAAACAAACAAGAACCATCCATGGCGTGTGGTATGGCTCACTTCGTCAATCTCTTCTCCAAACCCATGGCGTTTGGTGGAAAAAGAGAACGAAGAGCAAGGAAAACAGATTTCAATAAAATGACCTAACTAATCCCCTTTACAACCATGGCGTGTGGGAAAGGTAAGATTAGCCTCTAGGATCTGGTTTTCCAGGACTTCTGAATCCTGTCAAGGTAAGACAGCCTTTGGTTCATAGAGACCTTTTCCAAGGCTCTCTAGGCTTTAAGATCCCAAGATCCTAGAAGAAAAGGTATGAAGAACAAGAAAACACAAAGCTTTAAACCCTTTTTGACCCTTTTGAATCGCCTCAACCCCTTACCCTAAGGAAACTACTCGCGACTCATAAATAAAACCGAACAGAATGCAATAAACAGAAAGCTAAGCATGATCAACCAACGATTAAGGGAAAAACTTGCTTAATATTCAAAGATTCAAAGTTCAAAAAACTGAAAAAGCTTGAATTCTACAATGGTGAAATCGCCTAAGCAAGAGGACGAAAAAGTAAAAGACAGAATGGAGGATAATGAAAGTGATGGCTGTGGTTTGCCAAAAATGGCTAAATCGCAAATGGTCCCCCTTTTGCTAGCTGCCAAAACCAGCTGGACGGATAAGGTTAGTTTGGGATCGATTCGGGTCACTCGATCTCCGGCCCGATCTTCTCTTGGATCGGATGACTTCGCTCGATCTTTGAGTCGATCCTTTGATGATCGGGTCGGGAACTCGATCTGGCCCTCGATCTGCATGGCATGGCCCACGTCCGTACTCTCGATCGACCTCCTCACTCGATCGCATGCTTGATCTTCCTTTTGAATCAACTGGGGGTCACTCGATCTTCTGGTCAATCTTGTCTAGATCGACCTGCCTGCCCGATCCGCTACTCGATCTCAGGTCTTCTGCTGAATGGTTGAGTTCTCTAAGTGTCCACAAGCTTCCTCACGAGCCTTAGCATGTCCATGAATCCTCCACAGCTCCAAAGTGTCCAGAAACAACCTGAATATGATGCATAATGCAAGAAACATGCGAATGCTAATGCAAAAGTGCTCTAGGACCTAAAATGGTGCAAACTATCCTATAATGCAAGATGAATGCATGAAAAACTATCCTGAATGCATGCAAAATATGCAAAATATATAGTAATATCACATTTTAAAACATCTTTTAAATCTTTATAAATTTTATAAATCTTTACAAAGATTCAAAAGATAATTTATAAATCTTTAATAAAGCAAATATTTAAAATACAGAAAGTAAAGAGTCTGTTACAAAAGCCATTACATTAGCAGTTGAGCTTCTGTGGCCAACAAAAGGGAGGGAAAAACCAAAGAAGAAGCTTACAAGTTTGAGATTGTAATACAGAAGAGTTTTTGAGCTGAAGAAATTTTAAAACAAACGAGGAGAAACAGTTTCATACTCTAGCCTTTTTGTTTCTCATAGAGCTTCTACGACCATCCCCTTTCAGTTTTCTCTTTGACTTTTTGCTCTCACTAGGCGACTCAAGTGATAACTCATCTGCAGCTGCATCGTTGAGTTGGTTATCTGAAGAAGGTCCATGAAATAGCTCACAAAATAAGTCAACCGCCAGCTTAATCCTCATTTGTTCAATATTTACAAGGCAGAGACTAGACAGGTTTGTCATCATACTCGCATGGCACTCTATGAACTTGAAAGTATATAAACATGTATCCTAGAAATTGCTTACCTAGAGTAAAACATTTGTGATTAGTCAGCTAAGAACTAATAGAAAACAAAGTCGTTTTTTGAGTAACATACCTTGGGTATTCTTGGTTGCTTTTTAATAGTGAATTCTTTGGAATATCTCACACCCTTTACAAACCTTTTTAAAAGCACATGCATTATTGTGCATATGGGATTGCCGAAGTCTCATAATCTGATAATCTGTCTGGGTATCTATCGCTGTCCTATATGCTTACCGACCCTTTCTTCAAGTCAAATATGACAGCAACCCACTGTTTGTCATGCCAACATTTTGGCGCATAGACATAGTCTATGTCTTTGATCATCTTCTTCCCTGTATTGCCAATATCCGGCAATGTACCATTGATGTAGCCTTCAATGTTTTCGTTGTCATAGTTGTAACACCTTTGACTCCATCGCCATCTTTCCCAGCATTGTTTGTGATATAAGCCTCAAGTCATACCTAGCTGAACCAGTCAAGAGAAAGGGCATTGGAGCTAATCTAGAAGAAGCTAAGCTTGTAGCTGAGGAGAGTGGAGAACTTGTTTATTTGATAACAGGTTTTCTTGTGATGCAATGATATATCAAGATGCAACAGAGAGGTTATCAAAGCTCTAATGCACACAGAGATGTAGTATAGTGAGCAAGAGAGATATCAATCCACACCTAGGGGTAGCAAGTTCACTATAAATGCAAAGGATGAGCAAAACTAAGCAAAAATGATAAATGTTTGGTAAAATCCCTAAAAACTAAATGCAAGTGTCAAATGCAAGGCAAAACAATTTTAAAATCCCTGGAAGAGGGTTAACTACCACGAGGAACAAGCGGAATATTTAAAATGCAAGGCTACTAATTATTAAAAATCGACTAGTGGATCGACCACGGGATCGACCACTAGATCGAGCAACAATGATCGATCTCGTCTAAACAACCTAGAATGATGAGATGATGCAATTTGCGATTAACAAGAACACAACTTTATGATGATGGAATGATATTAAACGACTTAAGACACTAAGAAAGAGGGTCTAGGGTTGAGGGTCACGTTCGTGGGTCTCAAAGGTCAAAGCTTGTTTGAAAACATTAGATCTACTCTCTTTGAGAGGTTCTCTAGGCCTTGAAAACAAAACAAGATCCATCCATGGCGTGTGGTATGGATCACTCCTTAATTCTCTTCTCCAAACCCATGGCGTTTGGTGAAAAAAGAGATTGAAGGGCATAAAACATAGATTTCAAACAAACGACCTAACTAATCTCCTTTACAACCATGGCATGTGGGAAAGGTAGACTAGCCTCTAGGATTCGATTTTCCAGGACATCTGGATCCTGTCAAGGTAAGACATCCCTCGGATCTTAGAGATCTTGGCGTGAGAGTCTCTAAGCCTTAAGCGTTCGAAATCCTAGAAGAGATGGTGATGAAGAGCAAGAAAACACAAAGCTTTAACCTTTTTGACCCTTTCGAATCGCCCCAACCCCGAACCCAAAAAGACTACTCGCGACTCATAAAGAAAACCGATGAAAGCATAAAAGACGATCTATTAAGCATGATTAACAAAGATTAAAGCAAGATGTTCAATATTTAAAGGTTAAAATTCAAGAAAAGCTTTGAAAGTCTACAATGGCGGATTCACCTAAAAACGAGAGAGAACGAAAAAGGTAGAAGACAGAATGGGGATAATGAAAGGGATCGTTGCCTTTTACCAAAAATGGTCAAACCGCAAAATGGTCTCCCCTTCGCTACGGTCCAAAACCAGCTGGACGGATAAGGTTAGTCTGGGATCGAGCACGAAGCTCGATCTGGCTCTCGATCTTCGTCTTGGATCGAATGGCTCTAGTCGATCTCTAAGTCGATCTTGTGCTGATCGGGTTGAGAGCTCGATCCGGTCCTCGATCTGCATGACGTCATTTACGTCCGTACTTCAGATCGATCTCCACACTCGATCTTGGTCTCGATCCATTTCCTTGCATCGACTTGGCTACTCGATCTTCTGGTCGATCTCACCTAGATCGACCTATCGTGCTCGATCTGCCACTCGATCTCGGGTCCTTAGCAAGCACTCCTGAGTTCTCCAAGTGTCCACGACTTTGCTCACGAGCCTTAGCACGTCCACGAATCCTCCAGACCTCCAAAGTAGCCGAAAGCAACCTGAATGTGATGCATAATGCAAGAAACATGCAAATGTTGGTGCAAAAGTGCCCTAGGACCTAAAATGATGCAAACTAGCCTAATGTGCAAGGTAAATGCATGAGAAATTATCTTATATGTATGCAAAACACACGAAATATGCAGCAATATCAACTCCCCCAAACTTGCCTTTTGCTTGCCCTCAAGCAAACAAAATTTAAGAAGGGAGAGAGGTTTTAAAAACGGGGGTTTAAGCTTCTTGCAAAGGTGCTTTTCAAATGAATCATTTCAATGGTCCTAGTTATTAATTCTAAAATGCAATGCACACACTCATACTCCAAAGAACTTAGCCATACTCATCACACAATGAATTTCAAATCGTGACTCTCCTATTCCAAACAATCAAAGAACCTCATCCTTTAACATTCATTAATGACCAAACCGCGAATCAAACTTATGCACTTTAAAGCAGAACACATTTGGCTAAGGGCAAAGGCTATGAGCATAAAATGATCTAAATTAAAAGGGCTTTATAATGCGAAAGGTTTCTCTCAAAAAGGTTATGAACTTTATGCATAATGCTAAAGGTAAAGGCAATTGATGCATACATAGTTAGACTCTCATCTACCCATCTACACTAACAATGAACCTAAAACCCCTCTCATTTCTTTTCTTTTCAGCTTACTCACCCTCTTAGATACTATCCTTTTTAAGCTCAAACCCAAATAAAAACAGAAAACATCTTTACTCTTTTAGGCTAGTGGAAAGGCTGAAAACATTTTTAGCTCTTTACTTTTCTCATTGATAGCTCCATACTCATTCTTTTCTTTTCTTTTTTTTTTCTTTTTTATTTGGCACTTAGGCTCTTTTTCTTTCCTTTTCTTTTCTTTTTATTTGGGAGCTATCTTCTGAAATACACTTAGAGCTTTTATTTTTTTGAAAACATTGCCTTCCACTTAAAACCTTTTCAAACACTTCAGTCAGCAAACCTTTTTGAAACCGTAAACAAATAAGCAAAATAAACAACCCCATGAACCCCGAACCTAACCTAAGCCTAGATCTAGCTTCAAAATGCAAAGCTAGCAATCAAATGAGAGCCTAATCATGTCGCCTAGACCTAATACTTTATGCTAAGTTCAAACCAAAAAGAGGCCTCACAATGATGTCACACAAGAACATTTGGCTTGAAAGAAAGGTAAGGGTTATGGTGGGAGTTCTACTTAGGCTCACAAAAGAGTGGTGAAAGGAGGAAGAGAGCATAAATATGTATAAGATCCATGTGTTCATTTTCAAATGCATAAGTATGATAATTAAAATTCAGATTAAGGTTCTCACTTATTTGGACAAGATTCAGTTCATGAATGTTCAAGTCAAGCCACGAAAATCAAAACACATGATCCAAGTATGGTTAGAACTTACTTTCTAAGAGTGTGCAATGCATCAAAGAACTACTAACTAGGGCCTTGAAACAATTCATGAGCTTAAAACACCTTTTTAAGAAAAATTTAATCCCTTATGCAAATGTTAACAACCTAGATGCTTAAAAATTCTAGACTCAATCCTAAAATGTTTAACAAAGTGAATGCAACTACATGAATTTTTTTTGAAAGCTATGAAAGTTTACCAAGATACAAGCTATGAAAGCTACAATGCTTACAGTCCTCAAACGTACACAAAAGAGAGTGCTCCATTATATAATAAGACTGGTGTTCCCATACAACAAAACCACAGCTTTACACCTCAGTATGCAGAACACCAAGAGCATATGCATGCAATAGAGTACCTTCCTCAACATCAAATGGCCGCTGCACAGGTTTGGATATCCCCAACACTTCAACTACAACACCGTCTACACCAGACACAGCCACAACTAAGTTGCTTAAGCAGTTACTTGCCGCTCATCAAAAGAGTACAATAGAGATGAAGGTTGCACATCAACTAGAGATGCTTGCTAATCAAAAGAGTACAATGGAGATGCATGCTAACCTACTACAGAAGTTTGAGAAAGTCAGTGATGAGCTTGCTCTGCTTAAAGCCACTCAGGCCTCCTCTACTACAGTTCAGCAACAACCGCCACCAGCTGTGCAAGCAATAACAATTAGGAGTGGAAAACAGCTGCAAGGACCTGTAGCACCAAAACATCTCCATGTGGACATTGAGAAGCAAAGTGGGGGCGGGGGGTCTGTCTCTTGAGACTCATGAAGAAGAGACTGAAGCTGAACCAGAGAAGGAAAGGAAAACCGAAGAAGAGCGTGTGAGAAAAGGAAAACAAGTGGCAGATGAAGCACAAAGAGAAGCCATACAACCTACAAGGAAGGAACCTGTCTTTGTTCCTCCTCCCTACAAGCCATCACTCCCCTTTCCAGGAAGAATCAAGAAACAACTAGTGAAGAAGTACATGCAACTCTTTGAGAAGCAGATAGAAAATGTGGAGATAACCATGCCCATGCTTGAAGCCTTCTTGATTATACCTCAATATCAGAAGTTCTTGAAGGATGCACTTGCAAACAAACAGAACGACGTGCAAGGGATGGTTGTTCTCACTCATATGGTCAGTGCCATAATACAGCAGCTTCCTCAACCAAAGAAGCTGGGAAATCTAGGAAGTTTCACTCTACCCTGTTCAATTAGGCCTCTCACATTCAATAATTGCTTGTGT
This sequence comes from Thlaspi arvense, assembly GCA_911865555.2. Classification (NCBI taxonomy): domain Eukaryota; kingdom Viridiplantae; phylum Streptophyta; class Magnoliopsida; order Brassicales; family Brassicaceae; genus Thlaspi; species Thlaspi arvense. The sequence goes on along the minus strand of OU466858.1, from coordinate 49,711,140 downwards.
GATCTTGGAGCTAGTGTGAGCATGATGTCTCTTACCACTGCCAAGCGCCTAGGATTCACGAGTTTTAAGCCAAGTAGAATAACTCTGGTGCTTGCCGACCGCTCTATCAGACAACCCATTGGACTACTTGAAGACCTTCCTGTCCGAGTTGGGAGCCTGAAATCCCTACTGACTTCGTTATTTTGGAGCTTGATGCTGATCCTAGAGACCCCTTGATACTTGGGAGACCTTTCCTTGCCACCTCTGGAGCAATCATAGACGTCAAAAAAGGCAAGATCGAGCTGCATCTGGGAAATGATATGGTGCATAAGTATGACATAAACGAAGTCATGAAGAAGCCCAAGATTGAAGGGCAGATCTTCAGCGTGGACATCATGGAGGATTTGGGCATTGAGCTGATGAAAGAGCTGCATACAAAAGATCATCTAAGCACAGCTTTAACTAAAACCCCAGGAAAGTATGGGTATTTGACTGAGGAAGCAGCTGTTGAAGGAAGCCAAGCCAGCTATTCACCATGAACCCTTTGTCAAGCTAAGGAGGGAAGCTGTGAATTCAGTGAGCCAAGAAGCCAATAGAGCTGAGGTTAGCAAAGCAAGAGCAGACCTTGGAGAAGAAGACTGGACCAAACTAAAAGCACCCATGCTGGACCTCAAACCACTTCCCAAGGGGCTAAGGTATGTATTCCTTGGACCAAAAGATATCTATCCTGTGATAGTCAATGATAACTTCAATGATGATGAAACCTGTGCTCTTGTTAAAGAGCTGAGGAAATTTAGGATAGCCATTGGGTATTCACTTGATGATATCAAAGGCATATCTCCTAATATGTGCACTCACATGATTCATCTAGAGGATGAGACGAAAACTTCCATTGAACCCCAAAGGAGATTAATCCCAAACCATAAGGAAGTTGTAAAGAAAGAAATCCTAAAACTTCTTGATGCAGGCGTGATTTACCCTATCTCATACAACACATGGGTCTCACTAGTCCATGTTGTGCCTAAGAAAGGAGGAATCACGGTTGCTAAGAATGAAAAAGATGAGCTTATCCCAACTAGAACTATAACAGGACATAGGATGTGTATTGACTATGGAAACCTGAATTCTGCATCTAGGAAAGATCACTATCTTTACCTTTTATTGATCAAATGCTGGAAAGATTGGCAAATCACCCTTATTACTGCTTTTTAGATGGCTATAGTGGTTTCTTCCAAATCCCAGTTCACCCTAACGATCAGGAAAAAACCACCTTCACATGTCCTTATGGCACTTTTGCTTATATAAGAATGTCATTTGGACTGTGTAATGCCCCAGCAACCTTTCAAAGATGTGTTACCTCTATATTCTCTGACTTGCTTGATGAAATGGTGGAAATATTCATGGATGACTTCAGTGTCTATGGATCTTCTTTTGGCGTCTGCTTGTCTAATCTTTGTCAGGTTTTAAAGAGATGTGAAGATACATGGTTAGTGCTGAAGTCGGAAAAATGCCATTTCATGGTCACTGAAGGAATCGTCTTAGGACACAAGATCTCTTGGAAAGGAATAGAGATGGACAAGGTCAAGATAGAAGTGATGATGCATCTGGCTCCACCAACATCAGTGAAAGGGATCAGAAGTTTCTTGGGACACGCAGGATTCTATAGATGGTTCATCAAAGAATTCTCCAAGATAGCAAGACCTCTCACTAGGCTGTTGTGCAAAGAGACAGAGTTTGTCTTCGATGATGACTGCATGCAAACTTTTCTGACCATCAAAGAGGCACTTGTGAGTGCTCCCATTGTTCAGGTACCTGACTGGAGTTTGCCATTTGAGATAATGTGCGTCGCTAGTGATTATGCACTTGGAGTTGTGCTTGGTCAGAGAGTGGACAAGAAACTACATGTTATCTACTACGCAAGTCGCACTCTGGATAATACTCAAACTCGGTATGCTACAACAGAGAAGGAGCTGCTAGCAGTTGTGTTTGCATTCGAAAAGTTCAGAAGCTACCTGGTCGGCTCTAAGGTCATAGTCTACCAGATCATGCAGCACTTCACTACATTTATGCCAAGAAGGATACGAAGCCACGCTTGCTCTGATGGATACTTTTACTTCAGGAGTTTGATCTCGAGATACTTGACAAGAAGAGAATTGAAAATGGAGTAGCTGATCACTTATCAAGAATGAGGATTGAAAATCTTATTCCTATAGATGACTCTCTCCCTGAAGAGCAACTTATGGCATACAAAGTGCTGAAGAGCTGGAATGAAGCAGCCGCTGTGCAAGACAGGAACCTACCTTGGTACTCAGATTTCGTGAACTATCTAGTTTCGCACCACCTTCCCAACTTCCAAAAACCTTATCACAAGGCTAAATTCTTCAAAGACTTATCTCAACTGTATTGGGATGATCCATACTTGTACAAGAAAGGATCAGATGGATTGTTCAGGAGATGTATAGCAGAAGAAGAAGCACAAGACATCATTTTCCACTGCAATGGATCTGCTTACGGAGGGCACTTCTTGACATTCAAGACAGCTAAAAAGATACTACAAGCAGGATTCTGGTAGACTAGCATCTTCAGAGACACTCATGAAAACATCAAGAGGTGTGAAGCATGTTAAAGGAAGGGAACATAAGCAAGAGGGACGAGATACCTCAAAACCCAATCCTTGAAACATAGATCTTTAATGTATGGGGGATTCACTTCATGGGAACCTTCCCTTCATCATATGGCAACAAGTTCATCTTAGTGGCAGTTGATTGTGTCTCCAAATGGGTCGAAGCTGTTGCAAGTCCAACGAATGATTCCTATGTTGTTGTGAAGCTCTTCAAGACTGTAATCTTTCCAAGATTTGGTGTGCCTAGAGTAGTGATAAGTGATGGTGAAATTCACTTCATTAACAAGGTCTTTGACAATCTTCTGAAGAAGCATGGAGTCAAACACAAAGTGGCAACGCCTTATCATCCACAAACTAGTGGTCAAGTTGAGGTCTCAAATAGAGAAATCAAAGCCATCCTAGAAAAGAAAGTGGGGATCACAAGGAAAGACTGGTCTGCAAAGCTTGATGATGCGCTTTGGGCTTATAGGACTGCATTCAAGACACCAATAGGGAGATCACCTTTCAGCTTGCTGTATGGAAAAGCATGTCACCTCCCAGTAGAGCTTGAGTATAAAGCTAAGTGGGCAATCAAACTGCTCAACTATGACATCAAAAGCGCCCAAGAAAGGAGACTTATGCAACTTCATGAGCTAGAATAGATCAGGTTAGAGTCCTATGAGAACTCTAAGATTTACAAAGAGAGAACTACAGCTTTCCACGACAAGAAGATAGTCCACAAGGAGTTCAGATCAGGCGACATGGTTCTTTGTTATAACTCAAGGTTAAGACTCTTTCCTGGAAAGCTCAAGTCAAGATGGAATGGGCCATATAGAATCAAAGAAGTTCTACCCTATGGAGCAATCACATTGCTGGATACTGAAGGAAAGGAATTCACAGTCAATGGGCACATAGTCAAACCATATCTAGCCTCAGAGATTCTGTCAATGGAGACTGATCTTTGTCTCTTTGATGTACCCACCTAGCAAAGCAAAGGAGGTCAAGCTAAGAGACCTTAAACAAAGCACACTTGGGAGGTAATCTTATGACTATCTATGTAAATATGCTTTCTTTTTACTTTTAATCTGTTTGATAAGTGTTTTCAGGATGAGAAAAGTGATTAGATTGGTCAAACAAAGTGGAGAACCAAGGGATTCAATACTTTGTTTCTGCATCGAGGTGTAAGATCGAGCTAAACCTCTGCAAGTCCTGCCCGATGCAGTTCATCTCGAGGACGAAGGAGTCCGTACGTCGAGCATATTGCACGATGGGGATTGCACCGAGGTGTTGTATCAAGCAGAACCTCCAGAACTCTGCTCGATGCTATCGCCCCTGAACCCCTTGTCTGTACATCGAAGAACGAGTATCGTACAACGAGCAAGATGCCCTATGGAGATCACATCGAGGTGCAGCATCGAGCAGATTACCTAGAGCCCACCTCAATATGGAAAACTGCTCTTCAAAACTCTAAAACTGCAAGGATGCTTCGATCATTTGAGCACCATCAACCACCTCGACCAATGAATATCCAATCCTCCACCCCTCCAACCTCCAATGCAAAGTACACACCTTCCTCTCCCTTTACTCTCTACACCTTCTCCCTTACACTTCATTTCTACATTGTGGTTTGCCTCCTTTTGCATTTATAATACACAATAGATTGTGTATTCTAAGTGTGGGGGATGGTTTACTTGAACTAACCTTCTGCATTCTCATCACAGCTGCATTTACATATAGCTATACAACCATGCATTGCACTTAAGGCATAGAAAATCACTTAAAAATTTAAAAAATTTCGAAAATTGGTTTCTTAAAAACAGAGTTTTTATGTGCATCCATATAGGACTTAGACTTCATGCATTCATTTAGGTTGAAGCTTGCTTGTTTAAAATGGGTGCAATGATAGTGAATCTTTGAAAATGCTAGTGGTTTATGAAAATGATTCCCTTGTTCTTAGTCCTTTGATGCATTTGATGAAGCACTTGAAATAAGGCTGAATCACTCTTTGAACTTATTATTCTGAAACTCTTGTTTGGAGTTGAAGCTTGCTTGATTTGAACTTGACCTTTATATAAGTGGAACCTTAATTTGGACTTTGAATTATCTTGTTTGTGCATTGAAAGTGACTGCATGGCTACCAATATACATACTTGGATCATCTTCTTCCTTTTCACCACTCTTGATGATCCAAGTAGCTGATCCTCATCATTAAAGGACAGTTAACCATACCTTGAACCAGTCCTTCCTTCTAAACCCAAACACTATTGTGAGAGTTTGTGAGGCCTTGCATTACCATTTTTGAACTTATCTTGGCAAAAAGTGTTAGGAATAAGGCTGGCAAGGAGAAGCTCTCTTGTAGACATCAGCTTGCATTTTGAGCTTGATACTGGGTTAGGAGTTTTGGGAAAGGGTAGAGTTAAGTGGTTTAAGCTTTAGATGATTGTACCTTTTGAGAAGAGAAGAAGAGTGGGAATGGTTTCAAGAAGAGAATGATATTGTGGGAAGATGATTGTATCTTGTGGTTAAGTGAAAAAGAAGAAAGCTCTAAGTTACAAAGAAGAAGAGGTGCCAGCAACAAGAAGCTTACAAAGGTCATCGAAAAGGAAAAAAATCAGACCAAGAAATCCACCAAAAAGGTGATGAAAATTGGCGCCTATACAACAAAGAAGAGAAAATTTCTAAAAGAAGTCAGCCACACAAGCAAAAGAAGAAAAAATCCCCCACATTTCAAGAAGAAAAAAGATCAAAAGAGCTTTGGGAAAGGGTAGATTTAGGGGAATATCTTGGGACTTAGACTTAATTAGGATCATCTTTGGGGAAAGGGTAGAAGAGAGCTTTGACTTGCAGGCATAAGTGTGCTTTTAACTTTAGAATTTTGCCTAAGATAGATTCATTTCATATGAGAGATCCCCTATTTCTTTGAGCCATTGATGAATGAGATCATTTTTATCTCATAACCATGTCCCTTGAACCAAATTCTTTCACTTGATTTGTACAAACTTGATCCATTGGTTACTTGTTTAATGAATGTTAAAAAGGTCAAGTGATTTGAGGACTTGTGTATATTGATAACTTAAAAATCATTTTTATTTTGTGATGAGTGTGGCTAAGTTTTAGAGTACAGTTCCATCATTTGCATTCTAGCACTAGAAACATGGACATCATTTTGATCTATTGTTAGCATTTTAATGATATGAGTTCCCATTTTAAAACCTCATCACCATGTTTAATCTTTTATTTGCTTGAAGGCAAGCAAAGACTAAGTGTGGAGGTGTTGATAGATTGCTATTTTAGATCATTTTAGGCTGCATTTCATGCATTCTTTCTTCTGTTTTTGCATTATAGTTTAGCATTTTAGTATCATTTTCACTTAGAATCAACATGGCATGCATTTAGCTTAGGATTTCATACATTTGCATACATGTGCATGTTTGTGGTGATCTTCAGGTGTTTTTGGAGTTTCTTGGAGTTGGGGAGGAGATGGAAGCAGCTCATGATCAAAGAAGATTTCAGAAATGGAGTTCTTGCATAATCTGGTCCATATCGAGCAAGCACATCGAGCAGAACACCCATGGAGTATGCTCGATGCGAGCAGCAGGACGAGAGGAAAAAGGTCAACATGAGGACTCCAAGCCGTTTGTCTGCATCGAGGACCAGCAACGAGGAAGGACGTCGATACGCGCTGCACAAGGCATATCAAGGTGTAGCATCAAGGAGAACACCAAGAACCCACCTTGATATCGAGCTGACAGCATCGAGCAGGACACCTTCCTTTGCACCTCGATGTGTCAACGCTGAGAGTTGACCAAGATTTTTCTACTTTTTGTCAAACCTTATCTTCTTAGCTTATTTAAGCTAGACCTTATCTTTTGAGCATCTTATCTTCTTCTTTACCCTATTTTCGACCTTGTGGAAAACCACAAAGAGATTTTTATGGGATTTTGATCAAGATCACTCTTTTAATTAAGTTTTGGACTTCCTTTGTCATTTTTCTTCTAGTTTTTTGTTTAATCATGTTTGATCTATCGTCTCTACTTATTTATGTTGGTTTTGCTATGTGTTGTGAGTAGTTTCATATGGTTTGAGGTTGGAGCAGATTTGGGGATGATTGGTTGATAGCTTAGGGTGTTTTGGTTTGGTTAATGCTTAGATCACTTAGCTTAGTTGTCCTTAGTGCTTAGTAACTCTTTTAGGGTGAAACTGATTATAGGTGTTTGCTGCATCACAAGTGTGTTTAAATGCCTGAAAGAACTTTGTTAGGAACATTCTCCTAGATGATTATATTGGCGTTTAGGTAGCATGTTTGGTCTATAAGAGCCTTGTGTTTTCATGCTGGTTTTGCACAGATACGCCATCACAAGTGTGTCTGACATGTGCTTAACTTAGACATTTCTGTTCCTGTTGCGGGCTGGTTTTGCACAGATACGCCATCACAAGTGGGTCTGACATGTGCTTAACTTAGTTATTTCTGCTCTTGATACGGATTGATTGATTTAGTGGCTTGATCATGTTCTTTGCTTGTTATCAGTCTTGACCACCCTAGGTTTGATACTAAGTAATACCCAAGTCATCATTGCTTTAACCTTGAACCAGCGCTTCATTGTTCTTTGCTTTTCATCACTTTGTGCTCTGTTTTTAGTTGGTTGCTTTTGTTTCATTCCTTGCCTTGCTTTTCAAGTTATTGCATTTAGCATTCATTTTAGTTCTTGCACTTCATTGCCTTGTTTACCTAAGTCCTGTTGCATTTAGATCATTGTCTTGTTAGTTTCTGTTGCATTTAGTTTCTTCGCATTGCATTGCTTGCTTTAGTCTTGTTAGTATTGCTTTTCCCTTTTGCATTTCATCTTTGTCCACTTAGGTTGTTAGAATCATCTTCCTCTATCATATTGGTTTAGCTTAGTTAGTGCCTTGCATCTCTTTTAATCTAGCTTCTAGATGGATTGATTAAACCTCTTCTATACTACATCTGATTAGAGAGGGATTGAATTTAGTGACCCAAAAGTCCTTCTTCACATCTTCTGGTGCATGGCGGCCTTTCTTGTGGTCCGACGAAGAGGCTGAGAATACGGCTCGGTCGCCCAAGGCGGCCACTCCTTTTGACCAACCCCCATCGGTATGCACACCAGACTCTCTGGAGAGGGTTCTGGCGATATCTGACCCTCCTTGCGCCGCCTTGAACACCATCTTCCCTTATGGAGAATACCAAGAAGATCCCCCTCTGCTTCATTGTCTGGCGATCCACGACAACTACATCTCTTACGACTCCCTTCGCTACAGCCTTCATGCCAAGGATGGCTGCTATGTCCCCATCCTTGGGGACCACTCTGGGAGCCACGGCTGGTAGGAGCGGTTCTTCTAATGGAGAGTGTCTGAAGGCATCAACGTCCCGCTCACTTGGCGGACGCGAGGTAAATTTCCAGGCTGTCGACTATTCTTTCTTTTTTAACTGCTCGGTTATTGATTCTTAGTTTTGATGTTCATAGGCTCCGCAACCTCGCACACCTATGACCAGGACGACCTGGACCAGCTGCTCACGCTAGATGAGCGGTTCAGGTCGTCCGAATTCTTGCTCTCACCGGTGAGCATTGGGGCGAGCTCTCTTATCCTTCTGGCCCACGTGCCGCTCCTTTCCCCAGGTAATAGCTTGATCCTCTTCGCTGTGTTGACTGTGAGAATGTGTTTGCTGAGTTTGGTTCGGTAGGTCACCTGCGCCGACTTGAATGGGTTTGGGATCTCTACGCTCCTGGGGGACAGCGACCCAACGCCAGACTCATGCGAAGCACGAGGAAGGCGTCTGCCCGACCACCTCTCCAGAGGCGTCGCGTTGACTCCCTGTTGGGGAGGTGTCTATGGATGGTCCTTCTTCGGCTCGCACTGGGCCACTCTTTCCCCTCTCATCCTTCACGAACTATGATTCTTCTTGGGGCTATGAAGTTCCGAGCGAGGTTGTGCCTTCCCAACCGACGGTGACTCTGGGTATCTCCGAGCCCGGGACGTCGATGTCCCCGGCCCCGTACGCTCCAGAATTTCTACGGGCGGGGAGCTCTTCCTCAGAATCGGCACCTATACCGACGCCTCCTCCTCCGGCTGCTCCTTCGCCTTGAAAGCTCTCTGGGTGGTGCCAGCCCGCCTCAGAGCTTACCTGCTGGCAGGACACGGTAAGACTTTTCTTGGGTCCTACCGATTCTTTTAATTTTATTAAGGCGACGACCGTATGATTTTTTTTGCCTTTGTAGAGCCAGCGCTCGCACGAGATATTAGAGCATGAACTCCACGCGGCCGAGCACCGCGAACGTGGCCTTGCCGACAGGGCCAGCGAACTACAGGTCAAATTACTCATGACCCAGGACCAGCTTGTAGAAGCGCAGACTTCCGGTGGGGGGAAAGCTTTGAGCGTGGAGGTGAAGCGCTTGAAGACGGCGTTGGCCGACAGCCAACAGAATTTGGAGACCTGCAACTTTGAGGTGCGGATTCTTTACGAGACCCTCACAGTGTAGGGGGGCTTCACTCCGAGTGCAGAGTCTGACGTCGCGCTGATGGAGGTCCAGACCTTCTCAAACAGTCAAATGAAGATCGGCCTGTTTTGGCGAGAGTTTGAGGAGGAACATCGGCGGAATGGGTCACGGGGGGCGGAAACTCCAGGGGCAACAAGAGGCACGGGGCCATCTTTTTTGGTGGACCCTTCCCGCCTGTCGGACTTTTGATTTAAACAAACCTTTTTTTTTCTCAGAAACCTTTGTCCCTTGTAAAATATTTTCTCGTACTCTTGGATCTGACGGCCGCTTTTCTGGCCTAGTAATTGCGCTTTGTTAATCCGCACCTCGCTTGTCTGTTATGCTTTTCTTTGTTCGTTGTTTCATTCTGGTAGTAGCCCCGATATTTTGACTCACGGGCTGGTGTGAGTGCGGCTCAATCTGTTGGTTCCCAATTTGCTGGTTCCCAAACTGCTGGTTCCCAAAAAGCAGTATCTCCTAGATTTTTGATATACTCATATATTTAGCATATTTCGCATGTATTTAGTGTAGTTTTCATGCATTCATCTTGCATAATAGGCTAGTTTGCACCATTTTAGGTCCTATAGCACTTTTTCATTAGCATTTGCATGTTTCTTGCATTCTTGCATCATATTCAGGTTGTTTTGGACTCATTGGAGCTGCGGTGAGTTCTTGGACATGCTAAAGATCAAAGAGGAGCTCGTGGACACTTAGGAGAAATCAGCCTTGCTACAATGGAACCGAGATCGAGATGTAGATCGAGCTAGGCAGGTCGATCTAGATGAGATCGACCAGAAGATCGACCAAGCCCCGATCGTTTCAAGGAATAGATCGAGGACAAGATAGACCGAGGTGATCGATCGTGAGTACGGACGTGGATTAAAGCCATGCAGAACGAGATCTAGATCGAGACCCACGACACGATCAACCGAGAATCAACCCGAAGATCGAGCGAAGGAAGACGATCCATGAAGAAGATCGAGTGATCAGATCGACTACTCAGCTCGATCCCTACACCTTATCCGTCCAGCTCACTTTTGGACTTTAGTGAGGGGACCATTTCTCTTGTGGGCCTATTTTGGGAAAATTTGTATGAACCATTCATTTTGTCTCAGATTACTTTTAGCTTTTCTTACTCTCGAAGGCGAATAGCCATTGTCATCTCTTTTCAAGCTTTTCTTGTTTTGAACCGTTGAATCTAGTTTAATCATTGAGTATTCGCTTAATCTTTCTTCTTTAATCATGTTTAGCTTTTCATCCTTCGCATTTCCATCGGTTTTAATCATGAGTAGCGAGTAGTTTCTCTTTGGGTTTAAGGTTGGGGCGATTTAAGGGGTTTAAAGGTTTAAGCTTTGGTCTTTTCCTTGTTCTTAATCTTTTATCTTCTTGGATTTGGGGTCTTAATGCTTAGGGAGTCTTGGAAAAGATCTCTATGATTCCAGGGCTTTCTTACCTTGACCGGATTCAGAAATTCCTTAAAGCCAAATCCAAGAGACTAGCTCATCCTTTCCCAAACGCCATGGATGCTTAGGGAGGTAGTTAGCCAGTATTTGAGATCTTTACTTAATGTTCTTTGACCCATCTTTCCACTATACGACATAGGTTAGGAGGAAGGGCCAAAGAAAGGGGTCATACCATACGCCATGGATGATCCCAGCTTAAGTTTCTCAAGGCTTAGAGTTAGCTCATCAAATGAGTAGATCTATTTTTTCAAACCCAATGCTTGAACCTTTGACCCTCTTGAATATGACCCTCAACCTTAGATCCTCTTTAGCATTTTTAAACCTCAATTTATCATCTTTTAGTTATAAAGTTCGCATCTTCATTCCTTTAAAGTCATTGCTTTAAGTTGCTGGAAGTTCTCTGTTTTTCTGCCTTTAGATCTCGATTTTTAGTAATTAGTAGTTTTGATTTTTAAATTCTAAATTTTTTTCTAGTAGCTGTTAACCCTCTTCCAGGGATTTTAGAATAGTTTTCTTGTTCATTTCGCTTTGCATTTAGTTTTTGTAGAATTTCTCCCTCATTTACTCGAATCTGCTTAGCTTTGCATTGCTCTTGCATTCTTAGTGTCTTTCTACAACCTAGGCTGGATTGATACCTCTTGCACCTATACTACATCATTAACAGTGCATTTGGCTTTGACAAAAAAGTCCCAAAAGATTCTGTTTGTCAAATGGCGCTGTTGCCGTCTTGGGTTTGATTAGAAAGCATTAGGATTTGGAGCTTAGTAAAGACTAAGCCTTTTACCTTTCTTTTGGTTACTCATTGCTCTACCTTACTGCTTGTCTTCTCAGGTACATGAATTTGAGGTCCAGTGGTGACAACAACTTCTGTACAATATTCACCAACTTGGGAGTGCAAGGCATAGAAGGACAGTAGAGCAAGAACAGAACTTTGAGGAGATAGAGCAACCTGGTCTAGCTGAATTTTGGATTATGGCTGAGCAAGACCAAGAAGAAGCTCCACCTCAACGTGCTGCTGGTTGCAGAGGCAATGGAAACCCCAACCACGCGCCACGGCAGCCAAGAATCATTGGTGCTGGTGATGCTCCAAACACACATCATAATCGCTTTGGAATCACTCCTCCACCAGTGCAAAACAACAACTTCGAGATCAAGCCAGGCTTCATCTCAATGGTTCAAAACAACAAGTTCCATGGGCTTGCAATGGAGGACCCTTTGGAGCATCTTGACAACTTTGAGCAAGTTTGTGGGATGATAAAGATCAATGGCATCTCGGATGACAGCTTCAAGTTACGGTTATTCCCTTTCTCTCTTGGGGATAAATCAAGACATTGGGAGAAGACATTACCACAGGGGACCATCACTTCATGGGCTGATTGCAAGAAAGCCTTTCTATCAAAGTTCTTCTCCAGCACAAGAACAGCTAGGCTAAGGAGTGAGATCAGAGGCTTCAGACAAAGGCAGAATGAGAGCTTTATTGAAGCTATGGAGCGGTTCAAAGACTACACTATAGCTTGTCCTCATCATGGCTTCAGTGAAAAGACTCTCTTGAGCACAATCTATAGAGGAGCACTCCCCAAGATTCGCATGGTTCTAAATACAGCAAGTAAGGGGAACTTTCTTGGGCAAAATGTTGAAGAAGGAATGGAGCTCATAGAGAATTTGGCTTTGAGCGATGGGAACTATTCTGAGAATTATGACCGAGCACCAAGAGAAGCTGATATAGAAGCTCACAAGAAAGAGTTGAAGTCGCTCCATGAGAATATTGATAAGCTAGTGCTTGCGAATCAAAAACAAGTGCATTATGTAGGAGAAGCCGCAGATGTATTAGATGAGCTAGAGCAATGCCAAGAAGAGGTCAATTGGGTTGGAGGCAACAACTACAACAAGCCAAAAGGCTATGCTCAAGGTTATCAGGGAAACAACAACCTTTTCTACAGAAGCACTGACGTGGAGTACCCTAAAGATCAGGTGTATCCTCCACAACAAGGCAAACCCTTTGTCCCTTATAATAAAGGCGGGTTTACAAGCAACAGCGGATATCAAGGGCAGAGAGAGGGCAACTTTCAAGGTCCGCAACAGCAAGGAAACAAGAGTTACTCTCCTGTGTTTCCTCCTGGTTTCGTACCCCAGCAGCAACAAGCTCAACCGCCACCTCAAGACCCGGTTCAAGCAATGTTTCAACAATTGCTTCAGGGACAAGCAAGCACAAATCAGAAGTTTGTTGACATGAACAACAGGCTGGACTCTTCTCTAACTGACGTGTCTACTCAGATCACCAACCTGAACAACAAGATCAAACAATTAGAGAAAGGCAAAGCCAGTTCAAGCGGTCAAGACAGCTTACCCAGGAAGTGTGAGCAAAACCCCAAAGAGTATGCAAACGCTTTTACTTTGAGAAATGAGAAAGAGCTACCACGGAGGTCTGTACCTGAAGACAATGAGGACATTGTTGTTCAAGAGGGGGAGGGTAAGCTTTCAAATGATCAAGGGATCACCTTTGACGATGTGTGGATTTCAAGACCTAAGAAGGGCAAAGAAGCGGTTGTAGAGAAGAAGGTAGAGGATGTTAGCAAAGAAAAAGAAGCTTATGTGCCTCCACCCTACAAACCGAAGCTTCCTTTCTCTGGACGGTTCAAGAAGCAGCTGCTTGAGAAGCATAGAGCAGTCTTTGAGAAGCACTTTAAGGATGTTGAGATCAAGCTGCCTTTAGTTGATTGTTTGGCCATGATGCCAAAATGCGCCAAGTTTTTCAAGGATACCCTTACTAAGAAAAGCAAGGAGAGTGAAGAGGTCTTGGTGTTGAGTGAAGAGTGCAGCGCAATCATCCACAAGGAGATAGTTCCTAAGAAGTTAGGAGATCCAGGATCATTCACCATCCCTTGTGCTCTTGGACCTTTGAAGTTTGAAAGTTTCTTGTGTGATTTAGGAACAAGTATCAATCTTATGCGTCACTCCATTGCAAAGAAGCTAGGCTTTACAAGGTTTAAGGAGTGTAGGATCTCTCTCGTGGTGGCTGATAGAAGTATAAGGCTCCCTGTAGGCATGCTTAAAGACTTACCCGTGAGGATCGGTGGTGTGAATGTGCCAACAGATTTCGTAGTTCTATAAATGGATGAAGAGCCAAAGGACCCTCTTATCCTTGGTAGACCGTTTCTAGCAACTGCTGGAGCCATCATTGACGTGAAGAATGGCAAGATTTCTCTACACTTGGGTAAAGACATCAAGCTAGATTTTGATATCAATGAAGTTTTGAAGAAGCCAACCATTGAAGGACAAGCTTTCTACATTGAAACTTTGGATGAGTTAGCGGATGATTTGCTTGAGGAGTTGGCACAAGAGGATCACCTTCAGCTGGCTTTGACTAAGGAGTGTGGAGAATATGGCTTCCTGAGTGAACAGACCCAAGAGTACGTGCACATCCTTGATTCTCGCAAGGTTGTGAAAGAAGATGAAGGCGGGTGCCTAGAGATCGATCAGGAAATCGACGAGATCACTCGATCCAGGGCAACGATCGACAAGAAGATCAAGAAGACTGCTCGATCCAGAGAAGAAATCGATGAGAAGATCGAGAGAGCCAACTCGATCAGTTCAGAGAACGACTCAGCAACTCGATCTCCTGCTCGATCCATATCAAATCGAGTAAGTGAATCGAGAGAGTGCAATCGATCCAGACCAGAACGAGGGGAAGATCGACTGGAAGACTAGATCTCTGAGGAAGGAACGGTTCAAGATAGCAGCCTGAAAGCTCATGACTCGGGTTCAAAAGAGGCTGATGAGGATGGCAATGTCAACACAAGCCACGAGGAGGACTGGAGCGAGCTGCTAGCCCCAAAGGTGGACCTATAGGAGCTCCCGAATGGGCTAAGGTACGCTTTCTTGGGATCTAATGACACTTATCCCATCATTGTGAATGAAAATCTGAGTGATGATGAGTTAAACTCACTCCTTAAGGAGTTTAGGAAGTATAGAAGGGCCATTGGGTACTCTCTAAGTGACATCAAGGGCCTTTCACCAATGCTTTGTACTCACAAGATTCACTTAGAGAATGAAAACACTTCTTCTATTGAACATCAAAGACGTTTGAACCCAAACTTAAAAGAAGTAGTTAAGAAATAGATCTTGAAACTGTTAGAGGCTGACGTGATATACCCTATCAGTGATAGCACATGGGTCCCTCCGGTCCATGTGGTACCAAAGAAAGGGGGTATCACAGTTATTAAAAATGAAAAAGATGAGTTGATTCCTACAAGAACCATAACCGGACATCGAATGTGTATTGATTATAGGAAGCTTAAGTCAGCCACTAGAAAAGATCATTTTCCTCTTCCCTTTATAGATCAGATGCTTGAAAGATTAGCTAATCACCCATACTACTGCTTTCTTGATGGTTGTAGTGGTTTCTTTCAAATACCAATTCATCCTAACGATCAAGAGAAGACAACTTTCACATGCCCTTATGGTATCTTTGCATATCGAAGGATGCCTTTTGGGTTATGTAATGCACCAGCAACCTTTCAAAGGTGCATGATGTCTATCTTCTCTGATCTCATTGAGGAAATGGTGGAAGTTTTTATGGATGATTTTTCTGTATATGGTGCTTCTTTTTCTGCTTGTTTGTCAAATCTTTGCAAGGTACTCAAGCGATGTGAGGAGACAAACTTGTTGCTGCATTGGGAAAAGTGTCACTTCATGGTGAAGGAAGGCATTGTACTTAGGCACAAGATCTCTGAGCAAGCAATTGAGGTTGATTAAGCAAAGATAGAGGTCATGATGAGCTTAGAGCCGCCGGCTAATGTGAAGGGGATAAGGAGTTTCTTGGGTCACGCAGGCTTCTACAAGCGGTTTATCAAGGATTTCTCCAAGATAGCACGCCCCCTTACAAGGCTACTTTGCAAAGAAGCCGAGTTCGTGTTTGATGATGAGTGTCTTCACGCTTTCAAGACGATCAAGAAAACTCTTGTTACCGCACCTATAGTGTAAGCACCAGACTGGAGCTTACCCTTCGAGATCATGTGCAACGCGAGCGACTACGCCGTAGGAGCTGTGTTGGGTCAGAGAAAGGATAAGAGGCAGCACGTTATCTACTACGCCAGCCGTACCTTGAATGACACGCAAGTGAGGTATGCTACCACCGAGAAGGAGCTACTAGCTGTGGTATTCACCTTTGAGAAGTTCAGATCATATTTGGTGGGCTCTAAGGTCGTTGTGTACACTGATCATGCTGCCTTGAGGTATATCTACTCCAAGAAAGATACCAAGCCGAGACTCCTAAGGTGGATCCTTCTTCTACAAGAGTTTGATATGGAGATAAAGGATAAGAAGGGCATAGAAAATGGTGTTGCTGATCACCTCTCAAGGATTAGAGTGAATGAAGTCTTACCTTTAGATGATTCACTTCCTGAGGAGCAGCTCATGATTATCAACACAGCCGTATGTGCAAGACTAGAGGATAAGGTTGAAGTCTTAAGTTTCAAGGAAGAAGACCTACCTTGGTATGTGGACATTGTGAACTACTTAGCTTGTGGAGAGGAACCTACTCACCTAGACCACTACCACAAGAAGAAGTTCATGAGAGACATCTCTCATTACTTTTGGGACGAGCCTTATCTGTACAAGAGGGGAGTAGATAGCCTATACAGAAGATGTGTTTCAAGAGAGGAAGCAAAAGACATCCTTCTCCATTGCCACGGTTTGTCATACGGAGGGCACTTTGCCTCTTTCAAGACGGCTACAAAGGTTCTACAAACCGGGTTTTGGTGGCCAACACTTTTCAAAGACGCTCACGAGTTCGTAAAGGCGTGTGAGGCTTGCCAAAGAGCTGGAAACATCACCAAGAGAAATGAGATGCCTCAGGTGCCAATCTTTAAGGTTGATGTGTTTGATGCTTGGGGAATAGACTTCATGGGACCGTTTCCATCTTCATACGGCAACAAATACATCTTGGTGGCTGTAGACTATGTGTCTAAGTGGGTTGAGGCTATAGCTTCCCCAACTAATGACTCAAAGGTGGTGGTTAAACTTTTCAAGACTATCATCTTCCCACGGTTTGGAGTTCCAAAGATAGTGATCAGCGATGGGGGAAGCCACTTCATCAACAAGGTGTTTGAGGGTCTCTTGAAAAAGTATGGAGTGAAGCACAAGGTAGCTACACCTTATCACCCTCAAACTAGTGGGCAAGTGGAAGTCTCGAACAGGCAGATCAAAGGTATCTTAAAGAGGACCGTAGGAGTAACTCGGAAGGATTGGGCAAACAAGCTGGATGATGCCCTTTGGGCGTATAGAACCGCCTTCAAGACTCCTATAGGTACCACTCCCTTCACTCTCCTCTACGGAAAGGCATGTCACCTCCTTGTGGAGCTGGAACATAGAGCACTCTGGGCAGTGAAGCAAATGAACTTCAGTCTCAAGACGGCGCAGGAGAAGAGGTTGATTCAACTCCACGAGCTTGATGAGTTAAGGCTAGAAGCTTATGAGAGTGCCAAGATTTACAAGGAAATGACCAAGGCGGTTCATGACAAGAAGCTGGTACTCAAGGAGCTTAAGAAAGGCAGTCTGGTCCTACTCTACAACTCGAGGCTGAAGTTGTTCCCAGGGAAGCTAAAGTCAAGGTGGTGCGGACCTTTTGAGATTAAAGAAGTTCTACCTTATGGAGCGGTTACCTTGGTTGACAAGAGTGGAAAGGCTTTCACGGTGAACGGGCACAGAGTTAAGCCCTACTTGGCGAGTGATTGCAGCAAGGAGAGCACCACAATGCTTCTCCAAGATCCACCCCTAGCCTAACCAAGTAAAGTCAAGCTAGCGACGTAAAACAAGCGCTCTTGGGAGGCATTCCCATGTCTATCTTTGTACATATTTTTGCTTTCTTTTTGTTTGAATTTCATGCTTTTAGAGCCAGAGATCATGATCTTGGAGTCAAAAAGGGCAAGGAAAGGAGAGTTATAGGCAAGAGATCGAGTGCTAGATCAACTTATCATGGCTCAATCTTTACTAGATCGAGCTAGTGAATCGAGTGGAGTCACTCAATCTACATGAGATCGAGTAGACAATCAAGTGAGTCAGTCGATCATGAGAGAATAACCCACCCATGTGTTTATCTTGAAATGCAAACGGGGTGTGGATCGACTGACCTCACTCGATCCTCGAGCTAGATCGATCATTTCACTCGATCCTTGCCAAAACAACCTCCAAATCGATCAAGGGACTCGATCCAAGGAGTAAGGCCAATTTCACGTAGGATCTTGGAACGAGGGGGCACACTCGATCTAGGACTCGATTCAATTCAAATCGAGTCGCCAATCGATCATCCCTCTCGATCCTAGCCAACATGGGCATGAGATCGAGTTCAAGATCGACCAAATGGACTCGATCTCATGCCGAGGTTAGTTAAATTTTTCCCTCCTCTTTCTCTTTCCCTCCTGTTTTAATTTTGAATTGTGGTCAAGGCAAGCATCTTTGACCATGAAAGATGTGCCTTGACCATACTTTTTCAGAAACCACTTGTTTTGGCCCATGGTTTTCTTAGTTTTTATTACCACATGCATCCACACTCTCTCTCATTTGTGTTCGAACTGTTTTCCAAAAGTAAAGAGAGAGTGTTAGCTTTGTTTTAAGACTAAGAACTTTTTGCTTTCATCATTTTCAAAGGTATTTTCGGTTTATTGTGTTGCTTGTTTTAAATTTTTAGAAAATTTCCTTTTGCTTGATTAGGATGATTGTTAATTGTTAAGGGATTAGGATAATTTTTAGAAGTATCTAAATATTAGGGAAAATTATTAGATTTGATCCTACCTACAGATATTTTCTTCTAGTATTTAGGTATAATTTTTATAAATTCCTTAAAAATCTAGGGTGTATGCTATGAATTTTTCTCTATTACCCTCTCTTTCTCTTTAAAATCGCCGCCTATACTTATTCCTCTCTTTGAGAATTTATATCTCAGGTACCAATGGCACCAAAGAGAAGCAGAGATGTGGCAACACAAGGAGAGGGAACTCAAGAAGTGGTTCAGGAGAGGGTTAGATGGACTAAAGAGGAGAAGAAGGCTAAGAAGAAGCTAGAAAGGTTGAGGTTCGAACCCACAAAGTTTGCAAGCCAAGACCTCTTGGAGAAGCTTGGTTTGCTGAAGGACTTCGACCTGTTTCTCAAGGACATGGGGCTAGCGTGTTTGTCAAGGATAGATTGCCCCACTTACCCCGAGGCAACTCTAGACTTCCTCTCAACCTTGGACTTCTCCTATGAAGATCCAAGCCTTCCAGCTCCTTCCAAGGGTCATCTCACTTTCAAGATAAGGAAGCAAGCTTACCAATTGACCATAGCCGAGCTCTGCCAAGCCTACGGCCTCAACGCAGCAGCCAAGCAAGTGGAGTTCCCTCAGCTCAAAGCCGCCAATGATCTATGGGACCTGATCTGCGATGATGACTACAAAGTCAACACCGCCAAGATCAAGAAGGTCCGCAACCCCGTGCTGAGATACTCCCTCAAGCTCCTTGCCAACACCTTCAGTGGGCGATCCGTGGCTCCAACAGTGACAAGGAATGAGCTGTGCTTCCTCTTTCAAGGCGTTAAAAGGGTAGTATGCGACCGAGAGCTGAATGATGAGCCGATGGAGGATGAGCTTGGCAATGACATCAACTATGGTTGTATATTGGCCTCTTCTTTGGTCAAGTACAAGGCGTGGGCCTTGAGATGCAAGGCGAGCTCAGCACTGATTGGAGGCTTCCTCACGCCGCTGTTCACACAAGCCGGAGTTCCACTTCAAGAGTTTGAGCCTTGCGTGGAGAGAGCCTACATGGACGAGCAGTACATGCGCAACACTGACTCCTTCGGTCCTACGCCAGCTCCAGGGTTCTATGCTTACCTGTTCACCAACTGTGAGAATGAGAAGAATGTGTGCATCTTACCCAACCAAGAAGAGACGACCCTAGACTGCATGGGAGCCGTCGAGTTCTTGCCGAGTGATGAGGAGTGTTTTGCACCACTTGGACCCGCGGCTGCACCACCACAAATCCCTCATGCACCTTCAGAGTCGCCACCTTCAGATGCTGTGATGCCAGCGAGCTTCGATCTTCAAAAGCTTGATTATGAACCGAGGACAAAAGCCGAGAAGTTTCTTGCATCCGTGGTGGAGATTCAGCGGAAGGTGAATAAGTGGCAGAGAAAGATGATTAAAAAGCTTGCTAAGAAGATCAAGGACTTGCAAGGAATCTCATCTGATGCATCTTCAAGCGAGGAGGTCGAGCAACCCGAGAAGAGAAGGAAGTCAACCGGTGGGATAGAGATCCGTGAACCCCAAGGAAGCAACCCAGCTGCACGCTGATAAACAGATTGTTATTGCAAGGTGAAATATCAAATCCCAAACCACAACAATGATGTAGTATAGCAGTAAGGGGTATCAATCCAACCTATGAAGCAGGAAGAACACTAAGAATGCAAGTGTGAAGCAAATCTAAGCAAATCGGGTAAATGATGGGTAAAATCTGAGAAAACTAAATGCAATGACCAAATGAAATGCAAAACTATTTTAAAATCCCTGGAAGAGGGTTAACTACCACTAGAAAAAAGCAGAAGATTAAAAATGCAAATCTACTAAGAACTAAAAATCAAGCACTGAATCGACCACTGGATCGAGCACTGAATCGAGTAAAACAAATCGATCTAACAACTTAAAGTGATGACTTCTAATGAACAAGAACGCAACTTTATGATAAGAGAATGATGAACAGAGGCTTTAAAATGCTAAAAGAGGGTTTAGGGTCGAGGGTCATATTCAAGAGTGTCAAAGGTTTAAGCTTTGGTTTGAAAGCATATAGATTTACTCATTTATGAGCTTTCTCTAAGCCTTGAAAACAAAACAAGAACCATCCATGGCGTGTGGTATGATTCACTTCCTCAATCTCTTCTCCAAACCCATTGCGTTTGGTGGAAAAAGAGATCAAGGAGCAAGGAAAACAGATTTCAACTAATAGCGTAACTAACCTCCTCTACAACCATGGCGTTTGGGAGAGGAAAGATTAGTCTCTAGGATCTGGTTTTCTAGGACATCTGAATCCGGTCAGGGTAAGATAGCCTTGGAATCATAGAGATCTTTTCCAAGACTCTCTAAAAGACCCCAAGATCCTAGAAGAGAAAGAATGAAGAACAAGAAAAACACAAAACTTAAACCTCTTAAACCCTTTGAATCACCTCAACCCCAAATCCCAAAAAGAACTACTTGCTACTCATGATAGAAACCGAACAAAATGCAAAGAAAGATAAACTAAACATGATTAAGCGATTGATTAAATGAAAAAGACTTAATATTCAAGGATTCAAAAGTTTAAAATCAAAAGAAAAGCTTAGAAGTTCCACAATGGCTAATCGCCTCTGAAAAAGCATAAAAAGATAAGTCTGAAAGTTGTTGATGAAAAGGATGGCTGCCCTTTGCCAAAAATAACCAAACCGCCAACTGATCCCCCCTTCGCTATGGTCCAAAGCTGAGCTGGCCGGATAAGGTCCCAGAGATGGATTTGGTCACTCGATCTCTTGCTCGATCTTCTGATGATTGGGTCGTGGACTCGATCTCGCCTGTCGATCTGCATGGCGTCATCTACGTTCGTACTCTCGATCGATCTCCTCGCTCGATCTCATTCTCGATCTCTTCCTGAAACGATTCGAGCTTAGTCAATCTTCTGGTCGATCTCGTCTAGATCGACCTGCCTTGCTCGATCTGCTACTTGATCTCGGGTCCTTGGCATGCATGGCTGAGCTCTCCAAGTGTCCATAAGCTCCATTTTGATCCTCCTCACGTCTACATAACCCCCACAACTCCAGAATGCTCCAAACAACCTGATAATGATGCAAAAGTGCAAGAAATATGCAAAATGTGAATGCAAAGGGACCTAGGACCTAAAATGCAACGAATGGAACAAACTAGCCTATAATGCAAGATGAATGCATGAAAAACTATCCTAAATGCATGCAAATTATGCAAAATATAAGGTAATATCACACACCTCTCTCTACACGAAGTAGCAAGCAAGGAGAAGGGCAAGGCGATCTCTCACGTCGCCCCTGGAAAGAGCAAGAAGTCTGGAGCATCCTCAAGCTCCAGCCGTGCCTAGCTCCAAGGTACCAACACACAACCTTGTAAATATCATGCATCTCTTTCATTTTTTTTTGCTTTGTGTTTTGTCTCCTCTTGAATTTGTTTGACACCGAGACGGTGTCATTCAAGTTTGGGGGAGAGTGTGTGTTATTTGACATGTTTTCTTTGATCTTATTTTGTGTTATCATCCCTTGAGTCATCATGCATCCTGTAAGGCATAGAAAAGAACAAAAAAATCATAAAATTTCTAAAATTTTCAAAAAAAATTCATGTAGCTTGCATTTGAATTGTTAAACATTTTAGGATTGAGTCTAGAATTTTAAGCATTTAGGTTGTTTGCATTTGCATAAGGGGCAAAAGTTTTTCTTGAAAAGTGTTTTAAGCTGATGAATTGTTTCAAGGCCCTAGTTAGTAGTTATTTGATGCATTGTTCACACTTTGAAAGTAAGCTCTAACTATATTTGGATCATTTGTTTTGATTATTTGTGGCTTAAGTTGAACATTCATAAATTAAATATTTTCCTATCAAGTGAGAACCTTAATTTGAATCTTTTGAATTATCATACTTATGCATTTGAAAAAGGATACATGGATCACATATACATATTCAGGCTTTCTTACTCCCTTTCACCACTCTCTTGTAAGCCTGAGTAGACTTCCCACCTTGACCCTTACCCTCCTTTCAAGCCAATTTTCTTGTGTGACATCTTTGTGAGGCCTTATTTTTGGTTTGAACTTGGCATAAAGTGTTAGGTTTAGGCGACATGATTAGGCTTTCATATTGACGCTAGCTTTGCATTTTGAAGCTAGTTTTAGGCTAAGTTTGGGGGTGGGGATTCATGGCAGTTGTTTTGCTTTGGTTTCGGTTTGAAAATATTTTTTGTGTTTGGGGTTTGAACAAAAGGGAAATGAATGGTTTTAAGTGGTAGGCCTTGTGTTTAAAAATGAATGATCTTGTTTAAAAAGAAGGTAGCTCTCAAAGAAAAGAAAAAATAAAAAAGAGAAGAGAGCTACCAAAAGTATTTAAAAGAGCTCAATATGTTTTTGGCCTTGCCACTAGCCTCAAAAAGGGTTTTAAAATGATGTTTTTATTTGGGTTTTACTTGGCGCCTTGCCTTGTTGATGTGGGTAGTCTTTAGGAGGGTGAGTGAGCTTAAAAAGAAAAGAAAAAAATAAGAGAGGGATTAGGATCTGCTAGTGTATATGGGTAGATGAGAGTCTAGTCATGTATGCATCAATTGTCTTTACCTTTAGCATTATGCATATGTTCAACATTCTTTGAGAGAACCCATTGCTTGATTTACCCTTATGAATGAGATCATTTTTATCTCATGACCTTGTCCCAAGCCAAATGTATTCGGTTTTAAAGTGCAAAAGTGTGATTCACGATTTGATCTTAATGAATGTTAAAGGTTAGGATTCTTGGATTGTTTGGGATATGAGAGTCATGATTTGAGATTCAACATGTGATGAATATGGCTAAGTTCTTTGGAGTATGAGTGTGTGCATTGCATCTTAGGATTAAGAACTAGGACCATTGAATTGATTCATTTGAAAAACACTTTTGCAAGGAGTTTGAGCCCCCGTTTTTAAAACCTCTCTTCCTTTCTTGAATTTTGTTTGCTTGAGGGCAAGCAAAAGGCAAGTTTGGGGGAGTTGATATACTCATATATTTAGCATATTTAGCATGCATTTAGTGTAGTTTTCATGCATTCATCTTGCATAATAGGCTAGTTTGCACCATTTTAGGTCCTAGAGCACTTTTGCATTAGCATTTGCATGTTTCTTGCATTCTTGCATCATATTCAGGTTGTTTTGGACACATTGGAGCTGTGGAGAGTTCGTGGACATGCTAAGGATCAAAGAGGAGCTCGTGGACACTTAGGAGAAATCAGCCTTGCTACAATGGAACCGAGATCGAGAAGTAGATCGAGCTAGGCAGGTCGATCTAGATGAGATCGACCAAGCCTGGATCTTTTCAAGGAAGAGATCGAGGACAAGCTCGATCGAGGTGATCGATCGTGAGTACGGACGTGGATTAAAGCCATGCAGAACGAGAGCCAGATCGAGACCCACGACACGATCAACCGAGAATCAACCCGAAGATCGAGCGAAGGAGGATGATCCATGAAGAAGATCGAGTGATCAGATCGACTACTCAGCTCGATCCCTACACCTTATCCGGCCAGCTCACTTTTGGACTTTAGTGAGGGGACCATTTCTCTTGTTGGCCTATTTTGGGCAAATTTGTATGAACCATTCATTTTGTCTCGTATTACTTTTAGCTTTTCTTACTCTCGAAGTTGAATAGCCATTGTTATCTCTTTTCAAGCTTTTCTTGTTTTGAACCGTTGAATCTAGTTTAATCATTGAGTATTCGCTTAATCTTTCTTCTTTAATCATGTTTAGCTTTTCATCCTTCGCATTTCCGTCGGTTTTAATCATGAGTAGCGAGTAGATTCTCTTTGGGTTTAAGGTTGGGGCGATTTAAGGGGTTTAAAGGTTTAAGCTTTGGTCTTTTCCTTGTTCTTAATCTTTTCTCTTCTTGGATTTGGGGTCTTAATGCTTAGGGAGTCTTGGAAAAGATCTCTATGATTCCAGGGCTTTCTTACCTTGACCGGATTCAGAAATCCCTTAAAGCCAAATCCAAAAGACTAGCCCATCCTTTCCCAAACGCCATGGATGCTTAGGGAGCTAGTTAGGCCAGTATTTGAGATCTTTATTTAATGTTCTTTGACCCATCTTTCCACTATACGCCATAGGTTAGGAGGAAGGGCCAAAGAAAGGGGTCATACCATACGCCATGGATGATCCTAGCTTAAGTTTATCAAGGCTTAGAGTTAGCTCATCAAATGAGTAGATCTATTGTTTTCAAACCCAAAGCTTGAACCTTTAACCCTCTTGAATATGACCCTCAATCTTAGATCCTCTTTTAGCATTTTTAAACCTCAAGTTATCATCTTTTAGTTATAAATTTTGCATCTTCATTCCTTTAAAGTCATTGCTTTAAGTTGCTGGATCTCGATTTTTAGTAATTAGTAGTTTTGCTTTTTAAATTCTCAGTTTTCTTCTAGTAGTTGTTAACCCTCTTTCAGGGATTTTAGAATAGTTTTCTTGTTTATTTCGCATTGCATTTAGTTTTTGTAGAATTTCTCCCTCATTTACCCGAATCTGCTTAGCTTTGCATTGCTCTTGCATTTTTAGTGTCTTTCTACAACTTAGTCTGGATTGATACCTCTTGCACCTATACTACATCATTAACAGTGCATTTGGCTTTGACAAAACAGTTCCAAAACATTCTGTTTATCAATTTTCAGATTCAAACAACACAAACTCTGAACCAGTGGTAGCTGGGGAAGAAGTTGCATCTGTACCTATAGTACATGAGTTTCGAATACTCCACCCATCTCGAACAAATGGAGCTAAATGGTATTGTTTCTTTTTTTGAATATCCAATACAAGATAAAAAAAATATATAAATGTAAATAATTTACTTTCACATACAACAGGTTCAAAAACAACACTGAAGTATCAACTTCTGTTCGAAAGATCATTGAAGGCTGTTTTAAAATACCATGGTACAGCTGGGGTAAAGTACCAAAAGATTATAAAGACACATGATTTTCAACATTCAAGTTATGTTTTAATGTTATAATATATATATTAAATTTTTGATTTTGTTCTTAATCGTTTGGTTTATTGCGTATGTAGAAAAGTTTTGAGTGGGACGTGATGTGGACATCAAATCAACATCAGTAATGAGCAAGGAATCAGGAGACATGGAGAAGAGAGTATGAAGCTGAAGAAAGCTAAGGAGGCATACGAGTTGAGTTTAGCTCAAAGGGAGGCCAAGATCAAATTTTCTAACTCAACAGATATATGGAGAGTATAATCAACTCATCTAGAGTTTACCACAAAGAAGAATTATCCAAAAAGGAGTCCATATGAAGAAGTTATTGAAGATACAATTTGGCAGATCTTCAATGAACTCGATGGAGACATACGATCACTTATCGATTCATTCCGGCCAAATCAGGATGATCCAAGCAACAAATCCAACTGCTTTGGATTCTCAACTCAACATAGGTTCGCCACAAATTTTACTTAGTCCAAACAGAGTTCATACAAAGGAGATATTCAAGCTCAAAGTCGGATGAACCGGAATATTCTTCAATTGGACATGCAAGCGATTATTGGAGGATTCAGACCAGAAAGAAAGACTTAAGCTATAAACCGACTTGGTATGTACCCTTGACTCATACGTGGAGCTCATCAAATTGGATTCATGCGAATATCGATTTGTTTTTTAGAGTTATTCAGTTTCTAAACCGAAGGATCTTTCACTTGTCTTATTTAGAGCCTTCCGAGTTTGAGAGATTGCAAACATATCTTTGGCGACCAAGAGACGATATCAACAATTTAGAAGCTTCAAGATACGTCCTTAGCTGCACCATCAACCAAAGGATCAGGCGGATCCTACCTTGGCCATTCATACTTTAACACTTTCCATATCCGGCTTCAAGAGCATTCACACTTGGAGCAATCAATGTCCAACGGCTCTTTCTCGTCATGATCCGAGACAAGTACGACTTTGGAAGATTATTCACCATCAAGAGACCCTCTTTACATGGATATATTATCCAGCTCTCAAGATACAAGTCATCCCCCAAGGTGTCTAGATACAAAGCTCAAGACACGTCCTTATTTGGCCTGATTTTGTCATCAAATCCCCAACAGCCATATTCTTTAATTTTTTTGTTTCTTTTCTTGTTTTAACTTCTTAGAACCATTGTATATGAGCCTATAAAAGCTAAATTTCGTTTTAATTGTAAATCATCTTTTATCATTGAATCAAATAAACTTTAAAGCTTTCTATTACAAAGTGTTATCTTTGTGTTCTTCATTTGAATCTTAGTGTGTGGAATCACCTAAGTTCGAATTTGTTCAGAATCAGAGATCCCCTCACAATTTTTGTGGTGATTTCGATCCATCTAGTTCAGCATTGCTTGTGAATCAAGCCTTTCTGGTCTAACTACTGCTTGTGGAATCAAACAGCAACCTTTCACCCTCATTTCTACCTTCACTCATCATTCATCAAGCTGAAAGTCTTGAGACCTTGTGTCATAAGAAGAGGTGGATTCCGAATCCTATATCAGGATGCCTCAATCAACAATCTAGTTAAAGACAACTTTGAAAAACTTGCTGGCTTTTCAAAGTCTAAAGAAGAAAAACCAGATCTGTCTACTCACTGGAGAGTTATGTTAGACTATTGGATAACACCAACAGCCAAAGGAAAAAGGAAAAAGTGCAAAAGCTCGTTCTTCCCAGCTTTCTAATCGTAATGGTTTAGGGGCACATTGCCATAGAGCTGGCTCACGTTCTTATACCAAAGTTTAAAATGTTTTGGTAATGTTTATACCATAGAGCTGGCTCACGCTCTTGTACCTAAATAAGATAGATTTGTAACAAAAATTTGGCAAGTAAATGTGACATAAGTGAGATGACATAACAGTAGCTAATTAAGACAAAATTGTAACAAAAATTATGTAAAGAATTCTAACAAAGTTTAGACAAAAAATTCAATGACTAAATAAGATGAAATTGTGACGAAATTTAAGTGATAAGGTGTGACATTATTAAGACACTCAAATAGTTGCAAAGTAATAAGGATTAGTGACGATCTATTAGTCCCCAAATGTGACAGTTTAAAACCATGTCTTCGTCGTAAAGAATGACAAAACTAAAACATTATGATAGTCACAAAATACAACGAATTTGTGTTGTTATAAGTAGTTGGTAAATGTGTCAGTTTTGTTACCTTTTTAAGTGTCACAATTTGTACAAAGGAGTTGCTTGTGACGTTTTTGTTAAAAAAAAAATCGTAACGATCATATTGCAACTGTTTCTCGATAGTCACATATTCGTCACAATGTTTTTATTGTGACGGAATATATTTTATTGTGGCGAAAAAGTTTGTCACAATGTGATTTCCCTAATGTCGGAAGAGTAGAAATAGTATTCAGTCAGTTTAATTTCGTCAACACTTTGGAGTGACTGCAAGGTGTTAAAGCTTACTAATAATATGTGATTTATATCTAGAGACAATAGTAAGAAGATGCTTATCCTTGCAAAATTCTCACGATGGATATTATATATTATTGATGGAAAGATAAATGTGCATAGTCTTGGGGAATTGGAGATTGACATTCCAGAAGATTTGTTAATCATGGATTTAAAAAATCATATTCAAGCAATTGTTACAGAGATTTATGAGCTAACGTTTGGTGGGAAGATATATCCTATTTTCTATCAAGAAATAGCTATATTGAATCCAATGTATGATGATATTAAAGTAATAAATAACTACATGTTATCGCAGTTACTAGGTAAATGTTTACTATATACAGTTTTAAAACTATTTTACCGCATGGTGTTAAACATTTAATATATATACATATATATATGTTAACAATTATGTTAAAATTATCGAGTGTGGAGAGGGTTTACTTAAGTTGTGGTACAACACAACTGATCGAGAGCTTGATAGTAAAGATGCATCTGACCCACCATCGCTAGATTCAGAGTCTTCTTATGAAAAAATTTCTGGTAATATGATTTATACTAATGAATTCTTGAATTTTATCAAAGTGTAAGGGTTGCCTAACCATCAGATGCATTTGAAAGTTGGTACACCATAAAGCTACCTAGAAATATTTATCCTAAGAATAGTTTGTGCAATGGAACTAAACTGCTTATTACTCAGATGGCTAATTTTTTTATTGAGGCTAAAGTCATAATTGATTATAAGGTTGGACAAAAGGTACTCATACCTCGAATTTTTACGTCTCTAACAGAAACAAAGCTTCCTTTCAGGATGAGACGTAAGCACTACCCAATAACTTTAGCTTTTGCAATGATGATAAACAAGAGTTAAGGTCAAACACTTACAAAAGTGGAAGTTTTTGTTTTGCCAAAATGGGTATTTACACAAGTACATTTATATATAGCAGTCTCAAGAGTAACATCCAGGACAAGTTTGAAGATTTTAATAACAGATCAAGATAACAAACCACAACAGAAAACTCTGAATATTGTCTATGAAGATGTGTTTCAGAATATTTAGATAATTATCATGAATGACATAGATTTAAATTTATGTTCAATGATATCATATTTCTCATTTTTATTTTTGGGTGTTTTTGTTTTCCTACCTGCTTTTTGAATATAATTTAATATATGCTTTAAAATATTGCTATTTTTAACTATTGAGTACTCTTTTGTCTGATATAAATCGTTTAGTAATATTTAGTTCAATATAGTAAAAATATAAGTTTATTTTATAATAATATATTAAAACGTATATTAATTTTGCATTATATTTATGAAAAAGACTAATATTTTAATATTTATTCTACTTTATATTAATGGATGTCATTTTATAGTTTCCTATTTGAAATTTTGGATCATGTTTATAGTTTTTTTTATCTATATTTTAAATCATAATTATTGTAAATCTTAATTATATTATATATATTAAATTTAAGAATATACATGTAACCTACGGATGGCGCGGATACAAACCTAATATATACACTACACGATCATTATATGCTTAACCTAAACGTAATGACAATAAACCGATATACAAGGCCCAATACGCCCAATATATATATTTTTGTGGATGCTACTATTTTAAACGCACTTGATGATAGTCACAACTACCAGAATCATTGATCAATTGCAGTGATATGCAATTTCTGAATCTGGGAAACAACATAATGAAGGAAAGATTCCATTTTGGTTGAGTTATTTATTATTGTTAAATGTCCTAACTCTCAGATCAAATGAATTCTATGGGTCGTTGTATAATCATCGATATATCACGTAATGATTTCACTAGAAGCTAGCTGTTTCCTTATTTTCACAATTGGTTTGCACCGTCCATTTCGAATGAAGAATTTGACGACTTTACGTCGTTTGATAATATGACATGGATATTTTGTGAATTTTAAAATCTACAATAATTCAATGAAAATGGTGGTGAATAAAGTACATATAAAATTTCAGTGAATCCACAAAGACTACAAAGCCATAGATTTTTCTGAAGACATTCCCAAATCAGGTTGTTTGTTGAAGGGATTGCATCTTCTCAATTTGTCAAATAATACATCCAACGGGCAACATTCCTTAATCATTGGCAAATTTGACAAATCTTGAGACATTAGACGTTTCTTATAATCAATTGTCAGGTCGGATTCCTCGAATTTTTGCTAGCTCTCTTCTCTGTCCTATATAAACTTTTCCCATAATCTTCTTGAGGGTCCAATACCACGAGGCACACAATTTCAAAGCCGAGATTGTTTTTCTTTCATGAACAAACATAGACTATGGTCTCAAAGAAATGTGGGAAAATTCATTTCCCGAATCATGCAACATTCAGAGGAACTGTCGGAGCCAGAACAACAAATGATTTAATTGAGTAGCAGCGACAATAGCCTATGTACCTACTAGTCTTGGACATTCGGGTCCTGGAGTCGGGTTGGGTCGGGTCGCTCGGGTTTTCGGATAGTTCGGGTAGATGGGTATAGGACCCATTTAGGATCCAAGTAAAATTCGGTTCGGGTCAGGTCGGATTTTACAAAAAATTTGGTACCTAATAAGACCCGATAACCATTCCTTTTTACCCGAAACAACTATCTTGGACCCAATAGATCCGAATTAGACCTGAATTAGACTCGAAAATGTGAACCAAAATCAAAATTAGAGATGGTAGACTATTCGCCATTCTCAGAGTTGTGTAGATCCAGTTGTAATTAGGGTCAGAAATGTGGTTAGGGTGTATTCTGGACGACAACGAGGAGAATACAGAGGTAGAGGAGAAGAATGAGAGAGCGAGAGTAGGAGAGAAGGAGAACCATAAAATAAAGAGAAAGAGATAAGGAGATTCAGAGAAGAGATGAGGAGGAAAACAATAACAGAGAGTGAAAAGCAGGGTCAATTGCTGAAATGCAATAATTTGGAGAAAAGAGATCTCATATGACATCTTATGTTTCATAATTTCTTTTTGATTTTCTTTTTAAAACAAAAAGCAGGAAATACCTTATAAACCCTTAATATATTAGAAAAATTACATAACCCAACCAAAATAATCCACCCAAACCCACTAACCCGAACAAAAAATGGATCACAAAATGAATTTCTAAATTTTTCAATTTATTCTTTTTTTCTTTCGTAGTCTTCTTCACCTGAGTAAGAGAGAGAAATTTTTCACTTTTATTAATTCCAAAAGGTGATGCTGCCAATCTAGATCAAAAATTTATGTTTGATTCATTTTGTTTTAGTAAAAAGGATGCTAAGTTTGGTCTCCATGAATCGATGAAAAGGTAAAAACTGTGTTATGTGATCTAAGATTTGAATTTGTTTCCAGAAGGATGGTGATTTCAATTTCCAAATCGAAATTGGAGGATTCCAAATAGAAATCAGGTGCTGCATCTGCTGATGGGGTCTCTGTTCCATTTTCAGTGCAAAAGTTTCGATAGTGTACTCTATTTACTACAGTCTGAAGTGTCTGATTCATAGGCTCTCGTCTGCTGGTGATGCTTCTTCTCCCTCCATGGCTCAATCTCTCTCTCTTTCTCTCCAACAGTACCAACCTTCAATCCCTAGATCTATCCACAAATCAGATCTCCGAAGAGATACCGCCGAAATTCAGTTTTTCGTTAACCTCGCCATGCTCAATGTCTCGTCTGATCGACTCTCCCGTGAAAACTCTCAGCAGCTCGCACTTTGCGCTTATCTCAACATCATCGATCTTCACGATAACCAACTCTCCGGTACAATTCTGCAGCAGCTCGGGCTTTTGGCGAGATTATCGGCGTTTGATGTGTCGAACAACAAACTCTCTGGCCTGATTCCAACGTATTCGTCGAACAGGATTGGGAATTTCCTGAGGTTTAACGTGAGCTTGTTCATGGGCAATAGAGGATTGTACGGCTTTCCGTTGCACGAGATAATGAAGAACAAAGGGTTATCGGTGATTGCGATCGTTGGGATTGGGCTTGGATGTGGAATCGCGACCTTGATGATTACCTTCACTGGTGTTTGTATTTGGTTGAGGATCACTGAGAAGAAGATTGCTGAAGAAGAAGGCAAGATTAGTCAATCAATGCATGATTACTAAACTTGATTTCAATTAAGGATTTTGCAACTAATATGCAAAGCTTTGATTTGGATTTTTCACATTTGTAATGTAAGATCACAATGGCTGAGATTTTTGTTGGCTAAATAATTGCAATGTAATTGATAGAATCACATTCAACAAGTTTCTGTGTAGAGACAACTAATGGTAACATATAATGTGTATTATGTATTTGTTAAGTAAAATTAAAGGAACAACTGAGATCATTTTGGTACAATTATGTGTTTATTAGGTACAACGGCCAGTTCTATTATCGGTTCAACTGAGTTTTATTAAGTTTAACTAGATTTTATTAAGTACAATGGATGACATAGATAACAAGGTACAACTGAAATACACGGTTTGACTGAGTGAATTTTATGGTTCAACTGGGTTTTATTAAGTTCAACTGGATTTTATTAAGTACAACCGATAACACAAGTAACGAGGTACAACTGAAATACATGGTTCGACTGAGTGAGTTTTATGGTTCAACTTGGTTTTATTAAGTTCAACTTATGACAAATTATGGTTTTTCATTATGTGTTTATTAGGTACAATTATATGTTTATTAGGTACAATGGCCAGTTCTATTATCGGTTCAACTGAGTTTTATTAAGTTCAACTAAATTTTATTAAGTACAACGGATGACACAGATAACAAGGTACAACTGAAATACATGGTTTGACTGAGTGAGTTTTATGGTTCAACTGGGTTTTATTAAGTTCAACTGGATTTTATTAAGTACAACGGATGACACAAGTAACGAGGTACAACTGAAATACATGGTTCGACTGAGTGAGTTTTATGGTTCAACTTGGTTTTATTAAGTTCAACTGATGACAAATTATGGTTTTTCATAATTGTTTAATTTTTTTTTTTTAATAAAAATTGAAGGATCGTCTCTCTCGTCTCCTCTCTCGGAATCGTCTCTCTCGTCTCCTCTCTGGGAATCGTCTCTCTCGTCTCCTCTCTGGGAATCGTCTCTCTTGTTTCCTCTCTGGGAATCGTCTCTCTTGTCTCCTCTCTCGGAATCGTCTCTCTCTCGGAATCGTCTCTCTCTCTCTCTCTCTCTCTCTCTCTCTCTCTCTCTCTCTCTCTCTCTCTCTCTCTCTCTCTCTCTCTCTCTCTCTCTTTATCTCTCTCTCTCTCTCTCTCTCTCTCTTTCTAAGTCGAAGAAGCAAAAAAAAATTAGGGTTTTGAAACATTTGAGAAAGTTGACTTTTTGAAAATAAAATTAAAATATTGCAAATTTTTCCTGCTGGCGGAAAACTGAAAATTAATTAAATTTTCCAAAATAAATTGAACTTAGTTGTCCTCAAGCAAGCAGTTGAACCAAATTCCTAATAGTTGTACTTTTGCAGTTTTATTGTATTTCTAGTTGAACCTTCCCCTAAACTATTATGGTGTAGTTGTACAAATGATTTTGGACCATTAAACATCATTTACAACGCTTTCATAGTACAATATATGAAGAATTTAACATTTTGATTTTTTTAAATCCTAAAAGGCTTAACAATATTGATATCTTCCTTATATTGTAAGGGGTGGTTGATGTGAAAACATGATTTTGTATTAAAATAAAAAAAAATTAATATTCTCTATATTAGTAATTGTTTCCTTATAGTTGAAAATGTGTTTATAGGTTTTAATTAGTTGATTCACATCACTTGTAGCTTTAATAATTGTTTAGTTCACTTCTAAAGTTGATATTAGTTATACCCAGTTGCACGTGCTGGTACAATTTCAAAAAAAACACAAAATTATTAATAATTGTACCCAGTTGCACTGGGTGGTGCGATTTCGAGAAAGACAAACACACAAACGTTAATAATTGTACCCACTTGATCCTAAAAGTGTGAATCAGAGAATGACAAACACATAATCATTAATAGTTGTACCTTGTTGAACCTGGAAGTGCGAATTCGAGAAAGACAAGAATGTAACTGTTCATACGTGTACTCAGTTGTACTTGGTAGTGCAAATCAAAAAATAAGAAACACGTAAACATTAATAGTTGTACCCAGTTGAACCTAGAAGTGCGAATTCGACAAAAAATGAAACCAAATTCCTAATAGTTGTACTTTTGCAGTTTTATTGTATTTCTAGTTGAACCTTCCCCTAAACTATTATGGTGTAGTTGTACAAATGATTTTGGACCATTAAACATCATTTACAACGCTTTCATAGTACAATATATGAAGAATTTAACATTTTGATTTTTTTAATCCTAAAAGGCTTAACAATATTGATATCTTCCTTATATTGTAAGGGGTGGTTGATGTGAAAACATGATTTTGTATTAAAATAAAAAAAAAATTAATATTTTCTATATTAGTAATTGTTTCCTTATAGTTGAAAATGTGTTTATAGGTCTTAATTAGTTGATTCACATCACTTGTAGCTTTAATAATTGTTTAGTTCACTTCTAAAGTTGATATTAGTTGTACCCAGTTGCACCCAGTTGCACGTGCTGGTGCAATTTCAAGAAAAACACAAAATTATTAATAATTGTACCCAGTTGCACTGGGTGGTGCGATTTCGAGAAAGACAAACACACAAACGTTAATAATTGTACCCACTTGAACCTAAAAGTGTGAATCAGAGAATGACAAACATATAATCATTAATAGTTGTACCTTGTTGAACCTGGAAGTGCGAATTCGAGAAAGACAAGAATGTAACTGTTCATACGTGTACTCAGTTGTACTTGGTAGTGCAAATCAAAAAATAAGAAACACGTAAACATTAATAGTTGTACCCAGTTGAACCTAGAAGTGCGAATTCGACAAAAAATGAAACTCAAAATTGTTCATACTTGTACCTAGTTAAACCTTGTCATACAAATTCGCCAAACTGAAACACATATAGATTGATAGATGTACATAGTCTAACATGGTTGTACAAACCCGAGAATTACAAAACACACACACACAAATCAAACTGCACTGCAAAACAGATGCTATTAATCGTGGAATCCCTTTCCTTCTACGAGAGCATATTTGCATCTTTTTGTACACTCTAACACTGAAATCATCCGATTTCTTAAACCTTGCAGCTCGTAAATACCATTTACAGCCTTGACTCTTCTGGCGGCATTCTAGAATAAGTCACTCTATATCTGACTTATAAGTATGGACCCCATAACAGTTCTTATGTGCTGCTCTGTCAACCATATTTTCCTGCATATCTTATCTACTAATGCCGAGTAAGTTATCTCCTCCACAGATAAGTTCCTAAATGGTGTAGCATAGGTGGAATTACTTGTAAACCATTCCAACTCCCCTCCGTCACGTGAATAAATCCCTCCATAGTCAAAATATATGTTTGTGTGGTTGGTGCTCATGCTCTCCTGGAAATATAATGAAAAATAGTCGATCAGTTGAACTCAATTGAACTCAGTTGAACACAAAGTACCACAGTTATACCAGTTGAACTCAATTGAGCTACATTGAACTCATTTGTACCAGTTTAACTACACCTCTCATTTGTACCACTTGTACCAGTTGTACCCAATTGAACTCAGTTGTACCAGATCAACTATACCTCACATGTGTACCAGTTATACTAGTTGAACTCAATTGAACTAAAGTGATCTCAATTGTACCAGTTGAACTACGCCTCCACAGATAAGTTCCTAAATGGTGTAGCATAGGTGGAATTACTTGTAAACCATTCCAACTCCCCTCCGTCACGTGAATAAATCCCTCCATAGTCAAAATATATGTTTGTGTGGTTGGTGCTCATGCTCTCCTGGAAATATAATGAAAAATAGTCGATCAGTTGAACTCAATTAAACTCAGTTGAACACAAAGTACCACAGTTATACCAGTTGAACTCAATTGAGCTACATTGAATTCATTTGTACCAGTTTAACTACACCTCTCATTTGTACCACTTGTACCAGTTGTACCCAATTGAACTCAGTTGTACCAGTTCAACTATACCTCACATTTGTACCAGTTATACTAGTTGAACTCAATTGAACTAAAGTGATCTCAGTTGTACCAGTTGAACTACGCCTCCACAGATAAGTTCCTAAATGATGTAGCATAGGTGGAATTACTTGTAAACCATTCCAACTCCCCTCCGTCACGTGAATAAATCCCTCCATAGTCAGAATATATGTTTGTGTGGTTGGTGCTCATGCTCTCCTGAAAATATAATGAAAATAGTCGATCAGTTGAACTCAACTGAACTCAGTTGAACACAAAGTACCACAGTTATACCAGTTGAACTCAATTGAGCTACATTGAACTCATTTGTACCAGTTTAACTACACCTCTCATTTGAACCACTTGTACCAGTTGTACCCAATTGAACTCAGTTGTACCAGTTCAACTATACCTCACATTTGTACCAGTTATACTAGTTGAACTCAATTGAACTAAAGTGAACTCAGTTGTATCAGTTGAACTACGCCTCTCATTTGTACTAGTTGAACTCAATTGAACTAAATTGAACTAAATTGAACTCAGTTGTACCAGTTGAACTATAGCTCTCATTTGTACCAGTTGAACTTAATTTTTCAGTTGTTCCAGTTCGCTCTCAGTTGTACCAGTTGTACCATTTTCCTATCAAAATTCTGGGAATTTCGAGCTCGAGTTTTGTTGTTCTGCATATGAATCTGATTAACATAACCACGTTCTTCTCACAAATTATCGAACATATGGCTTAATCTATCCAGAATACATTGTTACCAACCTAGATCCCTAATTTTTCAAATCTAAAGCCCTAATTTTACACTCTAATTGAAAAAGAAGAAATCACCTTCAAAATATGAGATCTTCAACAATTGTAGAAAGAGGATTGGAATTCTGGGTCGGACGAAGTGGAGAAAGAGTCGATCTAGGTTGGACGAAAAGGATGACGGGAGGAGAAGCTCAGGGAAGGAGCTTGGAAACCAGAAGAGAGCTTGGGTGAGAAGAGGGAGGAGGGGCTCTCGCGGGGATGCTCGAGCTGCGGGGATCGATGATTCAATTTTTTTTTTCAAATTTTAATTTTATTTACTTTTACTTCTTTTACTTTTACTAATTTATTTTTACTTGGTTAATTTCAGTAACTTTGATTAAGGACTGATTTGTAATATCACATCTCATTTAAATGAGAGAGTGGTATTAGATCATGTGATGGCAGCATAGATCAATTTTTCTGTGAAAATGGCATTTGAGCTCTTCGCTCTATCACATCTCATTTAAATGAAAGAGTGGCATTAGATCATCTGATGGCAGCATAGATCAATTTTTTTTGTGAAAATGGCATTTGAGCTCTTCAGCCCAGAATGAGGTTGAAGAAGAAAGAAAAGAAAGAGAATCACACACAAAGAGAATAGTTTGACTACAGTTTTGGTTTGTTTTAATAAAATTAGAGATTTTTTAATTGTTATAAAAAATTAATAGTTCGGATAACTGATCCGTTTTTGGGTTCTACCCAAATCAAACCAAAAACCGAAATAAATTTTGTTGAAAACCAACCGGGTTATTTGAGTGAACCGAAACCGAACCAAACCGAATTTTTTGGATCAGGTCAGATTGGGTGTGGATTAAATGCCGAGGACTACCTACAGTATCTGTTGTGGATAGGTGATTGAGCATATCTTCCCTTCACACAAACACAAGGGTATCATGGAGAAGTTTCGTGGAAAC
Organism: Thlaspi arvense; assembly: GCA_911865555.2. NCBI lineage: Eukaryota > Viridiplantae > Streptophyta > Magnoliopsida > Brassicales > Brassicaceae > Thlaspi > Thlaspi arvense. The sequence continues at coordinate 49,673,693 of OU466858.1, read as the reverse complement.
AAGCCGAGACTAGTTACTAGTCCTGGGCATTTGGGTCTTCGATTCGGGTCGGGTAGTTCGGGTAGATAGATATAGGATCCGTTTTAGACCCGAGTAAATTTTGGTTCAGATCGGTTTGGGTAGTATTCGGGTCGGGTCGGGTTTTGAAAAATAAAAAAATACCCGAATAGGACCCGACAATATTCAATTTTACCCGAAACAAATTACCCGATAGGGACCCGAAAAACCCGAAATTTGAGAAATTATTTCAGAAAACCCCCTTTCTCTTTCTAGATCTCGTCAATGGCGTCTCCTCCTCGAGCATCTCCAATCCTACTCCATTTTCCACTCCAAATATTATTTTGGAGTAAATTTCACTCCAACCCTACTTCATTTTCAACTCCAAAATAGAGTAAACCTAAATTATACTCTATATTTGGAGTAGATCTAAACTTTACTCCATTTTGGAGTTGAACTTTTTTATTTACAAACTAATCCTTTAAATTTAAAATATTTTTATTTATACTATTTAATATTTATTAATTTTATAAAACTAATAATTATTAATATTTAAACACTACAACTATTCTTAGAAAAAATTGTAAAATACAATAAACTTAAAAATACATAACAAGTGCTGAAATTAAAATAAACATCATAAATAAATTTAACACAACAAATATAAAATTTTTAAATAATTTTCTAAATCGCTTCTTGATCCACCAAAATTGTCTTAAAATGGTGGAGGAGAAAATTTCATATGCTTTTTATGATATTATGTAATTTCATTATTTATTAAATATTTAGTTTATAACTTTTAAAAGAAATTGTAAAGAATAAAATAAATAGAGTTTATTTGTATATTTTAAGAATAAAATGTATTACTAATAAAATAGAATAAGAATCTATTTAGAATATTTTTTTTGGGTGTAAAAAATAGAGTTATACATTGGAGTAAAACAACACTCCATTTGGAGTTACTCTATTTTGGAGTAAAAAATAGAGAAATACATTGGAGATGGTCTTAGGAACCTTCGATTTCCTTCTTTTCCCTCTGTAAAAACCCAAGTTCGACTTTTAGAAGAGAACTAGGATTTGTGGATTTAAAGAGAGATCTTTATTGAATTGAGCCGGAGCTTGAGAGATACAAGCTGGTTTATGTCGGCGTTCTTATTCCGTCGACATAAACTTTTATGGAAATAAGATCGAGAACTAGAACTATGAGATTTTGCTTAGTTTGCCCTAGGTTTCGAGAGAGTATTTTTGGATGGATCTGAGAAGTAGAGGACTTCCCGTATTTATAGCCGATCAGGTCGGTCTTCAATGCATGTTCGGAATAGGAAAGCCTTCTTGCCAATAAGACTGAACTTCTGCTTTTCCCGGGTTCGATTGATAAATGGAAGATTTCTTCCATTTATTTGGCCGACCTGAGCCAAGTAAGATGGGCCAACCAGAATTCATATCAGGCTGTTATAGATGGTACCAATCTCATCTCTAACAGTAAGTCCCCCCTCCCCCACTTCGGCAAGTGAGGGTACATCACTTGGCGAGTTTTAAGAGGTGTTGCTCGATATGGATTCATGTCGGCTGCCAAAAGAGTTAGAATATATAAAATGTAATTTTACCTCGAGTTCAGATCGGCGCGGTTTCGTGGGTCAGATGGTGAATTTGGGCGCTAAGAATTCCCGCGAAAAGCATTGTAGATTTGGCCTAGGTCTGCGCATGCAAAACTATTTTTGACACGTATCAAACGCTAGGAGAGGAGGGCGAAGAGGCCGATTAAAATAAAATGAGAAGAAATCTAAAAGGTCGCCGAACTCATGATGATTCTCGATAACCGTCCAGACTTTTGTATAAATAAGCGGGACTTGGCTTTCATTTCTTCACTTCTGTATTTTTAGCGAAACTCTGTCAAACTCATGTTTGCTCCCTTCTCTCTCTTCTCTGCTCTTAGTTTTATTTTGTTTAGAATTCTTCGATTAGACCTCCGCCGCGTTTTGTTCGATCCTCGCCGTTTGATTTCTCCTATCAGCCCAAAGCCACCATTGAAGCTTCGAACCGCGATGACCAAGAGTTTAAGTATCAGAGAGGGCCGATCAGAATCAAAGGGGAACAGGTCAGCTCAGGCTAAAGCTAATGAGATCGGCGTCTCCGTGGAGGAATTCCTTGAGATGTCGCGAGCCGACCAAGATGTTAGATGCCGATCAAAGGGCAAAGAGGTCGCCATCTGCCGATCAGGGTCAGATCGGTCCTCGGATGCGAGTGATCTTTCCGCGCTGGACCGAGCCTACCAAGAACGGGTTCGAGAGGAAAACCAAAGGGCGGCTGCCGAGCGTTTTCACGCCGATCAGGTCGGGGCCGTTCTGATGAGCGGAGAAGCATCAATGAGGGAACCATTTCTGATCCCTGAGTTGCGGGACGAATCAGACGTGAGGGGTGGATCAAACGAGATGGATATCTCAGATGAGCTGAACGCAATCATCGTTAAGAACGAAGTCAACCTGTTCGACATCATCGATATGAAGCCCCCGGTGAAAAAGGCTAAGAGGCTAAGGGGAGAGAAGGAAATTAGGCCGATCTGTGATAACGCGCTGGGAGTGATGCCGACCAAGTCGATTATGAAGTCCTTGGTGACATTGAAGGAAGAGTGTGACATCCGCCCTGAAGTGGTCTTTATGGTCCTGAGTCCTTCAGAACGGCCATGGGATGCCTCCTAAAGGTGGTTGTGCCTCTATGAATGCTTCTTCAAAGACTTCCATCTGTGGTTTCCCCTCCCGAGGCTGTTGCTGGAATTTGCCGATCGGAAGGAGATGCCTATCTGTCAGTTTACCCATGCGACGATCCGCCTTATCGTCAGTATGTTGGTGATGTCGATCAAGCACAGCATCCCCTTAAGTCGGGCCACCTTCGACGCGATGACCAATACTAGACGAACCAAGGTGAAGTTAAGAAACCGTGGATCGTACTACACAAGCATGAAGACGCGGTTTAATATCGTGACTGGCGGTCAGAAATCGAAGGTGGCCGACTGGAGATATCGCTATTTCTTCGTACTGATCAACGAATTCTCCGTTGTTGATCGGGATATCCAAATTCGAACGAAGTGGGCGGAGGTCATGAGTAGAGATGCCCGACCTGAAAAAGTTTAGTTTAAATATTTGCATCCACCTGATTTGCTAACCCGTTTTGTTTGTTTTGCAGGTAATAGGCATCTTCCCATAGTAGACGATCTGGTTGATATCTACAACTTCTCCGAGAGATTTTCAGCGATCAGCGCAATCACTTGGCCGGAGATTACAGAAGAGAAGCTCGCGAGAACAAAGGGTTAGTTTCCTGTTGTCATTTAGTCATGAAGCTAACCGAAATGTTTAGTCGGCTAACTATTTTTATTGAAACCTTATTCAGCTGCCCTTCTTCGATGAAGAAACCGACAAGAAAAGATGAAATCTCTATCGTTCAAGGATCTTTCCGCCGATTTAGAGTCGGCTTTCGGGTCACCCGGTACTAGGGGAGCTAAGAATTCTTCTCCGTCTTGATTGTTGGGCGACCTGGACAAGGCCAGAAGGGCAGCCGAAAAGAAATCTGAGAAAGATACCGCCAGGGCTAAGAAAGTAGTCGACAAGAAGGTCGCGAAGAAGGCAGAGAAAGCTCGGAAGAGAAACGAGCTGGTTGAACATGAATGCGAGGATGCTCAGAGTGAGGAGCCTGGGGTGGACGATTCCAGTGGAGGAGGCGATCCCATTATCTCGAACAAGAGGGGCCCGGAGGAAATGCTTGAAGAATCACAAAGGTCAAAGAGGCCTCGCGTCGAGCAGGAGCTTCATCCGTTTGGGTTTTCGTATGATTATCGAGGGAATGGTCCGCTGGTTAGTGATCCCGTCTCAAGCTTGGACTTCTTTCACCGATTAAGGGATCACCCAGCTCTTCCTCCGACCGACCCCCGAAGCTTAATTCGCAGCGAGGCGATTGCGCGCTTCGCAGCCGATCAGGCTAAGGTAAAATGTCAACCATACTCTGTTTTTTTATTATAGAAGTGATGGATCGGTTCTAATGAAGCCCTCAAAGAAGCTCTTGAAGCCGAGAAGCTAAAGAGCACCGAACTCGAAGCTAAAATCAGGGAATCCTCGGAGAGTCTAGCGCAAGCGCGCGCAGACATTTCTGAGAAGAATAGTCTTCTTGGACGGGCCGTAAAGCATATAACTAAGGAGAGGACCGCCGCTGAAAGCATGCTCGAGGCCGAGAAGAAATTAGCTGAGCAGGAAAAAATCACTTTCGGTCAAGAAGTGGCCAAACGTGCGACCAGCGTGGTAAAAGATCATTATGTTGGCCTGGTCGCGAAGGTGAAAGAATCTCTCTCCCGGAAGGAAAAAGCTCAGGAGTTCATATCGACAGCGGCTCAGTGGGTTGGATCTAAACGAGCACTCAGCATCGTTCGCAAACAGGGCTACGACTTTCCATCTCTGGTGGACAAGAATGTCGAGAAGATGATTGCTGAAAGCAAGGAAAATCTGGAATTGTTTGAAGAAATCAGCTTCACATCCGAGGAGCTTCATGTTCCGGAGGCAGAAGTCTTCCTGGAAGTCTCCAGTGGTGCTCCATCTTCGGCTGATGGTCTAGCAGCCGTGGCAAGTGAGCCTGAGAAATCAGTCTCATGAGGAAGACGAACAGGAGGAAGAGCGAGAAGTTGAGAAGGGGGACGATCAGGAGGCCGATGTGCCTAACCATCGGGGAGACGAGCAGGAACCAGGAGAAATCCAGGAAGATGCTGGTGCCGATGAATAGATTTCTCTTTTTCTTTTTTGTCTTAAGTATTTGTATCGTTTGAACGATGTAATCCTGTTAGCCATTTTTTGCATTTTATCAATGAAAAGATGAATTTTATTTAAAAATCTAAAACATAAATTGCGATGCGATATCGGCTTATATTTTATGCGATTAAATTTCTAAGTACAAAGTGAATAGGCGAATAAGATCGGCATGTATTCTATACTTAGAAAATTTTTTTAAGTCGAATGTGAAATGCGACTAGGTCGGCTTAGTAGTTTCGCATGACTCAAGAAGTGCATAGCGGGTTCTGGCTTAAAAAGGAAGTGTGAATACGAACGTGCGGGAGGCCCGGCTTATGACTGTTCGTACCACTTATCTCCTAAGTGTGAATACTCGATGTACGATTCAGGTCGGCGTCATTTCATCAGTACCACTTAGAAGTATCCGAGTCGAATGCGGATGCAAGACTGACTTAGCTGATAACAACGCATGGCTCGGATCCATTGAAACAGGTAAAACTGTAAGATGCAGGACGGACTTTGCTTTAAGTTGCCGAGCTAAAGTGGATCAGACTTTAGCTTTAGGCGAATCGAGCATCTGGCCAAGATGTCGATGTGAAATTGACAAAATACTTAAGGAAAAATGATTTTTCATTGAATCTTTTAAGTTGAGAGTTAAAGACTTAGAAAAAGGCTCGGAATGCTAAAAAATAGTCGGACTCCCCCCCCGTTTAAGGAGGGGGAGCAGTTGCGCCATCCGAAGATAGGCTGCCTACGTACCCCCTTCGGAGATCAAACCGCTTCATAGTTCATAGGTATTATTCCCTCTTTTTTTTTAATGCCGACCTGAAGAAGATGCCGATCTAATTATAGTATCGTTTAAGGCTTAGAGAGTTCCAAGCCCTCGGGATCAATTTGCCGTCCATTGCTTTGAGCCGATAAACACCTGGCTTGACTACGTTTGTGATGACATACGGGCCTTCCCAGTTGGCTCCAAGTTTCCCTGCATTGTCTTCTTTGGTGTTTTCGTAGACCTTTCGAAGGACGAGGTCGCCTTTTTCAAAATGTCGATTCTGTACCTTTGTTGTAGTATCGAGCTACCTGATTTTGATAGTTCTGCATTCGGAACAGGGCTTGATCGCGCGTTTCCTCAGGGGTGTCAACGTTATCGATCAGCATCGCTTCGTTCACGGCAGGGAAGTCGGGGAGTACTCTGCGTCGTAGACTACCGACGTTGATCTCTGCTGGGGCCATGGCTTCGCACCCGTATGCAAGTGAAAAATGAGTTTTCCCGGTTGCTGTTTGTGGAGTTGTGCGATGAGACCACAGTACGCCGTCCAGCTCGTCGGTCCAAAAACTTTTCTTGGCATTAAGGCGCTTTTTAATGCCGTCCAGGATAGTCTTGTTAGTAGCTTCTGCATGCCCGTTCCCTTGTGGATGGCGAGGAGTGGACTTGTTGAGGTGAATCTTCCATTTGGCACAGAAATCCTCAAACTTCTTTGAGACGAAGGTCCAGCCGTTGTCGGTAACGATCTCGTAAAGGAGGCTGTGTTGACATATGATAGTTTTCCAGACGAAGTTTTGAACATCGGTCGCGGTGATTTCAGCAAACGCTTCGGCTTCGACCCATTTAGTGAAATAATCGGTCATAATGAGTATGTGTTTGTGCTGGCGAGAGGAAATCATCGGCCCGACTGAGTCCATTGCCCAGCGCATAAAGGGATACGGAGGAACCGCCAAAGTTAGGAATTCGGTAGGTTGGTGAATCATCGGGGAGTGACACTGGCAATACTCGCACTTTCGAGCATACTGGATACAGTCCTCCTGCATGGTTAGCCAGACGAAACCGTGTTTCTTGATCTTGAGAGCGAGAGCTCATCCGCTGAAGTGATTTCCTCCTGCACCATCGTGAGTATCTTTGATGCAGTGCTGCACTTTGTCACCGTTTAGACAGGTGAGTAATACACCCGACTCGGTCCAATGGAACAAAGCACCATTGATGACTGCGTACTTAGCACTGCGTGCTCGAATCCGCCGGGCTGCCCACTTCTCAGCTGGTAGTTCGCCTGTTTCGAGAAAACGCCGGATCTCGGTTCGCCAATCTGGATGGCTGTTCGGTGGTGACTACTGCAGGAATGACTTCATCCTGGTCGACCGTGATCTGGAGAACCTCTTGGATCGGGGTAATGCTGGGTTGGGATATCCCTTGGACCGGGATAGTTCTCCGCAGAGCCGAGTCTCTGTTAGATGCTATAGCAGCTAAGGCGTCGGCACTAGTGTTGGCAGACAGGTCGATTTGATATAGCTAAGTTGTAAATTCCGCAGCCAACTGTTTTACCAGCTTCAGGTAGGCGTCCATCCGATCGTCCTTCGCATCATATTCTCCACTGAACTGTTTTGCGACGAGCTGAGAGTTGCTGAATGCCCGGATGTGTTTGATATTCATTCCTCGAGCCAGACGGAGACCTCCGATTAATGCTCTGTATTCAGCTTCATTGTTGGACGCGCTGAACTCCAAGCAGAAACATTGTTCGAGAAGTTCTCCGGTGGGTGATTCCAATAAAATGCCGATCCCAGCGCCTAAGCGAGATGATGCTCCATCGACATGGAGAATCCATGTTTCCGAATTTGTCGGGTCGACATTTAAGAGTTCAGGCGATAGTTCGATCAGAAAATCTGCCATAACCTGGGATTTTGCAGAAGTTCATGCTCGGCATTCGATATCGAACTCGGATAGCTCGATAGCCCATTTTGCCATTGTCTGGACTGCGTCGGGCTGTGTAAAATACACCGAAGAGGTTGACTTGTCAGGATGGCTATGGAATGCGACTGAAAATAAGGACGTAATTTTCTCGAAGAGACGACGACCGCAAGGGCAAGCTTCTCTAATGTTGGGTAGCGAGTCTCGGCACCATCCAAAGTTTTACTGAAGTAGAAGATCGGCTTATGCTCTTCGCGATCCTCTCGGACAAGAACGCCGCTGACCGCCGCGCTGGATACTGTTATGTAAAGTAGCAAGGTGTCGTCGTGTTCCGGTTTGGCCAGGATCGGAGGTGTTGAGAGATAAGTCTTGAGTTGCAGGAACGCTTCCTCACATTTTTCGTCCCACTCGAACCTCTTATTACCGCGGAGGAGTTGATAGAAGGGCAGGCATTTGTCGGTTAAGCGCGATATGAATCAATTTAACGCTGCTATCCTTCCAGTCAATCGATGAACCTCGCGAGGGTTCCGCGGTGAGGGCAATTCCAAGATCGCAGAGATCTGTTTGGGGTTGGCTTCGATTTCGCGCTGAGTGACCAAATACCCTAGGAATTCTCTCGATGTGACTGCAAAGGTGCACTTCGTAGGGTTGCGTTTCATGCCGTACTCGTTGAGTATCAGAAAGCATTCACAGAGATGAGCGATATGGTCGGTGGCCTTAGCTGATTTGACGAGCATGTCGTCTATGTATACTTCCATCGTCTTCTCAAGCTGATTGGCGAACATCTTATTGACAAGGCGCTGATAAGTGGCTCCTGCATTCTTCAGGCCGAACGGCATAACCTTGTAGCAATAAGTTCCTCAATTCGTGATGAATGCGGTCTTCTCACTGTCGTCTGGGTTCATGAGAATCTGGTTGTATCCTGAGAAAGCATCCATGAAGGAGAGGAGTTCGTTTCCTGCGGTTGCCTCGACGAGTTGATCGATGCGAGGAAAAGGAAAACTATCATTCGGCCAGGCTTTGTTGAGGTCTGTCAAATCCACACAGACTCGCCGTTTTCCGTTTTTCTTCTTGACCACCACCGGGTTGGCGAGCCATTCTGGGTATTTAACTTTGGCGATCGATCCGGCCTTTAGCAGTTTATCTACTTCATGTGTACAGCTTGTGCGCATTCGGGTCCTAATTTTCGCCGATTCTGCTTGATTGGTTTGAAGGTTGGATCAACGTTCAATTCGTGGACGGTAATTTTGGGGCTGATGTCCTTCATATCGGCCATTGACCATGCGAATGTTCCAACATTCTCTCGGAAGAAGGCGGTCAGCTCGTCCTGTATACTTGGCAACAGCTCCGTGCCGATGCCGACGCAACGCTCCGGGTAGGCAGCGTCGATGTTGACTTGGACAATGAGGTCGCTCTTCGGCTTCTCGTGGGGAACTATCCGTGGATCAAAGTCGCTATTGCTGCCGATCACGAACGTTGATGCCTTGCGGACGCACTCTTTGTCGACGTAACAATGCCGAGATACTGTCTGAAAACCACGGATGATGAAGATACGGCCTCTGATCGGCATTTTGAGGCACTGGTGGTAGGGAGATGGGACGGCTCGCATGGCGTTCAGCCAAGGTGTTCCCAGGATGGCATTGTAGATCGCAGTCCTCCTATGGTGACTGGCATCGTTATGGTCCCGATCGTGGAGATCGAGTCTCCAGCAAACCCAGTGAGGGGTGATGGTGCGACTTTGATGTCTGATATATCATGGTTTTTATAATTTTTAACCATGATATAAGTCCTTTTTATTGAGTCTTTTTGGTTTTTTAGAGTCCTAGAAGAGTCTTTGCAGGTAATAGCATGTCTGGAGCATAATTGGAGATATTGAATCTTTTTGGAGCATTGCAAGTTGAAGCCACGAAGTGTCCAGCTCGGAGAAGAAAGTATGCATTTGGGTGACGCTCGTCACCACTTATGGTGACGCTCGTCACCCATAAAGGAAGGGGTCGTGGCTTGGTTTTATAAAGAAAGAGCATTATTTACAGTTTTTACCCAGAAGTTCTAGTATTTGCAAAAAGGCCTCAAATTGTGTTTTAGCTTGTATATTAGGTTTTTCAGCCATTCTTTTGACAGATATCTTGTATCTTATTCTTTTTTAGAGCTTTAGAGAGAGATTTGTAGAAGAGCTTTTGGAGAGACAAATCAAACTCCTTCAGAGCAGATTTTGAACTCCTTTATTTCTATTACTTATTTCTTTTATGCAATCTATTCTTTTCATGATGTTTGTTTCAATCACCATGTCTGAGTAGTTTGTTAGTTAAGTTAGGGCTTTTCAAAGGTTGAAGAAGAGTTTGTAGAATCGCTAAAAACTTATAGGAAATTCATTGGTTCGTCATCTGTGTTTGCATTCATATCGATTTCTTAGACACATCATCTGGATTTCGAAACCCTAGGTTTTTGATAGATGTGAGAGCATTATTAATCACCTGAACTAGTATTAGATGAGCAAACCACCTATTTGCAAAGAGATTTGGCTTAGGAGTTTTGTGAACAATTGAACCTGATCATTACAACATGTTTAGGTTGTTAGGGTTTGCAAAGAGATTTGAAACTCTGTGATTTAGACATAGTTAACTTCTGCAATGAGAATTGATTAGTTATACCTTTGTGATTCATGTTCAAGACGGTTCTTAATCATTTCTGATTTCATGCATTTTACATTCTCAGATTCAACCTGCGAATTGTCCTGACTTAACGCCTTTAGCCCTCTGAACTTTAAGAACAAGCATAAAACGCCCACTTGCATTTATTTTACTGTTTCGCATTACATTCATTACTTTTTGCTTAGCTTAATCCGAACCTGAACTCTTTAGTGTAGTTTACTTACACCCTTGGGATTCGATAACCCCTTGTACTACAACTGTTTTTGCTGTGCATTTGCAGTAGTTTTATTTGGGTAAAACCTGAACCCTATCAAGTTTTTGGCGCCGTTGCCGGGGAGTAATAGCTGCCTATCGATTTTTAGTATTAGGATTTTGTCTAAGTTTTATTTTTTTTACTAACTTTCAGTTTCTTTTCTTTGTGCTGGTTTCAGGTCTATGTCTAATCGCAGTACCATAAGCAACAAAGAGAAGGAGCTTGTGACTTTGAGCAACGACGAACTTGCTAAGTTGGAGAGGACCATCAGGAAAACTAAGAAACAATCAACAATGGTTGCTCCACTTGTCTTGGTCGAAAACGCAAAAGGTCACTTGGTTGAAAGAGATGGGAACAGGAGGAATGAAGAAGGGCAGAGATTGGATCATGATGGGAATGTCATCGCTGAACAGCAGATTCAGCAAGCTCCGGATGAGGCTGTAAACGTTGCTGGACGTTTTGTGCAGAGGACTCTGGGAGATTACAACAGACCTGACCAGTTTTATGCCAATAGAGCTGCAATCCGCCCTCCTGCTTTCCAGAGAAACGATTTTGAGCTGAAACCTGTCTATTATCAGCTGGTTGGCCAGCATCCATTCCATGGCTTACCTCATGAGAATCCTATGGATCACATTGAGAGGTTTGAGGATTTAGCTTCAAGTGTCAAAGCTAATGGAGTTACCAATGACTTTCTTTTCTGCAAACTTTTCTCTTACTCTCTTGGAGGAGAAGCTGCATATTGGTTGAAGCAACTGGAACCTGCTTCACTGACCACTTGGGAAGACACTAAGAATGCTTTTCTGAACAACTTCTATGATGATGCCAGATCAGAAGACATGAGGACGAAAATTGCATCATTTACACAAGGTCCTACTGAAGCTTTCAAGGCTTCTTGGTTGAGGTTTAAGTTTTATCAAAGGGACTTTCCTCATCATGGTTTCAATCAGGTGCAGCTGCTTGGTATCTTCTTCAGAGGCATTGACTAGAAATATCATATGGCGTTGGATGCTTCAAGTAGTGGAAACTTCAACACCAACAGACCAGAAGAAGCTGTAAGATTGATTGAAAACTTGGCCTGCAGTAACAGCACTAAGAATGCAGATTTTCAGAGAAAGCAGCAGGCTGGTTTGAATGATGGAAACCAAATAGCTGAAGTTAAGGCTAAGTTGGACAGCATGCACAGCCTTCTGGTGGGAAAAAAGTCAGTCCAATTCGCTGCAGAAGTGGACATTTTCGAAAATTCTGAAGAGTTTGAGCAAAAGGATGTTAACTTCATCAATGGAGGTTTTCAGAACCAAATGTTTGGGAATCAACAATGGAACAGAGGTTACAATGGCAACAATCAGAAGAGCACATTCCCAGGAAACCAGAATGCTTTTGGTTATACTCTAATGCCACAGTTCCAGAAGACTGAAGTTGAGAAACCATACCAAAACAGCAGGAATTTTGGTTCTTCTTCCTACCAAACTGCACCTCCACAAGACAATAAAATAGAAGCTATGTTGGAGCAGGTACTTGAAGGACAGCAGAAGATGACAGTGAACTTCAATGGCAAGTTGGATTCGCTGTATCAAAACCTGAATGGAAAAATTGAGAGTCTGAACTCTCACATGAAGAAGCTTGATGTGCAGGTTGCTCAAACTGCAGGAGCTGTTCGAAGACAAGAAGGATTCCTTCCTGGAAGGACTGATGTCAATCTCAAGCACCAAGTTAATGCCATCACAGTCAGGAGTGAAAAGGAGCTTAAAAACAGTGCAGAAAAAGAGGCTGAGTGCAGAACAGATCGTGCAACTAATGGAGTCTGAAGATGAAAATTTTGCAGTCTCAGAGGTGAGTGACGAGCGTCACCATGGAGGAGTGACGCTCGTCACCAACTTACAAGGGAATCACGAATCATCACAGGTGAGTGACGGTCGTCACCCACCCCAGAATGAAGCTGCTTCGCCTGTAACTGCAAACAATGGCCAGGAGCAAACGTATAAACCCAAGATATCATTCCCCAAGCATCCTAGGAAGTCTAAACAGGAGATAGAAGAAGCCAGATGCAAAGCTATGATAGACAAGCTGATGCTTGAGATCCCTCTTGTTGATGTAGTCAAGTTTTCACCAGCTCTAAGAAGGTATGTAAAGAGAATGGTTATGAATGGTGTAAGTCCTGAGGAAGGAGCATTGCTTACCAGAGACATCAGTGCAATTCTCTTAGACACAGTTCCAAAGAAGAAGAAGAAGGTGACTGTTTCTGAACAAGTCAATACCATCACTCAAAGCAGAGTTCCAGAGAAGCTATCTGATCCAGGGACCTTTGTGCTTGATTGCTCAATATCTGCAGGACGTTTTCCACACTCTCTATGTGGTCTAGGGTCAGGTATTAACTTGATGCCTTTCTCTGTTGCTTCTAGACTTGGAATGACTGAGTTCAAGCCAGCTGGGATCTCTCTCATCCTAGCAGATCGATCTATAAGAACCCAGAAGGCATCTTAGAGGATGTTCCTGTTAACATTGAAGGCTGCATCATTCCTACAGATTTTGTGGTTCTGAAATATGCTGAAGAACCTAAAGATCCTTTTATTTTAGGAAGATCATTCTTAGCTACTGCTGGTGCCATTATTGATGTGAAACAAGGGAGGATAGAGCTTGATTTGGGTGATGTTGTCATGAACTTTGACATGGATAAGTTAAGAGGGAGTTCTACCATTGATGGACAGACCTTTTCTGTAAGGACTTCTAAAGATGAAGAGTCTGTCATGGAGCATTCAGAAGACACTACTGCTGGATATGTCACTGAATCTGATTTAAGTGGGCAAGTGAACAATATGGCTGTTGAAGAGGCAATATCTGAAACTTCTGCAGAAGCTGTTGGGTTTGAGGATTGCAGTGAGGATCATATCTTCATGACTGGGCTTGAAAAAGAGGTTCCAATGAATACCAAGTTGCTGGAGGAAGACGTGTTTGTGATGGAGGCAAGACTTGCAGAGCTGAAATGCAGGAAAACTGCAGAAACTCGAACTGCAGGGTCAGTGACGACCGTCACTGACCTGGTGACGCTCGTCACCAACCTGGACACAAAGGAAAGACGTGATATTTACTCTACAAGTCCATCTTATGTTGCCAAACCAAAAAGTCACCATTCCACAATCCAGAAACCTGCAACTAGGCAAAGGTATGCACTTCCTTGAACCAAATCTAAACCTCCTAATCACATCAATAAGAATTTACAAGGTGCAATAGATGCTTCACACCTATGCAAGCAACAAGATTCTCGTGGGAAGCTTGGTGTTTCTTTTGATGATTTTGCAGGAAAACGAAGTGTATCACCCATAGTCACGACCCACCCTGCTGATGTTCCTCACTTCCTTGGAAGAGTTCATGCATCTACTGCTTATAAACCTCCATGGATGAGGAGACATTCTCCTCCAAGGTATTCAATGCCACCTTCTGCTCCACCAGCTGTTTGAGCAGCATTCAAAGTCGAGTTAATGACTTTAAACAAGCGCTTAGTGGGAGGCAACCCACTGGTAAGTTTTCTTTTTCATATATTTAGTTTAGTTTTCTATTACATAGCTAAAAACCCAAAAACATGTGAAAAATCAAAAAAAAAAAAGAGAGCCAGTTTGTCAGTTTGCTTAGAGGATGTTTTGTGAACTTGTTAAACCATGGATTATGCTTCGTTTAGATGTTTGGATGTGTGTTTTGAGTGCTCTTACAGTCTTACTTCGGAGTACACATGATGGCATAAAATTTAAACACCCACCATGTCGATTCTGAAGTATCAGTCATGGTGACGCTCGTCACCAGCCTGGTGACGCTCGTCACCCGACCCCCTGCGAGGTAACACTTTTCGCCTTGGTTCTTCGACTTCTCATTCATCTTTTTGACCAACTATTGGCTTAATAACACTGGGGACAGTGTTGTTTAAGTCTGGGGGAGGTGGTTACTGATGTTGTGTGCTTTGTGTCATGTTTATAGAGTCTTAAATTTAAGTCAAAAATCTGTTTTTATAGAGTCAAAATTTTAAAATTGTCAGTTTTTCTTGGAACTAACCATATGACGTTTTTGCTTATAAGAACCATTGCTACAGTAGTTGATTACAAGTCTTACTAAATTGAAAGTCATAGGTAGATCAGTCTAGCAATGAAGGTCTAGGTCCTTAGAGAATCTGAAAAATTTGCTGTTAGCTCCACCTTAATGAACTTTAAACTTCTTATCTTGGTGACTGATTCTTATTGATCTTGATTCTCTCTTTCAGCATTGACAATAAGGTTAAGATACAGTCTCTATTTGATCTTCCCTGATGTAGTTTTAAAAGTTTAAGTCCAAAGAATGATGCATTCATGACCCTGTCTCTTCACAAGGAACAACAGTAATGAACATACTCAAGAACCTGTCTCCTCACACGGAACACAAGTATTGAGTAGCACCATATCTTAGACTGAAAAAGAAGTGAAAAATCGAAAATATCCAAAGGAAAAGATCAAGGGAAGAGAAAATAGGAGAACTGTGTTGAGATTGAATTGTTCAGTTGTTTAAGAAGGGAAAAGAATCTGTAAAGTGATTGAGATGATAGAGCTTTGATGAGATTTCACACTTAGATAGAAAATAAGGAGTTAGCAGTAGAAATTTCGGATTTCTTGAAGGGATTTGAACTGGACTTAAGAAATTTGCTAAGCTTGTGATGATTAGGCTGAAATTTGATCTTGTGTTGACTCTGTGGTATGTGGATTCGAAAGTTCTAACTAATGTGGTGTTCCTGATGATTGACTGATTGTTTCTTGTTTTCAAACCTCGACCCTGTTCTCTGTTTGATGTTTGCTTGAGGGCAAGCAAAAGCTAAGTCTGGGGGAGTTGATATATCATGGTTTTTATGGTTTTTAACCATGATATAAGTGAGTCTTTTGGGTCTTTTTAGAGTCCTAGAAGAGTCTTTGCAGGTTATAGCATGTCTGGAGCATAATTGGAGATATTGAAGCTTTTTGGAGCATTGCAAGTTGAAGCCACGAAGTGTCCAGCTCGGAGAAGAAAGTATGCATTTGGGTGACACTCGTCACCACTTATGGTGACGCTCGTCACCCATAAAGGAAGGGGTCGTGGCTTGGTTTCATAAAGAAGGAGCATTATTTACAGTTTTGGCCCAGAAGTTCCAGTATTTGTAAAAAGGCCCCAAATCGTGTTTTAGCTTGTATATTAGGTTTTTCAGCCATTCTTTTGGCAGATATCTTGTATCTCATTCTTTTTTAGAGCTTTAGAGAGAGATTTGTAGAAGAGCTTTTGGAGAGACAAATCAGACTCCTTCAGAGCAGATTTTGAACTCCTTTATTTCTATTACTTATTTTTTTTATGCAATCTATTCTTTTCATGATGTTTGTTTCAATCACCATGTCTGAGTAGTTTGTTAGTTAAGTTAGGGTTTTTCAAAGGTTGAAGAAGAGTTTGTAGAATTGCTAAAAACTTATAGGAAATTCATTGGTTCGTCATCTGTGTTTGCATTCATATCGATTTCTTAGACACATCATCTGGATTTCGAAACCCTAGGTTTTTGATAGATGTGAGAGCATTATTAATCACCTGAACTAGTATTAGATGAGCAAAACACCTATTTGCAAAGAGATTTGGCTTAGGAGTTTTGTGAACAATTGAACCTGATCATTACAACATGTTTGGGTTGTTAGGGTTTGCAAAAAGATTTGAAACTCTGTGATTTAGACATAGTTAACTTCTGCAATGAGAATTGATTAGTTATACCTTTCGATTCATGTTCAAGACGGTTCTTAATCATTCTTGATTTCATGCATTCTACATTCTTGGATTCAACCTGCGAATTGTCTGACTTAACGCCTTTAGCCCTCTGAACTTTAAGAACAAGAATAAAACGCCCACTTGCATTTATTTTACTGTTTCGCATTACATTCATTACTTTTTGCTTAGCTTAATCCGAACCTGAACTCTTTAGTGTAGTTTACTTACTCCCTTGGGATTCGATAACCCCTTGTACTACAACTGCTTTTGCTGTGCACTTGCAGTAGTTTTATTTGGGTAAAATCTGAGTCCTATCAATGTCCCATTCGGTGATGCTCATCTTGCGTAGCGTGTCCATAAAGATGAGATCGACCGAGCTTCCTGTGTCGATCAATATCTTCGAGACATCGTCTTCTCCGAGCCAAAGTGAGATGACGAGTGGATCGTTATGCGGGCAGTCAATGTTCTGGGCGTCTTGCTCTGTAAACGTGATCGGAAGATCGTCTTTAAATAGTGGTGGGGCATCCTTCGGGGGATTAGCGGCCTTTCGCTCGTGCCGTTTGATCGAATTAATGGAGTCGGTGCATGAGAGGAGTCCTCCTATAATCATGTTGATCCATCGTCGAGGCGAAGCTGGGGGTGTGTGGTCGTCTTAACGGTCACGTTTTGTTTCATTCCCTTCACATTTGGAGGATGGACGATCAGCATCGGATCTTCTATCTCGATCGCTCTCAGGTCGCCTGTCCTGATCATCATCAGATTGTCACGTTAGATTCCGGGGCTCCGGTATGGTGCACTCACCAGATTCCCACGCCTTCCGCAAGAGGGCCGGGAGAGTACGACAATCAACAGTGTGATGGCCGTGCGCCTTGTGATATTTGCCCCATGGCTTCTTGCTATATGGGTCTTTGGCGCTCAGACGATCCCAAGTGTTCCACTTCATCTGTCGTCCAATGGCATTGATACTCTTGCGGCTCTTGTCGTCCCTGTCGTAGTGCTGTCGAGGTTCCTCGTGACTATCCTGATTCGAAGATCGAGGTTTCTTATCGCTCGAAGATTTTTGATTGGCCAGCTTGGCTTTGGCCTTGGCTGCCCTATCTTCTTCAAGTCTGATATAACCGGTCGCTTTATGCAAGGTCGTTTTCTAGGGTTTTGGTCTTCCTGGTTTTCAATCTCTTGCAGTACGATTGATCGTCTCTCAAGTTCCTGATGAGGATGTTGAGGGATAGCTCGTCCGACAAGCTGCATTGGGAAACGATAGATCGAAACCGATCGATGAAGTCGCGCAACGGTTCCGTGTCGCCCTGGACGCACGCCCATAGATCGAACGCTGTAGACTCCGTGTCGATGTAGATCGAATAATGTTTAAGGAACCGACCTGTGAGTTCCTTGTTGCTGTCGATGGAATTTGGAGGAAGCTGTGAGAACCAGGTGAGAGTGCTTCGGGAGAGTGTCTCTATAAAATACTGACAAAGGCATGCGTCCCGCTCTTCGTCCGTGAAGCGAGCTCGCCCCATGACTGCGTTGAACGCGGCCAGGTATCGCTTTGGGTCTGTCGTGCCGGTGTAACTTGGAGGTAGCTTCATCCGGCCTATGTTTTTGAGAGGAGCCTTGGTGATGGCCGACATGAACGAGGTCTGCTGCGTTTGTTGGGGGATTTTGTCCAACTCTGGTGCCGAGGTCGTTGCCTTATGGATCTTGCTGTTAATAACGTCAAGGCGTTGATGGAGAAGATCGAGTTCAGAGGCAGTCGTCAGATCGGCACCTGTGGTATTTCGGGACGAGCGAGCGTTGAAGCCTTCCACCTGTGCTCTCCGTAGGTCGTCTGTCGGTGTGGTGCCGAACAGGTTGTTAACCAGTCTTGTCGTATCTGCGTTGCGGATCGGCTGACGTGGGGGCGTGGTCAGATCGGCCTTCTCTTAAGTATGAACCCTAACGTTGAGAAGCCGATCTAGGTCTTCTCGGTAGGCGATTTGTTCGGCGCGGAGCGATTCGAATCGAGCATCCATGCCCTGTTGTAGCTGTGCCGCGACCGATCTGATGATGCTGGCCATGTCAATGGGAGGCGGCTGAGGCAGGTCGGTCGTGTTTGTTCCCCCAGTTTGGCCGACCTGATCTGCCTCGCAGGTGTTCTGTGCGGCAGCCGCGTCGTCTTGCAGATCGGTCTGGTTGACCACTAGGAGTCCGGTGACCGGGTCTATGATCGCCTCCTTGGTGTTTCTGGTGGGATCGGCAGCTTTCCCTGTAGGATTGGTGGGTCCTCCGGTGAGGTCGGTGGTACCAGGGTTGATAGGAGTTGCAACCATCTTCAAGCTCCGTTTGTTTTAAAGATTAGTCTTTTATTCCCTACAGACGGCGCCAACTGTAAAAACTCAAGTTCGACTTTTAGAAGAGAACTAGGGTTTGTGGGTTTAAAGAGAGATCTTTATTGAATTAAGCCGGAGCTTGAGAGATACAAGGTGGTTTAGGTCGTCGGAATAAGAACGCCGACCTAAACTTTTATGGAAATAAGATCGAGAACTAGAACAATGAGATTTTGCTTAGTTTGCCATAGGTCTCGAGAGAGTGTTTTTGGATGGATCTGAGAAGTCGAGGATTTCCCGTATTTATAGCCGATCAGGTCGGTCTTTAATGCATGTTCGGAATAGAAAAGTCTTCTTGCCGATAAGACTGAACTTCTGTTTTTCCCGGGTTCGATTGATAAATTGAAGATTTCCATTTATTTGGCCGACCTGAGCCAAGTAAGATGGACCGACCAGAATTCATATCGGACTGTTAGAGATGGTACCAATCTCATCTCTAACACTCTCTTAATAAATCTTACAATCTCTATTCGCGCCCTCCATCCTTAAAAGAGAAATAGAATCAGAAAATAAGGAGAAGAAGAAGAAAAAGGAAAAGAGAAGGAGAATATGAGAAGGGAAATTAGAGAAGAAGAAGAACGAGATTCAGAGGAATAGGAAAGAAGAATCGCGGACAAGAGAAGAAGCATGAGAAGGAATAGGAGAAGAAGCATAATATAAAAAAAAAAAAAAGGAGGTGACGAAGAATGATTAATCGAAGGAGAAGAGATGGATAATTGAAAAAAGAGGCGGATGTTTTAAGGAAAGTAGGTTTGTTGTTTATTTTTTAATAAAATAATAAAAATAAAAATATCAAATATTTTGTGGTTTATTTCGAGTAATTCGAGTAACCGATCGGTTTTCGAGTTTTACCCGAACTGAACTAAAACCCGATCCAAAATTATTTAAAACTCAATCGGGTTATTGGTAAAACCCGAAATCGAACCAGATTTTTTGGGTCGGATTGAGTTGGATCCAACGGGTCCGGATCGGATGCCCAGGACTACTAGTTACCACCAACTATTGCAGTTCATTTAAGTGTGTTTGAAACATGTTTGTAATAATTTTGTGAGTTGTGTCCTCGTTTGGGTGTTATAATACGTTATAAACGTCTTTGGTGGTATTTGATTATATATTTTGGGTTGAAAATTCTGAAACTTCTATCCTACTCCAATAATCTCAAATCTAAAACAAATATACTCTGGTATATATTATAAGTCGAACATATAGAAATTTAAAATGATAGCAACAAAAAGGTAGTGTATATATAATTATTATATATAAAGTTATAATTATAAACACATGACTGTTCTACGCAAATTCGAAAAGAATAAAACACTTTCTCTTCAAGAAGCCACAAAGAATAACAAAGTTAAAGCACTTACATTGTTGTTATACATTGAAGAAAGAGCATATTGCAATAATTTTTCAATTTTCAAGCCACCATTGCTCTCTTCCCTTTGTTGCTTTTGGTACTATCTTTCTTCCTTCTGGAAATGCCGGTAATGGGATGACCCAATGGACCTGACCAGGTCTGGACTTGTGTTGGTGGTTCATCTTTTGAGAAATTGAAGGATGTGGAAGTGAATGATGAAACCATGTCTGGTGGGACGAATGTTGGGTCTATGTGCTGTGAGGCTCCTAATGGTAGTCCCATTGCTCCACCATCTTGGTGTGGCGGTGGAAACTTCTCGCTCTTGCTCTTTGCGTTTGCGTGTGTGATTAATCTCCTCCTCTGTTAGAGCCAAAGATAATAATGCTAAAGATGTTAAGCATCACTGTGTATCGGTCTTTTTGTGGGTATGTCGATATGCAAGAAGCAGAACATCGTAAGCATCGGGGGAATAAAATAATTAATCTGCTCACTTTCAAACATAGAGATCATCCTATATACACAAGTTTATACGGCAAAACCAATCTATAACGACAATACTCAAGCAACCTGATTCGAGTTACAGGAGTAAATGTAGAAAAGAAGAGGGAGTATTGAAAAGGAAATAGTTGAGAGGGACATACATCAAGATTTGTCTGAAGTTCTGCATTAGCTTCTGGGGCTGGAAGTGCTCGATTCGAACGATCTCTGTGCCGGGTTTTCCTTGCACCATCCCCTTGGTTTTTATTAGCAGCTCTTTGTCTGCAAAGAAGAAAAGGTGTTTGTGCCTGCGTTCTGACAAATACAGCATAAAATAGCTACAAGCAATGGTGGACACAACAATATCTGAATTTCCAAAGTAAATGTGTTTCACTCCACTCTTATCTGGATGTTGACAACATATATGCAGCCTAACTCAGTATATGCTATGGTAGGAAAAACGTTAGTGACCTTACTTTTCAGTATGTTCGTTAAGATTTTAGTTATGTTCAGTATATACCATTTGAACCTTTTGCATCCTCAGCAATTGAAAACCTCATGATAAGATTCATATATGCTGAACACAAATTAAAGGCTATCAATAGACAGCTAAGCAATAAATAAAATGTTACTAACCTCCGAGTTTCTTCATCTCGTCGCTTTGCATCAATTTCTTTACTTGGAGGATACTTTGGCAGATCAGCAGGTTCACAAGCAAACGGTTCGCTTGTAAAGAACTACACAGGGAAATTAGCAGAGAAACCAATTCAAACCTGTTCAGCATTATCAGACCATTTCATGTAATGAAGCAGCAGAATCAAAACCTAAGAACTTACTTCACTGTTTAAAGCAGCAGTTGCAGTTTTGCGATCTTCTGGTTCGATTGAGAGAAGGGCATCAATAAGCGGAAGAGAAGATGATGGAAAGTCTTTAAATGTCTCTTTGATACATCTTTTGTACGGTTCGCGAGGTTTGTATATTGCTCCGTGTGTGAATTTTCCTTTTTTCCAGTAATCTTCCGATGGTGAACCACAAAGCTTATAAATCTTATGGAGCTGCTCCACCTAAATAAAGGGCAGAACAAACTTCAATATACAAATATGGAACGAGAAAAATAGGACGATGATTCAACAAGATACCTCCGTTCGACCAGGCATAATAGGTCTTGCCGCTAATAGCTCAGCTAAGATACAGCCTGCGCTCCAAAGATCAATGCCAACACCATAATCAGTAGCTCCAAGAAGAAGCTCTGGAGCTCGATACCATAATGTAACCACTCTGCTTGTCATCGGCCGCTTGTGATTAGGATCAAAAATCGTTGCCAGTCCAAAATCAGCGATTTTGAGTACTCCACCATCATCAATAAGAAGATTGGAGCCTTTGATGTCGCGATGAAGCACGCCACGACTATGACAATGCTCCATACCAGATAGCAATTGACGCATCAAACATTTAACCTGCAATATGAAAAGAGTAATCTGATCTTAGCAAGAGGCCTATATTGCGTTATAAATTTTGAGTGCGAGATAGTGTACCTCTGGTTCTGAGAACTTAACAACAGGGCTTGAAGCAAGACCAGCCAAATCATGATCCATGTATTGAAATACAAGGTATAAGCTACAAGACATCCTCGATGTAACTAAACCTTCCAGCTTCACAACGTTAGGATGATCGAGTCTCCGCAATACGAGAATCTCTCTAGCCATAAACTTCACACTTTCTGGCTCCAAGTTGTCGAAACGAACCTTTTTAAGAGCTACGATTTTTCCGGTCAACATATCCTTGGCTTTGTATACATTACTGTATGTCCCTTGTCCAATCTACCAAAAGGTAAAAAAAAAGAATCCGAATGAAAAATTTCAAAAACAGCAAAAAACACAACTTTACTAGTAGAAAAGCAAAGAACACAACCAAACTATAAAACTCGCAATTTTAATCTACCAAAGAGGAAAATGTATCCAAATGAGAAATTCCCGGAACATCAAAAAAAAAAAAAAACTTTAGTAGCAGAAAGCAAAGAACACAACCCAACTATAAAACCCACAAGTTCAATCTATCAATCACCTTATTAATTTTCTCAAAAGCGTCAGCTTAAGTATCCAAATGTGAAATATCCAAAACACCAAAATCAAAACTTTAGTAAACGCAAAGAACACAACCAAACAACAAAACCCATAACTTCAACCTATCAATCACCTTATCGATTTTCTCAAAAGTGTCGGCTTTTCTTGGAATCCAACCATTAAGGGCTTCACCACAAGCATCTGAAAGCCAAGAAGGCCAACCCGCAGCGACCTGTTCACCACGCCAATGCTTTGACGGATTACTTAACCGTGGATTAGGCTTTGACCTTCTCCGATCTCCTTTCAATTTCCACTCTTTCTCAGTGTTTTCTTCCTTTTGAATCTCCTCACTCTTCTTCTCTACATCCACAATAGCACCATTGCTTTTACTAACTTTCACAGTTTCTCCTGCTGCGTTAGTTTTGGAGCTCTTTGCTACTTTAGATTCAGTTGTTGCTGTTGTTGCAGTTGTCCCAGACGATGCCTCTCGGCCAAATACACAACCCATTTTATCAATTTAAGCTTCATCTCTCACCATATTCAACTGCGAAACCTAGAAATTAGAATGTATAGTAAACCATTCAAATCTATGTAAGATACAATCAGAAGCTTTAAAAACAGAAAACGAAGTTGAGTAAATTCGATCGAAGGTCAAATCGAGGAAAACCCCTAACCCTAATCAATGATTCCGAACTCCATGGAAGCTCAAAAGTTGCGCTGAGAAAAGAAAAAAAATAGGTACGAGTTGAAATAAGAAACCTAGTTGCAGAATCTGATGGAAGGTTCACACCAGTAGAGATCGAATCTTCGGAGGTTGAAACTGTGCTTGAGAGTGTGAAAGAGAGGACGAGGTAGAGGGTGAACGAGAAGAGAGAAGTAGGCGAGCGTTTTTTTGCCCTCACCGATTTTGTTTTTTTAGACAATTCTGAATTAGTTTCTAATCTTTTCTTGTAAAAATGAACATGATACGACGAAAAAGGAACGCAGATCTCTTCAAGGGTCAACCCAGATAAAAACAAAAGGAAATGAAGTAAAATGGTCCAAAAAATAGGTAGACTGTAATAGAGTGAGAGGCAAGTGCCACAAATGATGGGAAAAAAAAATCAATCATGCCACAAATTAATCTTAATGTCACTTTTAATATGATAATTTTACGAAGCTTTTGGTTGAAATGCCATAATTTTTTTAAAAATGATCTTTTATGATCTAATATCATTTATTCATTTAAATCTAGGGAGAATTACTCAAAATAAACTAAAAATTAGATTTTTCAAGAAGTCTAAAGTAAACAAAAAACGTCTACCACAATTATAATTTTATCTCTAGGAAGTCTACATAAGAAGTCTACTATTTTAGACTTTTACAGAAATTACTTTTGTAAACCATCAAAGAAATCTATATAAGTAGACTTCTAATTAGCTTTAAAAAGTTAATTAGAAAATTAAAATAAATAAATTTTAAAAAATTGGTAAACATAAATAAAACATATATTTGACATGTATAGAAAACAAAGTTTCATACAAATGAATCAATTTAAATGTAGAAAGAAAAATTAATTAGAAAATAGCACAACCCCTTAGAAGTTTACTATAGAAGTCTACTTGATAACTAAATCTTAAAATTTATTTATTAAAATTATAAAAAATATTATGATGCAAAAATTATAAACATAATCAAAACATAGACAATTGGCATCTATATTAAATAAAATTTCATGAAAATAAATCAATTTATAAGTTTCATAAGTATAAGGTTGAAAAGGGTTATGGTTTGAAGTTCAAAAGGATTAGGGTTTGAGATGTAAAGTTTAGGGTATTGTTAGGGTAAACCTAAATTCTATATGAATCATAGTTTATGGTTTGGTTAACGATTTATATTCCATATCATTGTTATTTGAACTTTAACATGTGAAAATGGTAAGAAAATTAATGTTTTGAAACAAGTTTAGATCAAAAATATTTGATTTAGGCTTTATGGTAAATAAATTTATGCAGTAGACTTCTCCAGTAGACTTTAAAAAAACGTAGCTGGAAATCAAAATTATTTAACAAATTGGGCGGGAATCGAAATCAAAAAAATATAGTGAAGTAGACTTTTCGCGTACACTTCTCTAGTAGATTTCTTAAGAAGTCTACTTAACCGAAAATTTTCATACATATATAAGGAGATTAACCTAATTGTGTTAAAAAAAAAGTTTTTCTCTCCCTCTAAAAAACGCCTCTCTCTCCTCTACCTCCTCTCTGGCCATGAATCTCTTCTCCTTCCTCTCTTGCCATCAATCTCATCTCCATCCTCCATCCTCCATCCTCTCTATCTCGATTATGGTGATGGTAAGCAAATATGAGGTTTTGTGTTTTTTGTTGTTGTTTGTTTTGTGTTCATATTGTAAATTTGGGTTTATTATTACATATTTGAGCTTATTGTTGTAGATCTGTGTTTATTTTTGCAATGTGCGTTTATTGTTGTATAAATTTTGTAGAATTTGTTGCAGATCTGATTTTTTTTACTGCAGATATGATTTTTTTTATTGCAGCTCTGAATTTTTTTTTTTGTTGCAGATCTGAATTTTGTTTATTTTGTTGCAGATCTGAATTTTGTCTATTTTGTTACAGATCTAGAATTTTTTTTTATTGCATAGCTGATTTTTTTTTTGGCTGCAGATATGATGTTTGTAAATATAGCAGCTTTTGTTGAAATCTGAATTTCAACATTTTGTTTTTCTTATTGTGCAGATTTGAGCTTATTTATTTCTTTTTTGGTTTTGTTGGAAGCAGACTTCAGCCGCAGACTTCTCGAGTAAACTTCTCGAGCAGACTTCTCGAGCAAACTTCAGTCACATACATCTATTTTAGACATTTTGTTTTTATATGCCAATTTTAAGATTTATAAAAAAGGACCCTTAAATGTTTGTTTGTTTAGAAGGTGTACTTTATATGTAATGTTAGATTGCACTGAATGTTATTTATCATATTCTTAAATTATATGTGTTTATCATATTCAGATTTCATATGCAGACTTCTTTGTCTAACTTTATATGTAGACTTCTCGATTAGACTACTCTAGTAGACTTCACAGATATACTTATATTACATAACATATGGTCATCACCAAACTTCTTCCTTGACATCTTACTTAGTCATCACCATCTTTGAACCTCTAATAACACAAGAAAATTAATTCAATTTTAACTATACAAAAAACATGTAAAACTCATAACAAAAAAAATATGTAAAACTACTTATAAATGCTACAACTAGTCTTTCTTCACCCATTCTCTATAAACAGTGGGTATGTGAACCATTCTTTGTAAGGAAACAAAATTCAAACCACATTAGAAACCATTGTCAAAAAAGTAGACTGAAAACAAAGTCTACTATGTAGACTTCAAATGAAGTCTGCACACTATTAAGCTAAATACCAAATAAAAGAAGAAAATTAATTAAAGCTAAACTGTAAAAAAAAAAAAAAATTCAAACTCATACATAAACAAGAACAATAATCTCAAACACTTAAGAGTCAAATAATAAATTTTATTTGTTACAAATATCTGATCATTTAAATTTATAACAAATTAATGTCGCACACTGCAAACGAAGTCTACTATGTAGACTTCAAATGAAGTCTACGGGTTAATAAGCTAAATACCAAATAGAACAAGAAAACTAATTAAAACTAAACTATAACAAACAAACATATCAAACTCCTACATAAGTAAGAACAATAAATAACACACACTTAATAGTCAAATAATAAATTTTATTTGTTACAAATATCTGATCAATTAATTTTATAAAAAACATTAATGTCGCAGACTGCAAACGAAGTCTACGAACTAATAAGCTAAATACCAGATAAAATAAGAAACTTGATTTCATCAAATATATATAATAGCCCTGTTCGTTTGGCAGCCGCAAGCGGTAGCGGCAATGGCAGCGGGAGAGCAGCGGTGGCAGCAGCGGCAACATTACCGCAGCTTGATGTTCGTTTGGCAGCTGCAGCCGCAACAAAATTATTTTTTTTTGTTTGGCAGCCGCAGCCGCAGGACGCAGCCGCATGATGCATAATGTTGTTTGTTTTGCAGACTCTGCGACAAAATTTTCATATAATTCATATTTTATTTTTATAAATTTGTATAATTAGATTTTAATCAATAAAATGTAATTTATATATATTTATATCCATAAGAAATATCATATTTAGTTAGTAATAATTTTTAAGTTAAATATATAACAATAACAACTTAAAACAACTTATTTTGTGATAAATCATAGAATAAACTAAAATTAAAGTAATAAATTAAAAAATTTAACTGAAATAAAATAAAAAGTACAACACCAAGTTATAAATAACCAAAGTTATATAAAAAAAAAATCAAAGACATTATCTCAACTAATTAATAAAAGGTCATAAACAAAATTTTAAACAAAAACTTAATAAGGTAAACGACCTCTATTACATTCATTTGTAATATTATAACACAAAACTTCCAACGCTCTATCACCGGTCGGTTTATATATAATATGTCCATCATGACATTCATCACTATCAGCTTCTTCTTCTCCTCCTTCTCCTTCTCCTTCTCCTTCTCCTTCTCCTTCTCCTTCTCCTTCTCCTTCTCCTTCTTCTCCTTCTTCTTCTTCTCTTTCTCCTTCTCCTTCTCCTTCTCCTTCTCTTTATGTGCTTTGCCAATGTACAAAATCATGGTCTTCCCGATGTGAATCACGTATGAAATTGTGTAGTGCCATTGTCGCTGTTACAAGCTTAATCCACTTGGTCAGACCATACTTTGGATGCTTGCGATCTAAAATCCTCCATTTTGCTTTCCATACTCCAAATATCCTCTCAATCACTGATCGCAAACCTGAATGCTTTCGGTTAAACAACTCTCGTGCATTTACTGGTGGTCCTCCTCTAGCAAATTGTCCAAGATGATATCGCATCCTACGATGCGGACCAAGATATCCTGTCCTAGTGGGATAACTGGAGTAAACTAGGTAGTACTTTCCACTAGGCGGATGTGGGAAAAATGGCTCATTCCTCGCACAATGAGTCAAGACTTTTTTATCATGTGCTCTACCAGGAACACCGACATATGCATATATGAACATCATATCGAAGTTACATATAGCAAGGACATTCATTGTGGGTTCATGCTTTCTACCTTTATAAGCTTCTGCGGTTTGCCTTGGAGGGCGAACTTGGATATGAGTTCCATCAAGTGCTCCAATGCAATCTTTTTAAAAAAGCATATATTTATCATCATTCCTCAAAATAGGGTTTACTCTTGTAAACTCACCTTCTTGTGGTTTTAGCGTATCCGCTGCAAACTTGAGGAGAACACTCAAAACCTCATCAAGCTTCCTTTTCACAGTATCCAGTGACCGTTGGTACCTGTCGGCTATATCCCACATAGTCTTGTCCTGACCAACCACCTCAAGAAACATCGCAACAGATTCCTCAATATAGACATTTTCTGACTCTTCTAATCCATATCGCCTAGTTATCATCTTACATAAAGCTCCAAATATTCTTTGATTCATTCGAAGAATGTCATAACACTGATGATCTGATCCATTCATAAGTTGCTGAACATGACGCCAACCTGCTCTTCAATCTGTTCTATGACTCAATCTCTCAGTAGCAAGTGAATCTAGCAAACCAAGTTCATCATCATCATCATCATCACCCAAAATTCATCTTCTAACCATCTGCAAACACAAGATAATCTATCATTATTTTCGGATTCAAACTCAAGATATTCATCATCAAAGCTCATCAAAAACACATTTAACAAAACATCATCATCATTATTTCAACTTAACATTTAACAAAACATCATCATCATTATTTTCAACTAACGGTTCAAACATAAACATAAGTAATCAATCACCAAAATAAAAGACAAGTTTAAGAGAAACATTCAAGCAAAAACAATTTCAATCATCAAGTTTTGTTCCAGTCCTAAGCTCCAAAAACCTAATCTTATCTTCAGACTTAGGAAACGCTATAAACCCTCTCCGGTTCCCTTCATTATCTACAAGATGAGCAGTTGCTGCTTCGTGAAATGCAGACCACAGTCACTCCCGGCAATCCATTAAGTATCTCTAAAACATTTTCAACACTCGAAGCATGCTCACGATCCAACATCTGTTCTGCTATTCTGTTCTTCTTATCAAGAACATCTGTCCGTTTCACAACAGCTTCTACAACCACATCTTTCTCTTTACGTCTTCGTTTTGCTCTTGAACTTCCGGTCTGTGTTTGTGGCTGTGGCTTGGTTTGTGTCTAAGTTTGCGTCTCTATATCAATGGCAACAGAATCAGCTTCATCGTCTTCATCTCCATCTACTCTAGAATTTAAACTAGCTTCTCCAGTTTGAGCGCTCCATCTTTCAGCTCCAGTTACTACTACAGCACGAAATTCAGCTTCAAACACATCCATATTAGCAACCAATTTGCCTTTCCATTTTCTGGCGTCAGGCCATTCCTATATAGCAAAAAAACAAATCTGGGCCAATGTCATTTAGCTAATCGTTAAAGCCAAGAACTATGTGAAAAGCTTAAAAGACATGATTACCTTTATGCGTTCCTCCCACCAATCATCTGACATGTCCAGCTTTCCCATATGATCATACCCAATCCCGGTCCTATTGTGAGTTAACATCCTATAGCTAGTGTATTTTTTTTACACGAGTCATACTTGTTCTTGAAAGGGTTCCATTTCTCATATCCTCTCTTAAATCTCGCTTCAAACTTCTTCATGATATAATATTTCCCGGTTTGATTCATTCCTGTACTAGTCCTATTTCCTTTGCTTCTTTCATCCGCATAAAGTTGAAAAAAATATCTAGTTTCCTCATTGGTCCAATTCTAAGTTGAAAAACGATGCATAAAAAACTTTAAGATCAAAACCAAAACACTAACAAAACACTAGGATCAAAATCAGAACACTTACATCTTTAGCCATCTTCTTTCTCTAACTCAGACTGGTCACACGCACTCAGCTTCTAAACCTAAAAAAGTGCAGGAGCAAATTACTTATAGTGAAATGAAAATAACATCACAAGAGTGCAGGAGTGAAATGAACCACAAACATATAAGTACACAAAGAGTTTTTGAGCAACAAGTAAATAAACACAACCATCACGACAATAAGTGATGATTGCGTCGTAGTTCATTAACGGCTAATTAGCAAGCCGGAAACAACCGCGGGCGCTCTGCGTGGGATGAGTCAATGTGACTCGGGTCCTTCGGGATGGTGTTGTCCTTCGGGATGGTGTTGTTCTTTGGGACGTGGCGTTGTCCTTCGGGATGTGGCGTTGTGGTATGCTCCGGCAGTAGCGGGTTCTAGTATGTGTCGGTCTGCTTGTGTGGAGTCAGTCTCTGTGGTGTATTGGGGAGTCGTTCTTATGGGGTTGGTTTAGACTCGGTCTAGGTGTGCGGGTATAGTATTTCGTATGGAGATCCCGTTTTGGGTTCGTTCTCCTGAGTAATCCCAAATTACTCACCCCTCTCGTCTTCTCTTTTTCCCTTTGCAAGTTAGTAGGACATAAATGGCGGTTAAAGTTCAAGTTGACGGATTTTGATTTTTATAAAGGTTTTGGGGCTTGATCCCAGTAGTTATTGCCAGAAGGCACACCCGTATCCACTCGTCACCCTCTGGGGACCCTCCGGGTT
The DNA here is from genome assembly GCA_911865555.2 of Thlaspi arvense. Taxonomy (NCBI): domain Eukaryota; kingdom Viridiplantae; phylum Streptophyta; class Magnoliopsida; order Brassicales; family Brassicaceae; genus Thlaspi; species Thlaspi arvense. The sequence continues at coordinate 49,643,677 of OU466858.1, read as the reverse complement.
TGGCGGCCTAAGTCCGAGAGCGGGATGTTACACAATCAATCAAATTCCAGGAGTAAAATGAACCACAAACATAAGTATATAAACAACAGAATGTGACTGACGTAATTAACAAAAATGGGTTACCAATAGAAACTTCTTGAGATCTCTTCCTGTTGCGATGTCCCTAAGAATAGTAAAGCCACGATTGATTTCAATTCTTAGTCCAGAAGCGATCTGGAGAACAATTTCCTCGGGGATGTGAACTTCCGGGATATGAGGTGGTGTCCTGTAACGCCAAAAATCAACATTCTTATTTTTAGTGGCATAGAAAGAAAAAAAAGTAACTGATAAGACAGATAACAACTATGATAGCAAAATATGGGAAACAGTGGGAATACTATTAGTAGTCTTAAACACTTTTCATATTAATCAACCAAAAAATACTACTAATACATACAATAATCGAGTTTGAAGAAGATTATTATTTGTAGCTTAATGAATTCTATTAATCCAAATTTATAGATGAAAAATGAAAATAAGTATAAATTGTAAACGACTAAATGAAACCTAAGCATGTTTAACAATATCACAGAAGCAAAACTCCATAAAATCTCTGCCCCCACAAAAGCCTTACTCACTCATCAATCATCATTGATCAATGCTTCAACCACACACTCTCTTGTAAAGAAACCTCAACGAAATCATCTCAACTTCATTCTCTTTCTCAAATTTCAACATTCCCCGAAAAAAGTAGAAAGACAGCAACTTTAATCAAGCTTCTTTGAGTTTGTTCAGTTTCCCAAAAGGAACAAGAAGAAATGATGAGGAAGAAGAAAGGCAACATCTTTAAGCCAATGAAACATTCAGAAAATGTCGGCAGCAACAAATCAAATCGTTCGTTTAAGTACTTCTAGTATCCTGATTTTCTGAATCTATACTTAACCCAAGCAACAAAACTAAACTTCAACATCTAAGGTTTACTAAGGTATTGCTCTCTCCAAGACCATATTTGTAAGATATATATACAGTTTTCAAAATTTATGTTTAAAGTTTGTTCCCGTGGTGGTGGAATCAGGCAACTAGAGATCGATAGCAAGTTCTTGGAAGACCAGAACATAATGGATTACAGCCTTTTGCTCGGTGTGCATCATCGTGCTCCAGAGCACTTTAGATCCCAGTTGGTCCGTTCTCGAAGTATAACAACTGATGCGTTAGAAAGTGTAGCTGAAGCAGGTGTGTAATTTCTATACCAGTAAGCAACAAATCACTATAATTTCTATACCAGTAAGCATATCCTCTCAAATTCTAGAAGCAGGTGTGTAATTGATAACTCATTTCTTACGGTGTAAATGCAAGCACGAGAGGCTATCAAACTCAAATGCAAGACTAAGATGTAGTATAGCATGCAAGTGAGGTATCAATCCACACCTAGGGGTAGCAAGTTCACTAAGAATGCAAAGGAATGAGCAAATCTAAGCGAAAATGATAAATAATTGGTAAAATCCTTAAAAACTAAATGCAAGTGTCAGATGCAAAGCGAAACAATTTTAAAATCCCTGGAAGAGGGTTAACTACCACGAGGAACAAGCGGAATGACAAAAATGCAAAGCTATAAAAAACTAAAAATCAACTAGTGGATCGACCACTAGATCGAGCAATATGGATCGATCTCGTCTAACAACTTAAAATGATGAATGATGCTATGGATTAATGAACAAGATGCAAACTTTAGGATGACAGAATGATAAGCAGAGGTTGAAATCACTAAGATAGAGGGTCTATGGTTGAGGGTCATATTCGTGGGTCTCAAAGATTAAAGCTTGGTTTGAAAACGTTGGATCTACTCTTTTAAGAGGTTCTCTAGGCCTTGAAAACAAAACAAGAATCATCCATGGCATGTGGTATGGTTCACTTCTTCAATCTCTTCTCCAAACCCATGGCGTTTGGTGGAAAAAGAGATCGAAGAGCTTAGAACACAGATTTCAAACAAATGACCTAACTAATCCCCTAAACAACCATGACATGTGGGAAAGGAAGGATTAGCCTCTAGGATCTGATTTTCCAGGACATCTGAATCCTGTCAAGGTAAGACAGCCACTTGGATCATAGAGATTTGGCGTGAGAGTCTCTAAGCCTTAAGTACTCAAGATCCTAGAAGAGAAAGTAATGAAGAACAAGAAAACTCAAAGCTTTAACCTTTTTGACCCTTTCGAATCACCTCAACCCATCAACCCAAATGAAACTACTCGCTACACATGAAGAAAACCGAACAGAATGCAGAAGATGATCTACTAAACATGATTAACGATTGATTAAAGGCAAAATGTTCAATATTCAAAGTGAAAAAGCAAGAAAAGCTTAAAGTTCTACAATGGCGGATTCGCCTAAAAACGACAGAGAACGAAAAGGTAAAGAGACAGAATTAAGATAATGAAAGGGATGGCTGCGTTTTGCCAAAAATGGCCAAACCGCAAATGGTCTCCTCTTTGCTACGGTCCAAATCCAGCTGGACGGACAAGGTTAGTTTGGGATCGACTCGGGTCACTCGATCTCTGGCTCGATCTTTTCTTGGATCGGATGACTTCGGTCGATCCTGTGTCGATCGTTTTGGAAGCTCGATCTGATTCTCGATCTGCATGGCGTCATTTACGTTTGTGCTCCAGATCGATCTCCTCTCTCGATCTTGATCTCGATCCTTCCTCTTGAATCGCCTTGGTGCACTCGATCTTCTGGTCGATCTTCTCTTCGACCTGCTTTGCTCGATCTGCTACTCGATCTCAGGTCCTTAGCATGCACTCCTGAGTTTTCCAAGTGTCCACGAACTTCCTCGCGAGCCTTAGCACGTCCACGAGTTCTCCAAAGCTCCAAAGTGTCCAATAACAACCTGAGTATGATGCATAATGCAAGAAACATGCGAATGCTAGTGCAAAAGTGCTATAGGACCTAAAATGGTGCAAACTAGCCTAATATGCAAGGTGAATGCATGAGAAACTATCCTAAATGCATGCAAAATACACAAAATATATAGTAATATCAACTCCCCCAAACTTGCGTTTTGCTTGCCCTCAAGCAAACAAAATTCAAGAAGGAGGAGAAGTTTTAAAAACGGGGGTTTAAGCTTCTTGCAAAGGTGCTTTTCAAATGAATCATTTCAATGGTCCTAGTTCTTAACTCTAAAATGCAATGCACACATTCATACTCCAAAGAACTGAGCCATACTCATCACACAAATTCAAATCATGACTCTCCTATTCTAAACAATCAAAGAATCTTATCCTTTAACATTCATTAAGATTAAAACCGTGAATCACACCTATGCATTTTAAAACCGAACACATTTGGTTAAGGAAAAAGGCTATGAGACTAGAATGATCTCATTTAAAAAGGATTTTATAATGCAAAGGGTTTCTCTCAAGAAGGGTAAGAACTTATGCATAATGATAAAGGTAAAGGCAATTGATGCATACATAACTAGACTCTCATCTACCCATGTATACTAACAATGATCCTAAAACCCCTCTCATTTTTTTTCTTTTTAGCTCACTCACCCTCCTAGATACTACCCTTATCACCAAAGCAATTCGCTTAGCAAAAACCCAAGTTAAAACAGAAAACATCCTTACTCTTTTAGGCTAGTGGAAAGGCTGAAAACATTTTTAGCTCTTTACTTTTCTTATTGATAGCTCTCTACTTATTATTATTATTTTTTTTCTTTTTCTTTTCTTTTATTTGGCACTTAGGCTCTTTTCTTTTCTTTTTCTTTTATTGGAGAGCTATCTCCTGAAATATACTTAGAGCTTTTCATTTTGAAAACATTGCCTTCCACTTATAACCACTTCAAACAATTCAAACACCAAACTCTTTTGAAACCGTAAACAATTAAGCAAATAAACAATCCCAATGAACTCCAAACCCATCCTAAGCCTAAAAACTAGCTTCAAAATGCAAATCTAGCAATCAAATGAGAGCCTAATCATGTCGCCTAGACCTAACACTTTATGCTAAGTTCAAACCGAAAAGAGGCCTCACAATGATATCACATAAGAACATTTGGCTTGAAAGAAAGGTAAGGGTTATGGTGGGAGTTCTACTTAGGCTCACAAGAGAGTGGTGAAAGGAGGAAGAGAGCCTAAATATGTATAAGATCCATGTGTTCATTTTCAAATGCATAAGTATGATAATTAAAATTCAGATTAGGGTTCTCACTTATTAGGACAAGATTCAGTTCATGAATGTTCAAGTCAAGCCACGAAAATCAAAACACATGATCCATGTATGGTTAGAGCTTACTTTCAAAGAGTGTACAATGCATCAAAGAGCTACTAACTAGGGCCTTGAAACAATTCATGAGCTTAAAACACCTTTTAAAGAAAACTTTAACCCCTTATGCAAATGTAAACAACTTAGATGCTTAAAAATTCTAGACTCAATCCTAAAATGTTTAACAAAGTGAATGCAACTACATGAATTTTTTTGAAAATTTTTAAAAATTTTACCAATTTTTTGTTCTTTTCTATGCCTTAGATGCAATGAAGACTCAAGAGATGCAAAGAGAAAATAAGAAGAAAGAAAACAATGTCAAATAACACACACACTCCCCCAAACTTGAATGACACCGTCTCGGTGGCAAACAAATTCAAAGGAGTTCAAAACACAAAGCAAAAGAAAACGAAAACGGGTGATGGTATTTACAATGATCGGTTGTTGGTACCTTGGAGCTAAACTCGGCTGGAACTTGAGGATGTTCCAGCGGAGCCGCTCTTGCTAGAGGAGCGTCGTGCTATGCCCTTGCCTTTATCCGCGGTCGGGAATCCATGGACAGAGTGACGTGCTTGTTGCGTGCTGCCTTGAGGTTCACGGATGACTATCTGACCTGTTGATCTCCTCCTCTGCTCTCGCTCGGGCTGCTCGACCTCTACACTCATGGACTGCTTGGACTGCATGCGAGAGTTCTCTTGAAACGCCTTGACCTTCTTTGCAAGTTTCTTGATCATTTTGCCTTGCCATTTGGTTATCTTGCGCTGCATCTTCACAACCGAAGCTAAGAACTTCTCCGCTTTGGTTCTTGGCTCAAAATCTATCTTTGGGAGCTCAAAGTCAGCTGGCATTACGGCGTCTGAGGGTGGTGATTCTGAGGGCTCACGGGTGACTTGAGGCGGCATCATGGCTTCTCTAAGTGGTGCATAACACTTCTCTTGATTTGGACAGAACTCGATGGTGCCTATGCTGCCCACGTGTGTTTCATCCACATTAGGAAGGATGCAAATGCTCTTCTTCTTGTCATCACTGTAGAACAGATAGGCAAAGAATCCTGGAGCTGGCGTAGGTCCCAAGCTATCGGTGTTACGCATATAGATCTCGTCCATGTATACTCTATCCGCGCAAGGTTCGAAGCTTTGAAGAGGTACACCGGCTTGAATGAAGAGTGGTGTAAGGAAGCCGCCAATGAATGCTGAACTCACCTTGCACCTCATAGCATACGCCTTGTATTTCACCAAAGAGGATGCTAAGATACATCCGTAATTAACATCATTCCCAAGCTCATCTTGCATCGGCTCGTGGTTCTACTCTTTGCTGCTGTAAAGTACCCTCTTGGTTCCTTGGAAGAGAAAGCACAGCTCGGTCCTTGTCACGGTAGGAGCCACTGATCGCCCACTGAAGGTGTTTGCTAGCAGCTTGAAAGTATACCTCAGGACGGGATTCCTCACTTTCTTGATCTTAGCCGTGTTGGGCTTGTATTCTTCATCACAAAGCAAGTCCCATAGTTCGTTGGCAGTCTTGAGAGGAGGGAACTCTACTTGTTTAGCCATGACATTAAGACCATAAGCTTGGAAAAGCTCTTCAATGGAGAGATGATAAGCTCGCCTCTTGACCTTGAAGGTGAGATGACCTTGCGAGGGAGTAAGGAGGCTCGGATTCTCATAGGAAAACGCCAAGGTAGAGAGGAAGTCTAGAGTGACTTGCGGATATGTTGGGCAATCCATCCGTGAAAGGCATGCAAGCCCCATGTCTTGGAGAAGAAAATCAAAGTCTTGTAGAAGTCCCATCCTCTCCAAGAGATCTCTACTAGCAAACTTAGTAGGCTCAAAGTGCAGCCTCTCTAACCTCTTCTTTGCCAACTTTTCCTCCTTCGTCCAACGAACCCTCTCTTGAACCACTTGTTGAGCTTCTTCTTGTTGAACCACTTGTTGCTCCTCTTGACCTTCTCCTTCTTGTTCTGTCTCCTCTCTCGTTCTCTTTGGGGCCATAGTACCTGAAACACAATTCTCAAACAAGAGAATGAGCAAAGGCGGCAAATTTTGAGAGAAAGAGCAAGCAAGAAAGAAAAAGTTTTAACTAATGCCCTAGATTTTGGAGAATTTATAAAAATTCTAGCAAGATAATAGAGAAGAGAATCTAGAAATAGAACCAAATCTAGAATTTTTCCTAATATCTAACTAGTTTTAAAAATTTGCTAAACCTATAACATCTTATTATTCAAACAATGCAAAGAAAAGGAAATTTTCCCAAAAGATTTAAAACAAAGACTTGAAAATACCTTTTCGAAGTTGGAAGAGGATGTTGTTGGCTGATATGCTCAAATTAACCCTTAGAGCTACTCTCTCAAATTAAGAGATCACAGTAGTACTTAGGGATCGAATCCACAAGGACTTAGATTGTTGCACACTAGATTCTAGGTTCAAATAAAGCTAAGGAAAACTAAATAAATGTAATGCAAGTAATAAAAATAAAGCAGCAAATCGATTGTGAGGAGGTTTTAAAGCAAAGAGAGAAACACTAGGCCTTGGGAAATTCGCAGGTGAATCCGAATTGTAAATCTAGACAGAATGTTAGGAGTTTATTTAGTACTGTTCTTGAACTTGAAACACTAATATAAAATCAATCAACTTTCGCTGCAGAGATTTTCTATGTCTAAATCCTAGAATCCCAAATTCCTTTGCAAATCCTATTAATTCAAACAAGCATTAAAATCAGGTTCAATTGTTCACAAAATCCTAAACCAAATTCTTTTGCGGATAGAAATTTTGCTCATCTAAGATTAGTTCTGGTGATTAACAATACTTCCGCATCTATTAATCAACCTAAGATCAGATTCTAGGTCGCGAAGCTAGAATAAGCAATAAACACAAATCAAGATGAAGAACTCTAATGATTTTATCCTAACAATTCAATTCAACCTAGCAATTCATCATCACCTTTGAAAAACCCTAAACCTAACAAGCATACTACTCAGACATGATCAATGAAACACAAATCATAATTTGAATAGAAAGCATAAGAGAAATCAATAGAAGAAATAAAGGAGTTCAAAATCCTCTCTAAAAGAGAATGATTTATCTCCCCAAAAACTCTCTAAAAATCTCTCTCTTAATCTCTTTGTAAAATAAAGCTTAGGTCTAAACAATGACCATAAAAATCCTTTTATAGACCCAGAACACGATTTGAGGCGAAACTGCAAATATATAAAACTTCTGGGCGAACTTGTAAGTCTTCAGAAATCTTTAAAAACTCGGACAAGATTTGTGCACTTTTGGTGTCGATCGACACGGGATTTGCACGCGCACTGCACAATTTCTGCTCGAGTGTACAATTTTTGCACGACTTGATTTCTTCAGCAACATCTTCTGTTTTGCTCCAGAATGCTCCAATATCTCCAAATAAGCTCCAAACATATCCAAACCTGTAAAGACTCAAAAAGATTCGAAAATAACAAAAAGACTCTATAAACAGGACTTATATCATGGTCAAAAACCCATAAAAACCATGATATATCAACGCCCTCAAACTTAGCTTTTGCTTGCCCCCAAGCAAATAGAAAACTAAATACAGAGTCGAGGTTTGAATACACGGGAACTCACCTTCTCATAGATCATTGCTTTGACTGTTCATCTTGTAATCCACACACTACATTTCTTAAACCAAATCGAACCACCATGTACTTCGCCTTAGACATTCACAGCATCCCAGATTCAACACATAAATTCACAGCATTGTCCAATAACTATCATTGCTAAACTTCATTAGCAGCCTAAATGTTCAAGAACCTTCTAGATTCAGTCCCATACTATACCTAAATAAATTTGCACTGCAATCTATCAACCTTTGGTACTCTTTCTCTCCCCCAAACTTATTATATTATTCAGGTGTAGGTAAATAATGGTATCACAGGATAATCCTAACCTTACTTCCACCTGTGATCATCTCTTTAAAATGAAATACTGGGATCATTGGAAATTTTCCTACCCTTCACTCAAAGAGAATCATCTCAAATTTTCAAAATTTATCACATTATTTCTTTCTTTTTCTTTAACTATCAAGGGAGAGGAGTACCATCACTTTTCAAACATTGCAGGCAATTTATCAGGTATGAATGAGGAATCAAGCTCTATGAATATCAGACTTACTAACTTAGCCTTTTTGAAGCTTAAGTTAAGTGGAATTTGCTGGAACTATGGATGTTTCTAGTTAACTGGTCAGCCTAAGGATTTTTCATTAGTCAGAAACTGGTATTAATCATGCAGCAATGGTCACTCAGATGAAACAATCATCACAAACAATCAAGAGAAAGATCCTAGTTCCCAACTAGTTTTAACTCAATAAAACAAATTTTGGACTAACTCAAAACTGACTCTCAAAAACAAATACAACGTCAGTAACTACCTCCCACAAACTTAAACAACACTGTCCCCAGTGTTATCAAGCCTGAAGTAGGTAAAAAGAAGAATCAGAACTCAGTGAACAGAGGTTTTCGAGAAACATACCTTGTAGGTCGGATGAATGAGTCATAGAATGTGAAAGAGCACAAAAATCCAACCATTTTAGGCTTTTGAATCACTCAAAAAGCTCAAGTAACGCAAAAGTTATGGATGATTGAACTTTTGGAGTTGCAGTCCCATCAAGGGGTCGATCGACACTAGGTGGGTGTCGATCGACACTGTTCACTATCGACCGTGTCGACCTCGGTCGATATCTGTCCGTCTCGAGGCAAATTTTTTTTTTTTTTTTTTTTTTTTTTTTTTTTTTTTTTGAAACACAAAAACCAGTTAGTAAAAATCAAAATTGAGACTAAGTATGTACACTTACCAGTGGGTTGCCTCCCACTAAGCGCTTGTTTTCAGTCATTAGCTTGACTTGGATGTTGGTATTTAGTCAGGCTGATCATGAAAACTTGTTGCAAAAAAAGCTCCACAGTCAGATACTTTCAGTTTCAAATTTCTGCTCAGAAATCTTTTCACAGCACCTTGTCCTTTCTCCTTCATCTCAGATGTAAGAACTGCTCTAAACCTTGAGAAAGGCTTTGAAGTTCCTTTGCACTTCACCTTATACTCAATTGTGTTGCCATCACAGCTCTGAGGTATCAAAGTCACTTGAGGATCTTCTTTGATCTTTTTGCTATGCACTGTCTCAGTCACTTTCACCCTTTTACTAGCTTCCCTTGTTGTCATATTAGGATTTCCACCTTTGACTTCATCAGCTTCCCTCTTATCACAAGGTTTTTCCTTAGAAGCAACTGCGAGCTTATCTCTAGTAGTCACAGTAATGCATGAAATATGTTTCGTGGTTCCACTAGGAGGGATGGTCTTGTAGAAGACTTTTTTAGCAATGTTAGAGGAGGAGATTCTCTTATTAGGCAAGTCTACAACTGCACCCACTGTAGCCATAAATGGTCTTCCAAGAATCAAAGGCATTTCAGAATCCTTATCCATCTCCACAACCTGAAAATCAGTAGGTACTAGACAATCTCCCACTTGAATAAGTAAGTCTAAAATTGTACCATATGGAGTTGTGATGGAAGAGTTGGCAAAAGCAAGAGTCATCTGAGAAGGATTCATATCAGCAATTCCTAATTTTTCTGCAATATTCTTTGACATGAGATTCACACTAGAACCAGAATCACAGAGAGAATGTTCAAACTCAACTCCTCCAATGGAGCATGGAACAACAAACATCCCAGGATCTTCAACCTTAAGCAGTTGCTTCATTGGGAGTGGTGTAGTCCTTGCTTTGTTAAAGAGTTCTTCAATCTCTTCAAGACTTTCTCTGCAATACTTAAAGAAATTACCCAAAGGATATCTCTCCCAAGCTTCTGCAAATGAGATGTGGTTGGAAATCTTTTTCACCCTCTTGTTAAAATCAGCTAGCTTTTCATCACTAATAGGCTTTCTTAGATGCTTTGGTGGAAGAGGATATGGAACCTTAGGAGTGTAGACACGTTCTATGATAGATTCAGATTGAGTTTTGGTTTCCAGAACGTTGCCCAATTTTTGCACGTCGCTGCCCAGTTTTTGCACGCTTCGAATAGGGTGCCGTTCGACACCACATGGGTGGTGTCGATCGACACCAGGACCTTGTGTTGACCTTCCGCATTGATCTGTGTCGATCCTGATCGATAACTCTTCGTCAGAATTCGAAGTGCACAAAATTTGCACGGGTGTCGATCGACACCCCTCCTTAGTGTCGATCGACACGGGATCTGCACACCCAAAATCGCACAAATTTTGCACGGATGTTTCTGCAGTAAGAAAACTTTTCTGCACTGGATTCACCTCTTTTGCATTTCTCACTGTGATGGCATTGACATAATGCTTTGGGTTAGTATCAGTCTTTCCAAGAAGAAAACCTTCTTGTCTCTTGATAGACTCAGCAGTTTGGGCAATTTGAGAATCCAATTTCCTGACATGGGTGTTTAAAGACTCAACCTTCCCATTCAAATCAGTATACAAGGCATCAATCTTCCCATTAAAGTCCACAATGATCTTCTGCTGACCCTCTAGCAGCTGTTCAAGCATAGCTTCCATCTTACTTGAGGCAGATGGTGCAAGAGGTGGCTGATAAGAAGAGGAACCATAGTTCCTAGTGAAATTATTGCTCTGAAAAGGCTTCTGGTAATTGCCAAACCTTTGACCTTGAAAACCAGCTCCATTGATGAAGTTAACAGCTTCTTCCTCAGCTGGTTTGAATTGCTCCACTTCAGCAGCAATTTTGACTGATTTCTTACCCACCAGAAAGTTATGCACAGAATCCAACTTAGCCTTCACTTCTGCAGCAAACTGATTACTATCCACACTTCCAGCAAGCTTCTTCCTCTCAAAGTCTGCATTCTTGGTACTATTGCTAGATGCCAAGTTCTCAATCAATGTGATTGCATCTGCTGGAATCCTGGTGTTGAAGTTCCCATTGCTAGCAGCATCTATAGCCATCTGGTACCTCCAATCAACGCCCCTGAAGAAAATGCCAAGTAGCTGCACCTGATTGAAACCATGGTGTGGACAGTCTCTCTGATATGACCTGAATCTCAACCAAGCAGCCTTGAAAGCTTCAGCTGGTCCTTGAGAAAAGGAGGCAATTTTCGTTCTGAACTCTTCAGACCTTGCATCATCAAAGAAATTGTTGAGGAATGTGTTCTTGGTGTCCTCCCAAGTGGTCAAAGAGCCAGGCTCTAGTTGTTTCAGCCAATAAGCTGCATCTCCTCCCAGGGAATAAGGAAACAGCTTGCAGAACTGGAAGTCATTGCTAACTCCATTAGCCTTGATACTTGAAGCCAAATCCTCAAACCTCTCTTTGTGATCCATAGGATGCTCATGTGGAAGACCATGGAAAGGGTGTTGTCCTACTAGCTGGTAATAAGCAGGCTTCACTTCAAAGTCATTCCTCTGAAAGGCAGGAGGGCGGATGGCAGCTCTATTCGCATAAAACTGATCAGGCCTATTGAAATCTCCAAGAGTCCTCTGTTGAAAACGCCCAGCAGCATTCCCAGCAGCTTGTTGTTGCACATTCTGCGCAACTGGTGGCACAGCTTGTTCCTCAATCACAGCGCCATCATCAGCAAATCGCTGTCCTTCTTTATTTCGCATGTTGCCCTCTGCATCATACAACAGACCATCTTCACCTTGAATCAGCACCAATGGAGCAACCATCTTAACAGGCTTGTTTGCTTTCCTGTTTGTTCTCTCTAAACGTGCTAGTGTCTGGTTGTCCAAGTCGATCAGCTCCTTTTCCTTGTTGCTTCGAGTAATGCGATTAGGCATGCACCTGAAACAGACAAGAAAATATCAGTAACTAAAATAAAAACTTAGACAAGATTCTAAAACTAAAATCTATAGGCAACAATTAAGTCCCCGGCAACGGCGCTAAAATTTGATATGCTCAAATTAACCCTTAGAGCTACTCTCTCAAATTAAGAGATCACAGTAGTACTTAGGGATCGAATCCACAAGGACTTAGATTGTTGCACATTAGATTCTAGGTTCAAATCAAGCTAAGGAAAACTAAATAAATGTAATGCAAGTAATAAAAATAAAGCAGCAAATCGATTGTGAGGAGGTTTTAAAGCAAAGAGAGAAACACTAGGCCTTGGGAAATTCGCAGGTGAATCCGAATTGCAAATCTAGACAGAATGTTAGGAGTTTATTAAGTACTGTTCTTGAACTTGAAACACTAATATAAAATCAATCAACTTCCGCTGCAGAGATTTTCTATGTCTAAATCCTAGAATCCCAAATTCCTTTGCAAATCCTATTAATTCAAACAAGCATTAAAATCAGGTTCAATTGTTCACAAAATCCTAAACCAAATTCCTTTGCGGATAGAAATTTTGCTCATCTAAGATTAGTTCTGGTGATTAACAATACTTCCGCATCTATTAATCAACCTAAGATCAGATTCTAGATCGCGAAGCTAGAATAAGCAATAAACACAAATCAAGATGAAGAACTCTAATGATTTTATCCTAACAATTCAATTCAACCTAGCAATTCATCATCACCTTTGAAAAACCCTAAACCTAACAAGCATACCACTCAGACATGATCAATGAAACACAAATCATAATTTGAATAGAAAGCATAAGAGAAATCAATAGAAGAAATAAAGGAGTTCAAAATCCTCTCTAAAAGAGAATGATTTATCTCCCAAAAAACTCTCTAAAAATCTCTCTCTTAATCTCTTTGTAAAATAAAGCTTAGGTCTAAACAATGACCATAAAAATCCTTTTATAGACCCAGAACACGATTTGAGACGAAACTGCAAATATATAAAACTTCTGGGCGAACTTGTAAGTCTTCAGAAATCTTTAAAAACTCGGGCAAGATTTGTGCACTTTTGGTGTCGATCGACACCAAGACCCTAGTGTCGATCGACACGGAATTTGCACGCGAACTGCACAATTTCTGCTCGAGTGTACAATTTTTGCACGACTTGATTTCTTCAGCAACATCTTCTGTTTTGCTCCAGAATGCTCCAATATCTCCAAATAAGCTCCAAACATATCCAAACCTGTAAAGACTCAAAAAGATTCGAAAATAACAAAAAGACTCTATAAACAGGACTTATATCATGGTCAAAAACCCATAAAAACCATGATATATCATTGGCCCTTAGTAAAAAAGGAAAATCACACTCTCTCTGGTTTAGAAACTCAAAACACAAATAATGAGAGAGTGTGTTTGTTGAAAATTTAAAGGCCAACAAGAAAAACCTAAAACCATGGGCAAGAAAGTGGGTTTTTGACAAGGTGTGGTCAAGGCACATCTTTCATGGTCAAAGATGCTTGCCTTGACCACTTTTTAAATTTAAAAACTGGAGGGAAAGTAGAAAAGAGGGAAAAGAAATTGTTACCTCGGCAGGAGATCGAGTCCATTCGGTCGATCTAGGACTCGATCTCATGCCTATAATAGCTTGGATCGAGAGGTTTAAACGATCAGGGACTCGATTCATTTTGCATCGAGTCTTAGATCGACTGTCCCTCTCGTTCCTTGACTTTTGGTCAACAGGCACTGGTCCTTGGATCGAGCTACGTGATCGATCTGAGGGTCGATTTAGCTTAGATCGAGTAGACCATTCGATCTATTTTTGAGAATCGAGTGACTCAGTCGATCTACACCTCGTTCGCTTTTCAAGCTAAACGTATAAGGTGTTCATCCTCTCGTGATCGACCGTTCCACTCGATCTGTCTACTCGATCTCGTCTAGATCGACTAACTCCTCTCGATTCACTACCTCGATCTAGTAAAGATCGAGCTAGGATGAGTCGATCTAGCACTCGATCTCTAGCATATTCTTAACCCTTCTCGCCTATTTTAGACTCCAAGATCATGTCCTGCAATCCCTTACACCCTTTCCTACATACTTAGAAGATAAAAACATAAAACTGAAATAGAAAGAAAGCAGAAATATATACAAGATAGACATGGGAATGCCTCCCAAGTGCGCTTTCTTTAACGTCTCTAGCTAGACTTTACTTGGTTTAGGCAGATGGTGGGTCCTGGAGAAGCATTGAAGTGCTCTCCTTGTTGAATGCACTGACCATGTATGGCTTAACTCTATGTCCGTTGGCTGTGAATGCATTCACACTCTTGCCAACCAACGTAACGGCTCCATAGGGCAATACCTCCTTGATCTCAAACGGTCCGTACCACCTTGATTTGAGCTTGCCCGGGAACAGCTTCAACCTCGAGTCATAGAGTAGCACCAGACAGCCTTCCTTAAGCTCTTTATGAACCAACTTCTTGTCATGAGCCGCCTTAGTACGCTCCTTGTAGATCTTAGCGCTTTCGTAGGCGTCCAGCCTTAGTTCATCAAGCTCGTGTAGCTGAATCAAACGCTTCTCCTGAGCTGTCTTGAGATCATAGTTCAACTGCTTCACAGCTCACAATGCTCTATATTCCAGCTCAACAAGGAGGTGACATCCTTTGCCGTAGAGAAGAGTAAAAGGAGTAGTACCAATGGGGGTTTTGAAAGCGGTCCGGTAAGCCCACAAAGCATCATCTAGCTTAGCCGCCCAATCCTTCCGAGTAGTACCTACTGTCCTCTCGAGTATTGCCTTGATCTGCCGGTTAGAGACCTCTACTTGTCCACTCGTTTGAGGATGATAAGGTGTAGCTACCTTGTGCTTCACACCATATTTCCTTAAGAGGTTCTCGAATACTTTGTTGATGAAATGGCTGCCACCGTCACTGATCACAACCTTAGGGACTCCAAATCCTGGGAATATGATGGTTTTAAAGAGCTTGATCACCACCTTAGAGTCGTTTGTAGGGGAAGCGATGGCCTCAACCCATTTAGATACATAATCAACCGCCACCAAGATGTACTTATTGCCGTAAGAAGATGGGAATGGACCCATAAAATCTATCCCCCATGCGTCAAAGACATCAACTTCAAAGATAGGAACCTGAGGCATCTCGTTTCTCTTGGTTATATTTCCTGCTCTTTGACATGCTTCACAACTCTTAACAAACTCGTGAGCGTCCTTGAAGATAGATGGCCACCAAAAGCTGGCTTGCAACACCTTTGTAGCGGTTTTGAAAGAAGCAAAGTGTCCACCGTAAGAAGATCCATGGCAGTGAAGTAGAATGTCTTGAGCTTCATCCTTTGAGACACATCTTCTGTACAAGCTATCAACCCCTCTCTTGTATAAGTAGGGCTCGTCCCAAAAGTAGTAGGCAACATCTCTCATAAACTTCTTCTTGTGGTAATGATCAAGGTGAGTTGGCTCCTCTCCACATGCCAAGAAGTTTACAATGTCAGCATACCAAGGCAAGTCTTCTTCTTTGAAACTCAGAGCTTCTTCAAACTGTCCTTCTAGCCTTCCATAAACAGCCGTAGTGATCGTCATGAGTTGTTCTTCTGGAAGCGAATCATCTAAGGGCAGAGACTCATTGATTCTCATCCTAGAGAGGTGATCTGCCACGCTGTTCTCTATCCCTTTCTTGTCCTTAATTTCCATGTCGAATTCTTGGAGCAAAAGGATCCATCTCAAGAGTCTTGGTTAAGTGTCTTTCTTGGAATAGATGTACCTCAGAGCTGTGTGATCTGTATAGACAACCACCTTAGAGCCTACGAGGTATGATCTGAACTTCTCAAAGGCGAATACAACTGCCAGCAACTCCTTCTCAGTCATAGCGTACTTCACTTGAGTGTCATCTAGGGTCCGGCTGGCATAGTAGATGACGTGCAGCCTTTTGTCTTTCCTTTGACCAAGAACGGCTCCTATGGCATAGTCACTCCCGTCACACATGATCTCGAACAGTAGAGTCCAGTCCGGTGCTTGCACTATTGGCGCGGATACAAGAGCTTCCTTGATGGTCACGAAAGCACGAAGAAAATCCTCATCAAACACAAAGTCAGCTTCCATGCACAACAGCCTCGTGAGAGGGCATGCAATCCTGGAAAAATCTTTGATGAAGCGCCTGTAGAAGCCAGCATGGCCTAGGAAACTCCTTACTCCCTTGACATTAACCGGCGGCTCAAGACTCATCATGACCTCAACCTTGGCTTTATCAACCTCTATGCCCTTCTCTGATATCTTGTGGCCAAGCACGATCCCTTCCTTCACCATGAAGTGACACTTCTCCCAGTTAAGCACAAGATTCGTCTCTTCACAACACTTTAGTACCTTGCAAAGATTCAACAAACACGCAGAAAAAGACGCACCATATACAGAGAAGTCATCCATAAACACTTCTACCATCTCTTCTATTAGATCATAGAAGATCGACATCATACACCACTGAAACGTAGCCGATGCGTTACTCAACCCAATTGGCATCCTTCGATACGCGAAGGTGCCATAAGGGCATGTAAATGTCGTCTTCTCTTGATCGTTTGGATGGATTGGTATTTGAAAGAAACCACTATATCCATCAAGAAAGCAATGGTAAGGATGATTAGCAAGCCTCTCAAGCATTTGATCAATAAAAGGTAAAGGAAAATGATCCTTTCTAGTAGCAAGATTAAGCTTCCTATAGTCTATACACATACAATGTCCTGTAATAGTCCTAGTAGGTATAAGCTCATCTTTATCATTCTTAATGACCGTGATCCCTCCCTTCTTAGGCACTACGTGTACAGGGGAAACCCACGTGCTGTCACTTATGGGATAGATCACGTCAGCCTCAAACACCTTTGGTGTTCTATAGAAGAGGCGTTCTCATTATCCAAGTGAATCTTATGAGTGCAAAGCATTGGTGAAAGGCCCTTGATGTCACTTAGAGAGTATCCAATGGCCTTCCTATACTTTCTCAGCTCATTTAGGAGCGAGTGCAACTCATCATCACTTAAGTTTTCATTCACAATCACGGGGTATGTATCATTAAGCCCTAAGAAAGCATACATTAGCCCTTTTGGGAGCTCCTTAAGGTCCACCTTTGGGGCTAGCAGTTCGCTCCAGTCCTCCTCGTGGTTCTTGTTGACGTTCCCATCCTCAATAGCCTCCTTAGAACCCGGGACATGACCCAAAAGACTGCTTTCTTGAACCGTTGTCCCCTTGGAGATCGTGTCTTCCAGTCGATCTTGCACTAGTTCTGGTCCGGATCGAGCAATTTCTCTCGATTCTCCTACTCGATTTGGTTGGGATCGAGTAGTAGATCGAGCGTCTGAGTCGTTCTCTTCTCTGGATCGACCAGTCTCCTCGATCTTTTTGTCGATTGCTGTCTTGGATCGAGTGATCTTCTCGATTGCCTGATCGATCTCTAACCATCTGCCTTCATCTTCTAACACAACTTTCCTAGAGTCAAGGAGATTAACGTACTCCTGAGTCTACCTACTCAGAAAACCAAACTCCCGTGGCTCCTTAGTCAATGCCAACTTGAAGTGATCCTCTTGTGCAAGCTCTTCTAGCAGTTCATCCGCCAAAGCATCCAACATCTCTATATAGAAAGCTTGCCCTTCTATGGTGGACTTCTTCAGGACCTCGTTGATGTCAAAATCCAGCCTTATATCCTTGCCCAAGTGTAGAGCTATCTTCCCATTCTTGACATCAATGATTGCTCCGGCGGTTGCAAGGAATGGCCTCCCAAGTATAAGCGGATCCTTAGGTTCTTCATCCATTTCAAGCACAACAAAGTTGGTTGGCACGTTCACACCGCTTACCCTCACTGGAAGATCCTCTAGCAAACCCACTGGAAGTCTCACGCTTCTGTCAGCTAACACAAGGGAGATCCTACACTCTTTGAACCGTGTGAAACCTAGCTTCTTTGCTATTGAATGGGGCATCAGATTTATACTAGCTCCAAGATCGCATAGGCAGCTTTGAAATGTTAAAGGACCGAGAGCACATGGTATAATGAAGCTTTCTGGATCTCCCAACTTCTTGGGGACTATCTCCTTGTGTATAATGGCGCTACACTCTTCACTAAGCACCAGCACTTCCTTATTTTCCTTGTTCTTCTTTGCAAGCGTGTCCTTGAAATATTTAGCACACTTAGGCATCATCGCTAGGCAATCCACAAGGGGCAGCTTGATCTCTATGTCCCTCAGATGCTTCTCAAACAAGAGCCTATGCTTCTTTATAAGCTGTTTCTTGAAGCGGCCAGGAAAAGGAAGCTTAGGAACATAAGGTGGAGGTATGTAGTATCCTTCTCCTTGGTTGCTTTCTCCACTTGCTTCTCTACGGCTGCTTCTTTGCCCTTCGTTGGGCTCTCTATCCACACGTTGTGGAAGTTGATCTCATCATCAGCCGAAAGTTTACCCTCCCCTCTTGAACCACAATGTCCTCATTATCTTTAGGTGTAACCCTCGGTGGAAGTTCTTTCCCACTTCGTAGTGTGATAGCATTGGCGTATTCCTTGGGATTTTGCTCACACTTGCCCAGTAGACTGTTTTGACCACTTGTACTTGCTTTACCCTTCTCTAACTGCTTGATCTTGTTGTTTAGAGTTGCAATCTGAGTAGAGACATCAGTGAGAGAGGAGTCTAAGCGGGTGTTCATTTCGGCGAACTTCTGGTTTGTTGAAGCTTGCCCTTGAAGTAACTGCTGAAACATGGCTTGTACAAGATCAACTTGGTGCGGTTGCATCTGTTGTTGAGGAACAAAGCCTGGAGGATACATAGGAGTATAACCTTTGTTTCCTTGCTGCTGCTGCTGTCCCTGAAAGTTACCTTGTCGCTGAACTTGAAAACCACCACTCGGCTGAAAACCTTTGTTATAGAGCACAAACGGTTTAGCTTGTTGAGGAGGGTACACCTGATCCTTTGGGTTTTCAACGTTGGTGCTTCTATAAGATAAGTTGTTGTTGCCTTGGTAGCCTTGAGAGTAACCTTGAGGCTTGTAGTTGTTCTGACCGGCAACCCAATTAGCTTCTTCTTCTTGGCATTGATCTAGCTTATCCAAGACATCCGCAGCTTCCCCAACAAACTGTACATGCTTTTGGTTTGCAAGCATGAGCTTATCGATCTTCTCATGGAGAGACTTCATTTCTTTCTTGTTGGCTTCAAGATCAGCTCCTCTCGGTGCACGGTCATAGTCCTTAGAATAATTCCCATCGCTCAATGCTAGGTTTTCAATGAGCTTCATACCTTTCTCAACCTCTTGACCAAGGAAGTTTCCTTTGCTTGCCGTGTCAAGTAGTAACCTGATCTTTGGAAGTTATCTGCAGTAGATAGTACTCAAGAGGGTCTCTTCGCTGAAACCATGGTGAGGGCAGGCTGTTGTATAATCCTTAAAGTGCTCCATAGCCTCATTGAAGGACTCATTCTGTCGCTGAGTGAAACCACTGATCTCGCTTCTCAACCCTGCTGTCCGAGAGCTTGAGAAAAACTTGGAGAGGAAAGCTTTCTTACAGTCAGCCCAAGAAGTGATAATGCCTTGTGGAAGTATCTTCTCCCAATGCCGTGCCTTGTCGCCTAAGGAAAAGGGGAACAAACGCAGCTTGAAGCTGTCTTCTGAGATTCCATTTATCTTGAGCATACCACAAAGCTGCTCAAAGTTGTCTAGATGCGCCAATGGGTCCTCCAAAGCTAACCCATGAAATTTGTTGTTTTGCACCATCTGAACAAACCCTGGCTTGATCTCGAAATTATTGTTTTGCACTGGGGGAGGAGTGATCCCAAACCTATTATGGTGAGTATTGGGAGCATCTCCTGCTCCAATGATGCGTGGGGGTCTAGCTGCGTGGTGGGAGTTTCCATTACCCCTTCCAACTGCCCCGTGAGCTGGAGGAGGTCCCTCTGGATGCTCGTGCTCAGCCATTGCTTCAAATCCACTGAACCTTGCTGAACAATCTCCTCAAAAGCTCTAGCTTGCTCCCTAACTCTTCTTGATCTTGCGTGTCCAAGCTGATGAATATTGTCTAAGGGTGTGAGTAAGGCGTTGTCACCCTTGGAACGCAGATTCATGTACCTGAAAGACACAAGTTTGAAAGTAGAGAAATCAGTAACCAACTTAAAGTAAAGGCTTAGTCTTTACTAAACCCCAAATCTTAATGCTTCCTATCCCCTAAGATGGCAACGGCGCCATTTGATAACTCATTTCTTACGGTGTAAATGCAAGCACGAGAGGCTATCAAACTTAAATGCAAGACTAAGATGTAGTATAGCATGCAAGTGAGGTATCAATCCACACCTAGGGGTAGCAAGTTCACTAAGAATGCAAGGGAATGAGTATATCTAAGCGAAAATGATAAATGATTGGTAAAATCCTTAAAAATTAAATGCAAGTGTCAGATGCAAAGCGAAACAATTTTAAAATCCCTGGAAGAGGGTTAACTACCACGAAGAACAAGCGGAATGACAAAAATGCAAAGCTATAAAAAACTAAAATTCAACTAGTGGATTGACCACTAGATCGAGCAATATGGATCGATCTCGTCTAACAACTTAAAATGATGAATGATGCGATGGATTAATGAAAAAGATGCAAACTTTAGGATGACAGAATGATAAGCAGAGGTTTAAAACACTAAGAGAGAGGGTCTAGGGTTGAGGGTCATATTCGTGGGTCTCAAAGATTAAAGCTTGGTTTGAAAACGTTGGATCTACTCTTTTAAGAGGTTCTCTAGGCCATGAAAACAAAACAAGAACCATCCATGGCATGTGGTATGGTTCACTTCTTCAATCTCTTCTCCAAACCCATGGCGTTTGGTGGAAAAAGAGATCGAAGAGCTTGGAACACAGATTTCAAACAAATGACCTAACTAATCCCCTAAACAACCATGGCATGTGGGAAAGGAAGGATTAGCCTCTAGGATCTGATTTTCCAGGACATCTGCATACTGTCAAGGTAAGACAGCCCTTGGATCATAGAGATCTTGGCGTGAGAGTCTCTAAGACTTAAGTACTCAAGATCCTAGAAGAGAAAGTAATGAAGAACAAGAAAACTCAAAGCTTTAACCTTTTTGACCCTTTCGAATCACCTCAATCCATCAACCCAAATGAAACTACTCGCTAGTGATTTACTAAACATGATTAACGATTGATTAAAGGCAAAAGGTTCAATATTCAAAGTTAAAAAGCAAGAAAAGCTTGAAGTTCTACAATGGCGGATTCGTCTAAAAACGAGAGAGAACGAAAAGGTAAAAAGACAGAATGAAGATAATGAAAGGGATGGCTGCATTTTGCCAAAAATGGCCAAACCGCGAATGGTCCCTCCTTCGCTACGGTCCAAATCCAGCTGGACGGATAAGGTTAGTCTGGGATCGACTCGGGTCACTCGATCTCTGGCTCGATCTTCTCTTGGATCGGATGACTTCGGTCGATCTCTGAGTCGATCCTGTGTCGATCGTGTTGGAAGCTCGATCTGGTTCTCGATCTGCATGGCGTCATTTACGTTCGTGCTCCAGATCGATCTCCTCTCTCGATCTTGATCTCGATCCTTCCTCTTGAATCGCCTTGGTGCACTCGATTTTCTGGTCGATCTTCTCTTGATCGACCTGCCTTGCTCGATCTGCTACTCGATCTCAGGTCCTTAGCATGCACTCCTGAGTTTTCCAAGTGTCCACGAGCTTCCTCGCGAGCCTTAGCACGTCCACGAGTTCTCCAAAGCTCCAAAGTGTCCAAAAGCAACCTGAGTATGATGCATAATGCAAGAAACATGCGAATGCTAGTGCAAAAGTGCTCTAGGACCTAAAATGGTACAAACTAGCCTAATATGCAAGGTGAATGCATGAGAAACTATCCTAAATGCATGCAAAATACACAAAATATATAGTAATATCAGTAATTTCTATACCAGTAAGCAACAAATCAAATCGTTCGTTTAAGTACTTCTAATATCCCATTTTCTGAATTTATACTTAACCCAAGCAACAAAACTAAACTTCAACAAAACTAAACTTCAACATACAGCAAAACATCACACTCGATCCAAGGGAAAAAGCTAGAATGTTAACAGGTCAACGAACCTGTTTATCAAAGCCGAAGTAGATGGAAGAGAAGTCGACTCTTAAGATCTGAAAAATGGAAACCTAGAAATTCATAATAGTTTAATTGCAGCTATCGATACATGGAAATTTCAAAGATATGAAGAGATAGTGAAGAGACCTTACCGAATCCAGTGCAATGGACGGTGAAGACTGCTTCAAGGAAGAAACCCAGAAATTCCTAAATTCACAAAAGAAAAACACAAATTATATAACGCTTTCTCTCAAGCAAAACAAAACTTTACTAAATTCACTGAAATTGTCGACAACACGAAAGGAGAAAGAGAGAGAAGAGTTCACCAGTGGCCGAGATAGAGAGAGAGCGAAAAGAGCTTGAGCGGGGCTTAGAAACTAAACCCAGAAACTATAAAATCCAAATGAACAAACCCAGAAACCATCGAAGATGAAGTTTGAATCTTTTGAAAGAGTTGGGAGAAGAAGCAGCAGTGGAAAATCTATGGCGAGTCGTGAAAGATCTATTGTTTTAGGTTTAATGGCATTTGAATGTAATTTACAAATATTAGCGAGAATAATTTAGTCTTTTAATAATTGAATAGCAGCAAAAGTAGCCGCACCGCCGAATTTTTACGGCGTCTAAAAATTTTAAATGCAGGTACCTGCAGTTGACGCAGCGTTTAGATGCAGGAAGTCGCAGCAACAAAACGAACAATACTTATTGCCACAGTCGCAGCCGCAGGTATCTGCGGCTGCCAAATGAACGGGGCTAATATAAATATGTAAAATTGATACATATGTAAGTACACTTACTAAAACAGTCGTAGGACCAAGAAAATCTTAAAAATTCGTTGTAAATTTGATAAAAACGCGTTTATAAAAAAATAAAATAGTAGACTAACAACAAAGTTTACAAAAGTAGACTAGCAATGAAAGTCTACATTTGTAGACTAGCAACGAAGTCTACATTTGTAGACTTCGTATGAAGTCTAAATTTTAGGTTACTTTTGCAACTGCCAAAAGATGAGTAGACTTCTTCAACTCACTCCAAGAAGCCTACTCAAGAAGTCTATGTAAAAAAAGGTTAGTTTTGCAATTGATCAAACTTTGATTTTTTCGTAAGTAGACTTCTTAGAGGTTAGTTTTGCAATTGACCAATGTTGACTTTTCAAAGTAGACTTCGTTTTAAGTCTACTTGGGTTAGTTTTGGGGTTGAATAAACATTGAATTAATTTTCGGGTAGACTTTGTTTGAAGCCTACTCAGAAATTAGACTTCAAGCGAAGTCTACTCGGAAAAGTCAACATTGGTCAATTGCAAAACTAACCTCTAAAAAGTCTACTTTTTACGAGTAGACTTCTTACGAAAAAGTCAAATGTTGGTCAATTGCAAAACTAATTCCTTTTTAAATAGATTTCTTTCGAAGTCTACACTATTTTTTTTTGTTGTCAAAGAAAATGGCGTAGACTTCAACGGAAGTCTACTGTCAGAAATTGGTACACACGGTCAATTGCAAAACTAACATGTGTGTTGAACAGTAGACCTCTTAAGAGTCTACTTTCACGGCACGGATCTGAAAACTCACGAAAATTGACTGAAAAATCACCTACCAGTGCTATTTAGCTTCTTCAACCACCGATTTTTTTGACTCTAGCCACCACCATGCTTTAGCATACATTTAGTTTAGTTTTTGGTCTCTTTCATGCATTCATTCATCATGTTTGCTCCATTTGCATTCATATTAGACATAATATGTTTTAGGTTAGACTTTTGCATGTTTTGCATTGTTTGGAGTCTTTTTCAGGTCTAAATGGAGCAAGGAAGACATTTGGAGAATGGTGAATGCTGAGGACGTGAAGAACCAAGTATAATGGCCAGGATGACGGGTTTTAGGCTGCACCAAAGTCTTGTATCGACCAAAGCTGAGAGAAACCTGCCCGGTATGCAGGTTGATATAAAATGTATGGGTCCGAACGAAGGTCTTCTGGTGCGATTCAGCCTCCGCGTCCTTCTTAGAAGTTGTACAGGGTCGTATAAGCTTTCCAACAGTGGTCGAATCAAGTCAATCTGATCTCTGGTTCAAAAGATACGACGGTTTCATCTTCACTTCTCGCAACTAGAACGCTGTACCGATGAGCATATCGATCAAGACCTTCTTCCTCCTGCTCGATATGCATTAACCCGAGAACCAAAGTTGACTATATTTGACTCTTTTATTTTTGCTTTCTAAGGTTATTTTGGGGATGTTCCCTATAAATAACTAACCCTAGATCCAATCTTAGTTATCCTTTCTCTTCTCCATAGCTTTGCTTTGGTTTTTCATAGAACAAGTTAAAACCCTTTGTGGGTTCAGATTGGATCACATGTATAAAATTTTATTTTAAGTTTATTCTTTTAGTCTTTAATCTCTTAGTCTTGCTTTCTTATTTTGCTTTAGTAATTTCGAATTTGTCTCTTTGAGTTTTTGAGGTTCTTGGTTTTTGAAGAATAAAAGTGTTTCTAATGATTGTTTAAGGTGTTAGAATGTTGGATCTTTGATTATCTCTTATTGTGTGACTGTTCTTAATGCTTAGTATCTTAGGCCTTCTAGTATTGCACTTAAGGTGTTTGCTGAAATGCTTGAAAGAAGTTATGATTGATGTCATGTCTTGCATAGCTTGTGGATATTACCATATATTTTGCATATTTAACATGCATTTAGAGTAGTTTTCATGCATTCATCTTGCATTATAGGCTATTTTCTACCATTTGTTGCACTTTAGGTCCTAGATCACTTTGCATTCGTATTTTGCATATTTCTTGCATCTTTTGCATCATTATCAGGTTGTTTGGGACACTCTGGAGTTGTGGAAGTTGCGTGGACGTGCATAGAATCAAGAGGAGGCTTGTGGACACTTGGAGAACTCAGCCATGCATGCAAAGGACCCGAGATCGAGCAGCAGATCGAGCAAGGCAGGTTGATCTAGACGAGATCGACTAGAAGATCAAGCAGCGGATCGAGACCAAGATCGAGAGAGGCGATCGATCGCAAGTACGGACGTAGATGACGCCATGCAGAACGGCAGCCAGATTGAGACCACGACTCGATCACCCATGGATCGAGCAGGAGATCGAAGGAAGTGCTCGATCCATCCAACTAAATTGACTTGAAGATCGAGCAGAAGAAAGCGATCCATGGAGAAGATCGAGTGAGCTGATCGATCTCGAGATCGATCTCTGGGACCTTATCCGGCCAGCTCATTTTTGGAGCGTAGTGAGGGGACCATTATGGATGTTTGGCTATTTTGGGAAGGAGGCGGCTATCACTTTCCATCATCCACAGTTTGTCTTATCTTTTCTGTTCTTTCTCTTAGGCGATTCTGCCATTGCAAACTTTTTAAGTTTTTCTTGTTTTTAAACTTTGAATCTGGTTAATCATTAAGTCTTTTTCCATAATCGCTTGCTTAATCATGCTTAGTTTATCTTTCTTTGCATTTGAATCTATTTCAATCATGAGTAGTGAGTAGTTTTCTTTGGATAAAAGGTTGGGGCGATTCAAGGGTTTAAAGAGGTTAAGCTTTTGGATTTCTTTTTGTTCTTAACTTATTCTCTTCTAGGATTTGGGGTCTTAAGGCTTAGAGAATCTTGGAAAAGATCTCTATGATCCCAGGGTTTCTTTTATCTTGATCGGATTCAGAGATCCTTGAAAACCAAATCCTAGAGACTAATCTATCCTCTCCCAAACGCCATGGATGTAGAAGGGGTTAGTTAAGTCACTATTTAGGATCTTTGCTTAATGTTCTTTGACCCATCTTTCCACTAAACGCCATAGGTTTGGAGGAAGGGTCAGAGAAAGGGGTTTTACCACACGCCATGGAAGATCCTAGTTTAAGTTTCCGAAGGCTTAGAGATAGCTCTTTAAAAGAGTAGATCTAGGTGTTTTCAAACCAAAGCTTGAACCTTTGAATCTCTTGAACATGACCCTCGACCTTGAACCCTTTTTTTACATTTTAAAACCTCTGTTTATCGTTCTCTAGACATAAAGCTTGCATCTTGATCGTTAGAAGTCATTTGTCTTAAGTTGTTAGAATCGACCTGTTTTACCCGTTTTAGCTCTCGATTTTTAGTAATTAGTAGATTTGCTCTTTTAATTCTCTGTTTTCTCCTAATAGTTGTTAACCCTCTTCCAGGAATTTTAAAATAGTTTTCATAGTATTTTGGTCATTGCATTTAGTTTTCCTCGATTTTACCATCTATTTACACGATTCTGCTTAGATTTGCTTAGCATCTGCATTCTTAGTGTTCTTTCTTCACCCAGGCTGGATTGATACTCTCTTGCACTATACTACATCGTGATTGGTTGCTTGAGCTTTGATATTCTTGCATTGAACAACAATCCTGTCTATCACTTGTGCTTAAATACTTAGCATCACATTGGTGGGAAATTGTCCTTTAGGCATTGATTATGCATGGGAGTGTGAGTTAATGTTAGTTCTATTGCACAAGAGATTAGTAAACCTAGCATAGGAAACTAGATGTCTAGCATGCTTTTTGGCTCTATGGACTTTGACCTTAATGCTTGATGATCATGTGTTTGAGTAATGGGCTTGAATATGTGATTAGATAAGGGATTAGTACTGAGGAATTGGGCTAGTCTATATTAGTTGTCCTTGCCTAGAGATTAATGCATTGATTGTTTCTTTCACCTTGATCATGATTTAGATTCACCTTGTTATCCATTAGTCTTGAATCTCTGTTTTCTAGTTTACATTTATTGTTTTAGGTTGTTAGATTAAATTCCCTTCTCATGATTATGCCTAGCTTAGCAAGTTTTCTGCATCTTGATTGTTCCTTAGCCTTTGGATTGGATTGATAACTTCTTGTACTTCAATGAAATGATTTTAGACTTGAGGAATTGAGTCACAAGACCTAAAAAATCCTGTATCAATTTGGCGCCGTTGCCAGTTCATTGTGTTTAAGGCATTTGAGTTTGATTACTTGCTTAGACTAGGCTATCTTCTTTATGTTTTTTGTGTGTTTTTAATGATTGGAGAAGGAACACTAGTTCCATTGAAATCTCATCTTTGAATTTCATTTGGTAAGAGTCAAGCTTTGTGAATATAGACAAGCACACTTGGAATGTAGTTCCATGATTATCCCTTGTATATATTTGTTCCTTTTGCTTTTGATTTCTTTTATTGAGTGTTTCAGGTTTCTTAGATGGTTCAAATGATTCATCAAGAGGTGGAACACGCCAGGGAGTAGAAATAGCTTAGTCATCAAGATGGTGTAATGAACAAGGCCAGGAAAAATGGTAGGCAACATACTGAGTACAAACCAGACATTTCTGCTCAGTCTGATTGCCTGTCTATGCACCAAGCTACTCTCCCAATGGCGCTAACACCAATGACCAATACCAAGCTGGAGCAATGCTGAGAAGATGTCTGAGCCAAGGCCATACAGAGTGCACGCCGTTCTGAGCCCATATACCGACGTCAAAGCATTAGAAGCCTTGGAGGATGATCAGGAAGCCGAGCCAAGTGGAAGCAAAGGTGTATCTTGGAGTTGTCGCTCATATCGAGCAGCATATCGGATTAGCATGCCCGATATTGGCTCATATTGAGCTGCATATTGGTCATAGCCTGCCCGATATTGCCCATACCGACGTACATACTGGCCAGCTTACCTCGATACACACCATATCAGAGAGCATACCGAGCTGGAAGCTCGATACACTTTGAAGAAAGGCGACCATACCGATGAGTGTACCGGAGCTAGCAGATCGATACAAGCGCCCCGACCACGTATCGAACTATGTATCGAGCAATCAGCTCGATATGCCTTGACGAAGAGGGCGATTGTACCGACGTACATATCGAGCATGCAGCTCGATACACCTTGAAGACAAACGACGACTGTATCGATGTACATATCGAGGATGGCCAGATCGATACAACCCCATGGGGGGATATAGAGAAGTGTACCGACCGATACACACAGCAAGATGGGCGTACCGAGCTATATACCGTCCTATCCACATCGATACAGCCATGCAGCGTAGCATATCGACCAACGTCTCTGACATGTCAAGCCGATACAGAAATGAAGAGGACCATACCGATGTCTGTATCGATCGATGCACACTGAAGATGGAGCATACCGAGCAATATATCGGGCTTCACAAGCCGATACACAGCACATGAATACTGTACCGGTTTGTATATCGAGGAATTTGGCCGATATTCCTCCTTGATCATGATCAATATGCTGCAAACTGCTGGTTTTAAAGGAGTGAAGCATTTCTTCTTCAACATTCACCATTCCAAGCCACTCCTTGCAGCATTTCCACTCCTCCATCAAAAGACCTTGAGGTATACTCCAAAAACTTTGCATTTTTCTTCTTCTTTTCTCCTATTAATTTTTGAATTGTTTGTTGGATATTGGCTCCTCTTGCACTTTCATTACACAGGGACTGTGTAATTTAAGTGTGGGGGAGGGTGTGATACTAACAGTTTTCTTTCAAATTTTGGCATTCATCTCTTGCATATCTCTCATACTTGCAAAAATTTATAAGTTTTGAGTGATCATCTAGTTGCATCTTGCACTTAGGATAGCATATAGTTGCATTTGCATTGAGGTTTCATGCATTGAAAATTTTGAGCATGATGTTTGCCTTTGAGAGATGTTAGTTTTTGAAATCACTTCATTGCCTAAGTTGTTAGTTCTTTGATGTGATGGTCTAGTTTGAATTGAAGTTTGAACCACACTTAAAATTCTTTGCTTGATACTCTTGTCTTGATGAAGCTTGCATGATCTGAATTCAGTCTCTATCTACTAGAACTATAATTTGAATATTGAATTATCATGTCTTATGCATTGAAAGTGTTTTTATGGACACCATACACATACTTGAGCTTTCTTTATCCTTCTTATGTCCTCTTTTGCTAGTCCAAGTAGATTTCTCTGCCATTAACCAAACCTTCAGCCAAGCCAAAAATTATTTGTGAGTGATTGTAAGGCCTTTTCTTTACGGAATGAGCTTAGTAAAAAGTATCGGGTTAGAACTACAAATGGACCCTTCCATTGTAGAACTAGCTCAGCCTCTTGAGCTAGATAGGCTAGGATGTTTTGGTTAATTAGAGGTTGTTTTGGGATTTCGATTTTGGGTTAACAAGTGAAGAAGGAAAAGAGAAAGCAAAGGATAAGGAGTGCACATAAGTAAGCTTGGAAAGTTTGGCTGATCATTAAAAGCTCTATGCAAATGAAGAAGGTGTTCAAAGCTAGCAAAGAGAACACCAGCAAAGTAAAGAAGAGCAAAAGCAAAGAAGAAAAGGTCAAATCACTAAGAAGAATAAAAGAAGAAGATTAACAATCAAAGAAGCTCTAAAGGAGAAAGAAGAGTGGGATCAAAGAAGCAAAAAGCTTCAAGAAAAAAGGTAGAATAGGATTATGTTTTGGGGAAGAAGCAAATGAGTTTAGATCACTTATGGGTTTTTAGGTACATGGGAGTTTACCTTTGTATGCATAAGTTGTTCTTTACCCTTATAATTTTACCAAGGCTCATTCCATTTTCTTGAGAGAACCCTTGCACTTAAATTTAACCAGTTCGAAATTGTTTGAGGTCATCTTTGCCTCATAAGCCTTATCCTTGGCCAAATGGAAACACAAGATTTGCATAAGCATGATCCACTTGGTTGATGAGTTAATTGAATGTTAAAGAGATTGGATAATGTGATTGCTTGTGTAAGATAGACTTGAGTTTTCTTGTATATGCTTGTGATGAGTGGGGCTAGATTTTCAGTTAGAACGAACATCATTTTCATCTTAGAATCATTAACTTGTTCAATGACTTGGTTTTTATTATTGACATCTTTCAAATCAAATAGCTCTAATTTCAAGCTTCTCTTCCACAAAGTTCATACTTGCTTGAGGGCAAGCAAGATCTAAGTGTGGGAGTGTTTGATAGCTTACTATTTTAGACCATTTTAGGTTGCATTTCATGCATCTTTTCCTCTGTTTTTGCATTATAGTTTGGCATTTTAGTATCATTTGCACTTAGAATCAACATGGCATGCATTTTGCTTAGGATTGCATACATTTGCATACATGTGCATGTTTGTGGTGGTTTTCAGGTGTTTTTGGAGGTTTTTGGAGTTGAGAAGAAGATGGAAGCTGCTCATAATCGAAGAAAATGTCAAAAATGGAGCTCTTTCAAAGTCTGATCCATATCGAGCAAGCATATCGAGCAGAACACCCGTGGAGTATGCTCAATGTAAGCAGCATGACGAAAGGAAGAGGATCAGCACGAGGAGTCTAAGCCGTTGGTCTGCATCGAGATCTAGCATCGAGCAAGGAAGCCGATGCGCGCTGCACGAACCATATCAAGGTCGCATATCGAGCAGAACATTGTTCGTACGACCTCGATGCAACTCATCCGCGCATTGGCCACTTTATTTTCTTTGACCTTATCCTATTTTTAGGGTTTTTATGCTTCTTTTGGCTCCCTACTATAAAAGAGAAGCCACAAAACATTATCTTTATCCAAGTTAAGCTTTTCATCAAAAACTCTCTCTTCTCTAAACCTAAAAGGGTGATTTGCCTTAGAATCTTAATCTTTAATAAAGTTTTCATTTTTATGGTTTAATCTTGTCTTTTAATCTTTGTTCTTGCACCTTGGTAGTTTATATTTATCATCTTTGCATTTTGATCTCATCTAGTTATGTTTAACACTAAACAAACAGGATTAAACATGATTA
Organism: Thlaspi arvense; assembly: GCA_911865555.2. Lineage (NCBI taxonomy): Eukaryota > Viridiplantae > Streptophyta > Magnoliopsida > Brassicales > Brassicaceae > Thlaspi > Thlaspi arvense. The sequence continues at coordinate 49,612,874 of OU466858.1, read as the reverse complement.
GTGAGTAGTTTACTTTAGATTTAGGGTTCTAAGTAGGAAAAATGGTGATTAATATGTGAATAGGCTTATTTAACTGTTCTCTATTGTATCCTTCTATTGCAAAGTGGTTATTGTTCATAAAGGTTGCTCCTTTTGATTGAATATGGTATTGATTGATGCATATGGTTCACTAAATGGCTTGTTATCTTATTTCTAAGCATTGTTCGCTTATTTGGCTTGATTGTTTGGCTTGGTCTATGTTTCATTTGTTCAGTGACACCAAAGTGATAGTTCACCATTGCTAGATGATTCGCTTAGGGCTAGATAATGCTGGTTTTGAGATTCTTACTTGGTGGTTAGATAATATGCATTAAAAGATCTTGCCTTTGTTTCATTTCTGTTCACGCTTAGCTTTGTTAGGATGTTGCAACTGGGTGCTTAAATCCATATTCTTGATTGGTGTTTAGCTAATTAGGTCCTTATTAGTTCACAAGATTGATAAGTTGATATGTATTCTTGCTTGGGTGAGAGAATGATCGCTTGATTAGTACATCTCTTAGGCTAGAATGGTTCTGATCTTTATGATCATGGTTGAAGGATACGCCATCACAAGTGGGTCTGACACTTCTGTCTTATTGAATATGAACTGCTTATTGACGCCAAGTTAATTCCTTTTAGATACCTTGTCTAGAAGTACAACATTGAGAATTGCTTGCTTATGTATGCTTGATGCTTGCCTTTGTTAGAAATCTTCATTTTCACTCTTGAAAGCCACTGTCCCACAATTGCTTAGAACCTTAAGTCTTGCTTTTAATTAATTGTTTTTAAGATCATCTTGCTTAGTTCTTGCTTTAGTTGTCATTCTTGCTTAGTTCTTGCTTAATCATTGCTTTAAGTTCATTGCTTAGTTTTGTTCACTTGCATTTACTTTATGCTTTCTTTCCATTGCATTGTTAGGTTGTTAGATTTGTCCTTGTTCAATCAAAACCCCATTATTGCTTAGCTTATAGCATTGTTTGCATCTCATCTTACACAAAAGAATTGACACCTGATCCCTATTCTACAACTGATTAGAGGTTAAGGATATTTGGTTCAGGACCGAAAATAACCTGTTTCAATTTGGCTCCATTGCCATTTGTGGTTTGTTTGAGTTTAACATTGCTGTTAGACTAGGTTCTTTACTTTAAGGTGACTAATTTGGTCTATTTTCTGTGCTCTGTTTTTTCAGGTACTTGTATGAATTTGAGGTCTAAAGGCTCATCAAATCTGACTCCTTTCATTGACAACATTCATATGAGAAGAGCTGTAAGACCGAGAGATCAAGAGATAGAAGGATAGAGGATGGCTGAGCAAGAGATTCAGTTACCATATGTTCGTGTTGTTGGACAAACACCATTACAACAAGCTGCAGCACACATAGATGAAGCACAAGATGCTTTGAACCAAGCGGCTGGAGTTTAGGGATTATGAGTACCAGTTCACGCACCTAGAGCTGCAAGACCAACAGAAGCTGGAGATGCGCCTGATACTCACCACAACAGGAATGGCATTCATGCTCCAGCTGTGCATCAAAGCCACTTTGAGATCAAGCTTGGGTTGATCAACATGGTGCAAGGAAACATATTCCATGGCCTGCCCAATGAAGACCATTTGGATCATCTGGACCAGTTTGATAAGGTGTGTGGTATGACCAAGATTCAAGGAGTCTCTGAAGATGCTTTGAAGCTGCGCTTGTTCCCTTTCAGTTTAGGTGACAAAGCACATCAGTGGGAGAAGACACTTCCACAAGGCTCTATTCCTACTTGGGATGAATGTAAGACAGCTTCCTCAACAAATTTTTCAGCTCCACCAGAACAGCAAAGCTGAGGAACACCATAAGCAGTTTCACTCAGCATGGAAATGAGACATTCGCTGAAGCTTGGGAGCGGTTCAAGTCTTACACTTTGCAGTGCCCACACCATGGCTTCACAAATGAAAGCTTGCTGTCTACTCTGTATAGAGGAGTGACGTCAAAGTACAGGATGCTCCTGGATACAACATCAAATGGAAATTTCATGGGAACTACTGTTGTTGATGGTCTAGCTCTTGTGGAGAACTTGGCACTTTCTGATGGAAACTATGGTGAAGAATATGACAGAACATCTAGATCTGTTGTAAGCGCTGAAGGTGAGAGCACAACAAAGAAGGAGATTAAAGCTTTAAGTTACAAGTTAGACAAGCTGCTGCGTGTGTCTTTCAAGAATGTCGGTTTTGTTGGTGATAGTCTTGCTACACAAGAAGAAGATGGGACAGTTGTAGAAGAAGAAGCCTTCTACATGAATCAACAAGATGGCGATTTTAACAACTACAGGAACCATCCCAATTTCTCTTATAGAAGCACCAACGTGGCTAACCCTCAGGATCAAGTCTATCCATCACAAGCTGCACAACAAAACCAAGGAACCAAACCTTTTGTTCCTTTCAACCAGCATAACAACTTTGCTCCAAGACCACCATTTCAAGGCGGTTTTCAACAAGCTAACTTTCAGCCAAGACCAGATTTTGTCCCACCAGGTTTTGGCAATACACAAACCTCTTCTAGCACTCAAGATGTTGATTTGAAGCAAATGATGCAACAATTGTTGACTGGTCAAGCCAACACCACTATAGAGCTGCACAAGAAGTTTGCTGAAGTACACAACAAGATAGACGCCACTACTTGTGACCTGAATGGCAAGTTAGATGCTTTGAACCAAAGAGTCAAGTCTCTAGAAAGCAAAGGAGCTTCATCTTCAAAACCTTAGAATCAGTTACCAGGAAAGAGCGAAGCCAATCCTAAGGAATTCTGCCACTTACTTGCTGAAGAAGATGAAGAGTTTGATGATGAAGATGCTTCATTGGAAGACCTTGCCATTATGCTTCAAGAGATGCTGTTACATGTTGTCATGTTAAAGGATGAGTGTGTGGGGGGGGGGGGGGGGGGGGGGGAATGTCATAAATGTCACCATCGATGATCAAGAAGCTGTTGATATTGTAGAGAAGTTCCTCTAAGGGCTAGATGAAAGCTTGAACAGAGAAGAAGAACAAGAAAGAGCTGCAAAAGAAGCTGCTGAGAACGAAGAGGCTGAGAAAGCCTTAGTTGCTCCAGAAGAAGAAGCCAAACCAGAGCTCAGTGAAGCTGATAAAGAGCTTGTAGAGATATACCACGCTTTAATGGTCTTAGCTAGAGAAAGTTCTGAAGACTTCAAGGAGTTGTATGATCGCCAAGTGGGCAGCTCCTCAAGCAACAATGAGAAGGGTAAAGCTCCTGAAGTTCAAGCTTATAAACCACCAATCCCTTACCCCACAATGCACTTTACAAAGGCTCAAATGGCAGTCTATTCAAAGTTCAGGATGGACATACAAGACGCTGGAATAAAGCTTCCTCATGGCACCACTTTGCTTGAAGTGAAGGATTAAATCAGGTTCCTCAAAGAAGTCTTTGACAAGCTGGAAGTAGTGGAGCCAATTCTAGAGAATGTGGAGGCTAATATAAGGAGAAACAAGGAGCTGTAGACATTGAAAAGCTTTCCAATCCAGGAAAGTTTCTCATCACGTGGAGCTTGAGATGCTAGACAATGTTTGAGCTTTGTGTGTAACAGGTGCAACTGTGAATGTCATCTCTCTCCACTTAAGCCAGACCTTAGGAATCAAGGAGTTAAAGCCCTGAAAAGCCTCTATCACTTTTGTGGATAACACCTCAACAAGACCCTTGGGCATGGTAAATGATTTCCCTTTGAAGATTGGGAATTGCTTGGTGCCGACAGATTTTATGGTTATGGAGAAGACATATTCAAGAGAGGTGCCACTTCTTCTAGGAACACCATTCCTGGCAACAACAGGAGATCAAGTAGACTTCAAGAGAGGCTCTGTGATTTTAAAGAATGTTTATGAGTTCAAGGTCTACAAGATTGTCTCTCCTTCCATAGCTTTTTGTGGAACAATTGTTAAAGAAGAAAGTGAGCAATAGAAACTTCTAGAGCGTGTGGAGCATGCTATGAGCTTTACAATGAACATGCTGATGAGAGACACTCTCCCTGATGAGCCAGAGCAAAAGCTTGACACTGAGTTGAAGCTTGAAGATGGTTTGTAAGAGGATGAAGGCTTGATCATCAAAGAAGTGAAGCCTTTGATCACACCAAGTGTCAAAAAGAGGAGAAATAGGAAGACAGCTCGTGACAAGAAGAAACTGATGTCAGTGGGCACTTGGGTTTATAAGAAGAAAGAAGAAGGAGCACCAGCTCCCTCAACCTCTTCTCACTAGTCCTCAAACCATCAAAGTCAAGCTTAGTGACTTAAAACAAGCACACTTATGAGGTAATCCCATGACTATCCTTGTAAATATATGCTTTCTTTTATTATTAATATCTTTATTTTGTGTTTCAGAAGTCAAAGAACAGGTCCATGACAGTGTAGGATGGTTTAAAAGCCAAGGAAAGAAAACCCTGTTTTCATATCGAGGTACCATATCGAGCAGAACATCTATCATTGCTGCTCGATACAGCTCATCTCGGGGAAGGAGCAAAACGCACCGTGGAGATCACATCGAGGTGTCGCATCGAGCAAAACATCAAAAGCCCTGCTCAGTTGATATTGCTGCATATTTAGTGTATTTTGCATACATATAAGTTAGTTTTCGCGCATTTACCTTGCATGCTAGGCTAGTTTGCATCGCTTTAGGTCCTAGAGTACTTTTGCACCAGAATTTGAATGTTTCGTGCATTTTGCATCACAATCAGGTTGCTTTCGGTCACTTTGGAGCTATGGAAGACTTGTGGACGCGCCAAGGCTCGTGAGGAAGTCCGTGGACACTTGGAGAAATCGGGGTTACACGCTAAGGACCTGAGATCGAGTAGCAGATCGAGCAAGGCTGGTCGATCTAGACAAGATCGACCAGAAAATCGAGTGTCGAGATCGATTTGGAGTGCGGACGTAAACGACGCCATGCAGATCGAGGACCGGATCGAGCTTCCAACTCGATCAGCGCAAGATCGACTCAGAGATCGACCAAGAGCCATCTGATCCAAGACTAGATCGAGTGCTAGATCGAGCTTCATAATCGATCCCAGACCAACCATATCCGTCCAGCCTGTTTTTGGACTGTAGCGAAGGGGGGGGGACCAGTTGCGGTTTGGCCATTTTAAGCAAAAAGCAACGATCCCTTTCATTATTCCACCCTGTCGACTACTTTTCTATCATCCCTCCCGTTTTAGGCGATTTCGCCATTGTTAGACTTCGAGCTTTTCTTGCTTTTGCTTTTGAATATTGGATCGTTTAAGTTTAATCAATCATTTTTTCATGTTTAGTTCTTCGTTTATTGCATTTTCGTATGGTTTCCTTTATGAGTCGCGAGTAGTTTCATCGGGTTTTGGGGTAGAGAGGATTCAAAGGGGTCGAAAAGGTTTTCAAGTTTGGTGTTTTCTTGTTCTTCATGGCTTTTTCTTCTAGGATATCGAGTTCTTAAGGCTTAAAGACTCTCACGCCAAGATCTTTATGATCAAAAGGACCTCTTACCTTGACAGCATCCAGGGGTCCTTGAAAATCGAATCCTAGAGGCTAGTCTAGCTTTCCCAAACGCCATGGTAGTTTAGGGGACTAGTTAGGCCGTGAGTTTGAAATCTGAGTTTATTGCCCTTCAATCTCTTCTTCCGCCAAACGCCATGGGTCTGGAGGAGGGAATAAGGGAGTGATCCATACCACACGCCATGGATGGATCTTGTTTTGTTTTCAAGGCCTAGAGAACCTCACAAAGTGAGTAGATCTAAAGTTTTCAAACCAAGCTTGGACCTTTAAGACCCTCGAATATGAATCTCAACCCTGAGCCCTCTCTCTTAGTATTTTATCATCTCTGTTAATCATTCGCTTGTTATCCGTTGCATCCTGGTCGTTAGATTCGTTCCTGTTTGAACTGTTAGACGAGATCGATTGCTTTTGCTCGATCTAGTGGTCGATCCTGTGGTCGATCCACTAGTCGAATTTTAGTAATTCATAGCTTTGCATTTTAATCATTCTATTTGTTCCTCGTGGTAGTTCACTCATCTCTAGTATTTTTAAAATAGTTTTGCTTTGCATTTGACTGTTGCATCTAGTTTTTAGAATTTTCACAAAACCGTTCATCATTTGCTTAGCTTTGCATGATCCTTGCATTCTCATTGCACTTTCTAGCTCCTAGGTGTGGATTGACACTCACTTGCATACTATACTACATCTCAGTGTTGCATTTGGGCTTTGATACAACATCACATTGCAAAAATCTGTTACCAAATGAGAAGATTGATTTGGAGTACGAACGTAAACGACGCCATGCAGATCGAGGACTGGATCGAGCTTCCAACTCGATCAGCACAAGATCGACTCAGAGATCGACCAAGAGCCATCTGATCCAAGACTAGATCGAGTGCCACATCGAGCTTCATGATCGATCCCAGACCAACCTTGTCCGTCCAGCCTCTTTTTGGACTGTAGCGAAGGGGGGGGGACCAGTTGCGATTTGGCCATTTTAGGCAAAAAGCAACGATCCCTTTCATTATTCCACCCTGTCGACTACTTTTCTATCATCTCTCCCGTTTTAGGCGATTTCGCCATTGTTAGACTTCGAGCTTTTCTTGCTTTTGCTTTTGAATATTGGATCGTTTAAGTTTAATCAATCGTTTTTTTATGTTTAGTTCTTCGTTTATTGCATTTCGTACGGTTTACTTTATGAGTCGCGAGTAGTTTCATCGGGTTTTGGGGTTGAGAGGATTCAAAGGGGTCGAAAAGGTTTTCAAGTTTGGTGTTTTCTTGTTCTTCATGGCTTTTTCTTCTAGGATATCGAGTTCTTAAGGCTTAAAGACTCTCACGCCAAGATCTTTATGATCAAAAGGACCTCTTACCTTGACAGCATCCAGGGGTCCTTGAAAATCGAATCCTAGAGGCTAGTCTACCTTTCCCAAACGCCATGGTAGTTTAGGGGACTAGTTAGGCCGTGAGTTTGAAATCTGAGTTTATTGCCCTTCAATCTCTTCTTCCGCCAAACGCCATGGGTCTGGAGGAGGGAATGAGGGATTGATCCATACCACACACCATGGATGGATCTTGTTTTGTTTTCAAGGCCTAGAGAACCTCACAAAGTGAGTAGATCTAAAGTTTTCAAACCAAGCTTGGACCTTTAAGACCCTCAAATATGAATCTCAACCCTGAGCCCTCTCTCTTAGTATTTTATCATCTCTGTTAATCATTCGCTTGTTATCCGTTGCATCCTGGTCGTTAGATTCGTTCCTGTTTGAACTGTTAGACGAGATCAATTGCTTTTGCTCGATCTAGTGGTCGATACACTAGTCGAATTTCAGTAATTCATAGCTGTGCATTTTAATCATTCTGTTTGTTCCTCGTGGTAGTTCACTCATCTCTAGTATTTTTAAAATAGTTTTGCTTTGCATTTAACTGTTGCATCTAGTTTTTAGGATTTTTACAAAACCGTTCATCATTTGCTTAGGTTTGCATGATCCTTGCATTCTCATTGCACTTTCTAGCTCCTAGGTGTGGATTGACACTCACTTGCATACTATACTACATCTCAGTGTTGCATTTGGGCTTTGATACAACATCACATTGCAAAACTCTGTTATCAAATGGCGCCGTTGCCATCTTAAGAGTGTTTAGAAAGCAATGAGATTTGGGGTTTAGTAAAGACTAAGCCTTTGTTTTTCTTTTGGATACTGATTTCTCTACTCTCAAACTTGTGTCTTTCAGGTACATGAATCTGCGTTCCAAGGGTAATAACAACCTACTCACGCCCTTGGACAATATTCATCAGCTTGGCAATGTAAGATCAAGAAGAGTTCGAGAACAAGCTAGAGCCTTTGAGGAGATTGTTCAGCAAGGTTTCAGTGGATTTTGAAGCGATGGCTGAGCACGAGCACTCAGAGGGACCTCCTCCAGCTCACGGGGCAGTGGGAAGGGGTAATGGAAACCCCCACCACGCGGCTAGACCCCCACGGATAATAGGAGCGGGAGACGCTCCCAACACCCATCATAATAGGTTTGGGATCACTCCTCCTCCTGTACAAAACAACAATTTCGAGATTAAGCCGAGATTCATCTCAATGGTGCAAAATAATAAATTCCATGGGTTAGCAATGGAAGACCCCTTGGAGCACCTCGACAACTTTGAGCAAGTGTGTGGGATGATCAAGATAAACGGCATATCCGAAGATGCTTTCAAGCTGCGTCTCTTTCCATTTTCTCTTGGAGACAAGGCTAGACATTGGGAGAAAACCCTTCCACAAGGCACCATTACCTCTTGGGCTGAGTGTAAGAAGGCGTTCCTCTCAAAATTCTTCTCTAGCACCAGAACAGCACGGCTGAGAAGTGAGATCAGCGGCTTCACTCAAAGGAACAATGAGACGTTCAATGAAGCCATGGAGCGGTTCAAGGACTACACAATCCAGTGTTCTCACCACGGCTTCAGTGAAGAGACCCTCCTAAGCACTATCTACCGCGGAGCTTCACCAAAGACACGCTTGCTACTTGACACGGCGAGTAAGGGAAACTTCCTTGGTCAAGAGGTAGAAGAGGGCATGGAGCTGATTGAAAACTTGGCATAGAGTGACGGCAAATGCCGAGAACTACGACCGTGCACCAAGAGGTTCTGAGCTAGAGTCTCACAAGAAAGGGCTTAAGTCATTGCATGAGAAGATTGACAGGCTGGTGTTGGCTAACCAGATGCATGTTCACTTCGTTGGTGAAGCGGATGAGACCTTAGAGGAGCTTGAGTTGAGTCAAGAAGAAGCCAATTGGGTGGCGGGTCAGAACAACTACAAACCTCAAGGATATTCACAAGGCTACATGATATCCCTTGTATTTACACTATTTACGGCTGCATTTAGTACATATTTTGATCCTCTTTTGCATGTTTTCCCTTTGCTTTTGTCCCATTTTCTTCCCCTTTTAGACTTAGGTTGCATTTAGAGTATAGTTTGCATTTTCTTTGCATTTCAGATGTTTTTAGGTGCTTTTGGAGCTTAAAGGAGCTTGGAGGAGTTTTGGGAATGATGCAAGATGCTAGCTGGGCAAAAGGGAGCAAGAACGATCATAGCAGAAGATCTCTGCAGAAGTTTTCGGTCAAAGCACGGAGAGTTTCGGTCAAGTGTGACCGATACGGAGCATATCGGTCACCAGTATCGGTCAAGTGTGATCGACACAAACACATCGGATTAATTTCGGTCATTTGTGTTGATCACTGAAGACCGATAGGAACCCATTTCGGTCACTGGAGATCGACACGACTGACCGATACTGACCCAGCCCGAACCTCTTTTTAATTACAACTATGCCATTAATCTAGGGTTTTCTTTTCTAGGCTATAAATAGCCTCCTTTTCCAGATTTTCGACAAGTCATGTCAAAATACTGTTCTTGAGCATTTCTTTTAAGTTTGTAAGACAATTTCTTTGCTTTGTTTAATATAATCAAGTATTTGCTTTAATCTTTCTTTAATCTTTCTTTTAATCATGATTAGCATCCTTTCCCTTTGTGATTTGGTGTTAAACATGATTATGAGTGAGTAGTTATATTAGGATTTCTAAATATGGTAGATTAGGGGAATCTAAGGCTTGATTAAGGCTTGTTATGCTCTTCATTATATGGGTTCCTCTCTATTAATCTGTTATTCATGCTAGATTAGTCTTGATAAAACTTGTCTAAGTTGTTAGCTTTCTCTTATGCCCACCAAGTGTTTGATGAAATGCTGATCATGTTTAATAGAGGATTTGCTGGCCTTGGCTCAAGAGATTGACTGTTTGAGGAGCATTTTGACTTGAATATAGTTGTTTAATCATGCTTGCTTGATGTTTTAGCACTAATGAGAGTTAGTTCTTGTTAGAATGTTTAGCAAAGGGTTATTTGCCAAGAGATTGGATCTGACTAGCTTAAGTGTGAACTCTATGTCTAGGAATCACCATTGCTTGCTTGCTTGCTTGATCAATATAGTTGATGCCTGAAATTCCCCAAAGTTAATAACCACATCTAGAGACTTGTCTTTCTATTATTTGAATCTCGGATTTGCTCTGTTTTGCTCTGTTTTACTCTGTTTTTCTTGCTTAGAACTGCTTAGAGTGCTTTTGTTTTCACTTCTTTTGTTGCTTGTTTCACTTAGGTTGCTAGAACTGTTGCTTAGGCAATAAAACCAATTCTCTGCTTGCTTGACTTAGAGATTTTACTCTCAACTCTTCTGTTTTCAACTCCTCCCATTGGATTGACATAAAACCCATACTACACTACAACTTAGTACAAGTGTAAGGGTGATTGACATTCAAGAGCCTCAAAAACTCAGTGTATCAATCTGGCGCCGTTGCCATTTGGGAATCAGTTTGAATCATTAGAGTTTGTAGAATCTTTAAGATCAAGTTTGTAGTTTTATTTGGTTACTCACTCCTTTTCAAGCATTTTCATTTCAGGTACCTCTCTACAAGTGGAGAAAATGCTCTGTTTTGAAACTCCAAGGTGCAACAACTTTTACCAAGAGCTTCTGCCTATGAACTACTTTGCAGACAGCTACAATACTTACCCACAGTTTGCACCCACGCCTGCTCTCCCTTAAGCTCAGCTCAATGCTTCTACCTCTTCTGCAGCTGATATCAAGAGTGTGCTCACTGAATTCCTCTACTTACAACTCCTTGCAACATTAGAGATGAACAAGGGATTTGCTGAGTTGCATAACAAATTAGACTCTGTTCATGCTGAGCTCAACACCAAGTTTGATGATTTGGATTCAAGGATACAGACCTTAGAGACCACCTATGAGTATTGCCAAGCTGTTGAGTCTGCAGTTGCCTTTACTCCTCTTGAAGAAGAAGCTATCATTGGAGACTTCCTTTCCTTAATCAATGAGGACATTGACATTCAGAGTGGGGGGGGGAGGAGCTTATTGAAGCTTATGTCACTGAGGAGAACTCTCTTGAAGAAGGAACCAACAAGGAAGAAGAGTGGTGGGCGCCACATGAAGTTGTTGATGCTACAGGGGAAGACTTTGTTGAAGCCTCTGATGCCAAGAAGGTAACTCAAGCTGCTGACCTTCCTGTCTATCAGCCAACCATCACTTTTCCAGCCAGGTTCAAGGAACAGCTAGTTCTGAAATATGAAACCCTCTATGCTGCTCATATGGAGATGGGGGGTTTAAATGGCCAAGAAGAGCTTGAGAAGCTCAGAGATAAGACTGGTTCACCAGAAGTTAAGGAGCTCAATGTCAAGAAACTTGGAGATCCAGACTGCTTCACTCTCCCATGTGAGCTAAAGGGGAGGACTTTCAAGAATTGCCTCTGTGATTTAGGAGCAAGCATCAATCTTCTCCCATCCTCTACAGCTAAAGCCCTTGGCTATACTAAGCTACGAGAGAGCAATGTGTCCCTTACTATAGCTGATGGGACAGTGAAGAAACCACTTGGGAGTCTCAAGGATGTGCCAATGATGATAGAAGGAGTAACCATCCTAACTGATTTCCTGGTGCTTGATGTGGAAGGGCATATAAAGAATGCTATCATACTAGGAAGACCTTTCTTGGCCTCAGCTGGAGCAGTGTTTGATGCTAAGGAATGCACTATTGAGCTGAAGCTGACCAAGAAGTAGGTCCTAAGGTTTGACTTCAAGGGGAATAAGCTGGAGAATGAGCAAGCCTTCTCAATGGAGATCAAAAAGCTGAAGCAACTTGGAAGGAACTGGCCAGAGTTTGAAGGCTACCAAGGAGAGAGTTTTGATGGCTGCTGCTTGGCCAAGTTGTTTGAAGACACCACTGAAGAGGAGGTCCTTGAAATGGTTGGTTACAAGAATCTGAATGATGTTAAGCTGGTTACTAGCAAGGGAGAAGTTGTTTTGCAACCAAGTGTCTCCAAGAAAGGAGAGTTTTGCTTCAAGCTTCAGCAAGAGGGGAACACTACACCTTTTGCCAAGATCAAGGTGAATGGAGTCACCACCAAGGTCAAGAGAAGCAAGATGACACAAAGGAGTTCCAAGACTCCTTCTCCTCACCTCAACTAAAGAGGTAATCAAAGTCAAGCTTAGTGACTTTAAACAAGCACACTTGGAAGGTAGTCCCATGGTATCCTTTTGTATATATTATGCTTTCTAGTTTATCTTTTATGCTTTGTTTTAGTGTATAGAAGCAGGATTTCGAACTGGGGTTTGAGAAAGTTTGAAGGAGACAAAGAACAGGTGTATTCTGGCTAATATCGGTCATCTGTATCGGTCATGACAGACGATACACAAATTTTTGGTCATCAGTATCGATCATGGTTGACCGATATCAGTGGAGCCAATCTACACCAGTCAACATATCGGTCACTTGTGACCGATATTGAAAGCAGCTTGACAGCAGGACGAAGTTTCGGTCATTCATATCGACCACACTTGATCGACACAAACAAACCGTTTGATTTTCGATCCAGAGTGTCGATCACTGGTGATCGATGAGATTCTTGGAATCATATCGGTCACCAGTATCGATCACTCAAGACCGACACAATCACACCGGATGTATTTCGGTCAAGTGTGTCGATCAGTTATGACCGATACTAATCCTAGGAAGCACCAGTCTCCAATATCGATCACTAATGACCGATACAGCCATTTCGGTCAGTTGTATCGGTCATGTGTGACCGATATTTCTTCTGAGGTCACAAAGAGAGGAAGCATCCCTTTCCCCAAGAGCTAGCAAGTCTCCACAAACCTCAGGATCATCCCACAACTCCTACCATTGAACCAAGTACCACATCCCTTCCATTGTTCTATACCACTGCATCTTTTTATTTTTGTAATATATTTTGTTGCTTCTCTCTTCCATTGCTTTCATTACACAAGGTACTGTGTAATTTAAGTGTGGGAGAGAGATTTGGGGTTTGACTTTGTTTTCTGTTTTCTTAGTTTTTCTTTTTCTTTTTACTTTGAGTCTCATGCATATCATGCATACATGTAAGGCATAGAAAAACACAAAAAATCGAAAAAATTGAAAAATTTTGCATTTTTGAAAACCAAAAAGAGAGCATGTAGTTGCATTTCATTCTTCTAGGATTGAGTCTAGTGTTGACATATAGATTGCATTGCATTTGCATAGGGCATTATGATGAATTTTCCTTGTAAAGTGCTTAGTGTTTAGAGATGATTTCAGTTTTTAAATGCTTAGTTGTTTGATGCATCATTTGATTGCTAGAAGTTAAGGCTGAACCATGCTTAGATTGCTAGATTTGGTCTTCTCATCTCATTCTGAAAGCATTTGTTCTCTGAAAATCAACTCTATCAACTTGAACTTTAATTTGGACTTTTAATTATCATGTCTTATGCATTGAAAAGTGAATTCATGGCTACCATATACATATTTGGATCATCTTTCTCCTTTCTACCACTCTTGTTGATCCAAATAGCTTATCCTCATAATTATGGGACAGTTACATCCTCACCCTTAACCAAAATCTCCTTTTGAGCCTAAACACTATTGTGAGAGCTGTGAGGCCTTTGCACTGCATTTTCGATTTTGTCTTGGCAAAAAGTGTTAGGAATAAGGCTGGCAATGATTAGCTCTCTTGTAGATATCAGCTTGCATTTTGAGCTTTACTAGGATAGGAGTTTTGGGGTTTAAAAGGGTAGAGTTAGGTGGTTTGAGCTTAATGTTTTTATGTTTTGATAGAAAGGGAAAAGATCTGAAATGGTAGAAAAAGGGGAAACAGTTTAGTATTGTGGTTAAGTAAAGGGAATGAAAGCTCTAAGTTTAAAAAGAAGGTTTGGCGCCAACAACAATGCTTAGAAAGGTCCAAAAGAAGAAAAATCTGACCAAGAAGCAATCCACCAAAGGTGATGAAGGTGCCAACACAACAAAGAAGAGCAAGTCCCAACCAAAAAGCGCAGCCACACAAGCATAAGAAGAAGTTTCCCCAGCCATGAAGATGGGTAAAGGGTAGAATCTAGGAAAGGGTAGACTTAGAGGGTAGAATCTAGGAAAGTTTCCCCAGCCATGAAGATGCCTAGGACTCATCTTTGGGAAGTAAGGGTAGAAGAGAGCTTTGAATTGCATGCATAAGTGTGCTTTTACCTTTAGCATTTTGCCTAAGATGAAGTCATTTCATTGAGTGATCCTTTATGTTTTGAACCCTTGTGCTTAAATGAGATCATTCTTATCTCATAACCTTACTATTTTCAACCAAATGTCTTCACTTGATTTGCATAAGCATGATTCATGTTCTGAATTTAATTGAATGTTAAAGAGTTGATTGATTTGAGCATTTGCCTAAGTTGAGTTTTGAGATCATTTTGAAACATGATGAACATGGCTAGGTTCTTTAAAGTATAGCTGATTATGTTTGCATCTTACAACTAGGCACTTAAGCACTAAAACAATCTCTTTACCTTTGCATTTTTGGAATCTGAATGCCCATTTTCAAACCTCACTCTCCCATTTGTTCTTGATTGCTTGAGGACAAGCAAAAGACAAGTGTGGGGGTGTTGATATCCCTTGTATTTACACCATTTAGGGCTGCATTTAGTACATATTTTGATCCTCTTTTGCATGTTTTCCCTTTGCTTTTGTCCCATTTTCTTCTCCTTTTAGACTTAGGTTGCATTTAGAGTATAATTTGCATTTTCTTTGCATTTCAGATGTTTTTAGGTGCTTTTGGAGCTTAAAGGAGCTTGGAGGAGTTTTGGGAATGATGCAAGATGCTGGCTGGGCAAAATTGAGCAAGAAGGATCACAGCAGAAGATCTCTACAGAAGTTTTCGGTCAGAGCACGGAGAGTTTCAGTCAAGAGTGACCGATACGGAGCATATTGGTCACCAGTATCGGTCAAGTGTGATCGACACAAACACATCGGATTAATTTCGGTCATTTGTGTCGATCACGGAAGACCGATAGGAACCCATTTCGGTCACTGGAGATCGACACGACTGACCGATACTGACCCAGCCCGAACCTCTTTTTAATTACAACTATGCCATTACTCTAGGGTTTTCCTTTCTAGGCTATAAATAGCCTATTTTTCCAGATTTTCGACAAGTCATGTCAAAATACTGTTCTTGAGCATTTCTTTTAAGTTTGTAAGACAATTTGTTTGCTTTGTTTAATATAATCAAGTATTTGCTTTAATCTTTCTTTAATCTTTCTTTTAATCATGATTAGCTTTCTTTTCCTTTGTGATTTGGTGTTAAACATGATTATAAGTGAGTAGTTATCTTAGGGTTTCTAGATGTGGTAGATTAGGGGAATCTAAAGCTTGATTAAGGCTTGTTATGCTCTTCATTCTATGGGTTCCTCTCTATTAATCTGTTATTCATGCTAGATTAGTCTTGATCAAACTTGTCTAAGTTGTTAGCTTTCTCTTATGCCCACCAAGTGTTTGATGAAATGCTGATCATGTTTAATAGAGGATTTGCTGGCCTTGGCTCAAGAGATTGACTGTTCGAGGAGAATTTTGACTTGAATAGAGTTGTTTAATCATGCTTGCTTGATCTTTTAGCATTAATGAGAGTTAGTTCTTGTTAGAATGTTTAGCAAAGGGTTATTTGCCAAGAGATTGGATCTGACTAGCTTAAGTGTGAACTCTATGTCTAGGAATCACCATTGCTTGCTTGCTTGCTTGATCAATATAGTTTACCGGGCAAGTGTGAGCAGAATCCCAAGGAATACGCCAACGCCATTACACTAAGGAGTGGGAAAGAGTTTGCACCCACGGTTACTCCTAAGAACAACGAGGACGTTGTAATTCAAGAGGGGGAGGGTAAGCTTTCAGCTGATGATGAGATCAACTTTGACAATGTTTGGATTCAAGGACCAAGGAGAGGTGAGAAAGCGGTTGTAGAGAAGAAAGCAGAGCAAGCAGCTAAGGAGAAGGATGCTTATGTGCCTCCACCGTATGTACCTAAGCTACCTTTTCCTGGCCGCTTCAAGAAGCAACTCATAGAGAAGCATAGAATCTTGTTTGAGAAGCATCTTAAGAACGTAGAGATCAAGCTACCTCTCGTTGACTGCCTTGTCATGATGCCTAAATGCGCCAAATTCTTCAAAGATACGCTCGTGAAGAAGAATAAGGAAAGCAAGGAAGTGCTTGTTCTTAGTGAGGAATGTAGTGCTGTAATACACAAGGAGATAGATCCCAAGAAGTTGGGAGACCCTGGAAGCTTCACCATACCTTGCGCTTTAGGTCCTTTGGAGTTCAAGAGTTGCCTTTGTGATCTCGGAGCTAGTATAAATCTGATGCCTCATTCCTTAGCAAAGAAACTTGGCTTTACCCGGTTCAAAGATTGTAGAATCTCGTTGGTACTAGCTGATAGGAGCGTGAGGTTACCCGTGGGTTTGCTTGAGGACTTGCCAGTGAGAATCAGCGGTGTAAACGTGCCTACAGACTTTGTTGTGTTGGAAATGGATGAAGAGCCTAAGGATCCACTCATTCTTGGTACACCGTTCTTAGCCACCGCCGGAGCCATCATAGACGTCAAGAATGGGAAGATAGCTCTGCACTTGGGTAAAGATATAAGGCTGGACTTTGATATCAATGAGGTTTTGAAGAAGCCTATGATAGAAGGGCAAGCTTTCTACATTGAGACATTAGACGCTTTAGCGGATGAGTTGCTAGAAGAGTTGGCTCAGGAGGATAATTTGAAGCTGGCATTAACTAAGGAGCCAGGAGAGTTTGGTTACTTGGATCAGAGGACTCAGGAATACGTTAACCTGCTTGATTCAAGGAAGGTTGTCAAAGAAGATGAAAGCGCTTGCCTAGAGATCGACTCCGAGATCGATGACATTACTCGATCCGGTGCAACAATCGACAGTCAAATCGAGGAGGGTGATCAATCCAGGAAATTAATCGAGTCCGAGATCGAGAGAGGTCTTCCGATCAGTTCAGGGTCCAATCCAGAGATCGACCCAGCGTCTCGATCTCTCACTCGATCCACATTAAATCGAGTGAGTGAATCGAGCGAAATTGCTCGATCTAGACGACATCGAGAGCAAGATCGACTGGATGACTCGATTTCAGAAGGGATAACGGTTCAAGAAAGCAGCCTCAAGGGTCATATCTCGGGTTCTAAGCAAGGTTCAAAGGAGGAAAACAACAGCAACAGCCACGAGGATGATTGGAGCGAGCTGCTAGTCCCAAAGGTGGACATTAAAGAGCTCCCAAAAGGGCTAAGGTATGCTTTCTTAGGGCTTAACGAAACCTATCCTGTGATTGTGAATGAAAACTTAAGTGATGATGAGTTGCACTCGCTCTTAACTGAGTTGAGAAAGTATAGGAAGGCCATTGGGTACTCTTTAAGTGACATCAAGGGCCTTTCACCAATGCTTTGCACTAATGGGATTCACTTGGATAATGAGAACGCCTCTTCTATAGAACATCAAAGGCGTTTGAATCCTAATTTGAAAGAGGTTGTTCAGAAAGAGATTCTTAAACTTTTAGAAGCTGACGTGATCTATCCCATAAGTGACAGCACGTGGGTTTCTCCCGTACACGTGGTGCCTAAGAAGGGAGGGATCACGGTCATTAAGAATGACAAAGATGAGCTTATACCTACTAGGACTATATGTGTCTCACAAGACACCATATGTGTATTGATTATAGGAAGCTTAATCTTGCTACTAGAAAGGATCATTTTCCCTTGCCTTTTATTGATCAAATGCTTGAGAGACTTGCTAATCACCCCTACTATTGTTTTCTTGATGGATATAGTGGATTTTTCCTAATACCAATCTATCTAAATGATCAGGAGAAGACGACATTTACATGCCCTTATGACACCTTCGCGTATCGAAGGATGCCATTCGGGTTGTGTAATGCACCGGCTACGTTTCAGCGGTGTATGATGTCGATCTTCTCCGATCTAAAGAAGAGATGGTAGAGGTGTTTATGGATGACTTCTCGGTCTATGGTGTGTACTTTTCTGCGTGTTTGTTGAATCTTTGCAAGGTACTAAAGCGTTGTGAGGAGACAAACTTGGTGCTTAACTGGGAGAAATGCCACTTCATGGTAAAGGAAGGGATCGTGCTTGGCCATAAGATTTCAGAGAAGGGAATTGAGGTTGACAAGGCTAAAGTTGAGCTTATGATGAGTCTTGAGCCGCCGGTTAATGTTAAAGGAGTGAGGAGCTTCTTGGGACACGCTGGCTTCTACAGGCGCTTCATCAAGGATTTTTCTAAGATTGCACGCCCTCTGACACGGCTGTTGTGCAAGGAAGCTGATATTGTCTTTGATGAGGAGTGTTTGCAAGATTTCGTAACCATCAAGGAAGCTGTAGTATCCGCGCCTATAGTGCAAGCACCGGATTGGATTCTACCATTCGAGATAATGTGTGACGCGAGTGACTACACCGTGGGAGCCGTTCTTGGACAGAGAAAAGATAAACGGCTGCACGTGATTTACTATGCTTCACATACCTTGAACGACACTCAAGCCAGGTACACCACGACTGAGAAGGAGTTGTTGGCGGTTGTATTCGCCTTTGAGAAGTTCAGGTCTTATCTCGTAGGGTCCAAAGCCATTGTCTACATGGATCACGCGGCTCTTATATACATCTATTCCAAGAAAGACCCAAAACCGAGGCTTTTGAGATGGATCCTCTTGCTCCAAGAATTTGACATGGAGATCAAGGACAAGAAAGGAATAGAGAACGGTGTCGCTGACCACCTCTCTAGGATGAGAATCAACGAGTCTCTACCCTTAGATGATTCGCTTCCGGAAGAGCAACTCATGGCGATCACTACAGCTGCTTGTGGAAGGCTAGAAGGACGGTTTGAAGAGGTTTTGAGCTTCAAAGAGTAAGATCTCCCTTGGTACGCTGACATTGTGAACTACTTAGCGTGTGGAGAGGAGCCAACTCATCTCGACAGCTATCACAAGAAGAAGTTCATGAGAGACGCCAGCAAATACTTTTGGGACGAGCCTTACTTGAATAAGAGAGGTGTGGACAGTTTATACAGGAGATGTGTCACAAAGGAAGAAGCTCAGGACTTTCTATTTCATTGCCATGGCTCTTCGTACGGCGGACACTTTGCTTCATTCGAAACCGCTACAAAGGTCTTACAAGCCGGTTTCTGGTAGCTGTCTATCTTCAAGGATGCTCACGAGTTTGTGAAGAGCTGTGAAGCATGTTAACGAGCAGGGGACATCACTAGGAGAAACGAGATGCCTCAGGTTCCCATCTTTGAGGTTGACGTCTTTGACGCGTGGGGCATAGACTTCATGGGGCCTTTCCCATCTTCCTACGGCAACAAGTTCATTTTGGTGGCTGTTGACTACGTCTCTAAATGGGTTGAGGACATTGCTTCCCCTACAAACGACTCTAAGGTGGTGATCAAGCTCTTTAAGAGTATCATATTCCCGAGGTTTGGAGTACCCAAGGTGGTGATAAGCGACGGAGGAAGCCATTTCATCAACAAGTTGTTTGAAAACCTTCTAAGGAAGTATGACGTGAAGCATAAGGTAGCTACACCTTATCATCCTCAAACGAGTGGCCAAGTGGAGGTGTCTAACCGGCAGATCAAGGCAATACTTGAGAGAACAGTTGGGATAACTCGGAAGGATTGGGCAGTGAAGTTAGACGACGCTTTGTGGGCTTACCGGACCGCTTTCAAAATGCCCATTGGTACAACTCCTTTCACTCTTCTCTACGGAAAAGGATGTCACCTCCCCGTTGAGCTGGAACATAGAGCATTGTGGGCTGTGAAGCGGCTGAATTTTGATCTGAAGACGGCTCAGGAGAAGCGCTTGATCCAGCTACACGAACTTGATGAGCTACGGCTGGATGCTTACGAAAGCGCTAGGATCTACAAGGAGCATACTAAGGCTGCTTATGACAAGAAGTTGGTCCACAAGGAGCTTAAGGAAGGGAGTTTGGTGCTGCTTTACAATTCAAGGCTCAAGCTATTTCCAGGAAAGCTGAAATCTAGATGGAGCGGTTCGTATGAAATCAAGGAGGTATTGCCCTACGGAGCTGTCACGTTGGTAGGCAAGAGTGGGAATGCACTCACAGTAACGGACACAGAGTTAAGCCATACATGGCGAGTGCATTTGACAAGGAGAGCACCTCAATGCTTCTCCAAGATCCACCATCTGCCTAAACCAAGTAAAGTCTAGCTAAAGACGTTAAAGAAAGCGCACTTAGGAGGCATTCCCATATTTATCCTGTATATATTCTTGCTTTATTCCTCTTTCAGTTTTATGTTTTTATCTTCTAAGTGTGTTGGAACAGGGATATGGAATCGCAGGTCATGTTCTTAGATCCAAGGAAAGTAAGAAGGGATGAACATAGGCTAGAGATCGAGTGCTAGATCGACTCATCCTGGCTTGATCTTTGCTAGATCGAGCTAACGAATCGAGAGGAGCCAGTCGATCTAGACGAGATCGAGTAGACAAATCGAGTGGGACGGTTGATCATGAGAGGACAATTCACCAATGCGTTCAGCCTAAAAAGCGAACGAGGTGTAGATCAACCGGGTCACTCGATCCTTGAAAAGATCGAGCAGTCTACTCGAACTGCCATTCGATCTCAGCCAAATCGACTCCCGAATCGATCAAGGAAATCGATCCAAGGAGCACAGACAAGTTGACCAAAAGTCAAGGAACGAGAGAATCAAATCGATCTAAGACTCGATTTTACATCAGTCGAGTCACTGATCGATCAAATCTCTCGATCCAGCCAACATGGCATGAGATCGAGTCCTAGATCAAACAAACGGACTCGATCTCATGCCGAGGTAAGAAATTTTTTCCCTCCCTTTCTCCTTTCCCTCGCTTTTTAAATTTGAATGGTGGTCAAGGCAAGAATATTTGACCACGAAAGATGTGCCTTGAACACACCTTTTGTCAGAAAACCGCTTTTATCACCCATGGTTTTAGATTTTTGTTGCCTTTATGTTTTCAACAGTTTCACACTCTCTCATTTCTGTTCTTGCGAATTTTAAATCGAGAGAGAGTGCTTTTCTTCCTTTCCTAAAGGCATTTAGCTTTTGTCTTCGATCCTGCAAAGGTATTTTCAGATTTTTAATTAAATATTTTCAAAAAAAAAATTCCTTCTATCATCGCTTGATCGATTTATGTTGCTAAGAGTTTTAACGATTTTTTTTTAAAGTAGCTAGAAATCAGGGAATATTCTAGATTTAATCCAACCTCTAGATCTTCTTTTCCTTTATCTAGTTACAATTTTTTATAAATCCCCTAAAAATCTAGGGTATTAGTTGTAGATTTTTCCTTCTCGCTAGTCTCTTTCTCGATTTTTTGCCGCCTTTGCTCATTCTCTTGTTTGAGAATCGTGTTTCAGGCCCCAATGAGATATAGCCGCATATTCCATGCATTTTACATACATATAAGTTAGTTTCTCACGCTTATGCATTACATTTTAGGATAGTTTGTATCACTTTATGTCCTAGAGTGTTCTCGCATCAGCATATGCATATTTCTTGCATTTTGCATCGCATACATGTTGTTTTCGGCTACTTTGGAGTCTTGGCGGGTTCGTAGACATACTGAGGCTCGTGAGGAAGTTCGTGGGACTTGGAGGATTCGGGAATGCTTGCTAAGGATCAGAGATCAAGAGGAGGTTCGAGCATGGCTGGTCGATCTAGATGAGATCGATCAGAAGATCGAGTAGCCCACCGATCCAAGGGAATCGATTGAGATGGAGATCGAGTGAAGCAATCGATCAAGGAGTACGGACGTAAATGACACCATGCAGAGCGAGAGCCGGATCGAGTCCACCACTCGATCCGCCGAAGATCGATACCAAGATCGGGTGCAACACTCGATCAATCGAAGAAGATCGAGACACAAATCGAGCTGAAGACACGATGTCCGAAAGTAATCGAGAGAGATGCTCGATCCCGAAGTCGATCTCTGTCCTTTCAACCGTTTTTGGCCACTAGCGAGGGGGGGACCATCGAGCTGTTTGGCCTACTTTGGGAAGGCGGCGATCACCTTTTCATACACGCTTTCACTTCTACTTTTTATCATCTTTCTCTCTCGTTTAGAGGCGATTTCCGCCATTGTTAAACCTTGAGTTTGTTCTTGAATTTTTTGAATTGTTTAAGCTTAATCTATCGTTTTTCATGTTTATCGTATTATCTTTCATGCTTTGCTTGGTTTACTTAATGTGTAGTGAGTAGTTTAATCGGGTTTTGGCGTTGAGAGGATTCAAAGGGGTCGAAAAGGTTTTCAAAGCTTGGTGTGTTCTTGTTTTTAATGGCTTTCTTTTCTAAGATGTTGAGTTCTTAAGGCTTAAAGAGTCTCACGCCAAGATCTTTATGATCATAGAGAGCTCTTACCTTGACAGGATCCAGAGATCTCTGAAAGTCACATCTTAGAGGCTAGTTACTTTTTCCCAAATGCCATGGAAGTTTAGAGGACTAGTTAAGCCGCGTGTTTGAAATCTGTTTTCCTTGCCTCTCAATCTCTTTTTCTGCCAAACGCCATGGGTCTGGAGGAGAGAATGAGAGAGTGATCTATACCACACGCCATGGATGGATCTTGTTTTGTTTTCAAGGCTTGAAGAACCTCACAAAGTGAGTAGATCTAAAGTTTGAGTAGATCTAAAGTTTTCAATCCAAGCTTGTACCTTTGAAACCCCTGGACGTGAATCTCAACCCTAAACCCTCTTTTTAGTATTTCTTAATCTCAGTTAATGATACTCGTTGCATCCTGGTCATTAGTTTCATTGCATTCGCACTTTTAGACGAGATCGATCGTTGTTGCTCGATCTAGTGGTCGATCCTGTGGTCGATCCACTAGTCGATTTTTATAAATTCATAGTCTTGCATTTTAATCATTCTGTTTGTTCGTCGTGGTAGTTCACTCTTTCCTAGTAATTTTAAAACAGTTTCGCATTCCATTTTACTGCTGCATCTAGTTTTTAGGAATTTTGCCAAATCATTCATCATTCGCCTAGTTTTACTCGATCCTTGCATTCTCATTACACTTTCTAACTCCTGGATTGGATTGATACTCGCTTGCATACTTTACTACAACTAAGTGTTGCATTTGTGCTTTGATAACCTCCTGTTGCATACACATCCGCATCCTAGAATTAGACCCAAAAATAATAGTTATCAAATGGCGCCGATGCCGTTCTAGGAGTGTTTAGAAAGCATTGAGATTTGGGGCTTAGTAAAGACTAAGCCTTTACTTTGTTTAAGTTACTAATTTCTCTACTCTCAAACGTGTATCTTGCAGGTATATGAATCTTCGTTCATGGGGAAACAACAATATACTTCAACCTGTTGACAAAATTCATAGATTTGGTTATTCACGGCAAAGACGAGTACGAGAGCAAGCAAGAGCTTTTGAGGAGATTGTTCAGCACGGTTTGGTTGACTTTGAAGCTATGGATGAGCACGAGCATCCAGAGGGACCTCCTCCAGCTCACGGGGCAGTGGAAAGGGGCAATGGAAACCCCCAACACGCGGCTAGACCCCCAAGGATCATAGGAGCAGGAGACGCTCCCAACACTCATCACAATAGGTTTGGGATCACTCCTCCTCCTGTACAGAACAACAATTTCGAGATTAAGCAGGGTTTCATCTCCATGGTGCAAAACAATAAGTTTCACGGGGTAGCAATGGAAGATCCCTTGGAGCACCTTGATAACTTCGACCAAGTATGTGGGATGATCAAGATAAACGGCATATCCGAAGACGCTTTCAAGCTGCGTCTCTTTCCATTTTCTCTCAGAGACAAGGCTAGGCATTGGGAGAAGACACTTCCACAAGGCACCATCACTTCATGGGCTGAGTGTAAGAAGGCTTTCCTCTCAAAATTCTTCTCTAGCACCAGAACGGCAAGGCTAAGAAGCGAGATCAGCGGCTTCACGCAAAGAAACAACGAGTCTTTCAATGAAGCCATGGAACGGTTCAAGGACTATACTATCTAATGTCCTCACCACGGCTTCAGCGAAGAGACTCTTCTAAGCACTATCTACCGAGGAGCTTCACCAAAGATTCGCTTGTTGCTTGATACGGCTAGTAAAGGCAACTTCCTTGGTCAAGAGGTAGAAGAAGGCATGGAGCTGATTGAGAACTTAGCACTAAGCGATGGCAACTATGCCGAGGACTATGACCGTGCACCGAGATGTTCTGAGCTAGAGTCTCACAAGAAAGAGCTTAAGTCACTGCACGAGAAGATTGACAAGCTGGTGTTGGCGAATCAGAAGCATGTTCACTTTGTTGGTGAAGCGGATGAGAGCCAAGAGGAGCTTGAGTTGAGCCAAGAAGAAGCCAATTGGGTGGCGGGTCAGAACAACTTCAAACCTCAAGGCTACACTCAAGGTTACAACCAGAATAACAATCTCTCATACCATAGCACCAATGTCGCGAACCCTAAAGATCAAGTGTACCCTGCTCAGCAAGCAAAGCCTTTCGTACATTACAACAAAGGCTTTCAGCCGAGTGGTGGCTTCCAAGGGCAAGGGCAGAACAACTTCCAAGGGCAACAGCAAGGAAACAAGGGTTATACGCCAGTGTACCCTCCGGGCTTTGTACCTCAGCAGCAACAACCGATGCACCAACAAGTTGATCCTATCCAAGCTATGTTTCAACAATTGATTCAAGGGCAGGCCTCTACAAACCAGAAGTTTGCCGAGATGAATACTCTCTTAGAATCGTCTCTCACGGACTTCTCTACTCAGATCACCAACTTAAACAACAAGATCAAGCAGCTAGAGAAAGGAAAGGCGAGTACAAGTGGTCAGAATAGCTTACCGGGCAAGTGTGAGCAGAACCCTAAGGAATATGCCAACGCCATCACGTTAAGAAGCGGAAAAGAGCTAGCGCCTACGGTTACTCCTAAGAACAACGAGGACGTTATAACTTCAAGAGGGGGAGGGTAAGCTTTCCGCTGATGATGAGATCAACTTTGACAATGTCTGGATTAAGGGCCAAGAAGAGGAGACAAAGCGGTTGTTGAGAAGAAAGCGGAGCAAACTACTAAGGAGAAGGATGCTTATGTACCTCCACCGTATGTACCCAAGCTACCTTTTCCTGGCTGTTTCAAGAAGCAGCTCATAGAGAAGCATAGAGTCTTGTTTGAGAAGCATCTTAAGGACGTAGAGGTCAAGCTACCTCTCGTGGACTGCCTTGCAATGATGCCTAAATGCGCCAAATTCTTCAAAGACACTCTCGTGAAGAAGAATAAGGAAAGCAAGGAAGTGCTTGTTCTAAGTGAGGAGTGTAGTGCTGTGATACACAAGGAGATAGTCCCTAAGAAGTTGGGAGACCCTGGAAGCTTCACTATACCTTGCGCCTTAGGTCCTTTGGAGTTCAAGAGTTGCCTTTGTGATCTCAGAGATAGCATAAATCAGATGCCTCATTCCGTGGCAAAGAAGCTTGGCTTTACCCGTTTCAAGGATTGTAGAATCTCGTTGGTACTAGCTGACAGAAGTGTAAGGTTACCCGTGGGTTTGCTTGAGGACTTGCCAGTGAAGATCAGTGGAGTAAACGTGCCTACAGACTTTGTTGTGTTGGAAATGGATGAAGAACCATATGATCAACTCATTCTCGATAGACCTTTCTTAGCCACCGCCAGAGCTATCATAGACGTCAAGAACGGAAAGATCGCCTTGCACTTGGGTAAAGATATAAGGCTGGGCTTCGATATCAATGAGGTTTTGAAGAAACCTACGATAGAAGGGCAAGCTTTCTACATCGAAACGTTGGATGCTTTAGCGGATGAGTTGCTGGAAGAGTTGGCTCAGGAAGATCATTTAAAGCTGGCACTGACTAAGGAGCCAGGTATGGTTATGTGGATCAGAGGACTCAAGAGTACGTCAACTTGCTTGATTCAAGGAAGGTTGTGCTAGAAGGTGAAGGCGTTTGCCTAGAGATCGACTCTGAGATCGATGACATTACTCGATCCAGGGGTCACATCGATAAGAAAATCAAGAGCACAACTCGATCCAGTTCAGCAATCGACAGTCAGATCGAGGAGGGTGATCGATCCAGGAAAACAATCAGTCCAAGATCGAGAGAAGCCTTCCGATCAGTTTGGGGTCTAATCTGGAGATCGACTCTGCGTCTCGATCGCGCACTCGATCCACACTAAATCGAGAGAGTGAATCGAGCGAAACTGCTCGATCTAGACGACATCGAGAGCAAGATCGACTGGATGACTCGATTTCAGAAGGGATAGCGGTAGGAGAAAGCAGCTTCAAGGACCTTGTCTCGGGCTCAAAGGAAGGTTCCAAGTAGGAAAACAACAGCAACAGCCACGAGGATGATTAGAGCGAACTTCTTGCCCCGAAGGTCGACCTTAAGGAGCTCCCGAAAGGGCTAAGGTACGCCTTCTTGGGACTTAACGAAACCTATCCTGTAATTGTGAACGAAAACTTAAATGATGATGAGTTGCACTCACTCTTAACTGAGTTGAGAAAGTACAGAAAGACTCTTGGGTACTCTCACACGGCTATTGTGCAAGGAGGCTGATTTCGTCTTTGATGAGGAGTGTTTGAAGGCTTTCGTGACCATTAAGGAGGCCCTAGTATCCGCGCCTATAGTGCAATCACCAGACTGGACTCTACCTTTCGAGATTATGTGCGATGCTAGTGACTACGCCGTGGGAGCTGTTCTAGGCCAAAGGAAGGATAAGAAGCTGCATGTGATATACTTTGCTTTAAGAACCTTGGATGACACGCAAACGAGGTACACAACTACAGAGAAGGAGCTATTGGCAGTAGTCTTCGCCTTTGAGAAGTTCAGGGCTTACCTCGTGGGTTCCAAGACCATTGTTTACACGGATCACGCAGCTTTGCGCTACATCTATTCAAAGAAAGACACTAAGCCAAGGCTTTTGAGATGGATCCTCTTACTCCAGGAATTTGACATGGAGATGAAAGACAAGAAAGGGATAGAGAATGGCGTTGCTGACCATCTCTCTCGGTTAAGGATCAACGAGTCTCTTCCTTTAGACGATTCTCTTCCCGAGGAACAACTCTTGGCAATCACTACGGCTGTTTGTGGGAGCTTAGAGGGGCAGTTTGAGGAAGTTCTGAGCTTCAAAGAGGAGGATCTCCCTTGGTACGTAGATATTGTGAACTACTTGGCATGTGGAGAAGAGCCGTCGCATCTTGACAACTACCATAGGAAGAAGTTCACGAGAGACGTGAGCCACTACTATTGGGATGACCCCTACTTGTACAAGAGAGGCGTTGATAGTTTATACCAGAGGTGTGTTACAAAGGAAGAAGCCACATACATTCTCTTTCACTGCCATGGCTCTTCCTACGGAGGACACTTTGCTTCGTTCAAGACTGCTACGAAAGTGTTGCAAGCTGGTTTCTGGTGGCCGTCTATCTTCAAGGATGCACACGAGTTTGTGAAGAGCTGTGAGGCGTGTCAACGAGCAGGGAATATCACTAAGAGGAATGAGATGCCTCAAGTACCCATCTTCGTGGTAGATGTCTTTGACGCGTGGGGCATAGACTTTATGGGGCCGTTTCCTTCATCATACGGCAACAAGTTCATACTCGTAGCTGTAGACTACGTCTCTAAATGGGTTGAGGCCATTGCTTCCCCAACAAATGACTCTAAGGTGGTGATCAAGCTCTTTAAGAACATTATTTTTCCAAGGTTTGGAATTCCCAAGGTGGTGATAAGCGACAGAGGGAGCCATTTCATCAACAAGCTGTTTGAAAATCTGCTAAAGAAGTATGGCGTGAAGCATAAGGTAGCTACGCCTTACCACCCTCAAACGAGCGGCCAAGTGGAGGTCTCTAACCGTCAAATAAAGGGGATACTCGAGAGAACAGTTGGGATTACTCGGAAGGACTGGGCTGTGAAGTTAGATGACGTTTTGTGGGCGTACCGGACCGCCTTCAAGACGCCTATTGGTACCACTCCTTTCACTCTTCTCTACGGTAAAGGGTACCACCTTCCTGTCGACTTGGAACATAGGGCGTTGTGGGCTGTGAAGCGGTTGAATTTCGATCTGAAGACGGCTCAGGAGAAGCGGTTGATCCAGTTGCACGAGCTTGATGAGCTAAGGCTGGATGCTTACGAAAGCGCTCGGATCTACAAGGAACGTACCAAGGCTGCTCGCGACAAGAAACTGGTGCCTAAAGAGCTTAAGGAAGGGAGTTTGGTGCTGCTTTACAACTCGAGGCTCAAGCTTTTTCGAGGGAAGCTAAAGTCACGGTGGAGCGGTCCTTATGAAATCAAGGAAGTTCTACCTTACGGAGCTGTCACGTTGGTCGGCAAGAGCGGGGATGCATTCACAGTGAACGGACACAGAGCTAAGCAATACATAGCGAGTGCATTTGACAAGGAGAGCACCTCAATACTTCTCCAAGACCCACCATCTGCCTAAACCAAGTAAAGTCTAGCTAAAGACGTTAAAGAAAGCGCACTTGGGAGGCATTCCCATGTCTATCCTCTACATATCTTTGTTTTATTTCTTTTCCAGTTTTATGTTTTTGTTTTGTGAGTGTGTAGGAACAAGTGTGAGAGACGCAAGCCATGATCTGAGTTCCCAAAGGAGTAAGAAAGGGGCGAGTATAAGCTAGAGATCGAGTGCTAGATCGACTCATCCTGGCTCGATCTTTGCTAGATCGATCTCGTGAATCGAGAGGAGCCAGTCGATCTAGACGAGATCGAGTAGACAGATCGAGTGACGAAGTCGATCTAAAATGTCTCAGGAAATTCTTGGAGTTTAGATCGATCGATCGAAAATTGGACCGACCGATCTATTTTCTCTCGGGAAAGTCCTTCGTAGACAGATCGATCGGTCAACTCGATCCACCACTCGATCCAAGCTAAATCAACCCCTGAATCGATAGCATGGCTCGATCACGAGGACTTAGTCGCAATTTTAAAAACTCAAGGAACGAGAGAGCCAATCGATCCACGACTCGATTCAAATCGAATCGTTTCCCAGATCGAGTAATTTTCTCGATCCAAGCCATTATGGGCATGAGATCGAGTCCTAGATTGACCAAAGGGACTCGATCTCGTGCCGAGGTAACATTTTCTTTTCTCTCTCTCATTCTTTCTCTCCACTTTTTAAATTCAAATCTCGGTCAAGGCAGGAATCTTTGACCCTGAAAACCGTGCCTTGACCGAGACTTTTGTCAGAAACCACTTCTTGCACCCATAGTTTTGTTTTTGTTAGCATTTAAATGTTTTCAACAACTCCACACTCTCTCATTCTTGTTTTCTCGAGTTGCTAAGTAAAAGAGAGTGAGAGTTCTTTGTTTTCTAAAGGCCAACAAGCATTTTTAACAATCCTTGCAAAGGTATTTTCGGATCTTGAGAAATCTTTAAGAAAATCTCTTTTATTTCGCAATTGATTGTTTTAAATGCTAGGGCGGTTTTGAATTTTTAAAACTAGCTTAATAATAGGGAAAATTTTAGATTTTTTAGTATCTCTAGATTTGATTCTCTATTACTTTGCTATATTTTTTAATAAATTTCCCAAAATTCTAGAGTATTAGCTATCGACTTTCTTCTTTGCTTCTCTCTTTCTCTCAAAATATCGCCGATTTGCTCATAGCTTTGCTTGAGAACTTTGTTTCAGGCGCAATAGCTCCCAATAGAACGAGAGAAGAGACAGCACAAGAGGGAGAAGGTCAGGAGGTAGCTGTTCAAGAAAGGGTTCGCTAGAGTAAGGATGAGAAAAGGGACAAGAAGCGGCTGGAAAGGCTTCGGTTCGAGCCTACTAAGTTTGCAGACAGGGAGTTGCTGTCTAAGATGGGGCTGTTAGGAGACTTTGATCAACTCCTCCAAAGAATGGGGCTCAGATGTTTGTCACGGATGGATTGCCCAACCTATCCTGAAGTGATGATTGATTTCTTTGCCACCTTAGAGTTCCGGTACGAGAATCCTAGCATCCCAATCCCCTCTCAAGGCCTGCTCTCATTCAAGATCAAGCGTCAAGCTTTCAGCCTCTCGATACCTGAGCTTTGCTAAGCCTATGGCCTAGCTGCTGATGCCACGAAGGTTGATTTCCCCATCTTCACTCAAGCGAACGAGCTGTGGGACGTCATATCCGATGATGACTGCAAGGCGAACACAGCAAAGATCAAGCGAGTGAGGAACCCAGTGCTGCGCTACACTCTGAAGCTGCTTGCTAACACATTCAGCGGACGGTCAGTGGCCCCCACGATGACCAGAACAGAGCTTTGTTTCTTATTCCAAGGCATCAAGCATCTCTTGTGTGACCTGGATGAGAATGAAGATCCGTTAGAAGACCAGTTGGGAGACAACGTCAACTACAAGTGCATCTTGGCAGCTTCGTTGGTGAAATACAAGGCGTATGCCTTGAGATGCAAGGCAAGCTCTTCACTCATTGGCGGCTTCCTCACTCCTCTATTTGTGTAAGCTGGTGTACAACTTCAAGACTACACGCCTGTTCCGGAAAGAGCATTTATGGACGAGGCTTACCTAAGGAACACGAATAGCTTGGGACGCACACCAGCCGAGGGTTTCTTTGCCTACTTGTTCACTAACATGGAGAATGAGAAGAAGGTCTGTATCTTACCAAACGGCGAGGCTGAGCTGCTAGGAGTGGAGAACATTGAGTTTCTCCCGAGTGACGAAGAGTGCTTTACTCCTCTAGGAAGAACGCCTGCCCCAGTGATTGCTCCACGACCAAGGTCTGAGTCCCCTGCCACGGAAGATGAGATGACCGAGGCTTACACCCTTCCAAAGATCGATTTCGAGCCGAGAACCAAGACAGATAAGTTCCTAGCATCTGTTGTGGAGATGCAAAGGAAAATCAACAAATGGCAAGGCAAAATGCTCAAGAAACTTGCCAAGAATGTCAAATCGCTTCAAGGAGGCTCACCTAAGAAGGCTGCAAGTGAAGAGGTTCATCAGCCCGAGAAGAGGAGGCTTTCAACCGGTGGAGGTTTCATCCGCGAGACACAAAGCTGCAACATTCAACCGGCGCGTCTCTCTCTTCAAGAGCCAGGCTCCAAAGGCAAGGCAGTAGTATCTAACTCCTCTGGAACATCCTCAAGTTCCAAGCGAGACTAGACTCGAGGTAACAACCTTCTTCCATTGTATATAACGTTCATGTTTGTTTCTTTTTGCTTTGTGTTTTGCTGCTCCTTTGAATTTGTTTGCCACCAGGACAGTGTTATTCAAGTTTGGGGGAGTATGTGGGTGGTTTGACTTGTTTATTTTGATCTTATTTTATCTTTGCATAACTTGAGTCTTGCATGCATCTAAGGCATAGAAAAGAAAAGGAAAAAAATTGGTAAAATTTTTAAAATAAAATTTTCAAAAAAATTCATGTAGTTGCATTCATCTTGTTAACCATTTTAAGATTGAGTCTAGAATTTTTAAGCATCTAGGTTGTTTACATTTGCATAAGGGGTTAAAGTTTTCTTAAAAAAGTGTTTTAAGCTTATGAATGGTTTCAATCTCTTAGTTGGTATTTCTCTAATGCTTTGCTCATACTTTGAAAGTAAGTTCTTACCATGCTTGGATCACTAGTTTTGATTTTCGTGACTTGAATTGAACTCTCATGATTTGAAACTTGTCCTATTAAGTGAAAACCTTAACTTGAAATTTTAATTATCATCCTTATGCATTTGAAAATGAACACATGGATTTTAAAATATTTAGGCTCTCTTTTTCCTTTTACAACTCTTTGTGAGCCTAAGTAGAACTCCCACCTTGACCCTTACCTTTCTTTGAAGCCAAGTTTTCGTGTGTGACATCATTGTGAGGCCTCTTCCGGTTTGAACTTAGCATAAAGTGTTAGGTTTAGGCGACATGATTAGGTTCTCATATGTTTGCTAGCTTTGCATTTTGAAGCTAGATGTAGGTTTATGATAAGTTTGGGGGATCATTGGGGTTGCTCTCTTGTTTATATGCTTTCGGTTTCAAAAGAGTTTGGTTTTTGAAGTAAGAAAAAGGTATTAAGTGAAAGGTTTTGTGTTTAAAAAGTATATTGCTCCAATAATTTCAGAAGATGGCTCTCTAAATATATATATATATATATATATATATATATAAGAACCTAAGTGCCAAAATAAAAAGAACAAGAAAAAATAAGAGAGCCATCAATAAAAAAAAAAAAATAAGGAGCTTAATATTTTTAAAACCTTTTCACTAACCTAAAAGAGTTAAGATGTTTCATATTTTCATTTGGGGATTACTACGCTTTTGCTTTTGAAAAAAAAGGGGTAGACTCTAAGTGGTGAGTGAGCTTAAAAGAAAATAAATGAGAGGGCTTTTTAGGTTCATTGTTAGTTTACATGTGTAGATGAGAATCTGATCTTGTATGCATCAATTGCCTTTACCTTTAGCATTATGCATAAAGTTCTTACCATTTTCGAGAGAACCCTTTGCTTAAAATAAACCCTATTTAAAAATGAGATCATTCTATGCTCATAGCCTCTACCCTTAGCCAACTGTGTTTTGCTTTAAAGTGCATAAGTTTGATTCATGGTTCGGTTGTTAATGAAAGTTAAAGGATGAGTTTCTTTGATTGTTAGGAATGGGAGAGTCAAGATCTGAAATTCTATGTGTGATGAGTATGGCTAAGTTCTTTGGAGTATGAGTGTGTGCACTGCATTTTAGAACTAGTAACTAGGACGTTGAGATTGATTCATTTGAAAGACACCTTTGCAAGAAGCTTAAACCCCCGTTTGTTTAAAACCTCTCTCCCTTCTTTAATTTTGTTTGCTTGAGGGCAAGCAAAAGGTAAGTTTGGGGGAGTTGATATAGCCGCATATTCCATGCATTTTACATATATATAAGTTAGTTTCTCACGGTTATGCATTGCATTTTTAGGATAGTTTGCATCACTTTAGGTCCTAGAGTGTTCTCGCATCAGCATATGCATATTTCTTGCATTTTGCATCGCATACAGGTTGTTTTCGGCTACTTTGGAGTCTTGGAGGGTTCGTAGACATACTGAGGCTCGTGAGGAAGTTCGTGGGACTTGGAGGATTCGGGAATGCTAGCTAAGGATCAGAGATCGAGAGGAGGTTCGAGCATGGCCGGTCGATCAAGATGAGATCAATCAGAAGATCGAGTAGCCCAGCCGATCCAAGGGAATCGATCGAAACGGAGATCGAGTGAAGCAATCGATCAAGGAGTACAGACGTAAATGACACCATGCAGAGCGAGAGCCGGATCGAGTCCACCACTCGATCCGCCGAAGATCGATACCAAGATCGGATGCAACACTCGATCCATCGAAGAAGATCGAGACACAGATCGAGCTGAAGACACGATGTCCAAAAGTGATCGAGAGAGCTGCTCGATCCCAAAGTCGATCTCTGTCTTTTCAACCGTTTTTTGGCCACTAGCGAGGGGGGGGGGGACCATCGCGCTGTTTGGCCTACTTTGGGAAGGCGGCGATCACCTTTTCATACACGTTTTCACTTTTACTTTTTATCATCTTTCTCTCTCGTTCAGAGGCGATTTCCGCCATTGTTAAACCTTGAGTTTGTTCTTGAATATTTTGAATCGTTTAAGCTTAATCTATCGTTTTTCATGTTTATCGTTTCATCTTTCATGCTTTGCTTGGTTTACTTAATGTGTAGTGAGTAGTTTAATCGGGTTTTGGGGTTGAGAGGATTCAAAGGGGTTGAAAAGGTTTTCAAAGCTTGGTGTGTTCTTGTTCTTAATGGCTTTCTTTTCTAAGATGTTGAGTTCTTAAGGCTTAAAGAGTCTCACGCCAAGATCTTTATGATCATAGAGAGCTCTTACCTTGACAGGATCCAGAGATCTCTGAAAGTCACATCTTAGAGGCTCGTTACTCTTTCCCAAACGCCATGGTAGTTTAGAGGACTAGTTAAGCCGCGTGTTTGAAATCTATTTTCCTTGCCTCTCAATCTCTTTTTCCGCCAAACGCCATGGGTCTGGAGGAGAGAATGAGAGAGTGATCCATACCACACGCCATGGATGGATCTTGTTTTGTTTTCAAGGCTTGAAGAACCTCACAAAGTGAGTAGATCTATAGTTTTCAAACCAAGCTTGTAACTTTGAAACCCCTGAACGTGAATCTCAACCCTAGACCCTCTTTTTAGTATTTCTTAATCTCAGTTAATCATTCGCTTGATACTCGTTGCATCCTGGTCATTAGTTTCATTGCATTCGCACTTTTAGACGAGATCGATCGTTATTGCTCGATCTAGTGGTCGATCCACTAGTCAATTTTTATAAATTCATAGCCTTGCATTTTAATCATTCTGTTTGTTCTTCGTGGTAGTTCACTCTTTCCTAGTAATTTTAAAATAGTTTTGCATTCCATTTTACTGCTGCATCTAGTTTTTAGGAATTTTGCCAAATCATTCATCATTCGCCTAGTTTTACTTGATCCTTGCATTCTCATTGCACTTTCTAACTCCTGGATTGGATTGATACTCGCTTGCATACCTTACTACAACTAAGTGTTGCATTTGAGCTTTGATAAACTCATGTTGCATACACACCCGCATCCTAGAACTAGACCCGAAAATAATAGTTATCACAATGGCACCAAAGAGAACCAGAGAAGAGGCTGCACAGAGAGAGGATGAACAACGAGTGGTTCAAGAAGAGGGAACTCAACAAGTTCAAGAGGAGGAACCTCAGAAAGCTCATGAGAGGATCCGTTGGACTAAGGAGGAAAAGGCGGCGAAGAAGAGGTTAGAGAGGCTGCGCTTCGATCCTACCAAGTTCGCGAGCAGAGACTTGCTAGAATGAATGGATCTCCTTGAAGATTTTGACTTCCTTCTCCAAAACATGGGGCTTGCTTGCCTTTCAAGAATGGATTGCCCAACTTATCCGCAAGTAACCATGGGTTTCCTCTCTACCTTGGCATTTTCCTATGAGAATCCGAGCCACCCTACTCCCTCACAAGGACATCTTACTTTCAAGGTTAAGAAGCGGTCCTATCACCTTTCCATTGAGGAGCTTTGCCAAGCATATGGGCTCAATGCCGCAGCTAAACAAGTGGAGTTTCCTCCTATCAAGAACGCTAGCATCATATGGGACGTGCTTTGCGATGAAGACTACAAGGCCAACACGGCTAAAATCAAGAAAGTGAGGAATCCCGTTCTGAGGTACACTCTCAAGTTGTTGGCGAACACTTTCAGCGGGCGAGGCGTGTCTCCTATGGTGACAAAGACCGAGCTATGTTTCCTCTTCCAAGGGATCAAGGGGATACTATGCAGCAGCGAGGAAGAGAACCACGATCCGCTGATGGATGACCTTGGAAATGATGTTAACTACGGGTGTATACTAGCATCCTCCTTGATGAAGTACAAGGCATATGCTCTGAGGTGCAAGGCGAGTTCAGCTTACATCGAAGGGTTTCTCACGCCACTCTTCATCCAGGCCGGTGTACCCCTTCAACGGTTCGAACCTTGCGCGGATAGAGCCTTCATGGATGAGACCTACATGCGCAACACCGATAGCTAGGGACCTACGCCAGCTCCAGGATTCTTCGCCTATCAGTTCTACAATGACGCGGGGAAGAAGAGTTTGTGCATCTTACCCAATGTCGCGGAGACAAACTTGGACAGCTTCGGTACAATCCAGTTTTGCCCAACCCACGAGGAGTGCTACGCCCCACTTGGTACAACAATGATGCCTATTCAGTCCGCGCGAGAGCAGCCAGAGTCACCACCATCAGATGGCGCAATGCCAGCCCACTTAGAGCTTCCAAGGATGGACTTTGAGCCGCGGACCAAGGCTGAGAAGTTTCTTGCTTCGGTGGTGGAGGTGCAGCGAAAGATAACTAAGTGGCATGGGAAGATGATCAAGAAGCTTGCCAAGAAAGTTAAGGCGCTTCAAGGGAGCTCATCCGTGAAGTCTAAGGGGTCCAAGAGTGAAGAGGTTAACCAGCCCGAGAAGAGGAGGAGATCAACTGGCGGTACTATCATCCGTGGGCGACAAGGCACCACGCAACAAGCTCGTCATTCCGTTCATGGTTTCCCTACCGAGGATAAAGGCAAGGACATAGCCCGACGCTCCTCTAGCAAGAGCAGCTCCACTGGAACATCCTCAAGTTCCAGCCGAGTTTAGCTCCAAGGTACCAACAACCTTCCATTGTACATACCGTTCATGTTTTCTTGATTTTAGCTTTGTGTTTTGAGCTCTCTCGAATTTGTATGTCACCGGGACGGTGTCATTCAAGTTTGGGGGAGTGTGTGTGTTATTTGACATGTTTATTTTGCTCTTATTTTATCTTTGCATCTCTTGAGTCTTGCTTACATCTAAGGCATAGAAAAGAAAAGGAAAAAATTGGTAAAAGTTTTAAAAATTTTCAAAAAAAATTCATGTAGTTGCATCCATCTTGTTAAGCATTTTAGGATTGAGTCTAGAATTTTTTTAAGATCTAGGTTGTTTACATTTGCATAAGGGGTTAGAGTTTTCTTAAAAAAGTGTTTTAAGCTTATGAATGGTTTCAATATCCTAGTTAGTAGTTCTCTAATGCTTTGCTCGCGCTTTGAAAGTAAGTTCTTACCATGCTTGGATCACTTGTTTTCATTTTCGTGACTTGAATTGAACAGTCATGATTTGAAACTTGTCCTAATAAGTGAGAACCGTAATCTGAATTTTTAAATATCATTCTTATGCATTTGAAAATGAACACATGGATCTTAAAGATATTTAGGCTCTCTTCCTCCTTTTACTACTCTTTGTGAGCCTAAGTAGAACTCCCACCCTCACCCTTACCTTTATTTCAAGCCAAGCTTTCGTGTGTGACATCATTGTGAGGCCTCTTTTGGTTTGAACTTAGCATAACGTGTTACGTTTAGGCGACATGATTAGGTTCTCATATGATTGCTAGCTTTGCATTTTGAAGTTAGATATAGGTTTAGGATAAGTTTGGGGGTTTGATGGGATTGCTTTTATGTTTATATGCTTTCGGTTTTAAAAGAGTTTGATATTTGAAGTGAACAAAAGGTTTTAAGTGAAAGGTTTTGTGTTTAAAATGTATAATGCTCTAATAATTTCAGAAAATAGCTCTCTCAAAATAAAAATTAAAGGAAAAAAAAGAAAAGAGCCTAAGTGCCAAAATAAAAAGAAAAAGAAAAAGAAAGAAAAAAAAAATAAACAAGAGAGCTATCAATAAGAAAGAAATAAGGAGCTTAATATTTTCAAACTTTTTCACTAGCCTAAAAGAGTTAAGATGTTTTCTATTTTAAATTGGGGTTTGCTAAGGTTTTGCTTTGGAGATATGGGTAGATTTTAGGAGGGTGAGTGAGCTAAAAAGAAAGAAAATGAGAGAGGTTTTAGGATCATTGTTAGCTTGCATGGGTAGATGAGAATCTGATCATGTATAAAGTTCTTACCATTTTTGAGAGAGACCCTTGCTTAAAATAAACCCTCTTTAAAATGAGATCATTCTATGCTCATAGCCTTTACCCTTAGCCAAATGTGTTTTGCTTTAAAGTGCATAAGTTTGATTCATGGTTCGGTCATTAATGAATGTTAAAGGATGAGTTTCTTTGATTGTTTGGAATAGGAGAGTCATGATTTGAAATTCATTGTGTGATGAGTATGGCTAAGTTCTTTGGAGTAAGAGTGTGCGCATTGCATTTTAGAACTAGTAACTAGGACGTTGAGATTGATTCATTTGAAAGACACCTTTGCAAGAAGCTGAAACCCCCGCTTGTTTTAAAACCTCTCTCCCTTCTTTGTTTTTGTTTGCTTGAGGGCAAGCAAAAGGCAAGTTTGGGGGAGTTGATATTGCTTCATATTTAGTGTATTTTGCATACATATAAGTTAGTTTTCACGCATTTACCTTACATGTTAGGCTAGTTTGCATCGGTTTAGGTCCTAGAGTACTTTTGCACCAGCATTTGCATGTTTCGTGCATTTTGCATCACAATCAGGTTGCTTTCGGTCACTTTGGAGCTATGGAAGACTTGTGGACGCGCCAAGGCTCGTGAGGAAGTCCGTGGACACTTGGAGAAATCGGGATTGCACGCTAAGGACCTGAGATCGAGTAGCAGATCGAGCAAGGCAGGTCGATCTAGACGTGATCGACCAGAAGATCGAGTGTGGAGATCGATTTGGAGTACGGACGTAAACGATGCCATGCAGATCGAGGACCGGATCGAGCTTCCAACTCGATCAGCACAAGATCGACTCAGAGATCGACCAAGAGCCATCCGATACAAGACTAGATCGAGTGCCAGATCGAGCTTCATGATCGATCCCATACCAACCTTATCCGTCCAGCCTGTTTTTGGACAGTAGCGAAGAGGGGGACCAGTTGCGGTTTGGCCATTTTAGGCAAAAAGCAACGATCCCTTTCATGATTCCACCCTGTCGACTACTTTTCTATTATCTCTCCTGTTTTAGGCGATTTCGCCATTGTTAGACTTCGAGCTTTTCTTGCTTTTGCTTTTGAATATTGGATCGTCTAATTTTAATCAATCGTTTTTTCATGTTTAGTTCTTCGTTTATTGCATTTCGTAAGGTGTACTTTATGAGTCGCGAGTAGTTTCATCGGGTTTTAGGGTTGAGAGGATTCAAAGGGGTCGAAAATGTTTTCAAGTTTGGTGTTTTCTTGTTCTTCATGGCTTTTTCTTCTAGGATATCGAGTTCTTAAGGCTTAAAGACTCTCACGTCAAGATCTTTATGATCAAAAGGACCTCTTACCTTGACAGGATCCAGGGGTCCTTGAAAATCGAATCCTAGAGGCTAGTCTACCTTTCCCAAACGCCATGGTAGTTTAGGGGACTATTTAGGCCGTGAGTTTGAAATCTGAGTTTATTGCCCTTCAATCTCTTCTTCCGCCAAACGCCATGGGTCGGAGGAGGGAATGAGGGAGTGATCCGTACCATACGCCACAGATGGATCTTGTTTTGTTTTCAAGGCCTAGAGAACCTCACAAAGTGAGTAGATCTAAAGTTTTCAAACCAAGCTTGGAACTTTAAGACCCTCGAATATGAATCTCAACCCTGAGCCCTCTCTCTTAGTATTTTATCATCTCTGTTAATCATTCGCTTGTTATCCGTTGCATCCTGGTCGTTAGATTCGTTCCTGTTTGAACTGTTAGACGAGATCGATTGCTTTTGCTCGATTAAGTGGTCGATCCTGTGGTCGATCCACTAGTCGAATTTTAGTAATTCATAGCTTTGCATTTTAATCATTCTGTTTGTTCCTCGTGATAGTTCACTCATCTCTAGTATTTTTAAAATAGTTTTGCTTTGCATTTGACTGTTGCATCTAGTTTTTAGGATTTTCACAAAACCGTTCATCATTTGCTTAGCTTTGCATGATCCTTGCATTCTCATTGCACTTTCTAGCTTCTAGGTGTTGATTGACACTCACTTGCATACTATACTACATCTCAGTGTTACATTTGGGCTTTGATACAACATCACATTGCAAAAATCTGTTATCATCAATGTGATAACTCCTGAAGCCCCAGTCCGTACACCAAGGAGCTACAGCCCGTACATCGACCAGATTGCTCGATGAAGCCACACCAAGGTGTAGCATCGAGCAGAACATCCAAGGTTCTGCTCGATATGAATGCTATTAGCCGATTTGATACAAGACGATGTCCGGTACGACAACCACTGACGAGCATTTCAATGGAGTACGAGACATCCCACATCGAGGTGTAGCATCAAGCAAAACACCAATATGTTTG
This sequence comes from Thlaspi arvense, assembly GCA_911865555.2. NCBI lineage: Eukaryota > Viridiplantae > Streptophyta > Magnoliopsida > Brassicales > Brassicaceae > Thlaspi > Thlaspi arvense. Next base: position 49,573,337 of record OU466858.1, on the reverse strand, counting down.
CTTGATGCAGAATGGCTGAGCCAAAAATAAGCATCCGAATGATGCCATGCAGTGTCCACAAGAAGGATCACGCAAGCCGAAGTGTCTCTCTACACCGAAGGACAACATCAAGCAGAACATCTACTGAGACTGCTTGATGCAAGGTGCCATGGAGGAGAAGCTGACCAGAACACGGAACCCCCGGGGCAGAGGAGCATCATCGCCGAGCCACAGGACCCAACGTCCTCGATATGGTACACATCGAGGTACCACATTGAGTGTTTTGCTCGATATGATCCGTGTAAATTTTTTTTTTTAAAATTTTTACATGGGTAAATCGAGTAAAACCTTTTTGTGGGCCTTGAAGGCTGGTAAAAGAATCTTTTCTTTCCCCCTCACATGCATTTTTGAATTTTAAATGAGATTTTCTTGCATTATCTTTAGTTATTTTAAATTTCCCTTATCCTTTTGCCTTAAAACTAGCATTTTAATCTCTCTCCACACATCCATATCGAGCTAAACACCCATTGTCAAACATCTTTTGTTTCTCTCTTGCATTCTCTGTTCTAGAACTTCATCTTTTAGTGTAAGGATTAAGGTAAACTTTGCTAGATTCCTTGTTTCTTGAGTTTAATCTTTCGAAAATGAAGTAGGATGCATTAGAATGATTGTTAAGCTTGTTTTGCACAATTTTGTTTATGGTTTTGATCTGCATTGTTGCTCTTCTTTGAAAATTTATGGTTGAAATGTTTGAAAAATGCTGTTTTTGTGCTTAGTTTGACATTATATTTAGATTTTGGCCAAATCTAGGCATGCTATTATTTTCCAGAATATTAACTATTGAATGTTTCTAATTAGTCTATTAATGGTGAATCGGATGCATTTTCATAGTTTGGTGGAGAGAGAATGATGTTTTTTGCTGCATATACTTAAATATGCTCTAAATGCTGCTTGTTACTGTGGGAATTTGAGTTTTAATTGTGTCTATCCTTTTGAGCTAATTTTTTTTGCTAAATTCGACTCTATTTAAAGGTAATCAATGTGAATTTATACATAATTTTCCCGTGCCTGCTTGGTGTTTGAAAAAATAATTTTCTGCACAATGCTCTCAAAGGATAGTATACTAGTTTTTGCTTCAAGCATTGCATTTTCAGGTACTATTGATAAACAGGTTTGTTTTGCAAGCAAGAATATCAAATCTCAAGCAACCTATCACGATGTAGTATAGTGCAAGAGAGTATCAATCCAGCCTGGATGAAGAAAGAACACTAAGAATACAGATGCTAAGCAAATCTAAGCAGAATCGGGTAAATAGATGGTAAAATCAAGGAAAACTAAATGCAATGACCAAATGAACAGGAAGCTATTTTAAAATCCCTGGAAGAGGGTTAAAGACTACTAGGAGAAAACAGAGACTCTAAAATACAAATCAACTAATTACTAAAAATCGAGAGCTAAAACGGGTAAAACAGATCGATTCTAACAACTTAAGACAATTGACTTATAATGATCAAGAATGCAACTTTATGACAAGAGAATGATAAACAGAGGTTTTAAAATTCTAAAAAGAGGGCTCAAGGTCGAGGGTCATGTTCAAGAGATTTAAAGGTTCAAGCTTCGGTTTGAAAACACCTAGATCTACTCTTTTAAAGAGCTATCTCTAAGCCTTAGGAAACTTAAACTAGGATCTTCCATGGCATGTGGTAAGACCCTTTTCTCTGACCCTTCCTCCAAACCTATGGCGTTTAGTGGAAAGATGGGTCAAAGAACATTAAGCAAAGCTTCTAAATAGTGGCTTAACTAACCCCCTCTACATCCATGGCGTTTGGGAGAGGATAGATTAGTCTTTAGGATTTGGTTTTCAAGGATCTCTGAATCCGGTCAAGGTAAGAAAGCCCTGGAATCATAGAGATCTTTTCCAAGACTCTCTAAGCTTTAAGATCCCAAATCCTAGAAGAGAATAGATTAAGAACAAGAAAAATCCAAAAGCTTAAACCCTTAAACCCCTTTGAATCGCCCCAACCTTTAACCCAAAGAAAACTACTCACTACTCATGATTGAAATCGATTCAAATGTAAAGAAAGATAAACTAAGCATGATTAAGCAAGCGATTATGGAAAAGACTTAATGATTAACGAGATTCAAAGTTTAAAAACAAGAAAAGCTTCAAAGTATTGCAATGGCGGAATCACCTAAGAGAAAGAACAGAAAAGATAAGACAAAGTTTGGATGATGGAAAGTGATAGCCGCCTCCTTCCCAAAATAGCCAAACATCCCTAATGGTCCCCTCACTACACTCCAAAAATGATCTGGCCGGATAAGGTCCCAGAGATCGATCTCGAGATTGATCAGCTCACGCGATCTTCTCCATGGATCGCTTTCTTCTGCTCGATCTTCAAGTCGATTTGGTTGAATGGATCGAGCACTTCCTTCGATCTCCTACTCGATCCTTAGGTGATCGAGTCATGGTCTCGATCTGGCTCTCGTTCTGCATGGCGTCATCTACGTCCGTACTTGCGATCGATGGCCTCTCTCGATCTTGGTCTCGATCGGCTGCTCGATCTTCTGGTCGATCTCGTCTAGATCGACCTGCCTTGCTCGATCTGCTGCTCGATCTCGGGTCCTTTGCATGCATGGCTGAGTTCTCCAAGTGTCCACAAGCCTCCTCTTGATTCTATGCACGTCCAAGCAACCTCCACAAATCCAGAGTGTCCCAAACAACCTGATAATGATGCAAAAGATGCAAGAAATATGCAAAATGCGAATGCAATGTGATCTAGGACCTAAAATGCAACAAATGGTAGAAACTAGCCTATAATGCAAGATGAATGCATGAAAACTAGCTCTAAATGCATGCTAAATATGCAAAATATATGGTAATATCAACTCCCCTAAACTTGCCTTTTGCTTGCCCTCAAGCAAACAAAATTCAAGAGAGGAAGAGAGGTTTTAAAAACGGGGGCTCAAATTCCTTGCAAAAGTGTTTTTCAAATGAGTCAATTCAATGGTCCTAGTTCTTAATCCTAAGATGCAATGCACACACTCATACTCCAAAGAACTTAGCCATATTCATCACATGTTGAATCTCAAATCATGACTCTCATATCCCAAACAATCCAATAATCCTAACCATTAACATTCATTAAACTCAAACCGTAAATCACACTTATGCACTTTAAAACCGAATACATTTGGCTAAGGCACAAAGGTTATGAGATAAAAATGATCTCATTTATAAGGGCGATTCAAACAATGGGTTATCTCAAAGAATGGTTGAACTTATGCATAATGCTAAAGGTAAAGACAATTGATGCATACATGACTAGACTCTCATCTACCCATATACACTAACAATGATCCTAGAACCCCTCTCATTTTTGTTTTCTTTTTAAGCTAACTCACCCTCCTAATGTCTACCCTAATCAACAAGGCAATTCGCCAAGCAAAAATCCAAATAAAAGTATCATTTTAAAACTCTTTTGGCTAGTGGAAAGGCTATAAATACACTTAGCTCTTTTCTTTTAACTTTGATAGCTCTCTGCTCATTTTTTCTTTTCTTTTTAAACATTTGGCCTTTTGGCTCTTTTCTTTTCTTTTTCTTTTCTTTTGAGAGCTACCTTCTTATTTAAACTAGAGCTTTCATTTTAAAACACAAGCCTTCCACTTAAAACCATTGAACCTTTTTATTCAACTTCCAAACTTCAAACTCTTTAAACCGAAACAAAAACAGAACAACTCCCATGAATACCCGCCCTATCCTAAGCCTAAAACTAGCTTTAAAATGCAAAGCTAGCATCAATATGAAAGCCTAATCATGTCGCCTAAACCTAACACTTTATGCTAAGTTCAACCGAAAAGAGGCCTCACAAAGATTCATCACACAAGAACATTGGCTTGAAAGGAGGGTAGGGTAAAGGTGGGGAAGTCTATTTAGGCTTACAAGAGAGTGGTGAAAGGAAGAAGAAAGCCTAAATATGTATAAGTGATCCATGTATCCTTTTTCAAATGCATAAGTCTGATAATTCAAGAAATCCAAATTAAGATTCTCACTTATTCGGAAAGGATTCAATTCATGAATGTTCAACTTAAGCCACGAAAATCAAAACAAATGATCCAAATATGGTTAGAACTTACTTTCAAAGTGTGAACAATGCATCAAAGAACTACTAACTAGGGCTTTGAAACAATTCATGAGCTTAAAACACTTTTCAAGAAAAACTTTTGCCCCTTATGCAAATGTAAACAACCTAAATGATTTTTAAAATTCTAGACTCAATCCTACAATATTTAACAATGCAAATGCAAACTACATGAATTTTTTGAAAATTTTGAAAATTTTTATCATTTTTTTGTATTTTCTATGCCTTAGATGATGCAATGCAAGACTCAAAGGATGATGACAGAAAATAAGATCAAAGAAAACATGTCAAATAACACACACACTCTCCCAAACTTGAATGACACCGTCTCGGTGGCAAACAAAGTTCAAGAGGCGTCAAAACACAAAGCATAAATCAAACGATGCATGGTATGTACAATGGTTCGGTTGTTGGTACCTTTGAGCTAAGTAAGGCTGGAGCTTGAGGTTGCTCCAGACTTATTGCTCTTCTTAGGAGTGTCGTGGCTGATCTCCTTGCCCTTTTCCTTGCTCGTGCTTTCATGAAGAGAGAGGCGTGCAACTTGGTTTGTTTCTTGGGGCTCACGGATCTCAATCCCACCAGTTGATCTCCTTCTCTTTTCCGGCTGCTCAACCTCCACGCTTGAAGACTTCTTAGGTGAGCTCCCCTGAAGCGCCTTGACCTTCTTGGCAAGCTTCTTCATCATCTTGCTTTGCCATTTGTTGATCTTGCGCTGTATCTCAACGACTGAAGCAAGGAACTTCTCGGTTTTGGTTCTTGGCTCGAAATCAAGCTTAGGGAGGACGAAGCTTTCGGGCATCTCAGCATCGGAGGGAGGTGACTCTGAACGTGGGTGAGCAGCTTGAGTGGGCGCGGCTGTGCCTCCTAGAGGTGCAAAGCATTCCTCAAGACTCGGCAGAAACTCAACGTTGCCAACACCTAGCAGCTCTGTTTCTTCTTTGTTTGGCAAGATGCACACTCTCTTCTCATTCTCACAATCGTGGAACAGATAGGCAAAGAAGCCTTCAGCTGGCGTGCGTCCTAAGGAGTCTGTGTTGTGCATGTATGTCTCATCCATGAATGCTCTCTCCGCGCAAGGGACAAAGTCTGGATGGGGTACACCGGCTTGAACAAACAGTGGTGTAACGAAGCCTCCTATCAACGCTGAACTCGCCTTGCACCTCATTGTCCACGCCTTGTACTTGAGCAAAGAGGAAGTCAAAATGCATCCATAATTGACATCATCCCTAAGCTCGTCTTCCATCGGCTCGTCATTCTCCTTAGGGTCGCATAGAAGGTGCTTAACGCCTTGGAACAGGAAACACAGCTCGTTCTTGGTCACTGTGGGAGCCACAGACCTTCCGCTGAAAGTGTTGGCGATGAGCTTGAGCGTGTATCTTAGCACGAGTCTGCGGACACTCTTGATCTTGGCCGTGTTTGCCTTGTAGTCATCGTTGCTGATTTGATCCCATAGGTCGTTGGCTTGAGTGAAAGGAGGAAACTCAACGAGCTTGGCACTATCTTTCAAACCGTAGGCTTGGCAGAGCTCGGGGATGGAGAGATGATAGGCTTGCCTCCTTATCTTGAATGTGAGGTGACCTTGTGATGGCGTGGGGAGGCTTGGATTCTCGTAGGTAAACTCCAAGGTGGCTAAGAAGTCTAGGGTTGCCTCGGGATAGGTAATATTACCATATATTTTGCATATTTTGCATGCATTTATAATAGCTTTTCATGCAATCATCTTGCATTATAGGATAGTTTGTTCCATTTGTTGCATTCTAGGTCCTAGATTCCTTTGCATTTGCATTTTGCATATTTCTTGCATAAATGCATCATTATCAGGTTCTTTGGGGCACTCTCGAGTTGAGGAGGTTATGTGGACGTGAGGAGGATCACAACAAAGCTCGTGGACACTTGGAGAACTCAACCTCGCATGCTAATGACCCGAGATCGACAAGAGGATGGAATGACCCAAGCCAATTCAAGAGGTAGGATCGAGACCAGGATCGAGAGAGGAGATCGATCTGGAGTACGGACGTGAATGACGCCATGCAGATCGAAAGCCAGATCGAGTTCCCAACCCGATCATCACAGGATCGACTCAAAGATCGATCGAAGCCATCCGATCCAAGAAGACGATCGAGCCAGAGATTGAGTGACCCGAGTCGATCCCAGACGAGCCTTATCCATCCAGCTGTCTTTGGCGGCTAGCGAATGGGGGACCAGTTAACGGTTTAGTCATTTTTGGCAAAAGCAGCCATCATTTTCTCTTATCTTCATTCTGTCTTTTTGTTTTCTCTCTACCTTAGGCGATTTCGCCATTGTTGAACATCTTAAGCTTTTCGTGCTTTAAACCATTGGATCTTTTAATATTAAGCAAGTTTTTCCTTTAATCGTTTGTTGATCATGCTTAGCTTTCTATCTATTGGTTTTCATTCGATCTTAACCATGAGTAGCGAGTAGTCTTTTTGGGTTTTCGGGGTTGAGGCGATTCAAAAAGGTTGAAAGGGTTTAAGTTTTGTGATTTCTTTGTTCTTTATACCTTCTCTTCTAGGATCTTGGGGTCTTAAGGCTTAGAAAGCCTTGGAAAAGGTCTCTATGATTCCAGGGCTGTCTTACCTTGACAGGATTCAGATATCCTTGAAAACCAGATCCTAGAGACTAATCTTTCCTTTCCCACACGCCATGGTTGTAAAGGGGATTAGTTAGGTCATTATATAGAAATCTATTTTCCTTGCTCTTCGATCTCTTTTTCCACCAAATGCCATGGGTTTGGAGAAGAGATTGAGGAAGTGAACCATACCACACGCCATAGATGGTTCTTGTTTCGTTTTCAAGGCTAAGAGAAACCTCACAAGTGAGTAGATCTAAATGTTTTCAAACCAAAGCTTAGACCTTTGAGACCCTTCAATATGACCCTCGACCGTAAACCCTCATTTTTAGTATTTTAAAACCTCTGTTAATCGTTTGCTTGTCATAAAGTTGCATCCTGTTCATTAGAAGTCATTTCCTTTCAGTTGTTTGTTAGATCGATCCATTCTGCTCGATCCAGTGCTCGATCCAGTGGTCGATTCACTGGTCGATTTTTAGTTCTTAGTAGCTTTGCATTTTTAATCTTCTGCTTGTTCCTAGTGGTAGTTAAAATTGTTCTGCATCTCATTAAGTCGTTGCATTTAGTTTTCCTTGATTTTACCAACTATTTTTCCGACTTGCTTAGATTTGCTTCATCCTTGCATTCTTAGTGTTCTTCCTGCTTCCTAGGTTGGACTGATTCCCCTTACTACTGTACTACTTCATAACATGTGGTTTGAGCTTTGATAACCTCCTTGCTTGCATAGAAAAATCCTGTTATCAAATGGCGCCGTTGCCATCATTGTTAGGAAGCATTAAGATTTGGGGTTTAGTAAAGACTAAGCCATTACTTTAAGTTTGGTTACTAATCTCTTTCTCTTCACACTTGTGTCTTTCAGGTACATGAATTTGCGTTCTAGGGGTGACAACAACTTACTTACACCCCTGGACAATATTCACCAACTCGGACATTCACAAACAAGAAGAGCAAGAGAGCAAGCTAGAGCCTTTGGGGAGATTGTTCAAGCCGGTTCAGTAGACTTTGCAACAATGGCTGATCAAGAACATCCTGAGGGACCTCTACCAGCTCACGGTGGTGTAGGAAGGGGCAATGGAAACCCCAGTCATGGAGCTAGACCCCCACGGATCATAGGCGCTGGAGATGCTCCTAATACGCATCATAATCGCTTTGGGATCACTCCTCCTCCAGTCCAGAATAACAACTTCGAGATAAATCCTGGATTCATCTCTATGGTTCAGAATAGCAAATTCCACGGGCTGCTATGGAAGACCCCTTGGAGAACCTTGACAATTTTGAGCAAGTGTGTGGGATGATTAAGATCAATGGGATCTCGGAAGATGCCTTCAAGCTACGGCTCTTCCCATTTTCTCTCGGTGACAAGGCTAGGCATTGGGAGCAGACACTTCCATAAGGCACCATAACGTCTTGGGCTGAATGTAAGAAAGCTTTTATCTCAAAGTTTTTCTCAAGCACCAGGACAGCTCGGTTGAGAAGTGAGATAAGTGGCTTCACTCAAAGGCAGAACGAGACATTCAATGAAGCTATGAAGAGATTCAAAGACTATACCATTCAGTAAAGAGACTCTCTTGAGCATTATATACCGAGGAGCATTGCCCAAGATCCGAATGCTACTTGATACGACAAGCAAGGGCAACTTCCTTGGTCAAGAAGTGGAAGAAGGTATGGAGCTGATAGAGAACTTGGCATTGAGTGACGGCAACTACGCCGAGGATTATGACCGTGCACCACGAGGTTCTGAGCTAGAGTCTCACAAGAAAGAGCTTAAGTCCCTCCACGAGAAGATAGACAAGCTAGTGCTTGCAAATCAGAAGCACGTTCACTTCGTGGGAGAAGCTGAAGATGTCTCCGAGGAGCTAGAGTTGAGTCAAGAAGAAGCTAACTGGATTGCTGGTCAGAACTACAACAAGCCTCTGGGATATTCTCAAGGATACCAAGCCAACAACAATCTCTCATACAGGAGTACAAACGTTGAGAATCCAAAGGATCAGGTGTACCCCCCTCAGCAAGCAAAGCCCTTTGTACCTTACAACAAGGGTTTTCAACAAAACAACGGGTATCAAGGTCCGAGGCAAAGTAACTTCCAGGGTCAGCAGCAAGAACAAGGCAACAAAGGCTTTACTCCTATGTTTCCTCCCGGCTTTGTTCCTCAACAACAACATATGCAACAGCCTCCTCAAGATCCGGTTCCAGCAATGTTTCAGCAGTTGCTTCAAGGTCAAGCTTCAACAAATCAGAAGTTTGCCGAGATGCACAACCGCCTTGACTCCTCTCTTACTGACGTCTTAACTCAGATAACAAACCTGAACAACAATATCAAGCAGTTAGAGAAGGGAAAGGCTAGTACAAGCGGTCAGAACAGTTTACCGGGCAAGTGTGAGCAGGATCCGAAAGAGTATGCAAACACTATCACTTTGAGGAGTGGTAAAGAGCTTCCGCCGAGAGTTGTACCTAAAGACAATAAGGACATTGTTGTCCAAGAGGGAGAGAGTAAGCTTTCAGCTGATGAGGAGATCAACTTTGATAATGTGTGGATAAAGGGTAAAGAGGTAGCCATAGAGAAGAAAGTGGAGCAAGCTACTAAAGAGAAAGATGTTTATGTGCCTCCACCGTATGTACCTAAGCTTCCTTTTCCTGGCTGCTTCAAGAAACAGCTGATATAGAAGCATAGACTATTGTTTAAGAAGCATCTAATGGACGTTGAGATCAAGTGGCCTTTTGTGGATTGTCTAGCTATGATGCCGAAGTGTGCTAAGTTCTTCAAAGACACCCTTACAAAGAAGAACAAGGAAAGTAAAGAAGTTTTGGTGCTTAGTGAAGAGTGTAGTGCCATTATTCACAGACAAATAGTGCCTAAGAAGCTAGGAGATTCATGATCCTTCACCATTCCTTGTGCTTTGGGTCCATTGAAGTTTGAAAGCTGTTTATGTGATTTGGGAGCAAGTATCAATCTCATGCCCCATTCTATAGCAAAGAAGCTAGGTTTCACACAGTTCAAAGAGTGTAGGATCTCCCTTGTGTTAGCTGACAGAAGCGTAAGACTTCTAGTGGGTATGCTAGAAGATCTTCCAGTGAGAATAAGCGATGTCAATGTACCAACCGACTTTGTGCTTCTTGAGATAGATGAAGAGCCTAAGGATCCGCTTATACTTGGAAGACCATTCCTTGCAACCGCCGGAGCAATCATTGATGTCAGGAATGGGAAGATAGCTCTGCACCTTGGCAAGGACATCAAGCTGGATTTTGATATCAACGAGGTCCTGAAGAAGCCAACCATTAAAGGACAAGCATTCTACATAGAAACGTTGGATGCTTTGGCAGATGAATTGCTAGAAGAGTTGGCACAAGATGATCACTTGAAGTTAGCTTTGACTAAGGAGAAAGGGGAGTACGGTTTCTTAAGTGAGAAGACCCAAGAGTATGTCAATCTCCTTGATTCTAGAAGAGTTTTCAAAGAAGATGAAGGCGGATGCCTAGAGATCGACCAAGAAATTGAGAAGATCACTCGATCCAGGAAAACAATCGACAAGAAGATCGAGGAGGCTGGATCCAGAAGAGAACGACGAGAAGATCGAGAGAAGCCAATCGATCAGTTCAGAGAACGAGTCAGGTACTCGATCTCCTGCTCGATCCCCATCAAATCGAGTGGGTGAATCGAGTGAAGTTGCTCGATCCGGACCAGAACAAGTGGAAGATCGACTGGATGACTCGATCTCTGAGGGGACAACGGTTCAAGAAGGCAGTCTTAAGGCTCATGTCTCGGGTTCTAAGGAGGCTACTGAGGGTGGGAACGTCAACACAAGCCACAAGGAGGACTGGAGCGAGCTGCTAGCCTTCTATTGAACATCGAAGGCGTTTAAACCCGAATTTGAAAGAAGTAGTTAAGAAAGGGATCTTGAAACAGTTAGAGGCTGATGTGATCTACCCCATCAGTGACAGCACATGGGTATCTCCAGTCCACGTTGCACCTAAGAAGGGGGGGATCACAGTCATTAGGAATGAACAAGATGAAAGTGATACCTACTAGGACTATAACTGGTCACCGTATGTGTATAGACTATAGGAAGCTCAATTCTGCTACTAGAAAGGATCATTTTCCTCTTCCTTTTATTGATCAAATGTTAGAGAGGCTTGCTAATCATCCTTACTATTGCTTTCTTGATGGTTATAGTGGTTTCTTTCAAATACCAATCCATCCTAACGATCAAGAGAAGACAACTTTTACATGCCCTTATGGTACCTTCGCGTATAGAAGGATGCCATTCGGGTTGTGTAATGCACCCGCGACATTCCAGCGGTGTATGATGTCGATCTTCTCAGATCTTATAGAGGAGATGGTAGAAGTGTTTATGGATGACTTCTCTGTATGTGGTGTATCCTTTTCTGCTTGTTTGTTGAATCTTTGCAAGGTACTTAAGCGTTGTGAGGAGACAAACCTGGTGCTTAACTGGGAGAAGTGCCACTTCATGGTGAAGGAAGGGATCGTGCTTGGCCACAAGGTATCAGAGAAAGGGATAGAGGTTGATAAAGCTAGGGTTGAGGTCATGATGAGTCTTGAGCCGCCGGTTAATGTCAAGGGTATAAGGAGTTTCCTAGGTCACGCGGGCTTCTACAGGAGATTCATAAAAGATTTCTCCAAGATAGCTAGACCCCTCACGTGGCTGTTGTGCAAAGAAGCTGAGTTCGTGTTTGATGAGGATTGTCTTCATGCTTTCAAGACTATTAAAGAAGCTCTTGTATTCGCGCCAATAGTGCAAGCACCAGACTGGAGTCTACTCGTTTGAAATCATGTGCGACGCGAGTGACTATGCCATAGGAGCTGTTCTTGGTCAGAGGAAAGACAAGCGGTTGCATGTTATCTACTACGCCAGTCGTACCTTGGATGACACACAAGTGAGATATGCTACAACCGAGAAGGAGCTGCTGGCCGTTGTGTTTGCTTTTGAGAAGTTCAGGTCGTATTTGGTTGGCTCCAAGGTTGTTGTGTACACAGATCATGCTGCTTTGAGGTATATATACTCGAAGAAAGACACCAAGCCGAGGCTCTTAAGGTGGATTCTCCATCTACAAGAGTTTGAAATGGAGATAAAAGATAAGAAGGGGATAGAGCATGGTGTTGCTGATCACCTCTCTAGGATGAGAATCAATGAAGATTTGCCATTAGATGATTCACTTCCCGAGGAGCAGCTAATGATGATCACCACGGCGGTGTGTGAGAAGCTTGAAGACAAGTTTGAAGAGGTTTTAAGTTTCAAAGAAGAAGACTTGCCTTGGTACGCTGACATAGTAAACTACTTAGCTTGTGGAGAGGAGCCTTCTCATCTTGATCATTATGACAAGAAGAAGTTCATGAGAGACATATCTCATTACTTTTGGGACGAGCCATACTTGTACAAAAGAGGAGTGGACAGCTTATATAGAAGGTGTGTAACAAGGGAAGACGCTAAGGACATACTTCTACATTCTCACGTCTCTTCATATGGCGGTCATTTCGCTTCCTTCAAGACCGCTACAAAGGTGTTACAAGTCAGGTTTTGGTGGCCGTCGCTATTCAAGGATGCTCATGAGTTTGTTAAGTCTTGTGAAGCATGTCAAAGAGATGGAAACATCACGAAGAGGAATGAGATGCCTCAGGTACCAATCTTTGAAGTAGATGTTTTTGACGCTTGGGGGATAGATTTCATGGGACCATTCCCATCTTCTTACGACAACAAATTCATCTTGGTAGCCGTTGATTATGTGTCTAAGTGGGTTGAGGCTATTGCTTCCCCAACAAACGATGCAAAAGTGGTGATCAAGATCTTCAAAACCATCATCTTCCCACGGTTTGGAGTTCCAAAGGTAGTGATCAGTGACGGTGGAAGCTACTTTATCAACAAAGTGTTTGAAAGCCTCTTGAAGAAGTATGTCGTGAAGCACAAGGTAGCAACTCCATATCATCCTCAAACTAGTGGGCAAGTAGAGGTGTCTAACAGGCAGATCAAGGCTATACTAGAGAGGACAGTTGGGGCTACTAGAAAAGATTGGGCGGTCAAACTCGATGATGCTTTGTGGGCTTACCGAACCGCTTTCAAGATCCCTATAGGCACGACTCCTTTCACTCTTCTTTACAGCAAGGCATATCATCTTCCTGTTGAGTTGGAGCATAGAGCACTATGGGCAGTGACGCAGCTGAACTACAACCTCAAGACAGCTCAGGAGAAGCGGTTGATTGAGCTACATGAGCTTGATGAGCTACGGTTGGAAGCCTACGAAAGCGCTAAGATCTACAAGGAGCGGACCAAGGCGGTTCATGACAAGAAGCTTGTTCACAAGGAGTTAAGAGAAGGCAGTCTGGTGCTACTCTACGACTCGAGGTTGAAGCTGTTCCCGGGCAAGCTCAAATCAAGGTGGTGTGGACCGTTTGAGATCAAAGAGGTTCTACCGTACGGAGCAGTTACATTGGTTGGCAAGAGCGGTAATGCTTTGACGGTTAATGGGCACAGGGTTAAGCCCTACCTGGCGAGTGATAGCAGCAAGGAGGGCACCTCTGTGCTTCTCCAAGACCCTCCTCAGGCCTAAACCAAGTAAAGTCTAGCTAAAGACGTTAAAGAAAGCGCACTTGGGAGGCATTCCCATGTCTATCTTGTACATATTTTTGCTTTAGTTCTATTTCAGTTTTATGCTTTTATTGTTTAAGTGTGTAGGTGAAATGATAAGGGATTGTCAGGTGTGATCTTGGAGTCAAAAGAGGCGAGAAGGGATAAGTGTAGGCTACAGATCGAGTGCTAGATTGACTCATCCTAGCTTGATCCTCTCGTGATCGACTGTTCCACTCGATTTGTCTACTCGATCTCGTCTAGATCGACTGACTCCTCTCGATTCACTAGCTTTTTCTTTACTAGATCGAGCTAGTGAATCGAGAGGAGTCAGTCGATCTAGACGAGATCGAGTAGACAAATCGAGTGGAACAGTCGATCACGAGAGGATAAACCACTTATGTGTTTAGCTTGAAAAGCAAACGAGGTGTAGATCGACCGAGTCACTCGATTCTTGGGAATAGATCGATCAGTCTACTCGATCTGCCACTCAATCTAAGCCAAAACGACCCCCAAGTCGATCATGTGGCTCGATCCAAGGAGTACAGCCTAGTTGACCAAAAGCCAAGAAACGAGAGGGTACAATCGATCTAAGACTCAATGCAATTTGAATCGAGTCCCTGATCGATCAAACCTCTCGACCCTAGCCAACATGGGCATGAGATCGAGTCCTAGATCGACCAAATGGACTTGATCTCGTGATGAGGTAAGTAATTTCTTTCCCTCTTATCTTCTTTCCCTCTTATTTTTAAATTTGAATTGTGGTCAAGGCAAACATCTTTGACCATGAAAGATGTGCCTTGACCACACTTTTGTCAGAAAACCATTAGTTTTACCCATGGCTTTTCATTTTTGTTGGCCTTTATATTTTCAATGAAACCACACACTCTTTCTCATTTGTATTCCGAGTTTTCTAAAGCAAGAGAGAGTGTGATTTTCTTTTCCTAAAGGCTAACAATATCTGCTTTCAATCTTTACAAAGGTATTTTCAGTTAATCATTTAAAATCTTTTGGAAAATTTCATTTTATTTGCTTTGGTTGTTAGTTAGTTGTTCGGGAGTGTAACAAATTTTTAAAAATAGCTAGATATTAGGAAAAATTCTAGATTTAATCCTATCTATAGATTTTCTTCTTTATAATCTGGCTAATATTTTTATAAATTCCCCAAAAATCTAGGGTAGTTGTTAAAAAGTTTTTCCTTCTACCTTGTCTTTCTCTCAACATTAGCCGCCTTTACTCATCCTCTTGCTTGAGAATTGTGTTTCAGGCACCATGGCTCCAAAGAGAACGAGAGAAGAGACAGCACAAGAAGGAGAAGGTCAAGAAGTGGTGGTTCAGGAGAGGGTTAGATGGACCAAGGAGGAGAAGCTTGCTAAGAAAAGGTTAGAGAGGCTTCGGTTCGATCCCACAAAGTTTGCGAGTAGGGATCTTTTGGCTAAGATGGGTATCTTGGGAGACTTCGATCAGCTTCTCAAGAACATAGGGCTCTGGTGCTTATCAAGAATGGATTGCCCAACTTATCCCGAGGCAACCTTGGACTTCTTGGCTACTTTGGAGTTCAACCTACGAGAATCCGAGCCTCCCCACTCCTTCTCAAGGTCACCTCACCTTCAAGATAAGGAAGCAAGCCTATCATCTCTCGATCCAAGAGCTTTGCCTAGCCTACTGTTTGAAAGCTGATGTGAAGCAAGTTAAGTTTCCTGCATTCACTCAAGCCAACGACTTGTGGGATCTGATAAGCAACGATGACTACAAGCCAAACACGGCGAAGATCAAGAGAGTCCGCAGTCCTTTCCTGAGATACACGCTCAAACTCATCGCCAATACCTTCAGCGGACGGTCCGTGGCTCCTCTAGTCACCAAGACTGAGATGTGTTTCTTGTTCCAAGGCATTAAGCACCTCCTTTGCGATCCTAAGGAGAATGACGAGCCGATGGAAGACGAGCTCGGCGATGATGTGAATTACAGATGCATACTGGCTGCATCTTTGGTGAAATACAAGGCATGGGCGATGCGATGCAAGGCGAGTTCAGCTCTGATTGGAGGCTTCCTCACGCCTATGTTTGTCCAAGCCGGAGTGCCACTTACTGACTTTGTACCTGTCGCGGAGAGAGCCTATATGGACGAGGTTTACATGAGAAACACGGATAGCTTGGGACGCACGCCGGCTGAGGGATTCTTTGCCTACTTGTACATCGATTGTGAGAATGAGAAGCGAGTGTGCATCTTGCCAAACAAGGTGGAAACGGAGCTTCTAGGTGTTGGCAATGTGGAGTTCTTGCCAACTGGTGAGGAATGCTATGCACCTCTAGGAGCCACAGCCGCACCTCCACGTCTTGCTCGCCCACGTTCAGAGTCACTTACATCCGATGCTGAGATGCCCGAGAGCTGAGGACTAAGGCGGAGAAGTTCCTTGCTTCTGTTGTAGAGATGCAAAGGAAAGTGAACAAGTGGCAGGGCAAGATGATCAAGAAGCTTGCTCAGAAGATCAAGAAGCTTAAAGGCAGCTCCCCTGGTTCACCTTCAAGCGAAGAGGTTGAGCAACCCGAGAAGAGAAGGAGATCGACTGGTGGGATCGTTTTACGTGAGCCTCAAGGAAGCAACATCCTACCTGCACGCCACTCAGTTCACGAAGGAGCTAACAAGGATAAGGGCAAGGCAGTAGCTCACGAGACCCCCAAGAAGAGCAAGAAGTCTGGAGCAACCCCAAGCTCTAGCAGTACTTAGCTCCAAGGTACCAACAACCCATCCCTTGTATATACCACGCATGTTTTCTTTGTTTTTGCTTTGTGTTTTGACTCCTCTTGGATTTGTTTGCCACCGAGACGGTGTCATTCAAGTCTGGGGGAGTGTGTGGTGTGTTTGACATGTTTTGTTTGCTCTTATTTTCTGTTATCATCCCTTGAGTCTTGCATTGCATCATAAGGCATAGAAAAGAACAAAAAAATGATAAAGTTTTTAAAAATTTTCAAAAAAAATTCATGTAGTTGCATTCGAATTGTTAAATATTTTAGGATTGATTCTAGAATTTTTGAGCATTTAGGTTGTTTACATTTGCATAAGGGGTAAAAGTTTTTCTTGAAAAGTGTTTTAAGCTCATGAATTGTTTCAAGGCTCTAGTTAGTAGTTCTTTGATGCACTGTACACTCTTTGAAAGTAAGCTCTAACCATACTTGGATCATGTGTTTTGATTTTCGTGGCTTAAGTTGAACATTCATGAATTGAATCCTATCCTAATAAGTGAGAACCTTAATTTGAATCTTTTTAATTATCATACTTATGCATTTGAAAAATGATACATGGATCAGTTATACATATTTGGGCTTTCTTCTTTCTTTCACCACTCTCTTGTAAGCCTAAATAGTTTTTCCCACCCTTACCTTACCTTCCTTTCAAGCCAATGTTCTTGTGTGTTAAATCTTTGTGAGGCCTCTTTTCGGTTGAACATAGCATAAGTTGTTAGGTTTAGGCGACATGATTAGGCTTTCATATTGATACTAGCTTTGCATTTTGAAGCTAGTTTTAGGCTTAGGATAGGGCGGGTGTTCTTGGGGATTGCTTTGTTTTGCTTCGGTTTGAAGAGTTTGATATTTGGAAGTTGAATAAAAGGGTTTTAATGGTTTTAAGTGGAAGGCTTGTTGTTTTAAAATGAAAGCTCTAAGTTTAAAAAAAAGAAATGAAAAGAAAAAAAAAATGAGTAGAGAGCTATCAAGGTAAAAAGAAAAGAGGAAAGTATGTTTTCAGCCTTTCCACTAGCCTAAACAGTTTTAAATTGCCTTGATGATAAGGGTAGTCTTTAGGAGGGTGAGTGAGCTTTAAAAGATAAGAAAAATGAGAGAGGGTTCTAGGATCTTTGATTAGTATGCATGGGTAGATGAAGGTTTAATCATGTATGCATCAATTATCCTCACCTCTAGCATTATGTGAAAGTTCGATCATTCTTTGAGATAACCCCTTGTTTGAATAGCCCTTGTAAGTGAGATCATTTTTATCTCGCAACCCTTGTCCCTTAGCCATGTGTATCCGGTTTTAAAGTGCATAAGTATGATTCACGGTTTTGAGCTTAATGAATGTTAAAGGATAGGATTCTTGGATTGTTTGGGATATAAGAGTCATGAATTGAAATTTATTATGTGATGAGTATGGCTAAGTTCTTTGGAGTATGAGTGTGTGCATTGCATCTTAGGATTAAGAACTAGGACCATTGAATTGATTAATTTGAAAAACACTTTTGCAAGAAGCTTAAACCCCTGTTTTTGAAACCTCTTCTCCTTTCTTGAATTTTGTTTGCTTGAGGGCAAGCAAAAGGCAAGTTTGGGGGAGTTGATATTACCATATATTTTGCATATTTTTCATGCATTTAGGATAGCTTTTCATGCATTCATCTTGCATTATAGGATAGTTTGTTCCATTTGTTGCATTCTAGGTCCTAGGTCCCTTTGCATTTGCATTTTGCATATTTCTTGCATAAATGCATCATTATCAGGTTGTTTGGAGCACTCTCGAGTTGAGGAGGTTATGTGGACGTGAGGATGATCACAACAAAGCTCGTGGACACTTGGAGAACTCAACCTCACATGCCAAGGACCCGAGATCGACCAGAGGATCGAATGACCCAAGCCGATTCAAGAGGAAGGATTGAGACCAGGATCGAGAGAGGAGATCGATCTGGAGTACGGACGTGAATGACGCCATGCAGATCGAGAGCCAGATCGAGTTCCCAACCCGATCATCACAGGATCGACTCAAAGATCGACCGAAGCCATCCGATCCAAGAAGACGATCGAGCCAGAGATCGAGTGACCCGAGTCGATCCCAGATGAGCCTTATCCGTCCAGCTGTCTTAGGCGGCTAGAGAAGGGAGGACCAGTTAACGGCTTAGCCATTTTTGGCAAAAGCAGCCATCATTTTCTCTTATCTTCATTCTATCTTTTTGTTTTCTCTCTACCTTAGGCGATTTCGCCATTGTTGAACATCTGATGCTTTTCGTGCTTTAAACCTTTGGATCTTTTAATTTTAAGCAAGTTTTTCCTTTAATCGTTTGTTGATCATGCTTAGCTTTCTATTTATTGCTTTTTCATTCGATCTTAACCATGAGTAGCGAGTAGTCTTTTTGGGTTTTCGGGGTTTAGGCGATTCAAAAGGGTTGAAAGGGTTTAAGTTTTGTGTTTTCTTTGTTCTTCATACCTTCTCTTCTAGGATCTCCAGGGCTGTGTTACCTTGACAGGATTCAGATATCCTAGAAAACCAGATCCTAGAGACTAATTTTTCCTTTCCCACACACCATGGTTGTAAAGGGGTTTAGTTAGGTCATTATATTAAAATCTGTTTTCCTTGCTCTTCGATCTCTTTTCCACCAAACGCCATGGGTTTGGAGAAGAGATTGAGGAAGTGAACCATACCACACGCCATGGATGGTTCTTGTTTTGTTTTCAAGGCTTAGAGAAACCTCACAAGTGAGTAGATCTAAATGTTTTCAAACCAAAGCTTAAACCTTTGAGACTCTTGAACATGACCCTCGACCCTAAACCCTCTTTTTTTAGTATTTTAAAACCTCTGTTAATCGTTTACTTGTCATAAAGTGCATCCTGTTCATTAGAAGTCAATTCCTTTCAGTTGTTTGTTAGATCGATCCATTCTGCTCGATCCAGTGCTCGATCCAATGGTCGAGTCACTGGTCAATTTTTAGTTCTTAGTAGCTTTGCATTTTTAATCTTCTGGTTGTTCCTAGTGGTAGTTAACCCTCTTCCAGGGATTTTAAAATTGTTTTGCATCTCATTTAGTCATTGCATTTAGTTTTCCTTGATTTTACCAACTATTTTTCCGACTTGCTTAGATTTGCTTCATCCTTACATTCTTAGTGTTCTTCCTGCTTCCTAGGTTGGATTGATTCCCCTTACTACTGTACTACATCGTAACATGTGGTTTGGGCTTTGATAACCTCCTTGCTTGCATAGAAAAATCCTGTTATCAATAGGTTGGGCAATCCATCCTTGACAAGCACCAGAGCCCAATGTTCTTGAGAAGCTGATCAAAATCTCCCAATATCCCCATCTTTGCCAACAGATCCCTGCTCGGGAACTTCGTGGGGTCAAACCGAAGCCTCTCCAGCCATTTCTTAGCTAGCTTCTCCTCATTGGTCCATCTAACCCTTTCCTCAACCACTTCTTGAGTTTCTCCTCCTTGTGTTGTCTCTTCTCTGCTTCTCTTAGGAGCCATGGTACATGAAACACAAATCTCAAAGAAGAGAATGACTATAGGCGGCGAATGTAAGAGAAAGACAAGGTAAGAGAGAAAAACTTCTAACAATAATCCAAGATTTTTAGGGAATTATAAAAAATTATAGCTAAATACTAGAGGAGAATATCTTGAGATAGAATCAAATCTAGCAATTTTCCTAATATTTAGATATTTCTAAAAATTATCCTAACTCCCTAACAACTAACAATCACCCTATGCTAATAAAAGAGAATTTTCTTAAAAAATTAAGCAAGCATATTCTTAAACTCGAAAATACCTTTAAAGAGGGTGAATGCAGGATGTTAATAGCCTCAAAACAAAACTCACACTCTTTTTTTACTTTGGAAAACAATCTTGAACACAAAAATAAGAGAGTGTGGATGCATGTGAATATAAAGGCAAATAAAACTAAGGATCATGCAAGTGGTTTTTGACAAAAGTGTGGTCAAGGCACATCTTTCATGGTCAAAATGCTTGCCTTGACCACAATTCAAATTTAAAACTGGAGGGAAAGAAGAAAGGAGGGAAAAACTTTGACTTACCTCGGCACGAGATCGAGACCATTCGGTCGATCTAGGACTCGATCTCATGCCCATGTTGGCTAGGATTGAGAGGTTTGATCGATCAGGGACTCGATTCATATTGCATCGAGTCCTAGATCGAGTGTGCCCCCTCGTTCCATGATCGAGCCACATGATCCATTTGGAGGTCGTTTCGGCTAAGATCGAGTAGACTGATCGATTCAGATCAAGGATCGAGTGAGGTCAGTCGATCCACACCTCGTTCTAAACGCATTGGTGGGTTATCCTCTGATGATCGACTGAATCACTCGATTGTCTACTCGATCTCATCTAGGTCGAATGACTCCTCTCGTTTCACTAGCCCGATCTAGTAAAGATCAAGCCAGGGTAAGTCGATCTAGCACTAGATCTCTAGCCTATACTTCTCCTTTCCTCGCCTCTTTTGACTCCAAGATCGTGATCTTCAATCACCTATGCTTTCACATACACACTTAAAGATAAAAAGCATAAAACTGAAATAGAAAGAAAGCAAAAATATATACACGATAGACATGGGAATGCCTCCCAAGTGCGCTTTCTTTAACGTCTTTAGCTAGACTTTACTTTGTTCAGGCTAGAGGTGGGTCTTGGAGGAGCATTGTAGTGCTCTCCTTGCTGCAATCACTCGCTAGGTAGGGCTTGACTCTGTGCCCATTAACCGTGAAAGCCATTCCACTCTTGCCAACCAAAGTAACCGCTCCATAGGGCAGAACTTCCTTGATTTCAAACGGTCCACACCACCTTGACTTTAGCTTCCCTGAGAATAGCTTCAAGCGTGAGTTGTAAAGCAAGACCAGACTACCCTCCTTAAGCTCCTTATGCACCAACTTCTTGTCATGAACCGCCTTGGTCCTTTCCTTGTAGATTTTAGCGCTCTCATAAGCATCTAGCCTTAACTCATCAAGCTCATCGAGTTGAATCAACCGCTTCTCCTGTGCCGTCTTGAGACTGAAGTTCATCTGCTTCACTGCCCATAGTGCTCTATGCTCTAGCTACACAGGGAGGTGACATGCCTTGCCGTAAAGAAGAGTGAAGGGACTGGTACCAATAGGAGTCTTGAAGGCGGTTCTATACGCCCATAAAGCATCGTCCAGCTTACTTGCCCAATCCTTCCGAGTTGCTCCTACGGTCCTCTCTAAGATAGCCTTGATCTGTCTATTTGAGACCTCTACTTGCCCACTAGTTTGTGGGTGATACGGTGTAGCTACCTTGTGCTTCACGCCATACTTCCTCAAGAGACTTTCAAACACTTTGTTGATGAAGTGGCTGCCCTCGTCGCTGATCACTCTCTTTGGTACTCCAAACCGTGGGAAGATGATGGTCTTAAAGAGTTTGACCACCACCTTTGAGTCATTCGTTGGGGAAGCTATAGCCTCAACCCACTTAGACACGTAATCAACAGCCACAAGATGAATTTGTTGCCGTAAGAAGATGGGAACGGTCCCATGAAGCCTATCCCCCAAGCATCAAACACATCAACTTCAAAGATTGGCACCTGAGGCATCTCGTTCCTCTTTGTGATATTCCCAGCTCTTTGACATGCTTCACAAGACTTAACAAACTCATGAGCGTCCTTGAATAGCGATGACCACCAAAACCCGGCTTGCAAGACCTTTGTTGCCGTCTTGAAAGAAGCAAAATGACCTCCGTAGGATTAACCGTGACAGTGAAGAAGGATGTCCTGTGCTTCCTCTCTTGAAACACATCTTCTGTACAAGCTATCTACTCCCCTCTTGTACAAGTAAGGCTCGTCCCAAAAATAGTAGGAGATGTCCCACATGAACTTCTTCTTGTGGTAGTGGTCAAGATAAGTAGGTTCCTCTCCACAAGCTAAGAAGTTCACTATATCAGCATACCAAGGCAGGTTCTCTTCTCTCAAACTCAGAACTTCTTCAAACTGACCTTCTAGCCGTGTGCACACCACCGTGTTGATCATCTTGAGCTGCTCTTCAGGGAGTGAATCATCTAAGGGTAAATCTTTATTCACTCTCATCCTAGAAAGGTGATCTGCTACGCCATTCTCTATCCCCTTCTTATCCTTTATCTCCATATCGAACTATTGTAGAAGAAGAATCCACCTTAAGAGCCTCAGCTTGGTATCTTTCTTTGAGTAGATATACCTCAACGCCGCGTGATCAGTGTATACAACAACCTTAGAGCCCACCAAGTATGATCTGAATTTCTCAAAAGCAAACACAACAGCCAGCAACTCCTTCTCGGTTGTAGCATATCTCACTTGCGTGTCATCCAAGGTACGGCTGGCGTAGTAGATAACATGCAACCTCTTGTCTTTCCTCTGCCCTAGAACAGCTCCCACGGCGTAGTCACTCGCGTTGCACATGATCTCGAAGGGTAAGCTCCAGTCTGGTGCTTGTACTATAGGTGCCATGACAAGAGCTTCCTTGATAGTCTTGAAAGCGTAAAGACACTCCTCATCAAAGACAAACTCGGCTTCTTTACATAACAGCCATGTAAGAGGGCGAGCTATCTTGGAGAAATCCTTTATGAATCTCCTGTAGAAGCCGGCGTGACCCAAGAAACTCCTTATACCCTTCACATTAGTCGGCGGCTCAAGACTCATCATGATCTCAATCTTTGCTTTATCAACCTCTATCCTTGCTCAGAAATCTTGCGACCGAGTACAATCCCTTCCTTCACCATGAAGTGACACTTCTCCCAGTTCAGCACCAAGTTTGACTCCTCACACCTCTTAAGTACCCTGCAAAGATTAGACAAACAAGCACCAAAAAAAGCACCATATACAGAAAAGTCATCCATAAAGACCTCTACCATCTCCTCTATAAGATCAGAGAAGATTGACATCATGCACCTTTGAGAGTTTGCTGGAGCATTACATAACCCAAAAGGCATCCTTCGATATGCGAAGGTACCGTAAGGGCATGTGCAAGTTGTCTTTTCTTGGTCATTTGGATGGATAGGGATTTGAAAGAAACCGCTGTATCCATCTAAGAAACAATAATATGGATGATTCGCAAGTCTCTCTAACATTTGATCAATAAAAGGAAGAGGAAAATGATCCTTTCTAGTAGCTGAATTGAGCTTCCTATAATCTATACACATTCGGTGACCAGTTATGGTTCTAGTAGGAATCAATTCATCTTTTTCATTCTTAATGACTGTGATTCCCCCTTTCTTAGACACCACGTGGACTGGGGAAACCCACGTGCTGTCACTGATAGGGTATAGCACATCAGCCTCTAACAATTTCAAGATCTCTTTCTTAACTACTTCTTTCAAATTCGGGTTTAAGCGTTTTTGATGTTCAATAGAAGAAGAGTTTTCATTTTCTAAGTGAATCCTATGAGTACAAAGCATTGGTGAAAGGCCCTTGATGTCACTTAGAGAGTACCCAATGGCCTTCCTATACTTTCTCAGCTCCTTAAGAAGCAAGTTTAACTCATCATCACTCAGACTTTCATTCACAATCACAGGATAAGTCTCATTAAGCCCTAAGAAAGCATACCTTAGCCCTTTTGGGAGCTCCTTTAGGTCCACCTTTGGGGCTAGCAGCTCGCTCCAGTCCTCCTCGTGGCTTGTTGACGTCGCTGTCCTCACTGCCCTCCTTAGAAACCGAGTCATGAGCTTTTAGGCTGCCATCTTGAACCGTTGTCCACTCAGAGATCGAGTCATCCAGTCGATCTTCCTCTCGTTCTGGTCGGGATCGATTGCACTCACCTCGATCACTTGCTCGATTTGATATGGATCGAGTAGTAGATCGAGTTGCTGAATCGTTCTCTGAACTGATCGAGTTGGCTCTCTCGATCTTCTCAACGATTTCTTTCCCGTATCGACCAGCCTCTTCGATCTTCTTGTCGATCTTTGTCTTGGATCGAGCGAAGTCCTCGATTTCCTGATCGATCTCTAGGCATCCGCCTTTATCTTCTTTCACAACCTTGTGAGAATCAAGGATATGAACGTACTCCTGGGTCTGCTTGCTCAGAAAACCATGCTCCCCTGGCTCCTTCGTCAAAGCTAGCTGTAGGTGATCCTCTTGTGCCAACTCCTGATAACAAGTTTCTTATCTAGGATGATGCAAATGCAACAGGAGGTTATCAAAACTCAAGCAGCACCTAGTTGTAGTACAATGCAAGAGGGGTCAATCCAATCCTAGGAGCTAGAAAGTTCAATGAGAATGCAAGGATTATGTAAAACTAAGCAAATGATGGACAGTTTTGTAAAAAACCTAAAAACTACATGCAATGTTTAATGCAGGGCAAAACTACTTTAAAAATACTAGAAGTGAACTAGCTACCACGAGGAAAAGACAAAATGATTAGAATGCAAGGCTACGAATTACTAAAATTCGACTAGTGAATCGACCACGAGATCGACCACTAGATCGAGCAAAAGCAATCGATCTCGTCTAAAAGTTCAAACAGAAACGAATCTAATGACCAGGATGCAACAGGTAACAGGCGAATGATTAACAGAGATGTAAGAAATACTAAAAGGAGGGTCTAGGGTTGAGATTCATGTTCAAGGGTCTCAAAGGTCCAAGCTTGGTTTGAAAACTCTAAATCTACTCACTTTGTGGGATTCTCTAAGCCTTGAAAACAAAATAAGATCCATCCAAGGCGTGTGGTATGGATCACTCCTTAATTCTCTCCTCCAGAACCATGGCATTTGGCGGAAGAAGAGATTGAAGGGCAAGGAACTCAGATTTCAAACATGCGGCTTAACTAGTCCTCTAAACTACCATGGCGTTTGGGAAAGAGTAACTAGTCTCTAGGATGCGATTTTCAGAGATCTCTGGATCCTGTCAAGGTAAGAGACTCTTTAACCCTTAAGAACTCGACATCCTAGAAGAGAAAGCCATGAAGAACAAGAAAACACCAAACTTGAAAACCTTTTCGACCACTTTGAATCCTCTCAACCCCAAAACCCGATTAAACTACTCACTACACATTAAGTAAACCAAGCAAAGCATAAAAGATGAAATGAATAACATAAAGAGCAATGGATTTAAACTTAAACGATTCAAAGATTCAAGAACAAAGCAACAAAGTCTAACAATGACGAAATCGCCTTCGAACAGAGAGAAAAAGATGAAAAATGATAAAGTGAAAATATGTGTGTGAAAGCATGATCGCCGCCTTCCCAAAATAGGCCAAACAGCTCGATGGTCCCCCCCCCCTCGAGATCAAGCACCTCGCACGATCATCTTCGGACATCGTGACTTTGGCTCGATCTGTGTCTCGATCTTCTTCGGTGGATCGAGTGCTTCGTTCGATCTTGGAATCGATCTTTGGAGGATTGAGTGGTGGACTCGATCCGACTTTTGATCTGCAGGGCGTCATTTACGTCTGTACTCCTTGATTGGTTGCTTCTTTCAATCTCCGTCTCGATCTCATCTAGATCGACCGGCCATGCTCGATCCTCCTATCGATCTCTGGTCCTTAGCAAGCGTTCCTGAATTCTCCAAATCCCACGAACTTCCTCACGAGCCTCAGCACGTCCACGAACCCTCCAAGACTCCAAAGTAGCCGAAAACAACCTGTATGTGATGCAAAATGCAAGAAATATGCATATGCTGGTGCAAGAACACTCTAGGACCTAAAGTGATGCAAACTAACCTAAAATGAAATGTTTATGCGTGAGAAACTAACTTATATGTATGCAAAATGCATGGAATATGCAGCTTTATCAACTCCCCCAAATTTACCTTTTGCTTGCCCAGAAGCAAACAAAATTAAAGAAGGGAGAGAGGTTTTAAAACAAACGGTGGTTTAAGCTTCTTGCAAAGGTGTCTTTCAAATGAATCAATCTCAACGTCCTAGTTACTAGTTCTAAAATGCAATGCGCACACTCATACTCCAAAGAACTTAGCCATACTCATCACACAAAGAATTTCAAATCATGACTCTCCTATTCGTCACAATCAATGAATCTCGTCCTTTAACATTCATTAATGACCGAACCATGAATCAAACTTATGCACTTTAAAGCAAAACACATTTGGCTAAGGGTAAAGACTATGAGTATAGAATGATCTCATTTTAAAAAGGGTTTATTTTAAGCAAGGGTTTCTCTCGAAAATGGTAAGAACTTTATGCATAATGCTAAAGGTAAAGGCAATTGATGCATACATGATCAGATTCTCATCTACCCACGCAAGCTAACAGTGATCCTAAAACCCCTCTCATTTTTTTCTTTTAAGCTCACTCACCCTCCTAAAATCTACCCTTATTTCCAAAGCAAAAGCTTAGCAAACCCCAAATAAAAATATAAAACATCTTAACTCTTTTAGGCTAGTGAAAAGGTTTGAAAATATTAAGCTCCTTATTTTTCTTATTGATAGCTCACTTATTATGTTTCTTTCTTTTTCTTTTCTTTTTATTTTTGGCACTTAGCTCTTTTATTTATTATTTTTTTAAATTTTTTTTAATTTGAGAGAGCCATCTTCTGAATTTATTGGAGCATTATACATTTTAAACACAAAACCTTTCACTTAAAACCTTTTATCCACTTCAAATACCAAACTCTTTTGAAACAGAAAGCATAATAACATGAAAGCAACCCCAATGATCCCCCAAACTTATCCTAAGCCTACATCTAGCTTCAAAATGCAAAGCTAGCAATCACATGAGAACCTAATCATGTCGCCTAAACGTAACACTTTATGCTAAGTTCAAACCGGAAGAGGTCTTACAATGATGTCACACACGAAAACACGGCTTCAAAGAAAGGTAAGGGTCAAGGTGGGAGTTTTACTTAGGCTCACAAAGAGTGGTAAAAGGAGGACGAGAGGCTAAATATTTTAAAATCCATGTGTTTATTTTCAAGTGCATAAGAATGATATTTAAAAATTCAGATTAAGGTTTTCACTTATTAGGACAAGTTTTAAATCATGAGAGTTCAATTTAAGTCACGAAAATCAAAACAAGTGATCCAAGCATGGTAAGAACTTACTTTCAAAGTGTGAGCAAATCAATAGAGAACTAATAACTAGGATATTGAAACTATTCATGAGTTAAACACCTTTTTAAGAAAACTTTAACCCCTTATGCAAATGTAATCAACCTAGATGCTTAAAAATTCTGGACTCAATCCTAAAATGCTTAACAATGTGAATGCAACTACATAAATTTTTCTTAAAATGTTTTAAAAATTTTTACCAAATTTTCATGTAATGAAGACTCAAGGATGTTAAAGGGAAAATAAGATCAGAATAAACATGTCATACCACACACATACTCCCCCAAACTTGAATGACACCGTCCCGGTGGCAAACAAATTCAGAGGAGCTAAAAACACAATGCAAAGACAAACAAAATATGAATGGTATGTACAATGGAAGGTTGTTGGTACCTTGGAGCTAAACTCGGCTGGAACTTGAGGATGTTCCAGAGGAGTTGTTCTTGCTAGAGGAGCGTCGGGCTATGTTCTTTCCTTTATCCTCGGTGGGGAAACCATGAACTGAATGGCGTGCTTGTTGCTCTTCGCCTTGTGGCTCACGGATGACAATACCGCCGGTTGAGAACCTCCTCTTCTCCGGTTGGTGAACCTCCTCACTTGCAGCCCTCTTTGGCGGACTCCCTTGAAGCGCCTTGACTTTCTTGGCAAGCTTCTTCATGACCTTACTTTGCCATTTGTTGATCTTCCTTTGCATCTCCACAACAGAAGCAAAGAACTTTTTGTTTTGGTCTGCGGCTCAAAGTCAATCTTGGGAAAGACAAAGGCTTCAGGCATCTCATCATCCGTGGCAGGAGACTCTGACCTTGGGCGAGGAGCTCCTTGGATGGCGGTTGTGCCTCCTAAAGGAGCAAAGCACTCCTCTATGCTTGGAAGAAACTCGATGTTCCCAACTCCCAACAGCCTCGTTTCGCTCAGGTTTGGCAGTATACACACCCTCTTCTCATTCTCCTCGTCAATGAATAAGTATTCAAAGAAGCCCTCAGCTGGTGTATGTCCCAAGCTGTCAGTGTTGCTTAGGTATGTCTTGTCCATGAAGGCTCTATCCGGTACGGGAGCAAAATTCTGAAGCGGTACGCCGGCTTGCACGAACAAGGGTGTGAGGAAACCGCCAGTGAGTGATGAACTCGCCTTGCACCTCAAGGCATATGCCTTTTATTTGACCAATGAAGCGGCGAGGATGCACCCGTAATTCACGTTATCTCCGAGCTGGTCTTCCAACGGTTCATCGTTCTCATCCGGATCACAAAGAAGATGCTTAAGGCCTTGGAACAAGAAACATAGCACAGTCTTAGTTACCGTGGGGGCTACGGACCGACCGCTAAAGGTGTTGGCCATCAGCTTCAAGGTGTAACGTAACACCGGATTCCTCACTCTCTTGATCTTCTCGGTATTCGCCTTGTAGTCTTCATTGGCGATGAGGTCCCAAAAGTTGTTTGCTTGAGTGAAGGAGGGAAACTCCACTTTCGTGGCAGCTGCATCGAGGCCATAAGCTTGGCAGAGCTCGGGGATTGAGAGGCTAAAGGCTTGGCGCTTTATCTTGAAGGAGAGGCGGCCTTGAGGAGGAATTTGGACGTTAGGATTCTCGTACGCGAGCTCCAGAGTGGCAAGGAAGTCAATTGTCACTTCGGGATAAGTTGGGCAATCCATCTGTGACAAACACCTCAGCCCTATCTTCTGGAGGAGTTGATCAAAATCCTCCAGAATCCCCATCTTAGACAGCAATCCCCTGTCCGCGTACTTAGTTGGCTCGAACTTCAGCCTTTGAAGCCGTTTCTTGTCCCATTTCTCAGCCTTACTCCAACAGACCCTCTCCAGAACAGCCACTTCTTGGTTTCCTCCCTATTGTGCTGTCTCTTCTCTCGTTCTTTTGGGTGCCATTGTGCCTGAAACAAGTTTCTCAAGCAAAGCAATGAGCGATTCGGCGATATGATGAGAGAAAGAGAGGAGCAAAGAAAAAGACTTTTAACTAATACTCTAGAATTTTGGGATATTTATAAAAATTATTGCAAAATAATAGAGAATCAAATCTAGAGATAGAGAGAAATCTAGACTTTTTCCTATTATCAAGCTATTATTAAAAATTTAAAACCGCCCTAGCATCTAAAATAATCAAAGCGAATAAAAGGATATTTTCTTAAACATTTTCTTAAAGATTCGAAAATACCTTTTGCAAAGATTGAAAATGGTGCTTGTTAGCCTTTAGAAAACAAGAGTTCTCACTCTCTTTTTGCTTAACACTCGAGAAGACAAGAATGAGAGAGTGTGAAAGTAGTTAAAAACATTTAAAGGCCAACAAAACAAAACCATGGGTAAAAAGAAGTGGTTTTCTGACAAAAGTTGTGGTCAAGGCACATCTTTCATGGTCAAAGATGCTTGCCTTGACCACTTTTTGAATTTAAAAACCGGAGGAAAAGAGTAAGAGAGGGAAAAGAAAATGTTACCTCGGCACGAGATCGAGTCCGTTTGGTCGATATGGGACTCGATCTCATGCCCATAATGGCGTGGATCGAGAGGGTTGCTAGATTTGGGACTCGATTCGAATTGAATCGAGTCTTGGTTCGATAACACCTCTCGTTCCTTGAATTTTTGGCACGACGGCTAAGTCCTCATGATCGAGCCACGTTCTCGATTCAGGGCTGGATTCGGCTTAGATCGAGTGATGGATCGAGTCGAGTGATCGATCTGTCTTTGAAGGACATTCCCGAGAGAAAATAGATCGATCGATCCAAAAATGGATCGATCGATCTATACTCCAAGAATTTCCCGAGACATTTTAGATCGGTCGATCTATATGGGACCGATCGATCCGTGCTTATCTAGATCGACCTTGTCACTCGATCTCGTCTAGAACGACTAACTCCTCTCTATTCACTAACTCGATCTAGTAAAGATCGAGTTAGGATTAGTCGATCTAGCACTCGATCTCTAGTCGATATTCGCCCCTTCTCACTCCTGTTGGATCTAAGATCGTTGCCTGCAATCCCTTATACTTGTTCCCACACACTCAGAAGATAAAAACATAAAACTAGAAGAGAAATAAAACAAAAATATGTACAAGATAGACATGGGAATGCCTCCCAAGTGCGCTTTCTTTAACGTCTTTAGCTAGACTTTACTTGGTTTAGGCAGATGGTGGGTCTTGGAGAAGCATTGAGGTGCTCTCCTTGTCAAATGCACTTGCTATGTATGGCTTAACTCTGTGTCCGTTCACTGTGAATGCATTCCCACTCTTGCCGACCAACGTGACAGATCCGAAAGGTAATAATTCCATGATTTCATACAGACCGCTCCACCGTGACTTTAGCTTCCCTGGAAAGAGCTTGAGCCTTGAATTGTAAAGCAGCACCAAACTCCCTTCCTTTAGCTCCTTAGGTACCAGCTTCTTGTCATGAGCAGCCTTGGTACGCTCCTTGTAGATCTTAGCGCTTTCGTAAGCGTCCAGCCTTAGCTCATCAAGCTCGTGCACTGGATCAACCGGTTCTCCTGAGCCGTCTTCAGATCAAAATTCAGTCGCTTCACGGCCCACAATGCCCTATGTTCCAACTCAACGGGGAGGTGACATCCCTTGCCGTAGAGAAGAGTGAAAGGGGTAGTGCCGATGGGTGTCTTAAAGGCAGTCCCGTAAGCCCACAAAGCGTCATCTAACTTCACTGCCCAATCCTTCCGAGTAGTCCCAACTGTTCTCTCGAGTATCGCCTTGATCTGACGGTTAGAGACCACCACTTGGCCACTCGTTTGAGGATGGTAAGGTGTAGCAACCTTGTGCTTCACGCCATACTTCCTTAGAAGATTTTCAAACAGCTTGTTGATGAAATGGCTTCCCCCGTCGCTTATCACCACCTTGGGAACTCCAAACCTCGAAAAAATAATGCTCTTAAAGAGCTTGATCACCACCTTAGAGTCGTTTGGTTGGGAAGCAATGGCCTCAACCCATATAGAGACGTAGTCAACAGCTACGAGTATGAACTTGTTGCCGTAAGATGAAGGAAACGGCCCCATGAAATATATGTCCTACGCGTCAAAGACGTCTACCTCGAAGATAGGAACTTGAGGCATCTCGTTCTTCTTAGTGATATTCCCTGCTCTTTGACAAGCTTCACAACTCATAACGAACTCATGGGTGTCTTGGAAGATGGACGGCCACCAGAAGCCGGCTTGCAAGACCTTAGTGGCGGTTTTGAATGAAGCAAAATGCCCTCCATACAAAGACCTGTGGCAATGAAAGATGATATCTCTTGCTTCATCCTTTGTCACGCATCTTCTGTACAGGCTATCAACGCCTCTCTTGCATAAATATGGCTCATCCCAATAGTAGTGGCTCACGTCCCTCATGAACTTCTTCCTATGGTAGTTGTCGAGATGCGAAGGCTCTTCCCCACATGCCAAGTAGTTCACAATATCTGTGTACCAAGGGAGATCCTCCTCTTTGAAGCTCAGAACTTCCTCAAAGCACCTTTCTAGGTTCCCACAAACAGCCGTAGTGATCGCCATGAGTTGTTCCTCGGGGAGCGAATCATCTAAAGGTAGAGACTCGTTGATTCTTAGCCGAGAGAGATGGTCAGCAACGCCGTTCTCTATTCCTTTCTTCTCTTTGATCTCCATGTCAAATTCTTGGAGCAAGAGGATCCATCTCAAAAGCCTCGGTTTTGTGTCCTTCTTGGAATAGATGTATCTAAGAGCCGCGTGATCTGTGTAGACAATAGCCTTGGAACCCACGAGGTATGACCGGAACTTCTTAAAGGCAAACACTACTGCCAATAGCTCCTTTTTCGTGGTAGTGTACCTTCTTTGCGTGTCATCCAAGGTTCTTGAAGCATAGTAAATCACGTGCAGCTTCTTATCTTTTCTTTGACCTAGAACGGCTCCCACGGCATAGTCACTAGCATCACACATAATCTCGAACGGGAGAGTCCAGTCTGGTGCTTGCACTATAGGCCCAGATACTAGGGCATCCTTGATGGTCACGAAAGCTTACAAACACTCCTCATCAAAGACGAATTCAGCCTCCTTGCACAACAGCCGCGTAAGAGGGCGTGCAATCTTAGAAAAATCTTTGATGAAGCGCCTGTAGAAGCCGGCGTGTCCCAAGACACTTCTCACTCCTTTGACGTTAACTGGCGGCTCAAGGCTTGTCATCACTTCAACCTTTGCCTTGTCGACCTCAATACCCTTCTCTGATATCTTATGGCCAAGCACGATTCCTTCCTTAACCATGAAGTGACATTTTTCCCAGTTAAGCACCAAGTTTGTCTCCTCACAACGCTTTAGTACCCTGCAAAGATTCAACAAACACGCAGAAAAGGACGGACCATAGACCGAAAAGTCATCCATAAACACCTCTACCATCTCTTCTATTAGATCGGCGAAGATCGACATCATACACCGCTGAAACGTAGCCGGTGCGTTACACAACCCGAATGGCATCCTTTGATAAGCGAATGTGCCATAAGGGCATGTAAAGGTCGTCTTCTCCTGATCATTTGGATGGATTGGTATTTGGAAAAATCCAATATATCCATCAAGAAGGCAATAGTAGGGGTGATCAGCAAGTCTTTCAAGCATTTGATCAATAAAAGGCAAGGGAAAATGATCCTTTCTAGTAGCAAGATTAAGCTTCCTATAATCAATACACATACAATGTCCAGTAATGGTTCTAGTAGGTATAAGCTCATCTTTGTCATTCTTAATGACCGTGATCCCTCCCTTCTTAGGCACCACGTGTACGGGAGAAACCCACGTGTTGTCACTTATGGGATAGATCACGTCCGCCTCTAAAAGCTTAAGAATCTCTTTATTAACAACCTCTTTTAAATTAGGATTCAAACGCCTTTGATGTTCTATAGAAGAGGCGTTCTCATTATCCAAGTGAATCCTATGAGTACAAAGCATTGGTGAAAGGCCCTTGATGTCACTTAGAGAGTACCCAATGGCCTTCCTATACATTCTCAGCTCAGTTAAGAGCGAGTGCAACTCATAATCACTTAAGTTTTCATTCACAATCACAGGAGCTCCTTAAGGTCCACCTTTGGGGCTAGCAGCTCGCTCCAATCATCCTTGTGGCTGTTGCTGTTGTTTTCCTCCTTGGAACCTTCCTTTGAACCCGAGACATGGCCCTTGAGGCTGATTTCTTCAACCGCTATCCCTTCTTAAATCGAGTCGTCCATTCGATCTTGCTCTCGATGTCGTCTAGATCGAGCAGTTTTGCTCGATTCACTCACTCGATGTAATGTGGATCGAGTGAGAGATCGAGACGCTGAGTCGATCTCTGGATTAGACCCCAAACTGATCGGAAGGCTTCTCTCGATCTTGGACTCGATTGTTCTCCTGGATCGATCACCCTCCTCGATCTGTCTGTCGATTACTGCACCGGATCGAGTTGTGCTCTCGAATGTCTTGTAGATTTGACCCCTGGATCGAGTAATGTCATCGATCTCGGAGTCGATCTCTAGGCACACGCCTTCATCTTCTAGCACAACCTTCCTTGAATCGAGCAAGTTGACGCATTCTTGAGTTCTCTGATCCACGTAGCCGAACTCTCCTGGCTCCTTTGTCAATGCCAGCTTCAAATGATCCTCCTGAGCAACCTCTTCCAGCAACTCATCCGCTAAAGCATCCAACGTTTCAATGTAGAAAGCTTGCCCTTCTATCGTAGGCTTCTTCAAAACCTCATTGATGTCAAAGTCCAGCCTTATATCTTTACCCAAGTGCAGAGCAATCTTCCCATTCTTGACGTCTATGATGGCTCCAGCGGTGGCTAAGAACGGTCTTCCGAGAATGAGTGGATCCTTGGGTTCTTCATCCATTTCCAACACAACGAAGTCTGTAGGCACGTTTACACCGCTGATTCTCACTGGCAAGTCCTCAAGCAGACCCACTGGCAACCTCATGCTCCTGTCAGCCAGTACTAACGAGTAAAGCCAAGCTTCTTTGCCACGGAATGAGGCATCAGATTTATACTAGCTCCGAGATCACATAGGCAACTCTTGAACTCCAAAGGACCTAAAGCGCAAGGTATAGTGAAGCTTTCAGGGTCTCCCAACTTCTTAGGGACTATCTCCTTGTGTATCACAGCACTACATTCCTCGCTAAGAACAAGCACTTCCTTGCTTTCCTTATTATTCTTCACGAGAGTATCTTTGAAGAATTTGGCGCATTTAGGCATCATTGCAAGGCAGTCCACGAGAGGCCGCTTGATCTCTACGTCCTTAAGGTGCTTCTCAAACAAGACTCTATGCTTCTCTATGAGTTGCTTCTTGAAACGGCCAGGAAAATGTAGCTTAGGTACATACGGTGGAGGTACATAAGTGTCCTTCTCCTTAGTAGTTTGCTCCGCTTTCTTCTCTACAACCGCTTTGTCACCTCTTCTTGGCCCTTGAATCCAAACATTGTCAAAGTTGATCTCATCATCAGCGGAAAGCTTACCCTCCCCCTCTTGAATGACAACGCCCTCGTTGATCTTGGGAGCAACCGTAGGTGCAAGCTCTTTCACACTCCTTAGCGTAATGGCGTTGGCGTATTCCTTGGGATTCTGCTCACACTTGCCCGGTAAGCTATTCTGACCGCTTGTACTCACCTTTCCTTTCTCTAGCTGCTTGATCTTGTTATTCAAGTTAGTGATCTGAGTAGAGAAATCCATGAGAGACGAGTCTAAACGAGTGTTCATCTCGGCAAACTTCCGATTTGTAGATGCTTGCCCTTGAATCAATTGTTGAAACATAGCTTGGACAGGATCAACTTGTTGTTGTTGCATCGGTTGTTGTTGAGGAGCAAAGCCCGGAGGGTACATTGGCGTATAACCCTTGTTTCCTTGTTGTTGTCCTTGGAAGTTGTTCTGCCCTTGCCCTTGGAAGCCACCACTCGGCTGAAAACCTTTGTTGTATGGTACGAAAGGCTTTACTTGCTGAGCAGGGTACACTTGATCTTTAGGGTTTGCGACATTGGTGCTACGGTATGAGAGATTGTTGTTCGGGTTGTAGCCTTTTGAATACCCTTGATGTTTGTAGTTGTTCTGACCCGCCACCCAATTGGCTTCTTCTTGACTCAACTCTAGTTCCTCTAAGGCTTCATCCGCTTCACCAACGAAGTGAACATGTTTCTGATTAGCCAATACCAGCTTGTCAATCTTCTCGTGTAATGACTTAAGCTCTTTCTTGTGAGACTCTAGCTCAGCACCCCTCGGTGCACGGTCGTAATCCTCAGCATAGTTGCCGTCACTTAGTGCTAAGTTCTCAATCAACTCCATGCCTTCTTCTACCTCTTGACCAAGGAAGTTTCTCTTACTAGCCGTGTCAAGTAACAAGCAAATCTTTGGGGAAGCTCTGCGGTAGATAGTGCTTAGAAGAGTCTCTTCGCTGAAGCCGTGGTGAGGACACTGGATAGTATAGTCCTTGAACCGTTCAATGGCTTCATTGAAAGTCTCATTGTTCCTTTGCGTGAAGCCGCTGATCTCGCTTCTCAGCCTTGTTGTTCTGGTGCTAGAGAAAAACTTTGAGAGGAAAGCCTTCTTACACTCAGCCCAAGGGGTAATGGTGCCTTGTGGAAGTGTCTTCTCCCAATGTCTAGCCTTGTCTCCGAGAGAAAATGGAAAGAGACGCAGCTTGAAAGCATCTTTAATCTTGATCATCCCACATACTTGTTTGAAGTTATCAAGGTGTTCCAAGGGGTCTTCCATTGCTAGCCCGTGAAACTTATTGTTTTGCACCATGGAGATGAATCCCGGCTTAATCTCAAAATTGTTGTTCTGTACAGGAGGAGGAGTGATCCCAAACCTATTGTGATGGGTGTTGGGAGCATCTCCGGCTCCTAGGATCCTAGGGGGTCTAGCCGCGTGTTGGGGGTTTCCATTACCCCTTCCCACTACCCCGTGAACTGGAGGAGGTCCTTCTGGATGCTCGTGCTCAGCCATAGCTTCAAAGTCAACCAAAGCGTGCTGAACAATCTCCTCAAAGGCTCTGGCTTGCTCTCTAACTCTTCTTTGTCGTGAGTGTCCGAGTTGGTGAATGTTGTCCAAGGGTTGAAGTAGATTGTTGTCTCCCCTTGAACAAAGATTCATGTACCTGAAAGACACACGTTTGAGAGTAGAGAAATTAGTAACTTAAACAAAGTAAAGGCTTAGTCTTTACTAAACCCCAAATCTCAATGCTTTCTAAACACTCCTAGAATGGCAACGGCGCCATTTGACAACAAGTTTCTTATCTAGGATAATGCAAATGCAACAGGAGGTTATCAAAACTCAAGCAGCACTTAGTTGTAGTACAATGCAAGAGGAGTCAATCCAATCCTAGGAGCTAGAAAGTTCAATGAGAATGCAAGGATTATGTAAAACTAAGCAAATGATGGACAGTTTTGTAAAAATCCTAAAAACTAGATGCAATGATTAAATGTAAGGCAAAACTATTTTAAAAATACTAGAAATGAACTAGCTACCACGAGGAAAATACAAAATGATTAGAATGCAAGGCTACGAATTACTAAAATTCGACTAGTGAATCGACCACGAGATCGACCACTAGATCGAGCAAAAGCAATCGATCTCGTCTAAAAGTTCAAACAGAAACGAATCTAATGACCAGGATGCAACAGGTAATAGGCGAATGATTAACAGAGATGTAAGAAATACTAAAAGGAGGGTGTAGGGTTGAGATTCATGTTCAAGGGTCTCAAAGGTCCAAGCTTGGTTTGGAAACTCTAAATCTACTCACTTTGTGAGATTCTCTAAGCCTTGAAAACAAAACAAGATCCATCCATGACGTGTGGTATGGATCACTTCTTCATTCTCTCCTCCAGACCCATGGCGTTTGGCGAAAGAAAAGATTGAAGGGCAAGGAACTCAGATTTCAAACACGCGGCTTAATTATTCCTCTAAACTACCATGGCGTTTGGGAAAGAGTAACTAGTCTCTAGGATGCGATTTTCAGAGATCTCTGGATCCTGTCAAGGTAAGAGGTCTCTCTGAACATAAAGATCTTAGCGTGAGACTCTTTAAGCCTTAAGAACTTGACATCCTAGAAGAGAAAGCCATGAAGAACAAGAAAACACCAAACTTGAAAACCTTTTCGATCCCTTTGAATCCTCTCAACCCCAAAACCCAATTAAACTACTCACTACACATTAAGTAAACCAAGCAGAGCATAAAAGATGAAATGAATAACATAAATAGCAATGGATTTAAACTTAAACGATTCAAAGATTCAAGAACAAAGCTTTAAAGTCTAACAATGGCTAAATCGCCTTCGAACAGAGAGAAAAAGATGAAAAATGATAAAGTGAAAACGTGTGTGTGAAAGCATGATCGCCGCCTTCCAAAAATAGGCCAAACAGCTCGATGGTCCCCCCCTCGCTAGCGGCCAAAAACGGTTAAAGCACTGAGATCGACCTCGAGATCGAGCACCTCGCTCGTTCATCTTTGGACATCGTGACTTTGGCTCGATCTGTGTCTCGATCTTCTTCGGTGGATCGAGTGCTTCGTTCGATCTTGGAATCGATCTTTGGAGGATCGAGTGGTGGACTCGATCCGACTCTTGATCTGCATGGCGTCATTTACATCTGTACTCCTTGATCGGTCACTTCACTCAATCTCCGTCTCGATCAGTTTCCTTGGATCAGCTGCACTACTCGATCCTCTGGTCGATCTCATCTAGATCGACCGGCCATGCTCGATTCTCCTATCGATATCTGGTCCTTAGCAAGCGTTCCTGAATTCTCCAAGTCCCACGAACTTCCTCACGAGCCTCAGCACGTCCACGAACCCTCCAAGACTCCAAAGTAGCCGAAAACAACCTGTATGCGATGCAAAATGCAAGAAATATGCATATGCTGGTGCAAGAACACTCTAGGACCTAAAGTGATGCAAACTAACCTAAAATGCAATGTTTATGCATGAGAAACTAACTTATATGTATGCAAAATGCATGGAATATGCAGCTATATCAACTCCTCAAGCAACTCATCGGCTAAAGCATCCAAAGTCTCAATGTAGAA
Source organism: Thlaspi arvense (assembly GCA_911865555.2). Lineage (NCBI taxonomy): Eukaryota > Viridiplantae > Streptophyta > Magnoliopsida > Brassicales > Brassicaceae > Thlaspi > Thlaspi arvense. The sequence goes on along the minus strand of OU466858.1, from coordinate 49,535,335 downwards.
AGCTTGTCCTCCAATGGTTGGCTTCTTCAAGACTTTATTGATATCGAAGTCTAGCTTGATGTATTTGCCCAAGTGTAGAGAGATCTTGCCATTCTTCACATCTATGATGGCTCCAGCGGTTGCAAGGAACAGTCTTCCAAGGATAAGCGGATCCTTTGGCTCTTCATCCATTTCTAAAACAACAAAGTCGGTTGGCACGTTAACTCCGCTGATTCTCATGGGCAAATCTTCAAGCATACCCACAGGAAGCCTTATGCTTCTATCAGCTAGCACGAGAGAGATCCTACACTCTTTAAACTCGTTGAAACCGAGCTTCTTTGCAATGGAATGGGGTATAAGATTAATGCTTGCACCAAGATCACATAAGCAGCTATCAAACTTCAAGGGACCAAGAGCACAAGGAATGGTTAATGATCCTGGATCTCCAAGCTTCTTTGGAACTATCTCTTTGTGAATGATGGCGCTGCACTCTTCACTAAGCACCAAAATTTCTTCACTCTCCTTGCTCTTCTTTGTTAGAGTATCCTTGAAGAACTTAACACATTTAGGCATCATGGCCAAACAATCAACTAAGGGCAGCTTGATCTCAACATCTTTCAAATGCTTCTCAAAGACTGCTATATGCTTCTCAAGCAGCTGTTTCCAGAACCGGCCAGGAAAAGGAAGCTTCGGTTTTTATGGTGGAGGAAAAAATGCATCTTTCTCTTTGCTCACCTCCTCTACCTTCTTCTTTACAACGGCTTCCTTGCCTTTCCTTGGTCTTTCAATCCACACATTGTCAAAGGTAATCTCCTCATCATTTGAAAGCTTACCCTCCCCTCTTGAACCACATTTTCCTCATTGTTTTTAGGTGCAACTCTCAGCGGAAGCCCTTTCCCACTTCTCAAAGTAATAGCGTTTGCATACTCCTTGGGATTTTGCTCACACTTGCCCGGTAAGCTGCCTTGACCGCTTGTGCTAGATTATCCTTTCTCTAACTGCTTGATCTTGTTGTTCAGATTGGTGATCTGTGTAGAGACGTCAGTAAGAGAAGAATCTTGCCGGTTGTTCATCTTAACAAACTTCTGATTTGTAGAAGCTTTACCTTGAAGCAACTGTTGAAACATTGCTTGAACCGGATCCTGAGGTGGGGGTTGCATTTGTTGCTGCTGTGGAACGAAACCAGGAGGAAACATAGGAGTGTAGCCTTTGTTGCCTTGTTGTTGCTGCTGACCTTGGAAGTTCCCTTGTCTCGGACCTTGGTACCCACTATTTCGTTGAAACCCATTGTTGTAAGGTACAAATGGCTTTGCTTGTTGAGGGGGGTACACCTGATCCTTTGGATTCTCAACGTTGGTGCTACGGTATGAGAGATTGTTGTTGCACTGATAGCCTTGAGAATAGCCCTGTGTCTTGTTGTAGTTCTGACCAGAAACTCAATTAGCTTCTTCTTGGCTCAGCTCTAGCTCCTCTAAGACATCTTCGGCTTCTCCCACGAAATGTACTTGCTTCTGATTTGCAAGCACTAGCTTGTCTATCTTCTCATGGAGCGATTTGAGCTCTTTTTTGTGTGACTCCAGCTCAGAACCTCTAGGTGCTCTGTCATAATCTTCAGTGTAATTCCCGTCACTCAAAGCCAAGTTCTCTATGAGCTACATACCCTCTTCCACTTCTAGACCAAGAAAGTTACCCTTGCTTGCCGTATCAAGCAACATTCAGATCTTGGGTAATGCTCCTCGGTATATTGTGCTCAAGAGAGTCTCTTCACTGAAGCCATGGTGAGGACACTGGATGGTATAGTCTTTGAATCTCTCCATAGCTTCACTGAATGTCTCGTTCTGCCTTTGAGTGAATCCGCTGATCTCACTTCGCAGCCTAACTGTTCTTGTGCTCGAGAAAAACTTTGAGAGGAACGCCTTCTTACAGTCAGCCCAAGAAGTAATGGTGCCTTGTGGAAGGGTCTTCTCCCAGTGCCTAGCCTTATCTCCAAGATCCCATTGATCTTTATCATCCCACACACTTGCTTAAAGTTGTCAAGGTGCTCCGAAGGGTCTTCCATAGCCAGCCCATGGAACTTGTTGTTCTGAACCATAGAGACAAAGCCTGGCTTAATCTCGAAGTTGTTATTTTGGATTGGTGGAGGAGTGATCCCAAATCGGTTATGATGTGTATTTGGAGCATCTCCAGCACCAATGATACGTGGTGGTCTAGCTGCATGGTTGGGGTTTCCATTACCCCTTCCTATAGCACCGTGAGGTGGTGGAGGTCCCTCAAGATGTTCTTGCTCAGCCATACTTTCAAAGTCTACTGTACCAGCTTGCACAATCTCTTCAAAGGCTTGAGCTTGCTCTCTTGCTCTTCTTGATCTTGCGTGTCCGAGTTGGTGAATATTGTCCAGGGGTTTAAGCTGATTGTTGTCACCCCTGGAGCGCAAATTCATGTACCTGAGAACACAAACAGTAGGGTAGAGCAATGAGTAACCAAAATAAAAGTAAAAGGCTTAGTCTTTGCCAAGCAACAAATCCTAATGCTTTCTAACAAACCCAAGTTGGCAACAACGCCATTTGATAAACAGGTTTGTTTTGCAAGCAAGAATATCAAAGCTCAAGCAACATATCACGATGTAGTATAGTGCAAGAGAGTATCAATCCAGCCTGGGTGAAGAAGGAACACTAAGAATACAGATGCTAAGCAAATCTAAGCAGAATTGGGTAAATAGATGGTAAAATCAAAGAAAACTAAATGCAATGACCAAATGAACAGGAAAACTATTTTAAAATCCCCGAAAGAGGGTTAACGCAAATGACTTAAGACAGATCGATTCTAACAACTTAAGACAAACGACTTCTAATGATCAAGAATGCAACTTTATGACAAGAGAATGATAAACAGAGGTTTTAAAATGCTAAAAAGAGGGCTCAAGGTCGAGGGTCATGTTCAAGAGATTTAAAGGTTTAAGCTTTGGTTTGAAAACACCTAGATCTACTCTTTTAAAGAGCTATCTCTAAGCCTTAGGAAACTTAAACTAGGATCTTCCATGGCGTGTGGTAAGACCCCTTTCTCTGACCCTTCCTCCAAACCTATGGAGTTTAGTGGAAAGATGGGTCAAAGAACATTAAGCAAAGATCCTAAATAGTGGCTTAACTAACCCCCTCTACATCCATGGTGTTTGGGAGAGGATAGATTAGTCTCTAGGATTTGGTTTTCAAGGATCTCTGAATCCGGTCAAGGTAAGAAAGCCCTGAAATCATAGAGATCTTTTCCAAGACTCTCTAAGCTTTAAGATCCCAAATCCTAGAAGAGAATAGGTTTAGAACAAGAAAAATCCGAAAGCTTAAACCCTTAAACAACTTTGAATCGCCCCAACTTTTAACCCAAAGAAAACTACTCACTACTCATGATTGAAATCGATTCAAAGGCAAAGAAAGATAAACTAAGCATGATTAAGCAAGCGATTATGGAAAAAGACATAATGATTAACGAGATTCAAAGTTTAAAAACAAGAAAAGCTTCAAAGTATTGCAATGGCGGAATCGCCTAAGAGTGTGGATGATGGAAAGTGATAGCCGCCTCCTTCCCAAAATAGCCAAACATCCCTAATGGTCCCCTCACTACGCTCCAAAAATGAGCTGGCTGGATAATGTCCCAGAGATCAATCTCGAGATCAATCAGCTCACTCGATCTTCTCCATGGATCGCTTTCTTCTGCTCGATCTTCAAGTCGATTTGGTTGGATGTATCGAGCACTTCCTTCGATCTCCTACTCGATCCTTGGGTGATCGAGTCGTGGTCACGATCTGGCTCTCGTTCTGCATGGCGTCATCTACGTCCGTACTTGCGATCGATCGCCTCTCTTGATCTTGGTCTCAATCCGCTGCTCGATCTTCTGGTCGATCTCGTCTAGATCGACCTGCCTTGCTCGATCTTGGGTCCTTTGCATGCTTGGCTGAGTTATCCAAGTGTCCACAAGCCTCCTCTTGATTCTATGCACATCCACGCAACCTGCATAACTCCAGAGTGTCCCAAACAACCTGATAATGTTGCAAAAAATGCAAGAAATATGCAAAATACGAATGCAAAGTGATCTAGGACCTAAAATGCAACAAATGGTAGAAACTAGCCTATAATGCAAGAAGAATGCATGAAAACTAATGCAAGCTAAATATGCAAAATATATGGTAATATCAACTCCCCCAAACTTGCCTTTTGCTTGCCCTCAAGCAAATAAAATTCAAGAGAGGAAGAGAGGTTTTAAAAACGGGGGCTCAAATGAATCAATTCAATGGTCCTAGTTCTTAATCCTAAGATGCAATGCACACACTCATACTCCAAAGAACTTAGCCATATTTATCACATATTGAATCTCAAATCATGACTCTCCTATTCCAAACAATCCAAGAATCCAATCCTTTAACATTCAATTAATGATAAAACCGTGAATCACATTTATGCACTTTAAAACCGAATACATTTGCCTAAGGGACAAAGGTTATGAGATAAAAATGATCTCATTTATAAGGGCGATTCAAACAATGGGTTATCTCAAAGAATGGTTGAACTTATGCATAATGCTAAAGGTAAAGACAATTGATGCATACATGACTAGACTCTCATCTACCCATATACACTAACAATGATCCTAGAAACCCTCTCATTTTTCTTTTCTTTTTATGCTCACTCACCCTCCTAAAGTCTACCCTAATCAACAAGGCAATTCGCCAAGCAAAAACCCAAAGAAAAGCATCATTTTAAAACTCTTTTGGCTAGTGAAAAGGCTATAAATACACTTAGCTCTTTTCTTTTAACTTTGATAGCTCCCTACTCATTTTGTTCTTTTCTTTTTAAGCATTTGTCCTTTTGGCTCTTTTCTTTTATTTTTATTTTCTTTTGAGAGCTACCTTCTTATTTAAACTAGAGCTTTCATTTTAAAACACAAGCCTTCCACTTAAAACCATTGAACCCTTTTATTCAACTTCCAAACTTCAAACTCTTTAAATCGAAACAAAAACAGAACAACTCCCATGAATACCCGCCCTATCCTAAGCCTAAAACTAGCTTCAAAATGCAAAGCTAGCATCAATATGAAAGCCTAATCATGTCGCCTAAACCTAACACTTTATGCTAAGTCCAACCGAAAAGAGGCCTCACAAAGATTCATCACACAAGAACATTGGCTTGAAAGGAGGGTATGGTAAAGGTGGGGAAGTCTATTTAGGCTTACAAGAGAGTGGTGAAAGGAAGGAGAAAGCCAAAATTTGTATAAGTGATCCATGTATTCTTTTTCAAATGCATAAGTATGATAATTCAAGAAATTCAAATTAAGGTTCTCACTTATTAGGAAAGGATTCAATTCATGAATGTTCAACTTAAGCCACGAAAATCAAATTAAATGATCCAAATATGGTTAGAGCTTACTTTCAAAGTGTGAACAATGCATCAAAGAACTACTAACTAGGGCCTTGAAACAATTCATGAGCTTAAAACACCTTTCAAGAAAATCTTTTGCCCCTTATGAAAATGTAAACAACCTAAATGATTTTAAAGATTCTAGACTCAATCCTACAATATTTAACAATGCAAATGCAAACTATATGAATTTTTTGAAATTTTTTAAATTTTTTTATCATTTTTTGTATTTTCTATGCCTTAGATGATGAAATGCAAGACTCAAAGGATGATAACAGAAAATAAGATCAAAGAAAACATGTGAAATAACACACACACTCTCCCAAACTTGAATGACACCGTCTCGGTGGCAAACAAAGTTCAAGAGGAGTCAAAACACAAAGCAAAAATTAAACGATGCATGGTGTGTACAATGGTTCGGTTGTTGGTACCTTTGAGCTAAGTAAGGCTGGAGCTTGAGGTTGCTCCAGACTTCTTGCTCTTCTTAGGAGTGTCGTGGCTGATCTCATTCCCCTTCTCCTTGCTCGTGCTTTCATGAAGAGAGAGGCGTGCAGCTTGGTTTGTTTTTTGGGGCTCACATATCTCAATCCCACCAGTTGATCTCCTTCTCTTTTCCAGCTGCTCAACCTCCACGCTTGAAGACTTCTTAAGTGAGCTCCCCTGAAGCGCCCTGACCTTCTTGGCAAGCTTCTTGATCATCTTGCTTTGCCATTTTTTTATCTTGCGCTGCATCTCAACGACTGAAGCAAGGAACTTCTCGGTTTTGGTTCTTGGCTCGAAATCAAGCTTAGGGAGGACGAAGCTTTCGGGCATCTCAGCATCGGAGGGAGGTGACTCTGAACGTGGGCGAGCAGCTTGAGTGGGCGCGGCTGTGCCTCCTAGAGGTGCAAAGCATTCCTCAACACTCGGCAGAAACTCAACATTACCAACACCTAGCAGCTCCGTTTCTTCTTTGTTTGGCAAGATGCACACTCTCTTCTCATTCTCACAATCGTAGAACAGATAGGCAAAGAAGCCTTCAGCTGGCGTGCGTCCCAAGGAGTCTGTGTTATGCATGTATGTCTCATCCATGAAGGCTCTCTCCGCGCAAGGGACAAAGTCTGGAAGGGGTACAACTAGCCTATAATGCAAGATGAATGCATGAAAACTAGCTCCAGATGCATGCTAAATATGCAAAATATATGGTAATATCAACTATGTCGAACACTAGAGGAGATGAGGAGATTTCAGACTCAAATGCTGCTGCCAGAAACAGAGCTAAGGGAAAAAAGCCAGTTGTTGAAGAAGAACAAGTCCAAGATGCAGCACCAAAGCTAAAGGACTACTTGAGAGCAATGAGGAGAGTGGACTTCACTCCTACGAGATATGCTGATCCTGGTCTATTGGGAGAGCTAGGAATCAAGACTGAAGTGGATGAGTTGTTGAGAAACATTGGATTGGAGAAATTTGCTAGACTTGGCTATCCAACTTACAAGCAACTTTCTTGTGAGTTCTTTTCAAGTTTCAAAGTCTACTTCTACAAGTTTGATGAAGAATATGATGAAGGAGAAGAAGACTTTGGCAACGGATTCATCAAGTTCAGAGCCAACAAAGCATGGTACACCATGGGGTTCACTCAGCTTGAAGAAATTATTGGATTTGATCAAGGCTCAAGAGCACAAAACATGCGCTTCAAGCATGATGAGCTGAGACATGTGTGGGAGAAGATAGCGAATGATTCTTATAGAGCTGGTCATCTGAAGAGTGCTAACATCCACCATCAAGCTATCAGATATGTTCACAGAGTCCTCACCAGCACACTCTTCTACCAGAAAGAGCAAAGTATAGTCAAAGAAGAAGAGATGGGGCTGCTTGTGAATGGCTTGAAGAACATCATGGTTGAAACAAGGCATGTGAAGATTCAAGGTGAGCGCTTAGCAGTGGGTCTAGTGACAATCCTAATGAAGCAATTTCTAGCATGCCAACAATGGGCTTTCAACACTAGAGACAAGAAGCCAAAGATAGCCATTGGAGGCGTGATCACTCCTATCTAGCTTGGTGCTAGAGTTGAGCTTGGCACACCAGATGTTACAATGATCTTCGTAGATGTTCCTTATCTCAGTAAGATCGGATACCTTTCAGGAGCTGTTGAGACAGGATTTGCTATCAATTTGAGCTGGAAAAAAGGAAGAGGAAGATCATCTTGCGCAAGCAGCGCTTAACCAACTTCACCACCAATGAGAACATCCGATTCATGCCAACATAAGATGAGCTTTATGACCCAGGGACTGACCCACCATTGATGAGGCTAAGCAATGTAAAGAACATGAACACCATCAGAGACTCATATGTGGAAGAAGACATTGAAGAGTAGCATCAAGAACAAGAGGTTCAGCATCAAGGGATGAAGGTGAATGAACATGAAGACTATGATAGCCGCCCTTATGCATTTGACCCTTATGATGTGATCTGCACATCTGAAGCTTCAAAGGCTGCACATGAGCACATTAGTCTTATTCAGAGGTGGAACCACTTCCAGGACAAGGCCATCAGAGGTTTGCTGAAGACAGTCAAAGCAAGCAAGAAATCGGTTGATTCACTGAAGAAGAAAGTGAGGAAGCTCAAGAAGGAGTTGGGAGGATCTTCATCAGCCAAGAGAACTGACCACGCGGCCCTAGCAGAGCCACAAGGAGGAGGATCTGATGCTGGAGGACATGTCTGAGGACACACCAGAGGCTACAGTCCAAGAGAGACACTCATTCCACATCAGTGAGCGGCCAAGGACACATGCTTCTCAACCGGCCAGAAGACTTTTTAGGACTTGATTCAATCACCCAAGGTTTTTCTAATCAGTTGTAGTATAACATAATGTTTTATCAATCCAAAAAGGGAGAATGAAGCAGTAAGAATGCGATAGAGCTCTTAATTCAAGCAAACAAAGATGGTTAGAAGTTTAAAAACCTAAAGGATCAAACAGAAATGAAGAGAACATCAAACAAAGAGTGAAAAGTAAGCAAAACAACTTAAACAAAGGCAAAACAGTGCAAATCCGAATTCAAGCTAAAAATAGAGAAAAATGGGACTTGAGATGAGATAATTGGTATTAGGAAACTCTTGACTCAACCTATGATGCTTACAAACTCACACAATGCTATTCCTTATGCATAGAATTCATTTATATGACTAATCCAGTCTCTTGGTACTAATCTCTTTGCTAATTACCAAGTCAAGAACTAATTCTCATTAGTGAAATGATAAAAAGCAAGCATTAAGACAATTCTATCAATCCTATATTTCCAAATCACTCCCTAGACAGTCAATCTCTTGAGCTAGGATAAGCAATTTTCTTGTAAAGCAGTTCAGGCATCATCAAACACTTGGTGGGCATAAAATGAGCCTAAGAACTTAATCAACCTAATTAGGGCTAATCAAGCATTAAACACAGCAATCAAGAAATAAAATAGAATAATTAACACTAAGACATCATAGACTAAGTCTCAAATTCCCTACACCTAACCCATCTCAAATCCCTAAAAAGACTACTCACTAAGCACCATGTAAGCCATCAATTCAAAGAGAGAAAGATGATTAATCATGATTAGAGAGATTAAACAAGAAGATAAATTCAAATTTTAATTAAAATCAAGCAAAGATTCAAGTTACAAAATCAAAAAGCTAAAACAGAGAAGAAAGAACTGCTGGATAAAAGAGTGTATCCAGAAATTAGGGCTTTTTCGTATTTAAAGGAGTCCAAGCGAAAATGGCAAAATTATAAATAAGTGGTCTTCAGTCTGGGATCCTATCGGTCTACATGTGACCGATAGGGTGATCGATAGGTTTTCTATCAGTCTAGAAGGTGACCAATAGGGTGACCGGAATACACACGGTATACTTATATTGGCCACTTCTTTGACCGATAGCCTGACCGATAGGGGTTGAGCAGTTTCACGAAAACGTCTGTAACTTTCTAACCGCTGATGGGAATGATCTAAAACCAACTCCAGACGCAAGATAACTCACGGGGATACAACATTCATAAAGACTATTGAAGCTGAATCGGGTTGGAGGTGCTTTGTCCGAGCCAGTATTGTCAGGTGAAGTTTCTGGCCGCTTCAACAAGGTGCACCTTCTTCTTGGCTCTTTTGATGTCTTGTGCTGCACCCACCATCATATCCCATGCTCCTTGTAGTCTCAAAACTCTCCAAACATACCTGCCAAACTCCTAAAATGCACAAAACATGCAATGCCCACTCTAAATCTATACTAAGTCCTAATTGAAAGCAAATGGGACAAAAACAAGCAAAATTGAATGTTTAAAGACTATAAAACAATGCAAAATGTATGCTAATATGGTGTAAATAATTAGTATATCAAAGACTCACATTGAGCATCCACATCAAGCATGTTAGCTCGATGTTGGCCTTATATGAATTGCTTTTATTTACAACTTTGCTATTGCTTTAGGGTTTTTGGCACTTAGTATAAATACCCATGAATTAATGGTTTTTAGGAAGTCTTATTCTTTGCTTAATACAAGTTTTTGTATTTGCATCCATTAATCTTCTCTAATCTCTCTCTTAATCATGATCAACACCTTTTCCTCTTGTGATTTGATGGTTTTCATGATGATGAGTGAATAGTAACTTTTAGGGTTCTTAGATGTGGTAGATTAGGGGAATATAAGGCTTGATTGGGGTTTGTTAGTGCTTAATATGATTGATTCCTCTTTATTAGGTTGTTATTAGGTTCGATTTGTCTTAATCACATGAATCTAGATTTAGACTTTCTCTTATACCTACCAAGAGTTTGATGAAATGCTGATCATGCCTTTTAGAGGACTTACTTGTCTTAGCTCAAGAGATTGATTGTCTAAGAAGTATTTTGGCTTGAATAGAGTTTCTTTAGCTTGCTTGTTATTGATTCTAGCACTAATGAGAGTTAGTTCTTGCTAGGATGTTTAACAAAGTGTTATTTGCCAAGAGATTGGATTTAACTTGCTTGATTGTGAACTTTATACCTAGGAATTAGCATTGCTTGCTTGTTTGCAATGTCATTGAGTTTGATAAGAGCCTTGTCTTGCCTTTGAATTCCCCAAAGTCAATAACCACATCTAGGATCATTGCTTTTATATATTGAATTTCGAATCTGCTTATGTACTCTGTTTTGTTTGCTCTGTTTTGTGTTTGATCATTGCTAATTGTTGCTTTCTTAAGTTATGCATGGTCTATGGTTTACTTAGGTTGATTAGTTTAGAAGTTTAAAACTACTCCTTCTCTGATTTTTCTTAACTTAAAGCATTCTACTAGAATCTTAGTGGCATCTATCTTAACCCCTTTGGATTGATAGTAGCCTTATACTATACTACAATGATTAGTACAAGGTTGGGTGATTGACACCAAAGGACTAAAAAACATTGTATCAATGTGGCGCCGTTGCCATTGGGATTATAGTTTGGATCATTTGGATTTGTAGAATCTATAAGATCAAGTTTTTATTTGTATTTGGTTACTAATCATCTTTAACTCTCATTGTTCTCTACTGGTGTATGAACCTTAGATCAAATGGCTCCAACAACTTGGTTGACTTCTTAGACATTATCAACTTGTTGGACAGTGGTCAAAGAGCAAGAAGGCAAAGGGATATACAGCAGCATTTTGAGATGTTAGGGATGAATGTTCAGGAGCAACATGGGGCTGATAATGTCAGGTTTCAGGGTCCTCAAGGACAACCAGGAGTTCAAGGTGTTGCTGGTTTTGATGGACAGCAAGAAGTTCAGGGTGAGCAAGGTCAGAGAGGACCAGCTTATGGAGCACACCCTATGAGACCCATTAGAGCTGGTGATGCACCTAATGCCTATAACAATAGGAATGGAATCATCCCTCCACCTTTGCCAAACAACAATTTCGAAATCAAGTCAGGATTGAACTCCATGGTGCAGAACAACAAGTTCAATGGCCTTCCACTAGAAGACCCATTGGATCATCTAGACAACTTTGACAGGCTCTGCAATATGACAAAGACCAATGGAGTCATTAAGGACAGCTTCAAGAAAAAGCTGTTTCCCTTCAGTCTTGGAGGTAGGGCCAATCTTTGGGAGAAGAACCTTCAGCAATGAAGCATAACCAGTTCGGAACAATGCAAGACAGCCTTTCTAGCTTAGTTTTTCTCAACTTCTAGAACAGCTAGACTAAGGAATGTGATCTCTCGTTTTGCTCAAAGGTCCGATGAGAGTTTTGGTGAAGCATAGAAGAGGTCACTTCAGTGCCCTCACCATGGGTTTTCACAAGCATCACTTCTCTCCACTCTCTACAGGGGCGCCGCCCTCCCAATGATCAGAATGCTGTTGGATACAGCCTCTAATGGTAACTTTCTCTCAAAAGATGTTGATGGGGGAATGGAATTGGTTTAGAACCTTGCACAATCTGATGGGAATTATAATGATGAGTATGATAGAACTCCTAGAAATGTTAAGGATGAGCTCGAGTACAACAAGAAGGATATCAAGGCTCTTCATGAGAAGATTAATCAGTTGTTAAAGGAAAGGAAGGAAGTTAGCTTTGTTGGAGACTTGGTTCAGATTGAAGATCAGGAAGCATGCCAAGTTGAGGAGGTGAACTATCTTGAAAACCAAGAAGGCTACAACAACTACTCCTACAGGAACAATCCAAATCTATCCTACAAGAGTAATAATGTATCCAATCATCAAGATCAGGTCTACCCACCTCAACAACAACAGCAATCTGGCCAAGCAAGACCCTTTGTGCCTTACAAGAACAACAATCAAGGCTTCATCCCAAGGAACAACAACTTCCAGCCTAGAGCGCCTTTCAACCCTCCAGGATTCAATGCTCAAGCACCTACTCAATCCTCTTCCAGCTCTCAAGACTCTGAAATCAAGAGTCTCATCCAACAAGTGCTCCAATCTCAGATCAATGGAACCTTGGAGATGAACAAGAAATTTCTTGATGTCGACAACAAGATGGACTCAGTTCATGTGGAGCTCACAAGCAAGTTTGACTGTCTAGCTGCAAGAGAAAAGGCTTTGGAGAACTGTTAAGCTGTTGCTAAGCTGTTGTCTTTAAAGAAGATTTGGTACTGCTGAGGATGAAGCTGTTATAGAGGAGTTCTTGTCTTTGTTCAATGAGGCCATTGATGCTCAATGTGAGGGGGGGAAGACCTTGCAAAGGTTACTGAAGCTAAGAAGGAGAAGCAAGCTGATGTTCTTCCAGTCTATCAACCTGATATCCTATTTCCAGGAAGATTCAAGAAGGAGCTGATGGAGAAGTACACTACTCTTTATGCTTACCAGATGAAACTTAGAGGCCTTGATGTTGAGGATGAGCTGAAAGAAGCTCTGGCTATAGTTGAGTTATCTGATGTAAAGAACCTGGACATCAAGAAGCTTGGAGATCCTGGCTGCTTCACCCTTCCATCTGAACTCAAGAGGAAGATATTTAAGAGCTGTTCATGTGATTTGGGCGACAATATCAATCTGTTGCCATCCTTTACTGCTAAGGCATTGGTCTATACAAAGTTAGAGAAGAGCAATGTGTCTCTAACAATTGCTGATGGCACAATGAAGACACATTTGGGAGCTATAAAGGATGTACCCATGATGATTGAAGGAGTAACAATCCCAATAGACTTCTTAGTCTTGGATGTAGAAGGGAAGATCAAGAGCCTTATCATCTTGGAAAGAACTTTCTTGGCCTCAGATGGTGCAGTCTTTGATGCAAGGGAGTGTACTATTGAACTAAGGCTCACCAAGAAGAAGGTCCTGAAGTTTGACTCCAAGGGTAACAAGTTAGAGAATTAACATGCTTTCTCCATGGAGCTGAACAAGAAGAAGGGAGCTGCTAAACATTGGCCTAAATTTGAAGGCTTGGTTGTAGGAAGTTTTGATGGGTGCGGTTTACCATTGTTTCTTCAAGAAACCACTGAAGAGGAGGTCCTCAAAGTGGAGGTTATGAAGGTTGTGAATGAAATTCAGTTGGGTCCTAAAGAAGATGGAGTGGTCTTTAGACCATTTGGCTCTAAGAATGGTAAAATGTACTACAAGATGAAGCATGAAGGCAAGTCTAAGCCTTTTGTTGGGTTCAAGATACATGGAGTCACCAAGAGGGTGAAGGGAAACAAGATGCCACTAAGGAGTTCAAGACTCCTTCTCCTTACCTCAACTAAGGAGCCAACCAAAGTCAAGCTAAGTGACTCTAAACAAGTGCACTAGGGAGGCAATCCCATGGTATCCTTGTACATAGTTATGCTTTTAGTATATGTTTTATGCATTTTCATTGTTCTTAGAAGCAGGAAGGAAGATAAAGTGATGAGAAGATGTTTGGGGAACCAAATAAGACATGTTTAGTTCAACATCGAGCATGCCAAGCTCGATGTTGGTACATTGAGTAACCACATCGAGCAACCAAGCTCGATGTTGGGAAGAAAAGTGTCTCAGACTGAACATCGAGCAATTAAATCGTGCGATGTAAACAGCCCGAGAGTCAGGAGAATTCACATCGAGCCCAAACATCGTGCGATGTTCTGGAGAGGAAAAAACATTTCTCAACATCGAGCAAGCACATCGTGCGATGTAAAGGGCGCGAGAGTCTGGCCAAATGCATCGAGCATCAACATCGAGCACCCATGCTCGATGTGCTTAACACCGAGAGCCTACATCGTGCAATGTTAATGGGCGGAGGGTCAGGAGCTCAACATCGAGCATCAACATCGAGCACCAACATTGAGCAGTTATGCTCGAAGTTGCCAGCGAGGTAAGTCTTCTAATTTCAAAATATTTCTCTCTCTTGGTTTGGAATCAAGGAAGTTTGAATTTGATATTTTTGGCTCCTCCCCTGCCATTATGACCCACTCCTGAGCGCTTTGTTTTTTGTCTCCCACTCCATTAGATTCACTGTCCCCTCCTTAGTTATATAAATACCAAACTAGCTTCTCTTCTCTCTTCACACTTCTCATTTCTCTCATTTCTCTTATAAGCCACAAAATTTCTCTCTTTATTTGTCTTTGCAAAGCCCTCTAGGAGTCTAAAAAAATTTTCTTTCTTAAACTATTCATCTACTGTTCTTGGGGTTTGAACTTGTTAGATCTTTTTAAACATATGCCATATGAACTAGTTTTGTTTAGCTTCTGTGCTTGTTTTGATTTTGCTTGGTGGATTTAATTGTTTAAGCAAGTTAGGATGTTACAACTGATTACTGTTTATTAACCTATTAGCTTGCTTTACTTTTTGTCCCTTATGCATTATCATTTCTCATCTTGTTTAGAACGACCATGGTTCATGTTCATAAATTGTTAAAATTTTGCTTATATCCTAGCATGTTTATAATTTCCTGCTCTTGAATTCTCTTGGATTTTTTAGAGGTTTACATGTTTAAACAACTAGTTAGACCTCTTGTAGATTGGAGAAATTTTTTTTAGAGAATTAAATCATTGTTCTTCATCCCATTAGATCTTATACTTATTAGATTTTCAAGACTTATTCTTGTAGGTACTATGGGGAGAACTAATGTACCAGCTGGAAACAAGAGCCAAGGAACAAGGAAGAAGGCGCCTACAACCATACCAGCAAAGGACAAAGGCAAGAAAGTTGCTGAAAGTCAGTCTTCAAAGGCTGCTGGCAAGAAGATATTAGAGAGCAAAGCTGCCAAATCTAAGGCCAAGGACAAGGGGAAGGTTGTAAAAGAAGTCCCCAACAAGCAACCAGGTCCAAGAGAGCTTGCTGAACTCTTCAACTAGTGCATTTTCAAGGCAACAAGTTACCCTTGTGTCCACACTATGAAGGCGCTTGGTATCTATGAAGATTGCAAGGCTATCTTTGAAGCTATGGGGCTTGGAAAATTTATGGAGTTATCCCTTCCCTCCTATCAGCACCTCACCATTCAGTTCCTCTCCACCTTTCAAGCGGTGGGCTATGAAGAAAGTGAGCAGGATAATGGTGATGGTTGGATAGCTTTTAGGCTTGGAAAGCAGAAGTTTACAGCCACTTCCAGAGAAATTTCTGCTGCCCTTGGGATAGAATTCTATGCTGACAAGAAGCCTCAGTTCAAGATCAGAATGGAGCAGCTTGCTCAGCTCTGGGAAGTGATTGGCATTGATGAATTCACTCCTGGGGTAACAAAGAACAAGGATCTAAGGCACCCAGATCCGAGGTATGCTCACAAGGCCTTTGCCAACACTATGTTTGCAAGGAAGGAAATAACTAGGATCTCAGCTAGGGTGATGGACATCATCTTCCATGGCATGCAAGAGCTGATGCAAGAAAACATAGATGGTTTTAAGATCCACAAGGCAGAGGAGCTTCCTTGCTATATCACTCTTCTATTTGAGCATCTTTTCACTTATAAAAGCTGGATGATCGACAAAGGCAAGAGAGAGAAGAACCCTCAGCTGAATATTGGAGGGATAGTGACAAGTATAATGATAGCTAGTGGGGTGAATCTTGAAGATCATGCTGAAGATGCCATGGCAGCACAATGGATGGAACTTGCTTACTTAAAGAGGTCACAAATCATAGAGAAGACCATCCAAAGCAAGTATGTCTATCTATTCCTCAAGCCATCAAAAGAGCCAACAAAATTCCTCCTTCCCAATAAGCAGCACACTTCCATATCTATAAGGAGCAACATAGATTTTCGCCCAACAGAGAGAATGCTCTATCATGGTGGAGCTGTTTCTGAAATAGAAGAGGAAGAGGGTGAAGCAGAAAGTGAGGAGAGCACTAAAGAAGAAGAAGGTGGAGATGATGCTGGTGCCAACGTAAAAGAGGGATCCCAAGTGGAGGAATCAGAAGAAGAGCTGGTGAAGTACAATGCTAGAAGATTCCACTTTGAATCTCATGAGGTGCCATGCCAAGGGAGCTCACTCAAGTATACTCATGATCACATCAACAAGCTTCAAAAATGGTGTAAATGGCAAGACAAAGCCATTAAGAAGCTTGTGGTAAAGGAGAAGTTCAACAAGGACAAATCAAAGACCCAAGGAACCTCTCACCAAATTCATGAGCATGAGTTTCAGACATACTATGTGGAGCCACAACAGGAAGAGCATCAAGAAGAAGAGGAGGCAAACTGGATGCCCCAAAGGAGGCACTCCTTTCAAGTGAAGCAGCCTGATCAATGGCGAGCTTGGGAACCGTCAAGGGCTTCATCTTATGAGCCTAGGACCCAACACTTATCTGGGAGGCGCCTCTATATCCTTCTTATGAGCCTGTTACTACTTGGCAAGAGTGGGATTCTCAAGGAAACCCAACACAAGTGACTGCACCTTGGACTGGATAGGTACCTCAACCTATAACATCATCTTCAGAAGAGAGGAGGAGAAACAAGAGGAGGGCAAGCAAGTCTCCCCGACCAGCAACATCAGAACCAGGATCATTTCAAGAGCCAGTTGAGACTGAGGAACTCTCTTACTCCTCCCATCACACCACATCATACCATAATTAAGCTACCACATCCCTTTCCTTGTAGATATCATTGCATTTTTCTTTAGTTTATGTTTATATGTTTGTGTGTGCTTCTCTCTTTCACTCTTTTATTACACAAGGAACTGTGAAATTTAAGTGTGGGGGAGGGATTTGGGGTTTGACTTTGTGTTTTCTTTTCTTAGTTTTTCCTTTCATTCATCTTTCAGTCTCATGCATACATGCATACATGTAAGTGCATAGAAAAACACACAAAAATCGAATAATTTGAAATTTTTGCATCTTTTACAAACCAAAAGGAAGAGAATATAGTTTCATTCATTTGTTTAGGAAGAGAATATAGTTTCATTCATTTGTTTAGGGTAGTGTTAAGTGGTTTGAGTTTCATTGTTTACATCTTTTAAGAAGAAGAAGAAGTATGAGAATGGTATGGGGAAACCAAGTTAAGTTTGTGGTTAAGTAATTAAGGGAAAATAGCTCTAAGTGTTAAAGAAAAGAAGGTGCCAACAATAGCAATGCTTTCAAAGGTCATCCAAAAGGAGAAATCAGATCAAAGCAATCCACCAAAGGTGATGAAGAATGGCGCCTAATCAAAAAAGAAGAGCAAAGCCCAACAAAAGAATCAACCACACATGGAAAGAAGAAGGAGTTTCCCCACACATGAAGAAGAAGAAGATCAAGTTCTTTGGGAAATGGTAAACCTAGGAGTTTCACTTTGGCTTTAGAAATTTGTAGGATTCATCTTTCAGTACAAGGGTAGAAGAGAGTTTTAACTTGCATGCATAAGTGTGCTTTTACCTTTAGCATTTTGCCTAAGATAGAATCATTTTATTGAGTGATCCCTTGAGTCTATGAGCCCTTACTTGAATGAGATCATTTTCATCTCATGACCATACCCTTAGACTAAATGTTTTCACTTGATTTGCACAAACTTGATTCATGGTTACATGTTTAATGAATGTTAAAGAGATGATTGATGTGAACACTTGTCTAGGCTGAGATTTGAGATCATTTTGAGACAGGATGAACATGGCTAGGTTCTTTAAAGTATAACTGATCATGATTTGCATCATTGATATTACCATATATTTTGCTTATTTAGCATGCATTTAGAGTAGTTTTCATGCATTCATCTTGCATTATAAGCTAGTTTCCACCCTTTGTTGCATTTTAGGTCTTAGATCACTTTGCATTTGCATTTTGCATGTTTCTTGCATCTTTTGCATCATTATCAGGTTGTTTTGGACGCTCTGGAGTTGTGGAGGTTGCGTGGACATGCATAGAATCAAGAGGAGGCTTGTGGAAACTTGGAGAACTCAGCCATGCATGCAAAGGACCCGAGATCGAGTAGCGGATCGAGCAAGGCAGGTCGATCTAGACGAGATCGACCAGAAGATCGAGTGACTCAAGTCGTTTCAAGGAGAAGGATCGAGATCAAGATCGAGAGAGGAGATCGATCGTGAGTACGGACGTGAATCACCCAAGGATCGAGTAGAAGATCGAAGGAAGTGCTCGATCCACCCAACCAAATCGACTTGAAGATCGAGCAATAGAAGGTGATATATGAAGAAGATCGAGTGAGCTGCTCGATCTCGAGATCGATCCCTGGATCCTTATCCGGCCAGCTCATTTTTGGAGCGTAGTGAGGGGACCATTAGGGATGTTTGGCCATTTTAAGCAAAGGGCGGCTATCACTTTCCAGAATCCACACTTTGCTTTTATCTTCTCTGTTCTTTCTCTTAGGCGATTCCGCCATTGAATACTTTTAAGCTTTTCTTGTTTATAAACTTTGAATCGCTTTCTTAATCATGCTTAGTTTATCTTTCTTTTTGCATTTGAATCGATTTCAATAATGAGTAGTGAGTAGTTTTCTTTTGGGTTAAAGGTTGGGGCGATTCAAGGGTTTAAGGGTTTAAGCTTTTGGAGTTTTTCTTGTTCTTAATTCATGCTCTTCTAGGATTTGGGGTCTTAAGGCTTAGAGAATCTTGGAAAAGATCTCTATGATTCCAGGGTTTCTTTTACCTTGACCGAATTCAGAGATCCTTGAAAACTAAATCCTAGAGACTAATCTATCCTCTCCCAAACGCCATGGTTGAAGAGGGGGTTAGTTAAGCCACTATTTAGGATCTTTGCTTAATGTTCTTTGATCCATCTTTCCACTACACGCCATAGGTTAGGAGGAAGGGTCAGAGAAAGGGGTCTTACCACACGCCATGGAAGATCCTAGTTTAAGTTTCCTAAGGCTTAGAGAAAGCTCTCCAAAGGAGTAGATCTAGGTGTTTTCAAACCAAAGCTTGAACTTTTGAATCTCTTGAACATGACCCTCGACCTTGAGCCCTCTTTTTAGCATTTTATACCTCTGTTTATCATTCTCTTGTCATAATGTTGCATTCTTGATCATTAGAAGTCATTTGTCTTAAGTTGTTAGAATCGATCTGTTTTACCCTTTTTAGCTCTCGATTTTTATTTATTAGTAGATTTGCTCTTTTAATCTTTTGTTTTCTCCTAGAAGTCGTTAACCCTCTTCCAGGGATTTGAAAATAGTCTGCATAATTGTTTGGTTGTTGCATTTAGTTTTCTTTGATTTTACCATCTATTTACCCGAATCTGCTTAGATTAGCTTAGCATCTCCATTCTTAGTGTCTTTCTTCACCCAGGCTGGATTGATACCTCTTGCATTATACTACATCGTGATAGGTTGCTTGAGCTTTGATATTCTGCATTGAACAAAAAATTCTGTTTAGCAAATGGCGCCGTTGCCGGCTTGGGTTTGTTAGAAAACATTAGGATTTGTTGCTTGGCAAAGACTAAGCTTTTTACTTTTATTTTCATTACTGATTGCTCTACCCTACTGTCTGTGTTCCCAGGTACATGAATTTGCGCTCTAGGGGTGACAACAATCTTCTTAAACCCCTGGACAATATTCACCAACTCGGACACGCATGATCAAGAAGAGCAAGAGAGCAAGCTCTAGCCTTTGAAGAGATTGTGCAAGCTGGTACAGTAGACTTTGAAAGTATGGCTGAGCAAGAACATCCTGAGGGACCTCCACCAGCTCACGGTGCTATAGGAAGGGGTAATGGAAACCCCAACCACGCAGCTAGACCACCACAGATCATTGGTGCTGGAGATGCTCCAAATACACATCACAACCGCTTTGGGATCACTCCTCCACCAGTCCAAAACAACAACTTCGAGATTAAGCCAGGCTTTGTCTCTATGGTTCAGAACAACAAGTTACACGGGCTGGCTATGGAAGACCCTTTGGAGCATCTTGACCACTTTGAGCAAGTGTATGGGATGATAAAGATCAATGGGATCTCGGAAGACGCTTTCAAGCTACGGCTCTTCCGATTTTCTCTTGGAGATAAGGCTAGGCATTGGGAGAATACCCTTCCACAAGGCACAATTACCTCTTGGGCTGACTGTAAGAAGGCGTTCCTCTCAAAGTTTTTCTCGAGCACAAGAACAGCTAGGCTGCAAAGTGAGATTAGCGGATTCACTCAAAGGCAGAATGAGACATTCAGTGAAGCTATGGAGAGATTCAAAGACTCTCTTGAGCACAATATACCGAGGAGCATTACCCAAGATCAGAATGTTGCTTGATACGGCAAGCAAGGGTAACTTTCTTGGTCAAGAAGTGGAAGAGGGTATGGAGCTCATAGAAAACTTGGCTTTGAGTGACGGGAATTACACCAAAGATTATGACCGAGCACATAGAGGTTCTGAGCTGGAGTCACACATAAAAAGAGCTTAAGTCCCTCCATGAGAAGATAGACAAGCTAGTGCTTGCCAATCAGAAGCAAGTACATTTCGTGGGAGAAGCCGAAGATGTCTTAGAGGAGTTAGAGCTGAGCCAAGAAGAAGCTAATTGGGTTTCTGGTCAGAACTACAACAAGACACAGGGCTATTCTCAAGGCCACCAGGGCAACAACAATCTCTCATACCGTAGCACCAACGTTGAGAATCCAAAGGATCAGGTGTACCCCCCTCAACAAGCAAAACCGTTTGTTCCTTACAACAAGGGTTTTCAACAAAATGGTGGATATCAAGGTCAGAGGCAAGAGAACTTCAGAGGTCAGCAGCAACAACAAGGCAACAAAGGCTACACTCATATGTTTCCTCCTGGTTTCGTTCCACAGCAGCAACAAATGCAACCCCCACCTCAGGATCCGGTTCAAGCAATGTTTCAACAGTTGCTTCAAGGTCAAGCTTCTACAAATCAGAAGTTTGTTGAGATGAACAACTGGCTAGACTCTTCTCTTACTGACGTTTCTACACAGGTCACCATTTTGAACAACAAGATCAAGCAGTTAGAGAAAGGGAGAGCTAGTACAAGCGGTCAAGGCAGCTTACCGGGTAAGTGTGAGCAAAATCCCAAGGAGTATGCAAATGCTATTACTTTGATAAGTGGGAAAGAGCTTCCACCGAGAGTTGCACCTAAAGCCAATGAGGACATTGTGGTTCAAGAAGGGGAGGGTAAGCTTTCCAATGATGAGGAGATTACCTTTGACAATGTGTGGATTGAAAGACAAAGAAACGGTAAAGAAGCGGTTGTAAAGAAGAAGGTAGAGGAGGTGAGCAAAGAGAAAGATGCGTTTGTTCCTCCACCATACAAGGCGAAGCTTCCATTTCCTGGCCGGTTCAAGAAACAGCTGCTAGAGAAGCATAGAGCAGTGTTTGAGAAGCATTTGAAAGATGTTGAGATCAAGCTGCCCTTAGTTGATTGTTTGGCCATGATGCCTAAGTGTGCCAAGTTCTTCAAAGATACACTTACTAAGAAGAACAAGGAGAGTGAAGAGGTTTTGGTGCTTAGTGAAGAGTGCAGTGCTATCATCCACAAGGAGATAGTACCAAAGAAGTTAGGAGATCCAGGATCATTCACCATTCCTTGTGCTCTTGGTCCCTTGAGGTTTGATAGCTGCTTATGTGATCTTGGTGCAAGCATTAATCTTATGCCCCACTCCATTGCAAAGAAGCTCGGTTTCACAACGTTTAAGGAGTGTAGGATCTCTATCGTGCTAGCTGATAGAAGCATAATGCTTCCTGTGGGTATGCTTGAAGATTTGCCCGTGAGGATCAGTGGAGTTAGCGCGCCAACCGACTTTGTTGTTTTAGAAATGGATGAAGAGCCAAAGGATCCCCTTATCCTTGGAAGACCGTTTCTAGCAACCGCTGGAGCCATCATTGACGTGAAGAATGGCAAGATCTCTCTACACTTGGGCAAAGACATCAAGCCAAACTTCGATATCAATGAAGTCTTGAAGAAGCCAACCATTGGAGGACAAGCTTTCTACATTAAGACTTTGGATGCTTTAGCCGA
The DNA here is from genome assembly GCA_911865555.2 of Thlaspi arvense. Classification (NCBI taxonomy): domain Eukaryota; kingdom Viridiplantae; phylum Streptophyta; class Magnoliopsida; order Brassicales; family Brassicaceae; genus Thlaspi; species Thlaspi arvense. Next base: position 49,513,215 of record OU466858.1, on the reverse strand, counting down.
TGATTGCTTGAGGAGTTGGCACTAGAGGATCACCTACAGCTAGCTTTGACTAAGGAGTCAGGGGAGCATGGTTTTCTGAGCAAGCAGACCCAGGAGTACGTTCATATCCTTGATTCTCGCAAGGTTGTGAAAGAAGATGAAGGCGGTGCCTAGAGATCGATCAAGAAATCGAGGAGTTCACTCGATCCAGGACTACGATCGACAAGAAGATCGAGAGGACTGCTCGATCCGGGAAAGAAATCGATGAGAAGATTGAGAGAGCCAACTCTATCAGTTCAGAGAACGACTCAGCAACTCGATCTACTGCTCGATCCATATCAAATCGAGCAAGTGATCGAGGTGAGTGCAATCGATCCGGACCAGAACAAGTGGAAGATCGACTGTATGAATCGATCTCTGAGGGGACAACAGTTCAAGATGGCAGCCTAAAAGCTCATAACTCGGGTTCTAAGGAGGGCAGTGAGGACAGCAACGTCAACACAAGCCACGAGGAGGACTGGAGCGAGCTGCTAGACCCAAGAGACTTATCCCGTGATTCTGAATGAAAGTCTGAGTGATGATGAGTTAAACTCGCTTCTTAAGGAGCTGAGAAAGTATAGGAAGGCCATTGGGTACTCTCTAAGTGACGCTCACAAGTTTGTAAAAGCGTGTGAGGCTTGCCAAAGAGCTGGAAACATCACCAAGAGAAACGAGATGCCTCAGGTGCCAATCTTTGAAGTTGATGTGTTTGATGCTTGGGGGATAGACTTCATGGGACCGTTCCCATCTTCTTACGACAACAAATTCATCTTGGTGGCTGTTGATTACGTGTCTAAGTGGGTTGAGGCTATAGCTTCCCCAACGAATGACTCAAAGGTGGTGGTTAAACTCTTTAAGACCATCATCTTCCCACGGTTTGGAGTTCCAAAAGTAGTGATCAGCGATGGGGGCAGCCACTTCATCAACAAGGTGTTTGAAAGTCTCTTGAAGAAGTATGGAGTGAAACACAAGGTAGCTACACCTTATCACCCACAAACTAGTGGGAAAGTAGAGGTTTCGAATAGACAGATCAAGGCTATCTTAGAGAGGACAGTAGGAGCAACTCGGAAGGATTGGGCAAGTAAGCTAGACGATGCTTTATGGGCGTATAGAACCGCCTTCAAGACTCCTATTGGTACCACTCCCTTCACTCTCCTATACGAGAAGGCATGTCACCTCCCTGTGGAGCTAGAGCATTGAGCACGGGCCGTGAAGCAGCTGAACTACAACTTCAAGGCGGCACAGGAGAAGCGGTTGATTCAACTCCATGAGCTTGATGAGTTAAGGCTAGATGCTTATGAGGGCACCAAAATCTACAAGGAAAGGACCAAGGCGGTTCATGACAAGAAGTTAGTGCATAAGGAGCTTAAGGAGGGCAGTCTGGTCTTGCTTTACAACTCACGGTTGAAGCTATTCCCAGGGAAGCTAAAGTCAAGGTTGTGTGGACCGTTTGAGATCAATGAAGTTCTACCCTATGGAGCGGTTACTTTGGTTGGCAAGAGTGGAAAGGCTTTCATGGTCAATGGGCACAGAGTCAAGCCCTACTTGGTGAGTGATTACAGCAAGGAGAGCACCACAATGCTCCTCCAAGACCCACCTCTAGGCTGAACCAAGTAAAGTCTACCTAAAGACGTTAAAGAAAGCGCACTTGGGAGGCATTCCCATGTATATCTTGTATATATTTTTGCTTTCTTTCTATTTCAGTTTTATGCTTTTTATGTTTAAGTGTGTAGGTGAAAGGATAAGTGATTGGAGATCATGATCTTGGAGTCAAAAGAGGCATAGAAAGGAGAAGTATAGGCTACAGATTGAGTGCTAGATCGACTTATCCTGGCTCGATCTTTACTAGATCGAGCTAGTGAAACAAGAGGAGTCATTCGATCTAGATGCGATCGAGTAGACAATCGAGTGATTCAGTCGATCATGAGAGGATAACCCACCAATGCGTTTAGAACGAGGTGTGGATCGACTGACCTCAATCGATCCTCGATCTGAATCGATCAGTCTACTCGATCTGTCAGTCGATCTTAGTTGAAACGATCTCCAAATCGATCATGTGGCTCGATCTTAGGAGCATAGCTGTAATAAGCAAGAATCATGGAACGAGGGGGCACACTCGATCTAGGACTCGATGCAATATGAATCGAGTCTCTGATCGATCAAACCTCTCGATCCTAGCCAACATGCGCATGAGATAGAGTCCTAGATTGACCAAATGGACTCGATCTCGTGCCGAGGTAAGTCAAAAAATTTTCCCTCCTTTCTTCTTTCCCTCCAGTTTTAAATTTGAATTGTGGTCAAGGCAAGCATCTTTGACCATGAAAGATGTGCCTTGACCACACTTTTGTCAGAAACCACTTGCATGATCCATAGTTTTCTTTGCCTTTATATTCACATGCATCCACACTCTCATTTTTGTGTTCGAAACTGTTTTCCAAAGTAAAGAGAGAGTGTGAGTTTTGTTTTGAGGCTAATAGCATCCTGCATTCACCCTCTTTAAAGGTATTTTCGATTTTAAAAATATACGTGCTTAATTTTTTTTAAAGAAAATTCCCTTTTATTAGCTTAGGGTGATTGTTAGTTGTTAGGGAGTTAGGATAATTTTTAGAAATAGCTAAATATTAGGAAAATTGCTAGATTTTATTCTATCTATAAATATTCTCCTCTAGTATTTAGCTATAATTTTTATAAATTCTCTAAAAATCTAGGATTATTGTTAGAAGTTTTTCTCTCTTACCTTGTCTTTCGCTTACATTCGCCGCCTATACTCCTTCTCTTCTTTGAGATTTGTGTTTCAGGTACCATGGTTCCTAAGAGAAGCAGAGGAGAGACAACACAAGGAGTAGAAGCTCAAGAACTGGTTCAGGAAAGGGTTAGATGGACCAAGGAGGAGAAGTTAGCTAAGAAAAGGCTGGAGAGGCTTCGGTTTGACCCCACAAAGTTCGCGAGCAGGGATCTGTTGGCAAAGATGGGGATATTGGGAGATTTCGATCATCTTCTCAAGAACATTGGGCTCCGGTGATTGTCAAGGATGGATTGCCCAACCTATCCCGAGGCAACCCTAGACATCTTAGCCACCTTGGAGTTTACCTACGAGAATCCAAGCCTCCCCACGCCATCACAAGGTCACCTCACATTCAAGATAAGCAGGCGAGCCTATCACCTCTCCATCCCTGAGCTCTGCCAAGCCTACGGTCTGAAGGCTGATGCCAAGCTCGTTGAGTTTCCGCCTTTCACTCAAGCCAACGATCTATGGGATCTAATCAGCAACGATGACTACAAGGCTAACACGGCCAAGATCAAGAGAGTCCGCAGCCCCGTGCTAAGATACACGCTCAAGCTCATCGCCAACACCTTTAGTGGAAAGTCCATGGCTCCCACAGTCACCAAGAATGAGCTGTGTTTTCTCTTCCAACGCGTCAAGCACCTTCTATGCGACCCTAAGGAGAATGACGAGCCGATGGAAGACGAGCTTGGGGATGATGTCAATTATGGATGCATTTTGGCTTCCTCTTTTCTCAAGTACAAGGCGTGGGCAATGAGGTGCAAAGCGAGTTCAGCGTTGATAGGAGGCTTCCTTACACTACTGTTTGTCCAAGCCGGTGTACCCCTTCCAGACTTTGTCCCTTGCGCGGAGAGAGCCTTCATGGATGAGACATCCATGCACAACACGGACTCCTTGGGACGCACGCCAGCTGAAGGCTTCTTTGCCTATCTGTTCTACGATTGTGAGAATGAGAAGAGAGTGTGCATCTTGCCAAACAAAGAAGAAACAGAGCTGTTAGGTGTTGGCAACGTTGAGTTTCTGCCAAGTGTTGAGGAATGCTTTGCACCTCTAGGAGGCACAGCCGTGCCCACACAAACTGCTCGCCCACGTTCAGAGTCACCTCCCTCCGATGCTGAGATGCCCGAAAGCTTCGTCCTCCCTAAGCTTGATTTCGAGCGAAGAACCATAACCGAGAAGTTCCTTGCTTCAGTTGTTGAGATGCAGCACAATATCAACAAATGGCAAAGCAAGATGATCAAGAAGCTTGCCAAGAAGGTCAAGGCGCTTAAAGGGAGCTCACCTAAGAAGTCTTCAAGCGAGGAGATTGAGCAGCCAGAGAAGAGGAAGAGATCAACCGGAGGTATTGAGATCCGTGAGCCTCAAGGAAACGCCCAACCTGCGTGCAACGCTCTTCATGAGGAAACAAGCAAGGAGAAGGGCAAGAAGATCAGCCATGACACTCCTAAGAAGAGCAAGAAGTCTGGAGCAACCTCAAGCTCCAGCCTTACTTAGCTCAAAGGTACCAACAACCGAACCATTGTACAAACCATGCATCGTTTGATTTTTGCTTTCTGTTTTGACTCTTCTTGAACTTTGTTTGCCACCGAGACGGTGTCATTCAAGTTTGGGGGAGTGTGTGTGTTATTTGACATGTTTTCTTTGATCTTATTTTCTGTTATCATCCCTTGTGTCTTGCATTGCATCATCTAAGGCATAGAAAATACAAAAAAAATGATAAAATTTTAAAAAAAATTCAAAAATATTCATGTAGTTTGCATTTGCATTGTTAAATATTGTAGGATTGAGTCTAGAATTTTTAAAATCATCTAGGTTGTTTACATTTGCATAAGGGGCAAACGTTTTTTCTTAAAAAGTGTTTTAAGCTCATGAATTGTTTCAAGGACCTACTTAGTAGTTTGATACAAGAGTTTTGACTCTCTTATGTCAATCACCCATTGTACTAGTCATTGTAACATTAGGTTTTAATGTAATTCTAAAGGGGAAGATTGAAACTGTAGGATTATAGCAGATTTCCTAATTCAAGTAGATATGAAAGGGGCTTAGAATATCTACCAACCTAAGTGATCTTCTGTAGAGCATTCATCTCAGATAATGCTGTTGCTAGTTCCTTGGAATGTTGCTCTTTGTCATCCACATAGTCCCAATTGCTGAGTGCCATGTTCTCCACTAGTATCCAGCCTTCATCAACATCTCTCCCAAGAAAATAACCATTACTTGCTGTGTCAAGAAGGATTCTGATATTTGGGAGAACACCTCTATAGAGTGTGGATAGAAGCATTTCTTTAGTGAAGCCATGATGAGGGCATTGATGAGTGAAACCTCTGAACCTTTCCCATGTGTCTCCAAAGCCTTCATTAGACCACTGCCTGAAGTTTGTGATCTCATTTCTGAAGTGTGCAGTTTTTGAGGGAGTGAAGAATTTGGTTAAGAAAGCACATTTACATTGTTCCCAAGTGGTGATGCTGCCTTGTGCTAGATATTTCTCCCATAGTCTAGCTCTATCACCAAGAGAAAATGGAAATAACTTGAGCTTCAAACCATCATCTGATACTCCACTAAGCTTTGTTAAAGTGCATATCCTCTCAAACTGATCCAGGTGCTCTAAAGGGTCTTGGGTGGGCAATCCAAAGAACTGCCTTTCTTGGATCATTGTGATGAGACTGCTCTTGATATGATATTGCTCAGTTTCCATAGGTGGAATAATTCCTTGCCTTGAAGCATAGTTTGAGGGTATATCAGCAGCACCAATGGGTCTTCTTGGTCTCTGAACAATAGCGCCTGGTAGACCAGCTTGACCTTGTTCACCTTGCAGGCCTTGAATCCCTTGAGGACCTTGTAAACCTTGTGGACCTTTCAAACCAAAGCCAGCAGCATACTATTGTTCTTCCATGTTTCCACAACTGAATTCTGATTCTGCAACCCCAAATCTTTGACCTTGAACCTCAGTTGTAGTTGCAGACACTTAAGAGCAAGTGTTGTGGTACCTACAAAAGAAATTCTAGACCAAAAGAGAAATCAGTAACCAAAAAAGAAAATAACAGAACTTGATCTCAAGATCTCTACAAATCCTACTGAACAAAGCTTTCCCCTAATGGCAACGGCGCCAAATTGATACAAGAGTTTTGACTCTCTTATGTCAATCACCCATTGTACTAGTCATTGTAGTATTGGGTTTTAATGTCAATCCAAAGGGGAAGATTGAAACAGGAGGATTATAGCAGATTTCCTAATTCAAGTAGATATGAAAGGGGCTTAGAATATCTAGCAACCTAAGTGATCAAGCAAAAACTAAACAATTACAAAATAAGAGAGTAGGCAAGCAAACAACCAAAGTAAAGATAAAAACAGAGAAAATTCAGAACAAAGCTTAAAACAAAGAAAAGATGGGACTTGAGATGAGATAATTGGTAATAGGGAACCCTTGACTCAGCCTATGATGCTTACAATCTCACACAATGCTATTCCTTATGCATAAGATTCATTTATATGACTAATCCACTCTCTTAGCACTAATCTCTTTGCTAATTACCCAGTCAAGAACTAATTCTCATTAGTGAAAAGATAAAGAGCAAGCATTAAAACAAATCTATCAACCCTATATTGCCAAATCACTCCCTAGACAGTCAATCTCTTGAGCTAGGATAAGCAATTCTCTTGTAAAGCAGTTCAGGCATTTCATCAAACACTTGGTGGGCATAAAATGAGCCTAATATCTCAATCAACTTAGCTAGGGCTAATCAAGCATTAAACACAGCACTCAAGAAAGGAAATGGAAGAATTAACACTAAGCAATCATAGATAGAGTCTCAAATTTTCTAAACCTAACCCATCTCAAATCCCTAAAAAGAACTACTCACTAGTCACCATTAAAGCCACCAAATCAAAGAGAGAAAGATGATTAATCATGATTAGAAAGCTTAAACAAGTTGAAAGATGCAAACTTTGATTAAAATGAAGCAAAGATTCAAATTACAAAACCCAAGGGTCCAAACAAGAAAGAAAGAACTGCTGGGTAAAAGCTTGTTCCCAGAAATTAGGGATTTTTCGTATTTATAGGAGTCTAAGCAAAAATGGCAAAATTGTAAATAAAAGGTCTTCAGTCTGGCAGCGTATCGGTCAGTTGTGTCGGTCTTGAGTGATCGATACTGGATCCATATCGGTCTGGAGTGATCGACACATATGACCGAAATACACTCGTTGTGTTTGTGTTGATCACACCTGACCAATACTGGTGATCGACACTGCTCTGTATCGGTCATCCCTGACCGATATTCACCGTGCTCTGACCGAAAACTTCTGCAGAGATCTTCTGCTGTGATCCTTCTTGCTCCCTTTTGTCCAGCTAGCATCTTGTATCATTCCCAAAACTCCTCTAAGCTTCTTTTAGCTCCAATAGCACCTAAAAACATCCAAAATGCAAGGGAAATGCAAACTATAACCTAAATGCAACCTAACTCTAAAAGGAGAAGAAAATGGGATAAAAGCTAAGGGAAAACATGCAAAAGAGGACCAAAATAAGTACTAAATGCAGCCCTAAATGGTGTATATACAAGTGATATATCATGGTTTTTATGGTTTTTAACCATGATATAAGTCCTTTTTATTGAGTCTTTTTGGTCTTTTTAGAGTCCTAGAAGAGTCTTTGCAGGTTATAGCATGTCTGGAGCATAATTGGAGATTTTGGAACCTTTTGGAGCATTTTGAATGGAAGCCACGAAGTACCAAGCTCGAAGCAGACAAGTATCGCATATGGTGACGCTCGTCACCACTTTTGGTGACGCTCGTCACCCAGAAAGGAAGGGGTCGTGGCCTGTTTTAAAAAGATTGGGAAGAAATTGCAGTTTTGGCCCAGAAGTTCCAGTTTTTGCAAAAAGGCCCTAGATCATGTTTTAGCTTGTATATTAGGTTTTTCAGCCATTCTTTTGGCATCTATCTTGGATCTTATTATTTTTGAGAGCTTTAGAGAGAGATTTGTAGCAGAGCTTTTGGAGAGACAAATCAGACTCCTTCAGAGCAGATTTCGAACTCCTTTATTTCTACTTCTTATTTCTTTTATGCAATCTATTCTTTTCATGATGTTTTCTCAAATCACCATGTCTGAGTAGTTTGTTAGTTAAGTTAGGGCTTTTCAAAGGTTGAAGAAGAGTTTGTAGAATTGCGAAAAACTTTTAGGAAATTCGTTGGTTCTTCATATGTGCTTGCATTCATATCGATTTCTTAGACACATCATCTGGATTTTGAAACCCTAGGTTTTTTGATATATGTGAGAGCATTATTAATCACCTGAACTAGTATTAGATGAGCAAAACGCCCTAGTACAAAGAGATTTGGCTTAGGAGTTTTGTGAACAATTGAACCTGATCTTTACTGCATGTTTAGGTTGTTAGGGTTTGCAAAGAGATTTGAAACTCTGTGATTTAGACATAGATAACTTCTGCAATGAGAATTGATTAGTTATATCTTTGTGATTCATGTTCAAGACGGTTTTAATTCGTTCCTGATTGCATGCATTCTACACTCTCGGATTCAACCTGCGAACTGTCCTGACTTAGAACAAGCATAAAAACGCCCTCTTGCATTTACTTTACTGTTTTGCATTACATTCACTATTTATCGCTTAGTTTAATCTGAATCTATAATCGCTAGTGTGGTTTACATACTCCCTTGGGATTCGATAACCCCTTGTACTACAACTGCTTTTGCTGTGCACTTGCAGTAGTTTTATTTGGGTAAAACCTGACCCTATCAACAAGGGATATAACACCCCCACACTTGCCTTTTGCTTGTCCTCAAGCAAATAAGAACAAATGGGAGAGTGAGGTTTGAAAGTGGGCATTCAGATTCCAAAAGTGCAAAGGTAAAGAGATGGTTTTAGTGCTTAAGTACCTAGTTGTAGGATGCAAACATAATCAGCTATACTTTAAAGAACCTAGCCGTGCTCATCATGTTTCAAAATGATCTCAAATCTGAACTTAGGCAAATGCTCAAATCAATCAACTCTTTAACATTCAATTAAGTTCAGAACATGAATCATGCTTATGCAAATCAAGTGTAGACATTTGGTTGAAAAGGGGTAAGGTTATGAGATAAGAATGATCTCATTTAAGCACAAGGTTTTAAAATCATAAAGGATCACTCAATGAAATGACTTCATCTTAGGCAAAATGCTAAAGGTAAAAGCACACTTATGCATGCAATTCAAAGCTCTCTTCTACCCTTATTTCCCAAAGATGAGTCCTAAGCATTTCTAAACCCAAGAGTGAACCTTCTAAGTCTACCTTTTCCTAAACTCTACCCTTTACCCTTCTTCATGGCTGGGGAAACTTCTTCTTTTTGCTTGTGTGGTTGTTTCTTCTTGGTTGGGACCTGCTCTTCTTTGTTGTATTGGCACCTTCATCACTTTTGGTGGTTTGCTCCTGGACTGATTTTTCTTCTTTGGACCCTTTCTGAGCTTTGTTGTTGGCGCCAATTCTTCTTTTTAAACTTAGAGATTTTCTTCCCTTTACTTAACCACAATTCTAGATTGTTTCCCTTTTTCTACCATTTCAAATCTTTTCTTTTTCTTTCAAAACATATAAACATTAAGCTCAAACCACCTAACTCTACCCTTTTAAACCCCAAAACTCATATCCTAGAATCAGCTCAAAATACAAGCTGATATCTACAAGAGAGCTAATCATTGCCAGCCTTATTCCTAACACTTTTTGCCAAGACAAAATCGAAAATGCAATGCAAAGACCTCACAGCTCTCACAATAGTGTTTAGGCTCAAAAGGAGGTTTTGGTTAAGGGTGAGGATGTAACTGTCCCATAATTAGGAGGATCAGCTATTTGGATCAACAAGAGTGGTAGAAAGGAGAAAGATGATCCAAATATGTATATGGTAGCCATGAATTCACTTTTCAATGCATAATACATGATAATTAAAAATCTAAATTAAAGTTCAAGTTGATAGAGTTGATTTTCAGAGAACAAATGCTTTCAGAATGAGATGAGAAGACCAAATCTAGCAATCTAAGCATGGTTCAGCCTTAACTTCTAGCAATCAAATGATGCATCAAACAATTAAGCACTTAAAAACTGAAATTATCTCTAAACACTAAGCACTTTACAACGAAAATTCATCATAATGCTCTATGCAAATGCAATGCAACCTACATGTCAACACTAGACTCAATCTTAGAAGAATGAAATGCAATTACATGCTCTCTTTTTGATTTGCAAAAATGCAAAAAATTTCAAATTTTTTCGATTTTTTATGTTTTTCTATGCCTTACATGTATGCAGGATATGCATGAGACTCAAAGTGAAAAGAAAAAGAAAAACTAAGAAAACAGAACACAAAGTCAAACCCCAAATCTCTCCCCCACACTTAAATTACACAGTCTCTTGTGTAATGAAAGCAATGGAAGAGAGAAGCAACAAAATATATTACAGAAATAAAAAGATGCAATGGTATAGAACAATGGAAAGGATGTGGTACTTGGTTTAATGGTAGGAATTGTGGGATGATCCTGAGGTTTGTGGAGACTTGCTAGCTCTTGGGGAAAGGGATGCTTCCTCTCTTTGTGACCTCTTGTTGCTTGCTGTTGAGCTGCTCATGCTTCTCATTGTACCTCAGAAGGAATATCGGTCACACATGACCGATATAATTGACCGAAATGGCAGTATCGGTCATTAGTGATCAATATTGGGGACTGGTGCTTCCTGGGATTAGTATCGGTCAATACTGATCGACACACTTGACCGAAATACATCCGGTGTGATTGTGTCGGTCTTGAGTGATCGATACTTGTGACCGATATGTTTCCAAGAATCTCATCGATCACCAGTGATCGACACTCTGGGCCAAAAATCAAATGGTGTGTTTGTGTCGATCAAGTGTGGTCGATATGAATGACCGAAACTTCGTCCTGCTGTCAAGCTGCTTTCCATATCGGTCACAAGTGATCGATATGTTGACTGGTGTAGATTGGCTCCACTGATATCGGTCAACCATGATCGATACTGATGACCAAAAATTTCTGTATCGGTCTGTCATGACCGATACAGATGACCGATATCAGCCAGAATACACCTGTTCTTTGTCTCCTTCAAACTTTCTCAAACCCCAGTTCGAAATCCTGCTTCTATACACTAAAACAAAGAATAAAAGATAAACTAGAAAGCATAATATATACAAAAGGATACCATGGGACTACCTCCCAAGTGTGCTTGTTTAAAGTCACTAAGCTTGACTTTCCTTGGTTGATCACTCTTGTGGAGGTTCATCAAAGTTGATGTCTACTTCATCTCCAAGAGACTCACTTGCCATGTATGGTTTCAGCCTGTGCCCATTCACTGTGAAGTCTTCTCCATTCTTGCTGAACAAAGTCACAGCTCCATATGGCAGCACTTCCTTGATCTTGAATGGTCCTGACCATCTTGACTTCAGCTTTCCAGGAAATAACTTCAACCTTGAGTTGAATAGCAGCACCTGATCCCCTCCCTTGAAGTCCTTGTGTTTGATCCTTTTGTCATGGAAGGCTTTTGTCCTCTCCTTGTAGATCTTAGAACTCTCAAAAGCTTCAAGGTGGTTTTCCTCTAGTTCATGCAAGTTGATAAGTCTTTTTTCCAGAGCTGTCTTGATGTCAAAATTCTGCAATTTTGTTGCCCACAAGGCTTTATACTCTAGCTCAACAGGCAAATGGCAGGACTTCCCATAGAGGAGTGAGAAAGGAGTCCTGCCAATGGGTGTTTTGAAGGCTGTCCTATAAGCCCACAAAGCATCGTCAAGCTTATTAGACCAGTCCTTTCTTGTGACACCAACTGTTTTCTCTAAGATTGCCTTGATTTCTCTGTTGGACACCTCCACTTGACCACTTGTTTGAGGATGGTAAGGAGTAGCAACCTTGTGCTTGACACCATTCTTCTTGAGCAAGCTCTCAAAGACCTTGTTGATGAAATGACTTTCACCATCACTGATCACACACCTTGGAGTTCCAAACCTTGGGAAAATAATTGTCTTGAAGACCTTCAGCACAACTCTAGCATCATTTGTTGGACTAGCAATGGCTTCAACCCACTTTGACACATAATCAACAGCTACATGAATGTTCTTGTTCCCATAAGAGGAAGGGAAGGGTCCCATAAAGTCAATCCCCCACACATCAAACAGACCCACTTCAAGGATAGAATTAAGAAGCATCTCATCTCTCTTGGAAATGTTTCCCTTCTTTTGGCAAGCATCACATGAGGAAATGTGCGCTTGGGCATCCTTGAACAGACTAGGCCACCAGAAACCAGCTTGTAGGACCTTGGAGGCTGTCTTGAATGTTGCAAAATGTCCTCCATAGGCTGAGCAATGGCAATGGTGCAGGATTCCTGGAATCTCTTCCCCAGCTACACACCTTCTGAACAACCCATCACTCCCTCTTTTGTACAAATAGGGTTCATCCCAAAAGTAATGGGAGACATCTCTTAAGAACTTCTTCTTTTGATGAGAGTTGAGGGTCTGTGGTATCTGTCCAACCACCAAGTCGTTTACAAAGTCAGCATACCAAGGTAGTTTATCTTCTTCTAGGCCTTCCACTTCTGCTTTCTTGAATCCTAAAGCATGCAACTGTTCTTCTGGTAGAGTATCATTGATTGGGACAAAGTCATCTATCCTCAGTCTTGAGAGATGATCAGCAACTCCATTCTCAATGCCTCTCTTATCCACAATCTCCATATCGAACTCTTGCAAGAGAAGAATCCACCTAAGAAGCCTTGTTTTGGTGTCCTTATTAGCATATATGTGTCTCAGTGCAGCATGATCAGTATGAACAATCATTTTGGAGCCTACTAGGTAGCTCCTGAACTTTTCAAATGCAAAGACAACTGCCAAGAGTTATTTCCAGTTGTAGCATACCTTGACTGAGCATCATCCATAGTTCTGCTAGCATAATAGATAACATGAAGCTTCTTGTCAACTCTCTGCCCCAAAACGGCTCCAACTGCATAGTCACTAGGATCACACATTATTTCAAATGGCAGATCCCAGTTTGGTGCTTGAACTATTGGTACTGATATAAGAACTTGCTTGAGAGTAAGGAAGGCTTGAAGACAGTCTTCATCAAACACAAACTCTGTTTCTTTACACAACAATCTTGTCAAAAGTCTTGCAATCTTTGAGAAGTCCTTGATGAATCTTCAGTAGAAGCCAGCATGCCCCAGAAAACACCTGATCCCCTTGACAGTTGTTGGAGGTTCTAAATGCACCATTACATCAATCTTAGCCTTGTCCACCTCTATTCCTTTCCCTGAGATCTTATGCCCCAAAAAAATTCATTCTTGCACCATGAAGTGACACTTTTCCCAATTCAGGACTAGTTTTGTGTCTTCACACCTTTGGAGAACCTGAGAAAGGTTAGACAAGCAGACACCAAAGGAGGATCCATAGACGCTAAAGTCGTCCATGAATACCTCCACCATTTCTTCAAGCAAGCCAGAATAGATAGCAGTCATACATCTTTGGAAAGTAGCAGGAGCATTGCATAAACCAAAAGGCATTCTCCTATAAGCGAAAGTTCCATATGGACAAGTAAAAGTAGTTTTTTCCTAATCATTGGGATGGATAGGGATCTGAAAGAATCCACTATAACCATCTAAAAAGCAGTAATACTTATGATTTGCTAATCTCTCTAGCATTTGGTCTATAAATGGCAAAGGGAAGTGATCTTTCCTAGAAGCAGAATTAAGCTTTCTGTAATCTATGCACATTTTATGACCACTGATTGTCCTAGTTGGTATTAGGTCATCATTTTCATTTTTAACAATAGTGATCCCTCCCTTCTTAGGTACCACATGGACTGGTGAAACCCATGTGCTATCTGAGATGGGATAGATCACTCCTGCTTCAAGCAACTTCAGGATTTCCTTTTTTACTACTTCTTTTAAATTAGGATTCAGCCTTCTTTGAGGTTCAATAGAAGTTCTTGTCTCATCCTCTAGATGGATACTGTGAGTGCAGAGGTTAGGAGATTGCCTTGGATATCATCTAGTGAATACCCAATAGCTTTCCTAAACCTCTTTAACACCTTGACAAGGGCCAGGATCTCATCATCATTGAGGTTGTCATTGACTATAACAGGGTAAGTGGAGTTAGGACTTAGAAAAACATACCTTAGCCCATGAGGAAGTGGTTTGAGTTCCACCTTTGGTGCCTTGAGTTCGCTCTAGTCCTCATCTGAGCTGCCTTGCTTCTTGGCGTCAGCTTCCTTGCTTGGGGAATCAGTTTCCTGAGCTGAGAAGGCTTCTTTTCTTGTGTACTCCAACCTTTCAAATGGCTCCTCCTCTTCAAAGAACCTGTGAGAGTCTAATCTCAGCTGATAACCCAAACTTTCCTTATCCAAGTACCCATCATCTACATGCTCACTTGTCAAAGCCACTTGGAGCTTGTCTTCACAACACAGCTCCTCTTGAAGTTCATCATTCAACTTCTCTAGAATATCAATCTGGAATACCTGACCTTCAATAGTAGGTTGCTGTATAATCTTCTTGATGTCAAACTTCAAAGACATGTCCTTGCCCAACTTTAGCTCAATCTTTCCCTTCTAAACATCAATGACTGCTCCTGTTGTGGCTAGGAATGGTCTCCCAAGAATAAGAGGATCTCTAGGCTCTTCATCCGTATCCAAAACTACAAAATCAGTAGGTATTTCTACACTTCCAATCCTGAGTGGTACATCTTCAAGCAGACCTTTGGGAAGTCTTACTGACCTATCAGCTAATACCAAGGAGATCCTGCAGTCTTTGAACTTAATGAAGCCTAGGCGCTGTGCTACAGAGTAGGGCATCAAGCTAACACTAGCTCCAAGATCACACAAGCATTTGTCAAACAGAAGTGGACCAATAGAGCATGGTAAGGTGATGCTCCCTGGATCTCCTAGCTTGTTGGGAGTCACTCTCTTCTGCTGAATATTGACGTTACATTCATGTGTGAGAACTACCATTCCTTGCTGATCCTTGGTTCTTTCAGCAACAGCATCCTTCAAGAATTTCTGATAAGGAGGGACTAAAACAAAGGCATCAAACAGTGGCATTGTGAGCTGGATTTTCTTCATCTGTTCATCAAAGAGTCCTTTGTATTTAGAAACCAGCTGCTTCTTAAACCTTCCAGGAAAAGGTATTGTGGGCTGATAAGGAGGAGGTATGTATCATGGTTCCTTGGCTAACTCCTTAGAAGACTCCTTTGCTTTGCCTTTAGTAACCTCCTTGTCCTTGGCTTTTTCTGAAATCTTTTCAGCTTCAATCATTCCATCTTCTGGAGTTTCCTCATTTTCCTTGACCTCCACCCCCTCTTATTGTTCCTCAATGTCCTCATTGGGTGTAGAAGGAACTACTCTTGGGGGAAGCTGCTTCCCACTTCTGAGAGTGACAGCTTGGACATATTCCTGTGTGAGTGAAGAGATAGAAGGGGTATACATGGTTTCTAGTTTGTTGATCTTGATGTTGATATGAGCTATGTGTGACTGAAGTTTGGAGTCAATGCCCTTGTGTATTTCATCAGTCATACTTCTCTGAATATCAGTGAAACTCTTTTCAATTTCAACAGCCATCATCTTCTAAAATCCTCCATTGTGAAGTTGTTGGAGTTGGAGGAGCATCTATTTATAATCCAGATGATGTGAAGGTGTAGAATCATTGATACCAGCTGTTTAAGAAGAGGAAGCTTGATGCTGAGGAAAGTGAGTGTCTTCAATTGGCTGGTGTATATAGGCGTCATGGTCATGATGCATCAGTGGCGCCTCTTGTTGTTGGAGAGCCTTGAAATGGTAATCCTTGTAAAGGTTTGGTGAGAGTTCATTGGGTAGGAGTTTAGTGGTTGCATTGAGTAGTAGATCAACTTTCTTCTGTAGAGCATTCATCTCAGACAATGCTGTTGGTAGTTCCTTGGAATGTTGCTCTTTGTCATCCACATAGTCCCAATTGCTGAGTGCCATGTTCTCCACTAGTATCCACCCTTCATCAACATCTTTCCCAAGAAAATAACCATTACTTGCTGTGTCGAGAAGGATTCTGATATTTGGGAGAACACCTCTATAGAGTGTGGATAGAAGCATTTCCTTAGTGAAGCCATGATGAGGGCATTGATGAGTGAAACCTCTGAACCTTTCCCATGTGTCTCCAAAGCTTTCATTCGACCACTGCCTGAAGTTTGTGATCTCATTTCTGAAGTGTGCAGTTCTTGAGGGAGTGAAGAATTTGGTTAAGAAAGCACCTTTACATTGTTCCCAAGTGGTGATGCTGCCTTGTGCTAGAGATTTCTCCCATAGTCTAGCTCTATCACCAAGAGAAAATGGAAATAACTTGAGCTTCAAACCATCATCTGATACTCCACTAAGCTTTGTTAAAGTGCATATCCTCTCAAACTGATCCAGGTGCTCTAAAGGGTCTTGGGTGGGCAATCCAAAGAACTGCCTTTCTTGGATTATTGTGATGAGACTGCTCTTGATCTGATATTCCTCAGTTTCCATAGGTGGAAGAATTCCTTGCCTTGAAGCATAGTTTGAGGGTATATCAGCAGCACCAATGGGTCTTCTTGGTCTATGAACAACAGCGCCTGGTAGACCAGCTTGACCTTGTTCACCTTGCAGGCCTTGAATCCCTTGAGGACCTTGTAAACCTTGTGGACCTTTCAAACCAAAGCCAGCAGCATACTAATGTTCTTCCATGTTTCCACAACTGAATTCTGATTCTGCAACCCCAAATCTTTGACCTTGAACCTCAGTTGTAGTTGCAGACACTTAAGAGCAAGTGTTGTGGCACCTACAAAAGAAATTCTAGACCAAAAGAGAAATCAGTAACCAAAAAAGAAAATAACAGAACTTGATCTCAAGATCTCTACAAATCCTACTGGACAAAGCTTTCCCCTAATGGCAACAGCGCCAAATTGATACAAGAGTTTTGACTCTCTTATGTCAATCACCCATTGTACTAGTCATTGTAGCATTGGCTTTTAATGTCAATCCAAAGGGGAAGATTGAAACAGGAGGATTATAGCAGATTTCCAAATTCAAGTAGATATGAAAGGGGCTTAGAATATCTTGCAACCTAAGTGATCAAGCAAAAACTAAACAATTACAAAATAAGAGAGTAGGCAAGCAAACAACCAAAGTAAAGATAAAAACAGAGAAAATTCAGAACAAAGCTTAAAACAAAGAAAAGATGGGACTTGAGATGAGATAATTGGTAATAGGGAACCCTTAACTCAGCCTATGATGCTTACAATCTCACACAATGCTATTCCTTATGTATATGATTTATTTATATGACTAATCCAATCTCTTGGCACTAATCTATTTGCTAATTACCTAGGCAAGAACTAATTTTCATTAGTGCTATGATAAAGAGCAAGCATTAAAACAAATATATCAACCCTATATTGCCAAATCACTCCCTAGACAGTCAATCTCTTGAGCTAGGATAAGCAATTCTCTTGCAAAGCAGTTCAGGCATTTCATCAAACACTTGGTGGGCATAAAATGAGCCGAATATATCAATCAACTTAGCTAGGGCTAATCAAGCATTAAACACAGAAACCAAGAAAGGAAATGGAAGAATTAACACTAAGCAATCATAGATAGAGTCTCAAATTCCCTAAACCTAACCCATCTCAAATCCCTAAAAAGAACTACTCACTAATCACCATTAAAGCCACCAAATCAAAGAGAGAAAGATGATTAATCATGATTAGAAAGCTTAAACAAGTTGAAAGATGCAAACTTTGATTAAAATGAAGCAAAGATTCAAATTAAAAAACCCAAGGGTCCAAACAAGAAAGAAAGAACTGCTGGATAAAAGCTTGTTCCCAGAAATTAGGGATTTTTCGTATGTATAGGAGTCTAAGCGAAAATGGCAAAATTGTAAATAAAAGGTCTTCAGTCTGGCAGCGTATCGGTCAGTTGTGTCGGTCTTGAGTGATCGATACTGGATCCATATCGGTCTGGAGTGATCGACACATATGACCGAAATACACTCGTTGTGTTTGTGTTGATCACACCTGACCGATACTGGTGATCGACACTGCTCTGTATCGGTCATCCCTGACTGATACTCACCATGCTCTGAACGAAAACTTCTGCAGAGATCTTCTGCTGTGATCCTTCTTGCTCCCTTTTGCCCAGCTAGCACCTTGTATCATTCCCAAAACTCCTCTAAGCTCCTTTTAGCTCCAATAGCACCTAAAAACATCCAAAATGCAAGGGAAATGCAAACTATAACCTAAATGCAACCTAACTCTAAAAGGAGAAGAAAATGGGAAAAAAGCTAAGGGAAAATCTGCAAAAGAGGACCAAAATATGTACTAAATGCAGCCCTGAATGGTGTAAATACAAGGGATATTGTAGGTCTTTGATGCTTTGTTCACACTTTGAAAGTAAGCTCCATCCATATTTGGATCATTTGTTTTGATTTTCGTGGCTTAAGTTGAACATTCATGAATTGAATCCTTTCCTAATAAGTGAGAACCTTAATTTGAACTTTTAATAATCATACTTATGCATTTGAAAAAGGATACATGGATCACTTATACATATTTAAGCTTTCTTCTTCCTTTCACCACTCTTTTGTAAGCCTAAATAGACTTCCCCACCTTTACCCTACCCTCCTTTCAAGCCAATGTTCTTGTGTGATGAATCTTTGTGAGGCCTCTTTTCGGTTGAACTTAGCATAAAATGTTAGGTTTAGGCGACATGATTAGGCTTTGATATTGTTCCTAGCTTTGCATTTTGAAGCTAGTTTAGGCTTAGGATAGGGCGGGTATTCATGGGAGTTGTTCTGTTTTTGTTTCGGTTTAAAGAGTTTGAAGTTTGGAAGTTGAATAAAAAGGTTTTATGGTTTTAAGTGGTAGGTTTTGTGTTTGAAAATAAAAGCTCATGTTTTAAAAAGGAAGATAGCTCTCAAAAGAAAAAGAAAAAGAAAAAAAAGAAAAAAAAAGAGACTAATAAAAAAGCCTAAGTGCCAAATAAAAAGAAAAAAAGGGTTATAAAAAGAGAGCTATCAAAGTGTTTAAAAGAGCTTAGTATGTTTATAGCCTTACTACTAGCCAAAAAAGTTTTAAAATGATGCTTTTATTTGGGGTTTTGCTAGGCGAATTGCCTTGTTGTTAAGGGTAGTCTTTGGGTGGTTGAGGGAGCTTAAAAAGAAAAGAAAAATGAGAGGGGTTTAGGATCATTGTTAGTGTATATGGGTAGATGAGAGTCTAGTCATGTATGCATTAATTGTCTTTACCTTTAGCATTATGCATAAGTTTAACCATTCTTTGAGATAAACCATTGTTTGAATCGACCTTATAAATGAGATCATTTTTATCTCATAACCTTTATCCCTTAGCCAAATGTATTCGGTTTTAAAGTGCACAAGTGTGATTCACGGTTTTAAGCTTAATGAATGTTAAAGGTTAGGATTCTTGGATTGTTTGGGATATGAGAGTCATGATTTTAGATTCAACATGTGATGAATATGGCTAAGTTCTTTGGAGTATGAGTGTGTGCATTGCATCTTAGGATTAAGAACTAGGACCATTGAATTGATTCATTTGAAAAACACTTTTGCAAGGAAATTGAGCCCCCGTTTTTAAAACCTCTCTTCCTCTCTTGAATTTTGTTTGCTTGAGGGCAAGCAAAAGGCAAGTTTGGGTGAGTTGATATTACCATATATTTTGCATATTTAGCATGCATTTAGAGTAGTTTTCATGCATTCATCTTGCATTAAAGGCTAGTTTCCACCATTTGTTGCATTTTAGGTCCTATATCACTTTGCATTCGCATTTTGCATGTTTCTTGCATCTTTTGCATCATTATCAGGTTGTTTGGGACGCTCTGGAGTTGTGGAGGTTGCGTGGACGTGCATAGAATCAAGAGGAGATTTGTGGACACTTGGAGAACTCAGCCATGCATGCAAAGGACCCGAGATCGAGTAGCGGATTGAGCAAGGCAGGTCGATCCAGACGAGATCGGCCAGAAGATCGAGTGACTCAAGTCGTTTCAAGGAGAAGGATCGAGACCAAGATCGAGAGAGGAGATCGATCGTGAGTACGGACGTAAATGACGCCATGCAGAACGAGAGCCAGATCGAGACTACAACTCGATCACCCAAGGACCGAGTTGAAGATCGAAGGAAGTGCTCGATCCACCCAACCAAATCGACTTGAAGATCGAGCAATAGAAGGCAATCCATGAAGAAGATCGAGTGAGCTGCTCGATCTCAAGATCGATCCCTGGAGCCTTATCCGGCCAGCTCATTTTTGGAGCGTAGTGAGGGGACCAACAAGGATGTTTGGCCATTTTAGGCATATAGCGGCTATCACTTTCCAGAATCCACACTTTGCTTTTATCTTTTCTGTTCTTTCTCTGAGGCGATTCCGCCATTGAATAATTTTAAGCTTTTCTTGTTTATAAACTTTGAATCTCGTGAATCATTAAATCTTTTTCTTTAATCGCTCGCTTAATCATGCTTAGTTATCTTTCTTTGCATTTGAATAGATTTCAATAATGAGTAGTGAGTAGTTTTCTTTTGGGTTAAAGGTAGGGGCGATTCAAGGGTTTATGGGTTTAAGCTTTTGGAGTTTTTCTTGTTCTTAATTCATTCTCTTCTAGGATTTGGGGTCTTAAGGCTTAGAGAATCTTGGAAATGATCTCTACGATTCAAGGGTTTCTCTTACCTTGACCGGATTTAGAGATCCTTGAAAACCAAATCCTAGAGACTAATCTATCCTCTCCTAAACGCCATGGTTGAAGAGGGGGTTAGTTAAGCCACAATTTAGGATCTTTGCTTAATGTTCTTTGACCCATCTTTCCACTACACGCCATAGGTTAGGAGGAAGGGTCAGAGAAAGGGGTCTTACCACACGCCATGGAAGATCCTAGTTTAAGTTTCCTAAGGCTTAGAGAAAGCTCTTCAAAGGAGTAGATCTAGGTGTTTTCAAACCAAAGCTTGAACCTTTGATTCTCTTGAACATGACCCTCGACCTTGAGCCCTCTTTTTAGCATTTGAAAACCTCTGTTTATCATTCTCTTGTCATAAAGTTGCATTCTTGATCATTAGAAGTCATTTGTCTTAAGTTGTTAGAATCGATCTGTTTTACCCGTTTTAGCTCTCGATTTTTAGTTATTAGTATATTTGCTCTTTTAATCTTCTGTTTTCTCTTAGTAGTCGTTATCCCCTCTTCCAGGGATTTTAAAATAGTTTGCATAATCGTTTGGTCGTTGCATTTAGTTTTCTTTGATTTTACCATCTATTTAGCCGAATCTGCTTAGATTAGCTTAACATCTGCATTCTTAGTGTTCTTTCTTCACCCAGGCTGGATTGATACCTCTTGCAATATACTACATCGTGATAGGTTGCTTGAGCTTTGATATTCTGCATTGAACAAAAAAATCCTGTTTATCAATCATACAATTAGGCACTTGGACATTGATTTCACTTCTTTACCTTTGAATTTTTGAATTTGAATTCCAACTTTTAAACCTCATCCTCCATTTGTCTTAGTTTTTTTGCTTGAGGGCAAGCAAAAGGCAAGTGTTGGGGTGTTGATATCTCTCATATTTACATCATTTATGCTTGCATTTAGTTCATGTTTTAGTCTCCTTTTGCATGTTTTCCTTCTCTTTAGACCCAATTTCCTTTTATTTTAGACTTAGGTTGCATTTAGGATGTAGATTTCATTTTCTTTGCATAAGGGATGTTTCTAGGTACTTAAGGAGCCATTGGAGGCAAGGAAGAAGCATGAGAATGATTCAGGGAGTTGCCCAATCCAAGGAGAAGCAAAAGGTGCTAAGGAAGTGGAAATTTGGTTCAACATCGAGCAAGATGGAGTCCCCAATCGAGCGATGTAAAGCACCCGAGATATTGGGAATCCACATCGACTACTAGCATCGCACGATGTAAACGGGCAGGAGCTTCAGCATTTCACATCGACCAAGCACATCGAGTACCACTTGCTCGATGTCAAGCACCCAAAGACTCACATCGAGCATCCACATCGAGCATGTTAGCTTGATGTTGGCCTTATCCGAATTGCTTTTATTTACAACTTTTTCATTGCTTTAGGGTTTTTGTCACTTAGTATAAATACCTATGAACTAATAGTTTTTAGGAAGTCTTGTTCTTGCTTAGTTTTCTTAAGTTCTTTTCTCTCTTTGTAAGAACAAGATCGTCTTTTTATTCTAAGTTTTTGTATTTTCATCCATTAATCTTCTCTAATCTCTCTCTTAATTATGATTAACACCTTTTCCTCTTGTGATTTGGTTTTCATGATGATGAGTGAGTAGTAACTTTTATGGTTCTTAGATGTGGTATATTAAGGGAATTTAAAGCTTGATTAGGGTTTGTTAGTGCTTAATATGATTGATTACTCTCTATAAGGTTGTTATTAGGCTAGATTTATCTTGATCAGATGAAGCTAGATTTAAGCTTTCTCTTAAGTCCACCAAGTGTTTGATGAAATGTTGATCATGCCTTTTAAAGGATTTACTTGTCTTAGCTCAAGAGATTGATTGTCTAAGAAGTATTTTGGCTTGAATAGAGTTGGTTTAACTTGCTTGTTATTGATTCTAGCCTTAATGAGAGTTAGTTCTTCCTAGGATGTTTAGGAAAGTGTTATTGGCTAAGAGATTGGATTTAACTTGCTTGATTGTGAACTCTATGCCTAGGAATTAGCATTGCTTGCTTGTTTGCATTATCAATGAGTTTGATAACAGCCTTGTCTTGCCTTTAAATTCCCCAAAGTCTATAACCACATCTAGGATCCTTGCTTTTATATATTGAATTTTGAATCTGCTTAAGTACTCTGTTTTGTTTGCTGTGTTTTGTGTTTGATCATTGCAAAGTGTTGCTTTCTTAAGTACTGCTTGGTCTATGGTTCATTTAGGTTGATTAGTTTAGAAGTTTAAACAACTCCTTCTATGATCTTGCTTGACTTAAAGCATTCTACTAGAAACATAGTGGCATCTATCTTAGCCCCTTCAGATTGATAAAAGCCCTATACTATACTACAATGATTAGTACAAGGTTGGGTGATTAACACAAAAGGACTAAAAACCTTTGTATCACTTGGCTTCTAGCAACAGTACCAATAATGCTGACTTTAAGAGGCAGAAGATGGCTGGGAGTACTGGAAACAATCCATTTGCTGCAGAGATGAAAGCCAAGCTGGACTCTGTTCATAAAGTTTTAGTGTGTAAGAAGTCTGTCCAGTTTGCTGCTGAAGTGGAGACATTTTAACCAGTTAAGGAGCTTGAGGAAGAAGATGTCAACTACATAAATGGAGCTGGTTTTCAGGGTCAAAGATTTGGCAATTAGCAGGAAACAGAGGATTCAGTGGGAATAACCAAAGAAGCAACTTCACAGGGAACCAGAATTCTTCTGGTCACACCCCCAAGCCTCAGTTTCAGAAGACTGAATATCAAAAGCCATATTAGAACAACAGTTTCACTAGGAACTATGGTTTCTCTTCTTATCAATCACCACCTGCACCATCAGCTGGAAGTAAGATAGAAGCTATGCTTGAACAGATACTGGAGGGTTAGCAAAAGATCACAGTTGTTTTTAATGGCTAGATTGATGCTCTTTACCTAGATCTAAATGGCAAGTTTGAAGCCCCGAACACCCACGTTAAAACTCTGGATACTCAGGTTACTCAAACTGCTGGAGCTGTCAAAAGACAAGATGGATTTCTTCCAGGAAGAACATATGTCAACCTGAGGCATTCTGTTAATGCCATCATGCTGAGGAGTGGGACGAATATGCAACCAGTACAGAAGAATGGTCTGAGTGCAAAAGATTTCGAGCAACTTTAGGAGTTTGAAGAAGATGATTTCGCCAATTTGGAGCAGCATCGATCGAGACCCATCATTGAGTGTCGATCGACACCAGAGGAATTTCCCGACTTTTCGGGTCGTGGCGAAGACATATCGACCAAGGCCCACAAACAGCAAATCAAAACGTCTACACCAGGTGTAGAAACAAGTGTCGATCATGCGCACCATATAGTGTCGATCGACACCCTTCCCAGAAGAAACTTCTGATTATTCAGACTTCAGAAAACGCAGAAGATCAGGTTTACAAGCCAAAGTTACCTTACCCAAAGAATCCAAAGAAGTCTAAACAAGAACTGGAGGATACTAGGATCAAAGTTATCATCGATAAGCTTGTAGTTGAGATTCCTTTGATTGATGCTATAAAGACCACTCCAGTGATCATGAGATATGTGAAAAGGATGATGACCAAAAACCTAGGACTTGAGCAGGGGACAATGCTGAAATCAGAGCAAGTCAGTGTAATTCAAAACAAGATACCAGAGAAGCTGACAGATCCTGGATGTTTTATCCTAAACTGCACAATCTTCACTGAGAGATTCAAGAGGTCTTTGTGTGACTTGGGGTCAAGTGTTAATCTGATGCCTCACTCAGTTGCTGTCAGTTTGGGAATGACAGAATTTCAGCCAACTAGGATCTCCCTTATCGTAGCAGATCGATCTGTAAGGATTCCTGAAGGTTTATTAGAGGATGTACCAGTCAAAGTGGTAGACTGCATGATTTCCACAGACTTTGTGGTTCTGGATATGGAGAAGAACCAAAAGATCCCCTGATCCAAGGAAGACCATTCCTAGCCACTGCAGGGGCCATTATAGATGTCAGGAAGGGAAGTATATCTCTGAATGTGGGCGATTAAGTGATGAACTTTGACATGGATAAGCTGATGAAGAGACCAACAATAAATGGTCACACATTCTATGTAGATTCCCTCACCATCATTGCAAAAGAGATCTTTCAAGAGATGCATCCTACATATCCTTTGGAGAGAGCATTGACTACTTCTGTAGAAGAGATAGAACATCTAAATGACATTACTGCTGGTATGTCAAGATGTTGGATGCAAGTGAACAAGTCACACAGCTGGTAGCACAAATGGAGCTGGTTGGAACTTCTGTAAAAGCTGCAACACTTGGCTATTAGAGTGAAGAAAATGCTCCAAAAATCGAACTTAAACAGCTCCCTGCAGGTTTAAGGTATGCTTTTCTGGGACCTAACTCTACCTATCATGTTGTTGTTAGTGCTTCCTTTAACAATGCTGAGCTCACTTTACTGCTAAGCAAGCTGCGCACATTTCGCAAAGCTCTTGGCTATTCTCTTGATGGCATTTCAAGTATATATCCAGACTCGTGTATGCATAGAATACACCTTATGGATGAGTCGAAGTCATCAATTGAGACCCAGAGGAGACTGGACCTGAATCTGCAGGATGTTGTTAAGAAGGAGATCATGAAGCTTCTAGCTGCTGGGATCATCTGTCCTATCTCAGACAGTGCTTGGGTTAGTCCAGTCCATGTGGTTCCCAAGAAAGGAGGAGTCACAGTTGTGAAGAATGAGAAGGATGAGCTGATTCCTACAAGGACCATAACTGGGCACAAGATGTGCATTGATTACCGGAAGCTCAACGCTACAACAAGGAAATATCACTTCCCATTGCCATTCATCGATCAGATGCTAGAGATGTTGGTAAATCACTCATATTCCTGCTTCCTGGATGGTTATTCTGACTTCTCTCAGATCCCCATTCATCCAGATGACCAAGAGAAGACCACATTTACTTGTCCCTATGGTACATTTGCATATCGCAGAATACCATTTGGACTTTGTAATGCTCCTGCGACATTTCAGAGGTGTATGATTTCCATCTCCACTGATATGACTGAAAGGTTTATGGAGGTCTTCATGGATGACGTCTCATTGTATATATCCTCCTTCAAAGACTGCCTAGACAACCTTTGTCAAGTGCTTGCAAGATGTGAAGAGAAGCACCTGGTTCTAAACTTGGAGGAATGTCATTTTATGGTCAGAGATGGGATTGTGCTTGGGCATAGATTTTATGGAGAAGGCATTGAGGTAGACAAGGCAAAAATTGAGGTGATGACAAGTCTACAGCCACCAAATTGTGTGAAGTCAGTAAGGAATTTTCTGGGATATTCTGGGTTCTACAGAAGATTTATCAAAGACTTCAGCAAGATTGCAAGACCACTCATAGTTCTGTTTGCAATGCTGTGAAGTTTGATTTTACTGCAGAATGCCATGCTTCCATTCAGCAGATCAAGCAGGCCTTAGTGAGTGCTTCCATTATGAAACTTTCTGACTGGGATTTACCTTTTGAGGTGATGTGTGACGCCTCAGACTTTGCAATTGGATCTGTTATGGGTTAGAGGAAGGATAAGGAACTCCATGCCATATATTATGCCAGCAGAACTCTTCATGAAGCCCATAATAATTATGCAACCACAGAGAAAGAATTGTTGGCTGGGGTGATTGCATTTGAGAAATTTTGACAGTACCTCGTTGAGCCAAAGTGATTGGGGATACTGATCATTCTCCTCTTAAATTCTTAATACAGAAGAAAGATGCCAAACCAAGACTCTTGAGATAGATATTGAAATAAGAGATAAGAAAGGGAATGAGAATGGAGTGGCTGATCATCTTTCGAGAATCAGGATTGATGACGACGTCCCTATTGATGACTTCCTGCCAGAGGAGAACATCTACTACCTTGAAGCTAGACTGCAGGAACCAAATGTAGAAGAACTGCAATTCTTTCGTGCTACAGACATAGTGTCGATCGACACAATCCCATTGGTGTTGATCGACACCACACTCGAAGCAAACCAATGTCGACCAGGCTCGACATCAGACTCGTCAGACCGTTGACATCACGCAGTGTCGATTGATACCCCCTCTGGTGTCGATCGACACCATTCGCGAGCTGTACTTCTCCTTCAGCAGATCCTGCCCGATGTGTTCTCTCAGCCAATCTTTAATGTTACTGCTTCTACTAGGCCTTGGTATGCCGACATTGCGAAATACTTGGCTGCAGACGAAGTCCCAGACACCCTTAAAGGGTATGAGAAGAAGAAATTCATGAGGGAACTTAGAAAATTTTATTGGGAAGAGCCTTACTTGTACAAGCATTGTTCAGATGGAATTGACAGAATATGTTTTGCAGAACCTGAAGTTCAGAACGTGGTGTTTCATTGTCATGGCTCTGAGTATGCATGACACTTTGCTACCTTCAAGACAGTGTCCAAGGTTCTGCAAGCAGGCTTCTGGTGGCCTACCATGTTCAAAGATACTCAGACATTCATATCTCAATGTGATGTCTACCAAAGGAGAGGGAAGATCGGTAAGAGACATGAGATGCCACAAAACTTTATACTTGAGGTTGAAGTTTTTGACTGCTGGGGCATCGATTTCATGGGACCCTCTCCTTTATTATATGGGAACAAATACATCATGGTTGCTATGGATTATGTGTCCAAGTGGGTGGAAGCAATTGCCAGTCCAAAACAATGATTCTGAAGTGGTTCTTAAGCTGTTTAAAACCATCATTTTTCCCAGATTTGGAATACCGTGTGATCAGTGAAGGTGGGAAACACTTTATCAATAAAGTGTTTGAGAAACTGCTACAGAAATATGGAGTTCAACACAAGGTTGCTACTCCTTGCCACCCTCAGACAAGTGGTCAGGTTGAAGTTTTCTACAGGCAGACCAAAGAGATTCTGGAGAAGTCAGTGGGAAAGACAAAGGAAAGATTTGTCAGCCAAGCTAGATTATGCACGTTGGGCCTATAGGAAAGCAACCAAAACACCACCTGCCACCACACCATTCCACTTTTTTTTTGGGAAAGCATGTCATCTTCTAGTGGAGCTTGAGTTCAAGGTTAATTGGGCTGTTAAGAAGATGAACTTTGACTGGAAACCTGTAGCAAAGAGGCGCCAAATCCAGCTGAATGAACTGCATGAAATCAGACATCATGCCAATGAGAACTCCAAGCTGTACAAGGAAAGGACTAAGGCATATCATGACAGGAAGATCCTTGCCAGACACTTTGAACCAAATAACCTGGCACTTCTGTATAACTTCTGTTTGCAATTTTTTCCTGGAAAATTGTGTTCTCGTTGGTCAAGTCTTTTTACCATCAAGGAGGTTAAACCGTATGGTGCTGTTGTTCTATCAACTCCAGAAGGCAGAGAGTTTGTTGTCAATGGACAAAGGGTGAAACACTATTGGGTGAAAGCCGAGAATCTGGAAGGACATATTGTGCCTTTGGCAGATGCACCCACTGCTTGATCTTGAGGACAGTCAAGCTAATGACGTTAAACAAGCGCTTGGTGGGAGGCAACCCACTGGTAAGTGTACATAATTAGTCTTTATTTTGATTTTTACTAACTGATTTTCGTGAAAGAAAAAGAACGCAGGGGAATTATTTTCCATCAACGATGAAGGGATATCTACCATAGTCGATAATGGGCTCGATACGGACCAGTGTCGATCGACACCATCATTAATCAGGGAAGTCCTTTTAAACCCGCGATTTCGTCTCCTTCGTCCCTTCTCTGAAAATCGCGAAGAACACACAAAAATCACCCAAATCGCAACTTTCTTGTTCCCTAACGGATATGAGTGATTCAAAAGCCTATCTTGGGTGGATTTCTGTACTGTTTCTTAATATATAACTCGTTCATCCGATCTACAAGGTATGTCACTCCAAATCTCAAAATTTTCAGTTCAACCCCAAGGTTTGAAAACATGAATTCAACCTGTTTTAGCTTGATTTGTGACTTGAATCATGTTTCTCTAGGTTGCTGAAGAGTAATTCGGCTTTGCCCATTAGTTTTTACTGCTTAATTTTGCAAAATCATTAAATTTTTGGATTAGTGATTTATTTTGCAAAAATAGGTTCACTTTTAGGGTTTTAGACTAGAATTGTTTGTGATTAGTGATCATTAAGTTACTAGTGATGCTCGGCAATGATGATATAGGCACAATTCTTGATTTTTGAATTTATGAATTTTGGCCTAATTTTTTGAAATTTCGTGTTCTTGGTTTTCTGATTGCAGATGCCTCCACAGACAAGCAAGAGAACACGTTCGGAGATTGGAGAACCATCCAAGCCCGCGCCAGCTATTCTTTCCTTACCACCATGGCCCAAGAGAGTAGGATTGAAAATACCAGTGGAGAGAGTTTGGGAGGATTCACTAGCGACGGAGGTGTTAAAACGTGATTGTGTTTACAGGGAGATTAGAGAGCTATGGGATGATTACGATATTATCTTCTACAATGCCTGGATTTAGATGGATGTGGTGCCTACACGATTTGCAAACTCTGATACACTACGCAGGCTTGGACTTAAGGAGGAGGCACTGAGATTACTGAAGGAAATCGGCTTGGGCACCATTGCTACCAAGCAATATGATCTCTATCTGGATTTAGTGCACCAGTTCATAGCCACAGTGAGAGTCTACTATGACAAGATTGTCAAGAGGGCGCATGAGGGAGCTATCACATTCCTCATCCGAGGTATCAGATACAGGATTCATCTTCTTGAGTTCTGCCAGATCTACTGGTTCGAGACAGCACACACCAGCGTGACACTTCCAGCGCAATCCCCGAACCTGCATGGTTTCTGGTCTCATTTCGGGAATGAGAGGTATGATTCTTAGACCTCCACTCAGACAGATGTGCCCCACCCTTTGCTGCGCATTGTCGCCCATCTCATCTCCACTACACTTTTGTGTAAGTTTGAGCTTGGGAAGATGAGAGTATCAGAGCTTAGCTTGCTCTACTATGGCAATGAGGATATTCTTACCGAGGAGTTTGAGGTTGACAACGATGTCAATATGGGCCCTGTTTTTGCTTATCACTTGGCTTCTGTGAAGACCAAGCCATTCACGGGGACCAGCGTCATGCCCGAGAGTGTTGGTAGCCTCTAGACTCCTATATTCTGCCACTGCGGGATTGATACCTCCACCTGCAGGGTTGTAACTAAGTGCAACCTTCTCGACTTGGATTACTTGAATAGGGCCACTTGGATCAAGGGAGATGATATGCTATGGAGTTTTGTTAGCACCAGTGGCGAATGATGTTTGATTCCGCTTCCTCATACAGCTCTCACTGCACTTCATCCCGACCTCCTCAACTTTCAGCCTGATGCTACATTGCTTCAGCCCGCGCCAGCTATCAGGTGCAGAGGAGGATCTTCGCGAGCTGCTGCTTCTTCTGTTGAGGATTGACCTGTTGATGACCTTGCTGGAGGTTCATCTCGTTGATCCCGAGCCGCCAGAGCTCCCGCACTCCCTGAGCTGATTGGACGACACACGCTTCCTGACATTCCAGACATCCCTATGAAGCAGGCCACTTTTTAGCGGTTCATGGTTCAGAGTGTCCAGAGCCTCTGGAACGCCATCGCTGTGCGGTCGAACTGTGGCTGCGTTCGACCGTCTACACCTCCTTGTGATGAGGATGAGGACTAGTTCTTCCATTTATCCTGGTTACTTTCCCCTTTCCCTTTGTTCTTTTTCAATTTTATTGAGTCAGTTTTTTTGTTTTTGCATTGAGTCAGTTTGTCAGCTTTGATTATGATTTGAAACTTGTTTGAACCGATAAGATTATGCATTGTATTGTTGCTTTTAATTGTGTTCCTGAGTGTTCATGACAGTCTTGACTTGGGAGAACTTCAGCTAACACTCTAACTTGCAACCTTATACATCTTTGGGTTGATCACATTCTGTCTTCGGACAGAGTGTCGATCGACACGAACCCTAGGGTGTCGATCGACATGAACCCTAGGGTGTCGATCGACACCTCGCGCAATCACATGTACCATCTTCTCATCTACGTCCACACAAATTCATATCTTATCTTTGCCAACTCCTTGCTTGATAACATTGGGGAAAGTGTTGTTTAAGTCTGGGGGAGGCAGTTGCTGACATTTTGCCTTGTTTTGAGAGTATGTTTGTTGTGTCAAAACCAGTTTTATTGAGTCAAGATTCAGTTGAAACTGTCAGTTTTTCTTGGAACTAACCACAAAACATCGATGATTATAAGAACCATTGCCACAGATGTTGATTACATGTCTTACTAAGTTGAAAGTCATAAGTACATAAGTTTGGCAAAGAAGGTTTAGGTGTTGACTCCACCTTAATGATCTTTTAACGACTCATCTTGGGGCTTGATATTCATTAATCTTGATTCTCTCTTTCAACACTAGCATGTTTAGGTACAGTCTCTCATTGATTTTCCCTGATATAAATTTTTAAAAGTTTAAGTCTATAGAATGGTGGATCACGACCTTATCTCCTCACAATGAACAACAGCAGTGAACACGCATGAACCTGTCTACTCACAAGAAATACAAGTATTGAGTTGCATCAGTTTTTAGGCTGAGAAAAGAAAGTTCTGAAAAAAAAATCAAAAGAATATTGATCAAGGAAAGAGAAAATAGGAGAGTTGTATTGAGATTGATTTGTTCGGTGTTCAGGAAGGGAAAGAATCTGTAAGTGATTGAGTTGATAAATCCTTGATGGGGCTTGGACTGGATTTGAGAGATTGCTAAGCTTGTGATGAGTATACTAAATATGATCTTGTGTTAGCTTTGTGGTATGTGGATTCGAAAGTATTGATCAATGTGGTGGTCATAAGGCTAGTTGACTGTTTCTGTTTTCAAACCTCGACTTTTTATTTAGTTTTCTGTTTGCTTGAGGGCAAGCAAAAGCTAAGTCTGGGGGAGTTAATATATTATGGTTTTTATGGGTTTTTGACCATGATATAAGTCTTGTTTATAGAGTCTTTTTAGTATTTTTGAGTCTTTTCGAATCTTTACAGGTTTAGATACGTTTGGAGCATAATTGTGGATTTGGAGCATTTTGGAGCTATCTTGAAGTTGTTGCTGAAAAGACCAACTCGGAGCAGTATTTGGTGCATGGTGTCGATCGACACCAGCCATTCAGTGTTGATCGATACTGATCGTGGACGCGAATATGGAGTTATAAAAGATTTCAGAAGAAGTGCAACTTGGCCCAGAAGTTTCCCATTATTTGCAAACTTGCCCCACTCGTGTTTAGACATGTATTTAGGTTTTCAGAACCATTGTTAGGCTGGTATCTGTTTTTATTGAGACTTAGAAAGAGACTAGATTTAGGGCTTTTGGAGAGACAAATCCGTACGCGGTTAGAGAAGAATTTTAAATCCCTTTATCTTTTACTCTACTCTTTTAATGCAATTTACTTCATCCATAATTTGTGTTTCAATTCCTATGTCTGAGTAATCTGCTAGTTAGGTTTTGAGATTATTCAAAGGTTGATAATGAATTGTTAGACCTGCATAATTGTTAGGATAAAGCTTTTGTTTCTTCATGTGGATTGCTTTAATACTGATTTTGAGATTGATCACATAGAAATCAAATTTTAGGTTGTTTAATAGATGTGGGAACATTGTTAATCACCAGAACTATCCTAGATGAGCAAAATAATTAATTGCAAAGGAATTTGGATTATTGATTTTTTGAACATATCGAACTCGAACCTTAAAGCTTGATTAGGTTGTTAGAATTTGCAAAGGAATTTGAAAATCTAAGATCTGATCAAAGATAGTCTCTGCGACGGATGTCAATTGGTTTTACATTCGTGCTTTCCAGTTCTCGAACGGTTTTAATAAATTATCCTTTCAGTCTGTAGTCTTTGATTTTTGTCAACCTGTGAATTTATCATTGCCTAGTGCCTCACTGATTTTAAGAACTTACAAATCGCCCCCTTGCTCTTGTTTACTTTTATTTGCCATTTCGTTTTACTTTATATTGATTCGCTTAGCTAAATTTGAACCTAAAGTATGTTGAGCAATATTCTCAAGTCCTCGTGGATTCGACCTCTAAGTAAAACAATGATCTCTTAATTTGAGAGAGTATCTCTAGGGATAATTTGAGCATATCAAGTTATGTATTTTCATTGTCCCTAGACACAAGTGTCAAGCTAAGGTGATGAGAGGTTGGTTTGGGAACCAAATAGACATGTTTTGGTTGATGCCGAGCATAGATGTCGAGCTTGTAAAGCTCGACATCCGAACCTCAAGCATCAACATCGAGCTGAGAAGCTCGACATTAGTTGAGTCAAAGCCTGTTGGGCAACCATGTCGAGCTACCAATCTCGACATGGGAAGAAAGTGATTCGCAGCTGGATATCGACCTGTCACATTGCAAGACATCCAAGGCACGAGAGGAGGTTGGAGCATGTTGAGCATTTACATCGCGCGACATGCATGTTTGGAGACCAAGTCTGCTCACTTCTTAGCAATGAAAAAGACGGATGGAGTACCAAAGTTGGTGGACATGTATATTGATCAGATCGTGAAGTTGCATGGAGTGCCAGTGAGTATCATCTCAGATCGTGATCCGAAGTTTACTTCGAGGTACTGGAAAGAGTTCCAAGAAGAGTGTGGGACGCGGTTGCATATGAGTACAGCGTATCATCCTCAGACTGATGGGCAATCAGAACGGATGATCAGGACATTGGAGGATATGCTGAGAGCGTGTGTACTGGACTGGGACGGTAGTTGGGAAGACTACTTACCGTTGGCTGAATTTGCATACAACAATAGTTACCAAAGGAGCATAGAGATGTCTCCGTACGAGGCATTGTATGGCAGGCCGTGCAGGACACCATTGTTTTGGACACAAGTGGGGGAGCGTAGCGTAATGGGGCCAGCAGTGGTCGAGGCTACTACAGAAAATATCAGATTGTTAAAGGTTAAGTTGAAAGAGGCTATGGACAGGCAGAAAAGTTATGCGGACAAGCATCGCAGGGATCAGGAGTTCAGTGTGGGTGATATGGTTTATCTTAAGGCACTGACTTATAAGGGAACAGACAGGGCAGCTAAGAGTGCCAAGTTGAATCTGAGGTACATGGGGCCGTATCGGATACTGGAGAGAGTTGGCGCAGTGGCTTACAAGTTGGACTTGCCATCAGAAATGGGAGCGTTCCACAATGTATTCCATGTGTCGCAGCTGAGGAAGCACATTACCGAACGTGAAATGGTTATAGAGGAACCACCAGCAGACTTGCAAGAGGACCTTGCAGTAGTGGCTAGACCGGTTTGGGTGTTAGATCGGAAAGAAGAGACTAAGCATGGGAAGCAGGTCAGAATGGTTAAGGTCGTATGGGACTGCTACAGACAGGAACAGGTTACTTGGGAAAATGAGGCTAGGATGAAAGCTGAGTACCCCAAATGGTTTGACAAGTTGCAAACGGATGAGTCAGATTCGGGGACGAATCCAGAACGGGTGGGGGAGAGTTGTAGCATCTGTATCCGAGAAAATGTGGAATGATCGTACCGGACAGGGCATTGTTCGAGGAATGACCGAGCCAAGGGTCGGATATTGGCTGGGAAAGGGAGGTTCAGACTATGGTCGGGTGATGACCGAGGGAATAGTCGGGTGGTGGCTGGATAGCCGAGCCGGACGGACCATATCCGAGGGAAACAGGGTCCAGTCCGTGAGAGATGGGGTTTATCCCGGTGCAGTGGGATTTATCCGAGAGTCTGGGAGGTTAGTCCGAGTGTCAGTGGACTGTCTCCGAGGGAGAAAGGGAAACCTCCGAGAGAAATAGAGGATTAGTCGAGGTGGGACGTGTTGTCCGAGAGAAATAGGAATATCCGGGTGAAAAATGGAAAACACCTTGGATAAGGGCGGTTTATCCGAGTGGGAAGGGATTTGGACCATGGGCCAAGTGTTTGGTCGGCTATTTTGTGGTTTATTGAGGGAATGGTCAAGCCGGTTCAGGGAATAGCCTAGAGAATCGAATCGGACCG
This sequence comes from Thlaspi arvense, assembly GCA_911865555.2. NCBI lineage: Eukaryota > Viridiplantae > Streptophyta > Magnoliopsida > Brassicales > Brassicaceae > Thlaspi > Thlaspi arvense. Next base: position 49,478,764 of record OU466858.1, on the reverse strand, counting down.
GGATAAAACCTACTGGAACCAGGAAAACGTCGGATAAGTTCGGGTTATCTAGGGTTTTGCGAGTATATAAGGGATTTTGAGACTTTTCTCAGGAGAGTTGTGTTTATTCGAGAGCAATCAAGCAAAGAAAGAGAATAGTTGAGAGAAAACCCTATGAAAAACAGTTTATCCCGAGGACATCCGAGAGAGATCAGGTTATCGCCGAGCAGATCCGACCATCGCCGAGATAAACTGGTAAGCGATCGGATATTTCCCTAAGTGTTGAGTTTTCATCGGATAACCTCGAGCTAATAGCCTTGTTTTGTGGGGTTTTCGAGGGTAAATAGAGTTTGGTTCGGAGAAAGGTGAACGGATCGAGAGATAGTCGAGGGGAAAAGGATGGGATCGTACGGGCAGCCGAGAGATTCTTAAGGAGATCGGCTATCTTCGTTTTGGTGCGGATTTCATCGGGATTTCTTCTGACCAATCTGTTTTCAGCCTTGTTTAAGGTGAGTGCGTGACTGTGGTTAGTGTCTAGAACCGTAGGATTGCTAGGGTTGAATGTTTGCATGTTGATTGTGTGATTTTCATGTTATGCGTTAGAACTGATAAGTAATTTGTATGTTATGATATATTATGGTATTTACCGTGGCATAGATGATGTCTAGCTAACCTCAAGGTAATCCGGATCATGTACTAGCTTAGGGGATGTGGGATTCTCGCTGAAGTAGACATGGGTCTTAAAAAGGGATTGAACTTGGTTGGTTAAGTTAGATGATCATGGCCGTTTGATATTGTTATGTCTATTGCGAATTGAATGTGTCGAAAGTATGATTGCGTGTTTGGTACTGACCATGTGTTACGAGATGACCGTAATCACTAAGTATTTATGAAATACTTATGCCTCTCATCTTGAGTGTGCATGTACTAAGCAGTAAAAGGGCGAGACCAGGCGGCAGTGATGGATATAGATGGATCGGGATTGGGTTTTATATATGTTTAAGACGTTGTGCTTTGTCTTATGGCTTTGGTGTTTGACTATTTAGGTTGCTAGATGATCGTTTGTATTCATTAGTGGACCATTGTTATTTGTTTAAGTTAGCCCCGAATCCTGTTAAAGTGTTTTATGAAAGTTAAATGAATGAAATGAGTTGATTTATATTTTGCTGTGTATTGATAAGAAAGAATAAGAATAAAGGAAAAAGTTCAAAAATATGGCTAAGTATAGAAATGGACTTAGAGGATGTAGTAGGACACATCCTTGGTAAGGTTTACCGGGTTGGGTTACCACACTATCAATCTAGCCTGGGTGAAGAAAGAACACTAGGAATACAGAAGCTATGCAAATCTAAGCAGAAACGGGTAAATAGATGGTAAAATCGATAAAAACTAAATGCAACGACCAAACTACTACGAAAACTATTTTAAAATCCCTGGAAGAGGGTTAACAACTACTAGGAGAAAACAGAGACTGTAAAATGCAAATCTACTAATTACTAAACATGAAGCACTGAAACGGGTAAAACAGGACACTTCTAACAACTTAGATGAACGACTTCAAATGAACAAAGAAGCAATCTTTATGACTAGAGAATGATAAACAGAGGTTTTCTAATGCTGAAAAGAGGGTTCAAGGTCAAGGGTCATGTTCAAGAGAGATCAAAGGTTCAAGCTTTGGTTTGAAAACACCTAGATCTACTTATTTGAAGAGCTTTCCCTAAGCCTTGAGAAACTTAAACTAGGATCATCCATGGCGTGTGGCAAGACTCCTTTCTCTGATCCTTCCTCCTAACCTATGGCGTGTAGTGGAAAGATGGATCAAAGAACATTAAACAAAGATTTCAAATATTGGCTTAACTAACCCCCTCTACATCCATGGCGTTTGGGAGAGGATAGATTAGTCTCTAGGATTTGGCTTTCAAGGATCTCTGAATCCTGTCAAGGTAAGAGAAACCCTGGAATCATAGAGATCTTTTCCAAGATTCTCTAAGCCTTAAGACCCCAAATCCTAGAAGATAATGAGTTAAGAACAAGAAAAATCCCAGAAGCTTAAACCCTTAAATCCTTGAATCGCCCCAACCTTTAACCCAAAGAAAACTACTCACTACACATAGTTAAAACCGATTCAAATGCAAGAGAAAGAAAGCTAAGCATGATTAACGAAAGCGATTAACGAAAAACAGTTAATGATTAACAAGATTCAAGGTTTAAAACATGAAAAACTTCAAGAACAGAACAATGGCGGAAAATTGCCTAAAGGAAAGCTGGAAAAAGATAAGACTAAGCGTGTGTTTTGAAAGTGATAGCCTCGTTTTGCCCAAAATAGCTAAACCGCCAAATGGTCCCCTCACTACGCTCCAAAGAGGAGCTGGCCGGATAAGGTTCCAGAGATCGATCTCGAGATTGATCAGCTCTCTCGATCTTCTCCATGGATCGCTTTCTTTTGCTCGATCTTTAAGTCGATTTGGTTGGATGGATTGAGGACTTCCTTCGATCTTCTACTCGATCATTGGATGATCGAGTCGTGGTCTCGATCTGGCTCTCGTTCTGCATGGTGTCATCCACGTCCGTACTCACGATCGATCTCCTCTCTCTATCTTGGTCTCGATCTGGCTCTCGTTCTGCATGGTGTCATCCACGTCCGTACTCACGATCGATCTCCTCTCTCTATCTTGGTCTCGATCCTCCTCCATGAAACGACTTAAGTCACTCGATCTTCTGGTCGATCTCGTCTGGATTGACCTGCCTTGCTCGATCTGCGTCTTGATCTCGGGTTCCTTGCTGAACGGCTGAGTTCTCCTAGTGTCCACAAGCTTCCTCTCCATCCAATGCACGTCCACGCAACCTCCACAACTCCAGTGTGTCTCGAACAACCTGATAATGATGCGAAAATGCAGAAAATATGCAAAATACGAATGCAAAGTGATCTAGGACCTAAAGTGCAACAAATGGTAGTAACTAGCCTATAATGCAAGATGAATGCATGAAAACTAGCTATAAATGCATGTTAAATATGCAAAATATATGGTAATGTCAGTTTTTTTAAATGCACTTAGATGAATGCATGAGACTCAAAGATGAATAAAAGAAAAAACTAAGAAAATAACACATAAAGTCAAACCCCAAATCCCTCCCCCACACTTAAGTTACACAATCTCTTGTGTAATAAAGGAGTGAAAGAGAGAAGAGACAGAAATATATTACATAAACTTAAAGAAAAATGCAATGATATTTACAAGGGAGGAGTTTGTGGTAGCTTAAAAGGTGGTGTGGGAGTAGTGGGAGGCGCTTGAAATGTCTCCATAAGGTCAATGTTTTGCTTCCTGTTAGGCTTCTCCCTCCTTGTGTGTCTCCTCCTCCTTGGCGTTTCTTGACAAGATGCTCTTGGTAGCACCCAAGCTCTCACTTCCTCATAACTAGTAAAGGAGCGCCTTTACTAGGAGCTTTAGCCACTCCTTGGCTTTTAGCTTCTAGCTCTTGTTGATGAGCACAACTAGAGGCTCCACTAGACTTCCTCTTTAGGTCCTTGATTTGAGCCTTCGTTCTCTTCATCCCCTTCACCAACTTCTTGATGGTTTTGTCTTGCTATTTTTTCCATCTTTGCAAGAGGTTGATGTGTTCATGGACCTTCTTCAAGGGACCTCCTTGGTGTGAGACATCATGAGGCTGGAAGTGGTACTCCTCACTGTTGTAGCTAGGAGAATCTGGTTCTCCTTCTTCTTATGCTTCTTGGATCCCTTCTTCCATGTGTTCTCCTCCATACACAACAAGTGGATAGAATCCTTGAGGCAGAGGAGTGTTGGCGCCTTGGTGAGTGTAAGAGGATGGAACGCCAGCTTGACAGAGAAGGTGCTGGGGAATGGCAATGGCAAAGCTGTTGGGGTTGGAGAAGGATGTGAGATGCAGATTGGGGAGTAGTAGCTTTGCAGTTGATCCATCTTCTTAGATGAATTTATAGATGAACATGTCCAAGGATTCTTGCTTTCTTCAGATACAAGTCTAGATACTCTATCTTGACTGTTGCTGGTCCACTTTGAACTCCTGGAGCTTCCATTAATAGAGTAACAAGGACAGCACAATAGAGTTTTGGCGCCTTGTCGTCATTGGCTGTTAACCAATGTTTGATGACTAGAAGATGGTGACCATTGCAGTTCTCCCATCTGATCCTTTGAGCTCCACTCCTTGCTTTGTGTAGGGTAGGATGTTCAGAAGACTTTGATCAATGAGCTCTCATTCTCCACCTTCAATAGCGCCAGTTTCCTTTTTTGCAAAGCGAGTATACGCCAATGCTTTATGCACATATATGATGGCTGGATTTCTGATAAAAGAAGCCTTGCTCCTTCCTGGCTTGAAAACGCCCTTAGCCACATGCTCCTTAAGACTGTTTATCTCTTCTTTGCAAACCCCCAGACTCTGTCCTCTAGCGCTACCATAGCAGAACCCAAAAGCATCGCCATAGCAGACCTCTATCAGTTGTGAAACAACTAAATAAGCAATGCATGCAAAGGATTCTATAAACAAAATTATCTTGGAATTGAAAAACATGAATCCTGGCATGGTGAAGCTAAACAAGTGGATTAAAATGTTAATGCAAAGCAAAATCAATGAATCTGACAAGCAAGTGAAATCTATCTAAAGTTCTTCAGAAGTCAAAAACAATTATTTACCATGCAAAAGAAACAACACTAACTAAGAAGCAATAATCACAAATCAAGCATGCAACCACTTAACAAAATAAAGTTTTTAAGTGAAAAAAACAAATTTTAAACATGTAAAAAGCTAAGAGACATTACCTGGAGTGGTTTGACTCTCTTAGGCACTTAAGAAACTAAAGATTTCGAAATTTTATGGTTGTAAACTAGAAAAATGAAAGTGAAAGAGAGAAAGGTGGAGTTAGTTTATATAGAGGGTTGGTTAAACTTTTTTAGGCAGGAAGGGGACAAGGAGTGCCTAAGATAGGTCCTACTCATGTTTGAGAAGGGGAAGGATTCAAATTTAAAATCCTTGATCTAGTTTGACCAAGGAGGGAAAATTTTTGAATTAAAGAAGGCTTACCTCGGGTGCAATATCTGTAGGAACCACAAAAACCGAATAAGAAATGCGATTAATAAAACCGATTAGAAACGATAATATATGGCACAGAAACCAAAAGAAAACCGAGTATAGAAAGCGTTTTTCGAGAAAAACCGAATATCGGAGGCGAGATGATCTCTTTCCATAACTCAATAAATCGCCCGTAGTGTGACGGTGATATGCGATTTTTGAATCCCAAGATACAACCGATAATAGACCGCTTTACAACACTCAAAACGGAATCTATGAACTTAGATTAGTACGATAAACTCTCGAGACATACTTTGAAAGAAGAGGATTTGCTGGATTTTTTTGAAGAGTGAAATTTCAGTGTTTTGGAATTAAGGAATAATGAGAGTCACGGCTTTCTTTTAAAACCAGAGGAGAACGGTTTGACGATCCGCGAATCTCCACAGAAGGTGGCACGTGCGCTCGTTACGCGAAGAGAGGAAGTGGGCGGAAGTTGAGCAAAATCTTTTTACTCGGTTGAAAAAAAATATTTTCAACTTTGAACCGCATAATATTCTTATTGTATCCAAAGATATTTAATTTAGTTTAAGTATTGGGATTTAAAACAGAAATCAAAATTTGGCCCAAAAAAAGAATAACCACCTTCGGCCTGAAGGCCCATTCGACCAACACGACCCGCGCTAGTGCCTGGCTTGGCCTGGCCTGGCTTAGCTTGGCGGAGGCGGCGGCGCGCACGCCTGGCTTGGTCCGACCTCTCACATGCACACCATAAGTGTTAGCCATTTTAAACCATGCTAATCTCCTTCTCCTTATATAGTGAAGTGTTTTTCTCCATATTTTCGATGTGGGATAACACATCTTTACTCACAACATTTTCTCTTTATTCACTTGGGCCTGAGCCCATTTCTTTTCAAATTTTGCTAATATTTTCTAAAGCACAACTGAATCAGTATAACAGTCGATTTGAACTACAGTTCAAGAAGCGCAGCAACGCTGAAAAGAAGTTCAAAGGGAAATGCCACAACTGTAACAAGATTGGTCACAAAAGTGATGTGTGTTGCAGCAAGCCCAAGGACAACGGGAAAGCTAAAGCCAACTTGACAGAAGGGGACCTGTGCGCCGTGGTCTCGGAAGTCAACATGGTGGAAGACAACACGAAAGAGTGGTGGTACGACACTTGTGCAACGACCCACATCTGCGCTGAACGTGCAATGTTCAGTACCTACGAGAAGAGTAAATCGACCGAACAGATGTTCATGGGGAACTCTGCATTCTCCAAGATCATTGGTCGCAGAAAAGTTGTGTTGAAGATGACCTCGGTAAAGGAACTCACTCTTCAGAATGTCAATCATGTTCCTGACATGAGGAAGAACCTGATCTCTGGCACGCTGATGCGCAAGGCCAGATTTGCTGCTAACCTTGAGTCTGACAAGCTCGTGTTGAAGAAATTTGGGGTGTTTATTAGTAGGGGATATGAGAAAAACGAACTGATCAAGATGTGTGTCACGACAGTCCTCCGCAACAACGATTCTTCTAGCTCTAATAATGTTGTGGCTAATAATGTTGCTTCTGTTTCGAATGTTGTTGAATCTGTTTCGAAAATTTCAATTAATGAGAACAATCCAGTTGCTTATTTGCTTGAGTAGTTTAATATTTTGCACGAAAGATTATGACATGTGAATTACAAATCTATAAAAAGGTTAATGAACTTGAACCTAATCCCGAAATGCAGAACAAGCAATGAAAAATGTGAAGTGTGCGTACAGGCCAAACTCACTAAAACGCCATCACCACAAGTTGAAAGAACAACCGAACCTCTAGGTTTAATACATACAGATTTATGTGATTTAAAATACGCACCAACTAGAGGCGGTAGAAAATATTTTGTAACGTTCATCAATGATCATACAAAATACTGTTATGTATATCTGCTAAAAAGCAAAGATGAAACCTTGGAAAAGTCAAGGAATATAAGCGTGAAGTTCAAAATCAACTTAATAAAACTATTAAAATAGTTAGAAGTGATAGAGGAGGCGAATATGATAGACCGTTTAATGCCTTATGTCAAGAACATGATATTATACATCAAACCACTGCTCCTTACTCACCAGAATCTAATGGAGTTGCAGAACAAAAAAAACAAACTCTTAAAAAAATGATGAATGCGATGTTGCAGGAATCTGGGTTAGCCCAGGACATGTGGGGGGAAGCATTGCTTACCACAAATTATGTCCTCAATAAAATACCACACAAAGTCACGGGAAAAACTCCTTACGAACTTTGGAAAGGTACTCCGCCATCGTATAAATACTTGAAAGTGTGGGGGTGCCTTGCAAAAGTTGTGGTACCTCCTCCAAAAAAGGTCACAATCGGACAAAAAATGGTGGATTGTATTTTCATCGGATATGCACACAAGAGTAGTGCTTATCGGTTTCTGGTTCATAAATCAGATGTACCGGATATTCATGTTGATACAACCATGGAATCAAGAAATGCATCATTCTTTGAACACGTGTTCCCGTGTAAGGTTAAACAAAACCCAAAACGACCTCGTGAAGAAAGAGATGCACTCAGCTCTGTAAACGAGGCAAGCACTTCGGGCACATCATTTGATGATGTAGAGGAAGCGGAAGATGAACCTAGATGTAGCAAAAGAGCTCGTAAGGAAAAATCCTACGATGATGATTTTCTAATGGTCTTTCTTACAGAAAATGAACCAAGAACATTCGCCGAGGCCATGTCTACACTAGATGCACCTTTTTGGAAGGAAGCCGTTAATTGTGAGTTCGACTCTATAATGCAAAACCATACATATGTGATCACCGATCTACCATAAGGGTTTAAAGCATTAGGATGCAAATGGATTTTCAAAACAAAGTTGAAAATCGATGGCTCAATAGAGAAGTACACGGCTAGGCTTGTAGTGCAAGGATTCCGGCAAAAAGAAGGCCTGGATTTCTTCGACACATATTCTCCAGTTTCGAGAATAACCTCAATCTGACTGCTAGTAAGCATCGCAGCATTGAGAGACCTAGAAATTCATCAAATGGATGTTAAAACCGCTTTTCTAAATGGAGATTTAGAAGAAGAAATTTATTTGAAACAACCAAAAGGTTTCGTCATCCCAGGACAAGAACATAAAGTATGTCGACTTGTGAAGTCATTGTACGGATTTAAACAAGCCCCAAAACATGATATTACTGTATATTTCGTGTATTTTGCATGCATATAAGAGAGTTTCTCATGCATTTACTTTGCATATTAGGCTAGTTTGTACCATTTTAGGTCCTAGACCACTTTTGCATTAGCATTCGCATATTTCTTGCATTATGCATCACATTCAGGTTGTTTTCGGATGCTTTGGAGCTTTGGAGGATTCGTGGACGTGTTAAGGTACGTGAGGAAGCTTATGGAGGCTTGGAGAACTCAACCACTCAGCTAAGGGTCCGAGATCGAGTAGCAGATCGAGCAAGGCAGGTCGATCTAGATGAGATCGACCAGAAGATCGAGTACAGCAAGTCGATTCTAGAGGAAGGAGCGAGAACAAGATCGAGAGAGGAGATCGATCCAGAATACGGACGTAAATGATGCCATGCAGAACGAGAGCGGGATCGAGTCCACCACTCGATCATCCAAGGATCAACTTGAAGATCGGACAGAGCAGTCGATTCATCCAAGAAGATTGACACGCAGATCATGCTGAGGCAGGTGATTCCCGAAGACGATCGAGTGCTATGCTTGATCTCAAGGTCGATTCCAGGCTACTTTAATCGTTTTTGGACTCTAGCCAGGGGGGGACCATCCGACTGTTTGTCCATTTTGGGAAGGCGGCGATCCCACCTTTCACAGACACTTTCACTTTTATCTTTTTTCGTTTTTCTCTCGAGCTTAGGCGATTCCGCCTTTGTAGAACTTTTCAAGCTTTTCTTGCATTTTGAACTTTTGAATATTGAATCTTTTGCTTTAATCAATCGTTAATCATGTTTAGTAGATCATCTTTTGCTTTTTGTTCGGTTTTCTTTATGAGTAGCGAGTAGTTTCATTTGGGTTGATGGGTTGAGGTGATTCAAAAGGGTCAAAGAGGTTTAAAGTTTCGTGTTTTTTTGTTCTTCATTACCTTCTCTTCTAGGATCTTGAGTACTTAAGGCTTAGAGACTCTCACACCAAGATCTCTATGATCCAATGGCTGTCATACCTTGACAGGATTCAGATGTCCTGGAAAATCAGATCCTAGAGGCTAATCCTTTGTTTGCCACATGCCATGGTTGTTTAGGGGATTAGTTAGGTCAACATTTGAAATCTGTGTTTCTTGCTCTTCGATCTCTCCTTCCACCAAACGCCATGGGTTTGGAGAAGAGATTGAAGAAGTGAACCATACCACATGCCATGGATGGTTCTTGTTTTGTTTTCAAGGCCTAAAGAACCTCACAAAGTGAGTAGATCTAAAAATTTTCAAACCAAACTTTAACCTTTGAGACCCATGAATATGACCCTCAACCCTAGACCCTCTTTCTCAGTGTTTTAAATCTCTGTTTATCATTCTGTCATCATAAAGTTCGCATCTTCTTCATTAGTTCATCGCATCATTCATCATCTTAAGTTGTTAGACGAGATCGATTCATATTGCTCGATCTAGTGGCCGATCCAGTGGTCGATCCACTAGTCGATTTTTAGTTTTTAGTAGCTTTGCGTTTAAAACTTTCTATTTGTTCCTAGTGGTAGTTGACCTTCTTCCAGGGATTTTAAAATTTTTTTGCATTGCATTAGATCGTTGCATTTAGTTTTCCTTGAATTTATCAACCATTTATCCATTTTGCTTTGATTTGCTCATTCCCTTGCATTCTTAGTGTACTTCCTACTCCTAGGTGTGGATTGATACCTCACTTGCATGCTATACTACATCTCAGTATTGTATTTGAGTTTGATAACCTCTCGTGCTTGAATTACGTAGTAAGAAACCTGTTATCAAATGGCGTTGTTGCCATCTTAGGTTGCTAGGAAGCATTAAGATTTGGGGTTTAGTAAAGACTTAGCATTTACTTTAAGTTTGGATACTAATCTCTTTCTCTTCACACTTGTGTCTTTCAGGTACATGAACCTACGCTCCAGGGGTAACAACGATCTACTAACTCCCCTGGACAATATTCATCAGCTTGGACACGCAAGATCAAGAAGGGTTAGAGAGCAAGCTAGAGCCTTTGAGGAGATTGTTCAGCAAGGTTCAGTGGATTTTGAAGCAATGGCTGAGCAAGAACATCCAGAGGGACCTCCTCCAGCTCATGGGGTAGTGGGAAGGGGTAATGGAAACCCCCACCACGCGGCTAGACCCCCACGGTTCATTGGAGCAGGAGATGCTCCTAATACTCACCATAATAGGTTCAGATCACTCCTCCTCCGGTCCAGAACAACAATTTTGAAATAAAGCCAGGGTTTGTTCAGATGGTGCAAAACAACAAATTTCATGGGTTAGCTTTGGAGGACCCATTGGCGCATCTAGACAATTTTGAGCAGCTTTGTGGAATGCTTAAGTTAAATGGCATCTTGGATGACAGCTTCAAGCTGCGTTTGTTTCCCTTTTCCCTAGGAGACAAGGCGCGATAATGGGAGAAGACTCTTCCCCAAGGCACTATCACTTCTTGGGCTGACTGTAAGAAACTTTTCCTCTTGAAGTTTTTCTCAAGCTCTCGGACAGCAAGGTTGCGAAGCGAGATCAGTGGCTTCACGCAGAGACATAATGAGTCGTTCAATGAGGCTATGGAGCGTTTCAAGGATTATACTATAGCTTGTCCTCACCATGGCTTTAGTGAAGAGACCTTCTTGAGTACCATATACCGCAGAGCTCTTCCAAAGATCAGATTACTGCTTGACACGTTAAGCAAAGGAAACTTCCTTGGCCAAGAAGTAGAAGAGGGTATGGAGCTCATTGAGAACTTGGCATTGAGTGATGGGAACTATTCCGAGGATTACGACCATGCCCCAAGAGGAGCTGATCTTGAAGCTAACAAGAAAGAAATGAAGTCTCTCCATGAGAAGATAGATAAACTAGTGCTTGCAAACCAAAAGCATGTACATTTTGTTGGGGAAGGTGCGGATGTCTTGGATGAGCTAGAGCAATGCCAAGAAGAAGAAGCTAATTAGGTAGCCGGTCAGGACAACTACAAGCTTCAAGGTTACTTTCAAGGCTACCAGCAGAACAACAACTTGTCTTATAGAAGCACCAACGTTGAGAATCCAAAGGATCAAGTGTACCCCCCGTCAGCAAGCAAAGCCATTTGTGCCCTACAACAAAGGTTTTCAGCCGAGTGGTGGTTTTCAAGGGCAGAGGCAAGGGAACTTTCAAGGTCAGCAACAGCAGCAAGGCAACAAGAGCTATACACCTATGTTTCCTCCCGGCTTTATCCCTCAACAACAACAGATGCAACAGCCTAATCAGAAGTTTTTCAGCAGTTGCTTCAAGGTCAAGCTTCAACTAATCAGAAGTTTTTCGAGATGAACAACCGCCTTGACTCCTCTCTTACTGACATCTCAACTCAGATTACAAACCTGAACAACAAGATCAAGCAGTTAGAGAAAGGAAAGGCAAGTATAAGCGGTCAGAACAGCTTACCGGGAAAGTGTGAGCAGAATCCAAAGGAATACGCCAACGCCATTACCTTGAGGAGTGGTAGAGAGCTTCCTCCGCGTGTTGCTCCTATAAACAATGAGGACATTGTAGTCCAAGAGGGGGATGGTAAGCTTTCAGCTGATGAGGAGATCAACTTTGACAACGTATGGATAGAGAGACCAAGAAAGGGTAAAGAGGTAGCCGTAGAGAAGAAGGTGGAGTAAGCTACTAAAGAGAAAGATGTTTATGTGCCTCCACCGTATGTACCTAAGCTTCCTTTTCCTGGCCGCTTCAAGAAACAACTTATAGAGAAGCATAGACTCTTGTTTGAGAAGCATCTAAAGGACGTTGAGATCAAGTTGCCTCTTGTTGATTTCCCAGCTATGATGCTGAAGTGTGCTAAGTTCTTCAAAGACACCCTTACAAAGAAGACTAAGGAGTGTAAAGAAGTCTTGGTGCTTAGTGAAGAGTGTAGTGCCATTATTCACAGAGAAATAGTGCCTAAGAAGCTAGGAGATCCAGGATCCTTCACCATTCCTTGTGCTTTGGTTCCATTGAAGTTTGAGAGCTGTTTATGCGATTTGGGAGCAAGTATAAATCTCATGCCCCATTCTATAGCGAAGAAGCTTGGTTTTACACGGTTCAAGGAGTGTAGGATCTCCCTTGTGTTAGCTAACAGAAGCGTGAGACTTCCAGTGGGTATGTTAGAGGATCTTCCAGTGAGAATAACCGATGTCAATGTACCAACTGACTTCGTTGTGCTTAAGATGGATGAAGAACCTAAGGATCCGCTTATACTTGGTAGACCATTCCTTGCAACCGCCGGAGCAATCATTGGTGTCAAGAACGGGAAGATAGCTCTACACTTGGGCAAGGACATTAAGCTGGATTTTGATATCAATGAGGTCCTTAAGAAGCCGACCATTGAAGGAAAAGCATTCTACATAGAGACGTTGGATTCTTTGGCGGATGAACTGCTAGAAGAGTTGGAACAAGAGGATCACTTGAAGCTGGCATTGACTAAGGAGCCAGGGAAGTTTGGTTTTCTGAGAAAGAAGACTCAAGAGTACGTTAATCTCCTCGACTCTAGGAAGATTGTCAAAGAAGATGAAGACAGATGCCTAGAGATCTATCAGGAAATCGAGAAGATCACTCGATCCAAGACAGCAATCGACAAGAAGATCAAGGAGACTGGTCGATCCAGAGAAGAGAACGACTCAGGGACTCGATTCACTAATCGATCCACTTCAAATCGAGTAAGTGATCGACCTGAGTGCAGTCGATCCAGCAAAACAATCGATGGGAAGATCGAGAGAAGCCAATCGATCAGTTCAGAGAACGAGACGGAGACTCGATCTCCTGCTCGATCCCAATCAAATCGAGTAGGAGAATCGAGTGAAATTGCTCGATCCGGACCAGAACGAGTGCAAGATCGACTGGAAGACTCGATCTCAAGGGGACAACGGTTCAAGAAAGCAGTCTTTTGGGTCAAGTCTCGGGTTCTAAGGAGGCTACTGAGGATGGGAACGACAACAAGAGCCACGAGGAGGACTGGAGCGAGCTGCTAGCCATAAAGGTGGACCTAAAGGAGCTCCCAAAAGGGCTAAGGTATGCTTTCTTAGGGCTTAATGATACCTACCCCGTCATTGTGAATGATAACTTATGTGATGATGAGTTGCACTCGCTCCTAAATGAGCTGAGAAAGTATAGGAAGGCCAATTGGTACTCTCTAAGTGACATCAAAGGCCTTTCACCAATGCTTTGCACTCATAGGATTCACTTGGATAATGAGAATGCCTCTTCTATAGAACACCAAAGGCGTTTGAATCCTAATTTAAAGGAGGTTGTTAGGAAAGAGATTCTTAAGCTATTAGAGGCTGACGTGATCTATCCCATAAGTGACAGCACGTGGGTTTCCCCTGTACACGTGGCGCCTAAGAAGGGAGGGATCACGGTCATTAAGAATGATAAAGATGAGCTTATATCTACTAGGACTATAACTGGTCACCGCGTGTGTATAGACTATAGGAAGCTTAATCTTGCTACTAGAAAGGATCATTTTCCTTTACCTTTTATAGATCAAATGCTTGAGAGGCTTGCTAATCATCCTTATTATTGCTTTCTTGATGGTTATAGTGGATTCTTTCGAATACCAATCCATCCAAATGACCAAGAGAAGACGATCTTTACCTGCCCTTATGACACCTTCGCATATTGAAGGATGATATTCGGGTTGTGTAACGCACCGGCTACGTATCAGCGGTGTATGAAGTCGATCTTCTCTGATCTGATAGAGGAGATGGTAGAAGTGTTTATGGACGACTTCTCTGTATATGGTCCGTCATTTTCTGCTTGTTTGTTGAATCTTTGCAAGGTACTTAAGCGTTGTGAAGAGACGAACCTTGTGCTTAACTGGGAGAAGTGCCACTTCATGGTGAAGGAAGGGATCGTGCTTGGCCACAAGATATCCGAGAAGGGCATAGAGGTTGATTAAGCTAAGGTTGAGGTCATGATGAGTCTTCAGCCGCCGGCTAATGTCAAAGGAGTAATGAGTTTCTTAGGCCACGCAGGCTTCTACAGGAGATTCTTAAGAGATTTCTCCAAGATAGCAAGACCCCTCACACGGTTGTTGTGCAAGGAAGCTGACTTTGTGTTTAATGAGGACTGCCTTCATGCTTTCGTGACCATCAAGAAAGCTCTTGTATCCGCGCCAATAGTACATGCACCGGACTGGAGTCTACCGTTTGAAATCATGTGCGACGCGAGTGACTACGCCATAGGAGCTTTTCTTGGTCAGAGGAAAGACAAGCGGCTGCATGTCATCTACTATGCCAGCCGGACCTTGGATGACACGCAAGTGAAGTACGCTACAACCGAGAAGGAGTTGCTGGCCGTGGTATTCGCCTTTGAGAAGTTCAGGTCATACCTCGTAGTCTCTAAGGTTGTTGTCTATACAGATCACGCAGCTTTGAGGTACATCTATTTTAAGAAAGACACTAAACCGAGGCTGTTAAGGTGGATTCTCCTTCTACAAGAGTTTGATATGGAGATAAAGGATAAGAAGGGGATAGAGAATGGTGTTGCTGATCACCTCTCAAGGATGAGAGTCAACGAAGCTTTGCCATTTGACGATTCACTTCCTGAAGAGCAGCTCATGATGATCACCACGGCGGTTTGTGAGAAGCTTAAAGACAAGTTTGAAGAAGTTTTGAGTTTCAAAGAAGAAGACTTGCCTTGGTACACTGATATTGTGAACTACTTGTCTTGTGGAGAGGAGCCTACTCACCTTGATCATTATCACAAGAAGAAGTTCATGAGAGACATCTCCCACTACATTTGGGACGAGCCATACTTGTACAAGAGAGGCATGGACTGCTTGTATAGGAGGTGTGTAACAACGGAAGAAGCTAAAGACATACTCCTACATTGTCACGGCTCATCATACGGCGGTCATTTTGCTTCTTTCAAGACGGCTACAAAGGTGTTACAAGCGGGTTTTTGGTGGCCATCTATCTTCAAGGACGCTCACTAGTTTGTTAAGAGTTGTGAAGCGTGTCAGAGGGCAGGAAACATCACCAAGAGAAACAAGATGCCTCAGGTTCCTTTCTTTAAGGTTGATGTCTTTGACGCTTGGGGGATAGATTTCATGGGACCGTTCCCATCTTCTTACGGCAATAAGTACATCTTGGTGGCGGTTGACTATGTATCTAAGTGGGTTGAGGCTATAGCTTCCCCAACAAATGATGCAAGAGTAGTGATCAAGCTCTTCAAAACCATCATATTCCCACGGTTTGGAGTCCCCAAGGTAGTAATCAGTGGCGGCGGAAGCCATTTCATCAACAAAGTGTTTGAAAACCTCTTGAGGAAGTATGGTGTGAAGCACAAGGTAGCAACACCTTATCATCCTCAAACGACTGGGCAAGTAGAGGTCTGTAACCGGCAGATCAAGGCTATACTCGAGAGGACAGTGGGTACTACTCGGAAGGATTGGGCAGCTAAGCTAGACGACGCTTTGTGGGCTTACCAAACCGCTTTCAAAAACCCCATTGATACTACTCCTTTCACTCTTCTATACGGAAAGGCGTGTCACCTTCCTGTTGAGTTAGAGCATAGGGCACTATGGGCGGTGAAGCAGCTCAACTACAACCTCAAGACAGCTCAGGAGAAGCGGTTGATTCAGCTACATGAGCTTGATGAGCTACGGTTGGAATCATACGACAGTGCTAAGATCTACAAGGAGCGGCCTAAGGCTGTTCATGACAAGAAGCTTGTTCACAAGGAGCTAAGAGAAGGCAGTCTGGTGCTACTCTATGACTCGAGGTTGAAGCTGTTCCCGGGCATGCTCAAATCAAGATGGTGTGGACCATTTGAGATCAAAGAGGTTCTACCCTATGGAGCGGTTACATTGGTTGGTAAGAGCGGGAATGCTTTCACTGTCAACGGGCACAAGGTTAAGCCTTACTTGGCAGATGGCTACAGCAAGGAGAGCACATCCGTGCTTCTTCAAGACCCCCCTCAGGCCTAAACCAAGTAAAGTCTAGCTAAAGACGTTAAAGAAAGCGCACTTAGGAGGCATTCCCATGTCTATCCTGTATATATTTTTACTTTATTTCTACTTCAGTTTTAGGCTTTTAATGTTTAAGTGTGTAGGTGAAGGGATAAGGGATTGTTAGGTGTGATCTTGGAGTCCAAAAGAGGCGAGAAGGGTTAAGTATAGGCTAGAGATCGAGTGCTAGATCGACTCATCCTAGCTTGATCTTTACTGATCGAGCTAGTGAATCGAGAGGAGTCAGTCGATCCAGATGAGATCGAGTAGACAGATCGAGTGGAACGGTCGATCACGAGAGGATGAACACCCTATACTTTTAGCCTGAAAAGCAACGAGGTGTAGATTGACCGAGTCACTCGATTCTTAAGGATAGATCGAATAGTCTACTCGATCCGCCGCTCGATCTAAGCCAAATCGACCCTCAAATCGATCATGGAGCTCGATTCAAGGACCAATACCTGGTTGACCAAAGTCAAGGAACGAGAGGGTTCAGTTGATCTAAGACTCGATGCAATTTGAATCGAGTCCCTGATCGATCAAACCTCTCGATCCTAGCCATTATAGGCATGAGATCGAGTCCTAAATCGACCAAATGGACTCGATCTCGTGCCGAGGTAACAATTTCTTTTCCCTCTTTTCTTCTTTCCCTCCTGTTTTTAAATTCAAATCTTGGTCAAAGCAGGAATCTTTGACCATTAAAGATGTGCCTTGACCATGCTTTTTGTCAAAAACCGCTAAATCTTGCCCATGGTTTTTGAATTTTATTGCCTTTATATTTTCAAACACACACTCTCTCATTATTTGTGTTTCGAGAGTTTTAAAGCAAAGAGAGAGTGTGATTTTTCTTCCTAAAGGTCAACAACATCTTCTTTCTAAACTTTGCAAAGGTATTTTCGGGTTTTAGTTTTAAATCTTTTAGAAAAATTTCCTTTGCTTTGCATTGTTTGAATAATAAGATATAATAGGTTTAGCGAATTTTTAAAACTAGCTAGATATTAGGAAAAATTCTAGATTTTATTCTATCTCTAGATTCCTTTCTCTATTATCTTGCTAGAATTTTTATAAATTCCCCAAAAATCTAGGGCCTTAGTTATAGCTTTTTCTTTCTTGCTTGCTCTTTCTCTCAATATTCGCCGCCTTTGCTCATTCTCTTGTTTGAGAATCTTGTTTCAGGTACCATGGCCCCCAAAAAGACGAGAGAAGAGACAGCACAAGAAGGAGAAGGTCAAGAAGTGGTGGTTCAGGAGAGGGTTAAGTGGACCAAGGAGGAAAGGCAAGCCAAGAAGAGGTTAGAGAGGCTGAGGTTCGAACAACCTAAGTTCGCGGATAGAGGTCTATTGGCTAAGATGGGGATCTTGAGAGACTTTGATCAACTCCTGAAGAACATAGGCCTCCGGTGCTTGTCAAGGATGGACTGCCCGACCTATCCCGAGGTGACAATCGATTACCTAGCCACCTTGGAGTTCGCATATGAGAACCCGAGCATCCCCACTCCTTCTCAAGGCCACCTATCCTTCAAGATCAAACGTCAGGCCTTTCGTCTGTCAATCCAAGAGCTTTGTCAAGCCTATGGCCTCAACGCTGCTGCCAACAAGTTTGAATTCCCCTCCTTCACTCAAGCAAATGACCTGTGGGACCTCATAAGCAATGATGACTACAAGGCGAATACAGCAAAGATCAAGAGAGTGAGGAGTCCGATGCTGAGGTACACGCTGAAACTGATTGCTAACACCTTCAGCGGATGGTCAGTAGCCCACATGGTCACAAAGACCGAGCTTTGCTTCCTATTCCAAGGCGTGAAGCACCTCGTGTGTGATCCTAAAGAGAACGACGATCCAATGGAAGATGAATTCGGCGATGATGTGAACTATGGGTGTATCCTAGCTGCCTCATTGGTGAAATACATGGCATACGTCTTGCGATGCAAGGCTAGCTCGGCGCTTATTGGCGGCTTCCTCACGCCCTTGTTTGTGCAAGCTGGCGTACCGCTTCAAGACTTCGCCCCAGTTCCGGAGAGAGCCTTCATGGATGAGATATACCTAAGGAACACGGATAGCCTGGGATGCACGCCAGCCGAGGGCTTCTTTGCCTACCTATACATCGACTTGGAGAATGAGAAGCGGGTTTGCATACTGCCGAACAAGGAGAAAACCGAGCTACAAGGAGTTGGCAACATCGAGTTCTTGCCGAGTGTAGAGGTGTCCTTCGCCGCTTTAGGAGCCACGGCCGCCATTCAACAAGCTACTCGCCCAAGATCAGAGTCTCCTGCCTTGGATGATGAGATGCCCGAGAGCTTTATGCTTCCTAAGATAGCCTTTGAGCCGCGGACTAAGACGGAGAAGTTTCTTGCTTCTGTTGTGGAGATGCAAAGGAAAATCAACAAATGGCATAGCAAGGTACTCAAGAAGCTTGCCAAGAAGGTCAAGGCGCTTCAAGGGAGCTCACCTAAGAAGGCTGTAAGCGAAGAAGTCAAGCAGGCCGAGAGGAGGAGGAGATCGACTGGTGGAATCGTTTTACGTGAGCCTCAAGGATGCCCCAACATACCTGCTCGCCACTCGGTTCATGAAGGAGCTGCAATGGACAAGGGCAAAGGAATAGCCCACGAGACCCCAACAAAGAGCAAGAGGTTTGGAACGTCCTCTAGTTCCAGCACTTCTTAGCTCCGAGGTACCAACAACAGTCCCTTGTATATACCACGCATGCTTTCTTTATTTTTGCTTTATGTTTGAACTCCTTTGAATTTGTTTGCCACCGAGACGGTGTCATTCAAGTTTGGGGGAGTGTGTGTATTATTTGACATTGTTTTCTTTCTTCTTATTTTCTGTTTGCATCCCTTGAGTCTTCATTGCATCTAAGGCATAGAAAAGAACAAAAAAATTGGTAAAATTATTAAAAATTTTCAAAAAAATTCATGTCGTTGCATTCACTTTGTTAAACATTTTAGGGTTGTTTACATTTGCAGAAGGGGTTAAAGTTTTCTTTAAAAGGTGTTTTAAGCTCATGAATTGTTTCAAGGCCCTAGTTAGTAGCTCTTTGATGCATTGTACACTCTTTGAAAGTAAGCTCTAACCATACTCGGATCATGTGTTTTGATTTTCGTGGCTTGACTTGAACATTCATGAACTGAATCTTGACCTAATAAGTGAGAGCCTTAATCTGATCTTTAATTATCATACCTATGCATTTGAAAGTGAACACATGGATCTTATGCATAATTAGGCTCTCTTCCTCCATTCACCACTCTTTTGTGAGCCTAAGTAGAACTCCCACCATTACCCTTACCTTTCTTTCAAGCCAAATGTTCTTGTGTGATACCATTGTGAGGCCTCTTTTCGGTTTGAACTTGGCATAAAGTGTTAGGTTTATGCGACATGATTAGACTTTCATATTGATTCTAGCTTTGCATTTAGAAGCTAGTCTTAGGCTTAGGATTAGGTTTGGGGTTCATGGGGATTGTTTATTTCACTTAGTTGTTCTCGGTTTCAAAAAGAGTTTGGTGTTTGAAGTGTTTGAAAAAGGTTTTAAGTGGATGGCTCAATGTTTTTAAAATAAAAGCTCTAGTTAATTCAGAAGATAATTCTCAAAGAAAAAGAAAAAGAAAAAAAGAAAGAAAAGAAAAGAGCCTAAGTGCCAAATAAAAAGAAAAGAAAAGAAAAAATGAGTTGAGAGCTATCAATGAGAATAGAAAAGAGCTAATGTGTTTTAATGCCTTTAGCCAAAGAGTTTAAGATGATGTTTTTATTTGGGATTTTGCTAAGCGAATTGCTTTGTTGATAAGGGTAGTATCTAGGAGGGTGAGTGAGCTCAAAAAAAAAGAAATGAGAGGGGTTTTAGGATCATTGTTAGTGTATATGGGTAATTGAGAGTCTAGTCATGTATGCATCAATTGCCTTTACCTTTAGCATTATGCATAAGTTCATACTTTTCTTGAGAGAAACCCTTGCTTTATAAAACCCTTTTAAATGAGATCATTCTAGTCTCAAAGCCTTTGTCCTTAACGAAATGTGTTCGGCTTTAAAATGCATAGGTGTGATTCACGGTTCTAATCTTATTATATGTTAAAGGATAAGATTCTTTAATTGTTTGTAATATGAGAGTCATGATTTGAAATTCATTATGTGATGAGTATAGCTAAGTTCTCTGGAGTATGAGTGTGTACATTCCATCAAGGAGTTAAGAACTAGGACCATTGAAGTGATTCATTTGAAAAACACCTTTGCGAGAAGCTTAAACCCCCGTTTTTCAAACCTCTCTTCCTTCTTGAATTTTGTTTGCTTGAGAGCAAGCAAAAGGCAAGTTTGCGGGAGTTGATATTACTGTATATTTCGTGTATTTTGCATGCATATAAGATAGTTTCTCATGCATTTACTTTGCATATTAGGCTAGTTTGCACAATTTTAGGTCCTAGAGCACTTTTGCATTAGCATTCGCATATTTATTGCATTATGCATCACATTCAGGTTGTTTTCGGATACTTTGGAGCCTTGGAGGATTCATGGACGTGCTAAGGCTCGTGAGGAAGCTTATGGAGGCTTGGAGAACTCAATCACTCAGCTAAGGGTCCGAGATCGAGTAGCGGATCGAGCGAGGCAAGTCGATCTAGATTAGATCGACCAGAAGATCGAGTACACCAAGTCGATTCCAGAGGAAGGATCGAGATCAAGATCGAGAGAGGAGATCGATCCAGAGTACAGACGTAAATGACACCATGCAGAACGAGAGCCGGATCGAGTCCACCACTCGATCATCCAAGGATTGACTTGAAGATCGGATAGAGCACTCGATTCATCCAAGAAGATCGACACGCAGATCGTGCTGAGGCAGGCGATTCCCGAAGACGATCGAGTGATAGGCTCGATCTCAAGGTCGATTCCAGGCTACTTTAACCGTTTTTGGATTCTAGCGAGGGGGGGACCATCCGACTGTTTGTCCATTTTGGGAAGGCGGCGATCCCACCTTTCACAGACACTTTCACTTTTATCTTTTTTCGTTTTTCTCTCAAGCTTAGGCGATTCCGCTATTGTAGAACTTTTCAAGATTTTCATGCATTTTGAACCTTTGAATATTGAATATTTTGCTTTAATCAATCGTTAACCATGTTTAATAGATCATCCTTTGATTTTTGTTCGGTTTTCTTTATGAGTAGCGAGTAATTTAATTTGGGTTAATGGGTTGAGGTGATTTCAAAAGGGTCAAAGAGGTTTAAAGTTTCGTGTTTTCTTGTTCTTCATTACCTTCTCTTCTAGGATCTTGAGTACTCAAGGCTTAGAGACTCTCACGCCAAGATCTCTATGATCCAAAGGCTGTCTTACCTTGACAGGATTCAGATGTCCTAGAAAATCAGATCCTAGAGGCTAATCCTTCCTTTCCCACATGCCATGGATGTTTAGGGAATTAGTGAGGTCGACATTTGAAATCTGTGTTTCTTGCTCTTCGATCTCTTCTTCCGCCAAACGCCATGGGTTTGGAGAAGAGATTGAAGAAGTGAACCATACCACATGCCATGGATGGTTCTTGTTTTGTTTTCAAGGCCTAGAGAACCTCACAAAGTGAGTAGATCTAAAAGTTTTCAAACCAAGCTTTAATCTTTGAGACCCATGAATATGACCCTCAACCCTAGACCCTCTTTCTCAGTGTTTTAAATCTCTGTTTATCATTCTGTCATCATAAAGTTCGCATCTTGTTCATTAGTTCATCACATCATTCATCATCTTAAGTTGTTAGACGAGATCGATTCTTATTGCTCGAGCTAGTGGTCGATCCACTAGTCGATTTTTAGTTTTTAGTAGCTTTGTATTTATACTGTCTATTTGTTCCTAGTGGTATTTGACCCTCTTCCAGGGATTTTAAAATTGTTTTGCATTGCATTAGATCGTTGCATTTAGTTTTCCTTGAATTTATCAACCATTTATCCATTTTGGTTAGATTTGCTCATTCCCTTGCCTTCGTAGTGTACTTGCTACTCCTAGGTGTGGATTGATACCTCACTTGCATGCTATACTACATCTCAGTGTTGCATTTGAGTTTGATAACCTCTCATGCTTGAATTGCGTAGTAAGAAACCTGTTATCAAAACAAAGGCATGAAAAATTTGATAATGTAATGATGTCAAATGGTTTCAGCATTAATGAATGTAATAAGTGCATCTACATAAAATGTACTCCACAAGGGTACATTTTATTATGTTTATACGTAGATGACATGCTCATTCTTGGAAGCACAATAGATCTAATCAATCAAACTAAACAATTGTTAAAAAGCAAGTATAATATGAAAGATATGGGACTCGCGGATGTGATTCAAGGGATTCAAATCACTAGAAATTCTGAGGGAAACATCCTGTCTCAAGCTCACTATGCTGAAAAGATACTTGAGTGGTTTAAAAACTACTCAAACGGGACAGAAAAAACTCCAGTGGATTCTCAACTTCATCTTACCAAAAATTCGGGTGAAGCAGTTTCACAACTGGAGTATGCAAGAGTGATTGGAAGTCTGATGTACTTAACAAATTGTACTAGACCCGATCTAGCGCATGCAGTAAACGTACTAAGGCGCTACACAAGTAATCCAGGACATAAATAATGGAAAGCTATAACAAGAGTATTAAACTACTTACGTTATACCAAAAATTATGGTCTTCACTACGGTAAAGAACCCGCGGTTTTAGAAAACAGTGATGCAAACTGGATTTCCGATTCTAAAAACTCAAAATCCACGAGTGGATATGTCTTTACGCTTGGAGGTGGAGCAGTGTCATCGAAATCTTCCAAACAAACTCTGTTAGCCAGATCAACCAAGGAATCTGAGTTTATAGCGCTAGATAAAGCTGTAGAGGAAACAGAGTGGCTTCGAAACTTTCTGGAAGATATTCCGATGTGGGAGAAACCAGTGTCAGCATTACGTGTACACTGCGATAGTCAATCGGCTATAGCTCGGGCACTGAATAATCTCTACAATGGTAAATCTCGTCACATTGGAAGACGACAAAAAACCATTAGACATTTGATCTCAAGTGGTGTAATCACAATTGACTATATCAAATCAGCTGACAACATAGCGGATCCATTTACTAAAGGTTTGTCACGAGATCAAGTTGTAAATCATCAAGAGAAATGGGTTTAAATACTATGAATTAAGATAAAGCTTTATGGAAACCCCGCCTACGTGACTGGAGATCCCAAGATATAGGTTTAAAGGGAAAACTAAATTAAGCGGAATCTGTAAAAAAGCACTGCAAGACTTGTATCTCTACCCAGTTCCCAGGATGATAAACAGTGCTATAAGCCTGTACGTGATGATTCCATAACTTTGTAAATAGTGAAGTATGACAGGATACTTCTGATACGTTAAAGGCAGATCATCTAGTGATGTGAAATGCGGCTGTTTCTAGGAAAACGAATGTGAGGCTATATTCTCCAAGTTTACTCACGAATGAACCAAGCAAGTTCAAGGCCAAAATGAACACAATAGATAACTTAGTTCTACGAGAAATGAAGCAGTATGATAGCTGTTGTCTCGGTTTACATTAAAATCCAGGTGGTTCAAGACATCATGTTCACCTCCTGGCCAAGTAAATCCGACAGATATTAAAATGAGTAGTTCAAAGCTGAAAAATGCTACTTACTCAAACACAGTAAATTTTCGTTTTAACTCTCGAAAAGTCCGTCTGTCTAGTCATAGTAGTAGTCTAGTCAGTAGAGTCAAGTAGAGTCAGTCGAGTCTTCATATGTGGTGTGCATGTGAGAGGTCGGACCAAGCCACACGCGCGCGCCGCCGCTGCCGCCAAGCCAAGCCAGGCCAGGCCAGGCCAGGCACGGGCGCGGGTCAACAATTTAAATTGGGTAAAGCGTTTTGTAAACTCGCTTTTAAAGCATTCGCAGAAACCTAAACCGTTAAATAAGAAAGTGTTTTTAGAGAACAAACGTTTCGCGAAATCACTATGGTAAGCGTTCGCAAAACCAAATCTGTTATCGTATTCAACCAAAAACCGTTTGAGAAATAGGTTTTAAAAAAACTGTGGAAAACGTTTTTTTGGAAATCGTTTTTAGAGAAACCGCAAAGACTTAATCCGATTCTAGCAATAGGCTATAAGCGGATTTATTGAGTTACGATTATAGGAACCGCAAAAACCGAATAAGAAATGTGATTAATAAAACCGATTAGAAACGATAATATAAGGCACGGAAAGCAAAAGAAAATCGAGTACAGAAAACATTTTTTGAGAAAAACCGAATATCGGAGGTGAGATGATCTTTTTCCGTAACTCAATAAATCGCTCGTAGTATGACGGTGATATGCGATTTTTGAATCACAAGATACAACCGATAATAGACCGCTTCGCAACACTCGAAACGGAATCTATGAACATAGATTAGTACGATAAACTCTCGAGACTTACGTTAAAAGAAGAGGATTTACCGGATTTTTTTGAGGAGTGAATTTTCAGTGTTTTCGAACTAAGGAATAACGAGAGTCACAGCTTTCTTTTAAAGCCAGAGGAGAACGGTTTGACGATCTGTGAATCTCCGCATAAGGTGGCATGTGCGCTCGTTATGCGAAGAGGGGAAGTTGGCGGAAGTTGAGGAAAATCTTTTTACTCGGTTGAGAAAAAATATTTTCAACTTTGAACCGCAGAATATTCTTATCGGATCCAAGGATATTTAATTTCATTTAAGTATTGGGCTTTAAAACAGAAATCAAAATTTAGCCCAAAAAAGAATAACCACCTTCGGCCCGAAGGCCCATTCGACAAACACAACCCGCACCTGTGCCTGGCTTGGCTTGGCGGCAGCAGCGGGCGCTCGCGTGGCTTGGTCCGACCTCTCACATGCACACCATAATTGTTAGCCAATTTGAACCATGCTAGTCTCCTTCTCCTTAAATAGTGGAGTGTTTTTATTCAGTGTTTTTATCCATATTTTCGATGTGGGATAACACATCTTTACTCACATCATTTTCTCTTTATTCACTTGGGCCTGAGCCAATTTCTTTTCAAATTTTGCCAATATTTTCCAAAGCCCAATGGCTTTCAATATTAGGGCCCAACACTATCGACCTCCCAAGTCGATATTCTGATCGATATTGATCATATCGACTTGCTTTGGTCGATATGCA
The DNA here is from genome assembly GCA_911865555.2 of Thlaspi arvense. Classification (NCBI taxonomy): domain Eukaryota; kingdom Viridiplantae; phylum Streptophyta; class Magnoliopsida; order Brassicales; family Brassicaceae; genus Thlaspi; species Thlaspi arvense. The sequence goes on along the minus strand of OU466858.1, from coordinate 49,453,475 downwards.
TGCCGATATCGAGTGTCTGGGCTGTTGTATCGACCGATATACATGTCGATATTGCACTACACTTCCTGTATCGACTTCCAGCATCTCGATACATAGTCTGATGAAGACCCTAGCTGTCCAATATCGAGCTAAACAGCTCGATATGTAGCTCGGTAAGATCATGCAATATTGCATATCAGACTAGTACCTCGAAATCATGATCGATAGACCTTGAATTATGCTGAATAACATCTTTTCATTCGCATGTCAAGGTGTATCGACATGTGACGTCGATATGCACCTCGATATGCCTTAACAAGGGCGATTAATCGCCTTTTGTCCACTCAGTTAAGGCATATCGATGTGTTATGTCGATACGTTACTCGATATGCACCCTTTGTTGTTGTATCGACCTGGCATCCCGATACACCTGATCGATATGGATGCTAGTTAAGGTATATCGATGTGTTTTAACCCCGATACATTCCCTGTTAAGACGTATTGGTTTGCCTTACCCCAGTACGCTGATCAGTACAAAATCTTCTCATGCGTATTGATCAGAATCATCCTAGTATGCTCGATACACTTGCTCGATATGAACTGTATCTACGTGCTCAACCCGATATGCTGGTCGATATTGACCCTTCTGCGCCTCCTTCTTTCTTTCAAGCTAGGTTCGTCTTCCCTCAGCTTGAACCTGGTTACTAGGGACACTCAAAAACACCCATATAAACATAAAAAAACATAAAAATGCAAAACTATGTACAAGGATACCATGAGATTGCCTCCCAAGTGCGCTTGTTTAGAGTCACTTAGTTTGACTTTCCTCAGCTCCATAGTTGTGGTAAGGAGCTGGAGTATTGGAACTCCTTGTTGTGATTTTGCTTCCTCTGACTCTCTTGGTGACTCCATCAATCTTCAGCACTGCAAAAGGCTTAGACCTTCCCTCTTGCTTCATCTTGTAGCAAACTTCACCACCCTTAGAGCCAAATGGTCTCAAAACTGCCATTAAGTCACAAAGACAACTCCTGAACATCTTCCCTTTGAGTTCACAAGGGAGAGTAAAGCATCCAGGATCTCCAAGCTTCTTGATGTTCAATACCTCAGTCTTGGCAATGGCTTCTTTCAAATCTTTCCCAACATCTAGACCTCTAAGCTTCATTTGGTTGGCATAGAGAGTGGTGTACTTATCCACAAGCTGTTTCTTAAACCTTCCAAGAAAAGGGAGAGCTGGCTTGTAAAGAGAAAGATTATAGATGCCAGTTTCTTTCTCAGCTTGAACCTTCCCAAGTGACCTACTCTTCTCCTCTTCCTTAGTGCATGCTACTTCAAGAGACTCTTCCTTTGTATCCTCTTTGTTGGCGTCAGCTGCCAAAAACTCCTCTCCCCTACTCTGAAGTTCAATGTCCTCATTGAGTAATGGAAGGAAATCTTCCATGACAGCTTCCTCTTCAGCTAAGAGAGTCTCTTCTTCAGTAGCTATGACATTGCAAGACTCCTTAAGATTAGCTTCTGGTTTTCGAGGAAGGTTGCCTTGAGTTTTAGGGCCAGCAATGCCCTTGTTGTTCTCAAGTGTCTTCACTCTTGCAGCTAACCCATCAACATTGTTAGAAATCTCCACATGGAATGAGTCTATCCTGTTATAAACCTCAACAAACTTCTTTGTGATCTCTGTATTCGTGGCTTGTTGGCCTTGAAGGAGTTGTTGCAGCATCCCTTTCATCTCAGCATCATTGGTGTTAGAAGAGCTGGCCTGACCTTGTGGGAAACCAGGAGGGGCAAACTGCTTTGGCTTGAAGTTTCCTTGGAAGTTATTCTTTGGCTCATAGCCTTGGTTGAAAGGTACAAAGGGTCTTTGTTGGTTCCCTTGAGGTTGTTGTGGAGGATAAACTTGATCTTGGGGATTAGCAATATTGTTGCTTCTGTAAGAGAGGTTGGGGTTAGGCCTGAAGTTGCCATAATTGTTGTTGTAGCCTCCCTGATTGCCCACATAGTTCATCTCTTCCACCTGAATTTCTTCCTCACTTGGCATCTCAATCATTTCACCAACAAAATTCAGCTCCTTATGCTGCACCAGAAGCAACTTGTTAAGCCTTGAGTTTAGCTCCTTCAGCTCTCTTCTTGTGAACTCTAACTCCTTCTTTGTATGGCCCTCTTCTCCTCTTTGAGTTCTGTTAAAATCTTCATTGTAATTGCCATCACTCAGAGCTAAGTTTTCAACAAGCTCAAGACCTTCATCAACATCCTTAGAGAGGAAGTTCCCATTACTTGCAGTATCAAGTAACATAGTGATCTTAGGGAGAACGCCTATGTATAGTGTAGACAGCAATGATTCAGTTGAGAACCCATGAGGTGGGCACTGAAGAGTAAAGTCTTTGAATCTCTCCCATGCTTCTCCAAAGGACTCATTGCTTCTTTGGGAGAACCCAGAAATTTCATTCCTGATTCTTGCAGTCCTAGATGTGCTGAAGAACTTTGAGACGATTGTTTTCTTACACTGATCCCAGCTAGTTATACTCCCTTGAGGCAAGTTCTTTCCCCACTGGTACGCCTTATCTCCTAGAGAGAATGGGAACAGCCTCAACTTAAAGCTGTCTTCACTAACACCATTGATCTTGGTGAGAGAGCACAATCTGTCAAAGTTGTCTAGATGGTCCAAGGGATCCTCCAAAGGCCAGCCATGGAACTTATTGTTCTGAACCATAGAGATCAAGCCAGACTTGATTTCGACGTTGTTGTTCTGCACTGGTTAAGGGATGATACATGTCCTGTTGTTATAGGCATTAGGAGCATCACCAGCACCAATGGGTCTCATAGGGCGTGGAGCATGTGCTGGTCCTCTTTGACCTTGCTCACCTTGGACTCCTTGCTGTCCCTGAACACCCTGTGCTCCTGGTGGACCCTGGAATCGCTGATCATCAATTCCATGCTCCATGTTGAGCTGATGAAACCTTTGCAGTCTCTCTCTGTCCCTTGCTGCTCTTAATGGTCTCTCCACTTGCAGAATGTTGTGTTGATAATCCAGCAGGTTTTGATTGCCTCTAGACCTCAAGTTCATACACTTATAAGAGGAAGAGCAAACTTGCAAATCAGTAACAAACAGAAAATAACAGCTTAATCTCAAGTAATCCACAAATTCTAGTGTTTAAACTAAACCAATATGGCAACAGTGCCAATTTGATAACAGGATTCTAGCCTATTCAAATTCTTACACAGTCATGTCATTGTAGTATGAAAGGTGTCAATCCATCTGAGTTCATAAGACACTAAGAATGTAGCAGTATACTTAAGTCAAGCCAAATTCAAGAAAGCAGTTGTGATCAAACTAAACAAGACTAAACAGCACAAATTTAAAGCATGAAATTCAAATAGATTAAAGCAAGGATCTAAGATTGGGGTTATTGACTAAGAGGGAATTAGAACTAAACTAGTGATGCTTGATATATCATGGTTTTTATGGTTTTTAACCATGATATAAGTCCTTTTTATTGAGTCTTTTTAGTCTTTTTAGAGTCCTAGAAGAGTCTTTGCAGGTTAAAGCATGTCTGGAGCATAATTGGAGATTTTGGAACCTTTTGGAGCATTCTGAGTGGAAGCCACGAAGTACCAAGCTCGAAGAGGAAAGTATGCATATGGGTGACGCTCGTCACCAAGCTGGTGACGCTCGTCACCCACCAAGGAAGGAGGTCGTGGTTGTTTTTAAAAGATTGGGAAGAAATTGCAGTTTTGGCCCAAAAGTTCCAGTATTTGTAAAAAGACCCCAGATCGTGTTTTAGCTTGTATATTAGGTTTTTCAGCCATTCTTTTGGCATATATCTTGTATCTTATTATTTTGGAGAGCTTTAGAGAGAGATTTGTAGAAGAGCTTTTGGAGAGACAAATCAGACTCCTTCATAGCAGATTTTGAACTCCTTTATTTCTACTTCTTATTTCTTTTATGCAATCTATTCTTTTCATGATGTTTTCTCAAATCACCATGTCTGAGTAGTTTGTTAGTTAAGTTAGGGCTTTTCAAAGGTTGAAGAAGAGTTTGTAGAATTGCTAAAAACTTCTAGGAAATTCATTGGTTCTTCATATGTGCTTGCATTCATATCGATTTCTTAGACACATCATCTGGATTTCGAAACCCTAGGTTTTTGATAGATGTGAGAGCATTATTAATCACCTGAACTAGTATTAGATGAGCAAAACGCCCTAGTACAAAGAGATTTGGCTTAGGAGTTTTGTGAACAATTGAACCTGATCATTACTGCATGTTTAGGTTGTTAGGGTTTGCAAAGAGATTTGAAACTCTGTGATTTAGACATAGATAGCTTCTGCAATGAAAATTGATTAGTTATATCTTTGCGATTCATGTTCAAGACGGTTTTAATTCATTCCTGATTGCATGCATTCTACACTCTCAGATTCAACCTGCAAACTATCCTGACTTAGCGCCTTTAGCCTTCTGAACTTTAAGAACAAGCATAAAAACGCCCTCCTGCCTTTATTTTACTGTTTTGCATTACATTCATTATTTATCGCTTAGCTTAATCCGAACCTGAACTCTTTAGTGTAGTTTACTTACTCCCTTGGGATTCGATAACCCCTTGTACTACAACTGCTTTTGCTGTGTACTTGCAGTAGTTTTATTTGGGTAAAACCTGACCCTATCAAGTTTTTGGCGCTGTTGCCGGGGAGTAATAGCTGCCTATCGATTTTTAGTGTTAGGATTTTGTCTAAGTTTTTATTTGTTTACTGATTTTCAGCTACTTTTCTTTGTTCCTGTTTCAGGTGTATGCCTAATCGCAGAACCAGAAGCAACAAAGAGAAGGAGCTTGTGACTTTGAGCATCGACAAGCTTGCTAGGTTGGAGAGAACTAACAGGAAAGCTAAGAAGCAATCTACAATGGTCGCTCCACTTATCTTGGTTGAAGATGCTGAAGGTCACTTGGTTGACAGGGAAGGAAACAGGAGGAACGAAGAGGGGCAGAGAATTGATCAAGAGGGGAATGTCATTGTTGAACAGCAGGTTCAGCAAGTGGCTGAGAACGTGGGAGTCCTTGCTGCTGTCAATAACGCTGCTGGGCGTTTTGTTCAGAGGACTCTAGGTGATTACAACAGACCTGATCAGTTCTATGCCAACAGAGCTGCAATCCGACCTCCTGCTTTCCAGAGGAACGATTTTGAGGTTAAACCTGTCTACTATCAACTTGTTGGACAGCATCCCTTCCATGGTTTACCTCATGAGCATCCTATGGATCACATAGAGAGATTTGAGGACTTGGCTTCCATTGTCAAAGCTAATGGGGTTAGCAATGATTTTCTGTTCTGCAAGCTTTTTCCTTACTCTCTTGGAGGAGAAGCTGCATATTGGCTGAAGCAACTGGAACCTGCTTCATTGACCACTTGGGAAGACACCAAGAATGCCTTTCTGAATAACTTCTATGATGATGCAAGATCAGAGGACATGAGGACGAAAATTGCATCATATACACAAGGCCCTACTGAAGCTTTTAAGGCTTCTTGGATCAGATTCAAGTCTTATCAAAGGGACTGTCCTCATCATGGTTTCAATCAGGTGCAATTACTTGGGATCTTCTTCAGAGGCATTGACTGGAAGTACCAGATGGCGCTGGATGCAGCAAGTGCAGGAAACTTCAACACCAACAGACCAGAAGAAGCTGTAAGATTGATTGAAAACTTGGCCTGCAGTAACAGCACTAAAAATGCAGATTTTCAGAGAAAGCAGCAGGCTGGTTTGAATGATGAAAACCAAATAGCTGAAGTTAAGGCTAAGTTAGACAGCATGCACAGCCTTCTGGTGGGAAAGAAAGTTCAGTTTGCTGCAGAAGTGGAGAGTTTCGAAAATCCTGAAGAATTTGAGCAGAAAGATGTTAATTTCATCAATGGAGGGGGTTTTCAGAGCCAAAGGTTTGGAAATCAGCAATGGAACAGAGGCTACAACATCAATAATCAGCAGAGTACCTTTACAGGAGGACAGAGCAAGCCTGGTTACACTCCTAAGACCTTGTTCCAGAAGACTGAAGTTGAGAAACCTTACCAAAACAGCAGGAATTATGGTTCTTCTTCCTACCAAACTGCACCTCCACAAGACAATAAAATGGAAGCTATGCTGGAGCAGGTACTTGAAGGACAGCAGAAGATGACAGTGAACTTCAATGGCAAGCTAGATTCGCTGTATCAAGACCTGAATGGAAAAATTAAGAGTCTGAACTCTCACATGAAGAAGCTTGATGTGCAGGTTGCTCAAACTGCATGAGCTGTTCAAAGGCAAGAGGGATTCCTTCCTGGAAGGACCGATATCAATCCCAAGCATCAGGTTAATGCCATCATAGTCAGGAATGAAAAGGAGCTTAAAACAGTGCAGAAAAAGAGGTTGAGTGCAGAACAGATGGTGCAACTCATGGAGTCTGAAGATGAAATTTTTTCTGTCTCAGAGGTGAGTGACGAGCGTCACCAAGGAGGAGTGACGCTCGTCACCAACATAGAAGAGAATCGGGGGTTGTCACAGGTGAGTGACGAGCGTCACCCCCCTGGTGACGGTCGTCACCCACCCCAGAACGAAGCTGCTTCGTCTGTAACTGCAAATTATGACCAGGAACGTGTCTATAAACCCAAAACACCATTCCCTAAGCATCCTAGGAAGTCTAAACAAGAGATAGAAGAAGCCAGATGTAAAGCTATGATAGACAAGCTGATGCTTGAGATCCCTCTTGTTGATGCAGTCAAGCTTTCACTAGCTCTAAGAAGGTATGTTAAGAGAATGGTTGTGAATGGTGTAAGTCCTGAGGAAGGAGCATTGCTTACCAGAGACATCAGTGCAATTCTTTTAGGCACAGTTCCAAAGAAGAAGAAGAAGGTGACTGTTTCTGAACAAGTCGATACCATCACTCAAAGCAGAGTTCCAGAGAAGCTATCTGATCCAGGGACCTTTGTGCTTGATTGCTCAATATATGCATGACGTTTTCCCCACTCTCTATGTGATCTAGGGTCAAGTATTAACTTGATGCCTTTCTCTGTTGCTGCTAGACTTGGAATGACTGATTTCAAGCCAGCTGGGATCTCTCTCATCCTAGCAGATCGATCCATAAGGACCCCAGAAGGCATGTTAGAGAATGTTCATGTTAACATTAAAGACTGCATAATTCCTACAGATTTTGTGGTTCTGAAATATGCTGAAGAACCTAAAGATCCTCTTATTCTGGGAAGACCATTCTTAGCTACTGCTGGAGCCATCATTGATGTTAGAAAGGGGAACATTGAGCTTGATCTTGGTGATGTTGTCATGAACTTTGACATGGATAAGTTAAGAAAGAGTTCTAGCATTGATGGTCAGACCTATTCTGTAAGAACTTCCAGAGATGAAGAGACTGTCATGGAGCATTCAGAAGACACTATTGCTGAGTGTGTCAATGAATCAGATATTAGTAGGCAAGTGAGCAAGATGGCTGTTGAAGAGCCAATATCTGAAACTTCTGCAGAAGCTGTTGGGTTTGAGGATTGCAGTGAGGATCATATCTTCCTGACTAGGCTTGAAAAAGAGGTTCTAATGAATGCCAAGTTGCTGGAGGAAGACGTGTATGTGATGGAAGCAACACTTGCAGAGCTGAATTGCAGGAAAACTGCAGAAACTCGAACTGCAGAGTCAGTGACGAGCGTCACTGACCTGGTGACGCTCGTCACCAACCTGAACACAAAGCAGCAACGTGATTTTACAGCTACAAGTCCATCATATGTTGCCAATCCGAAAATTCAACAGTCCACAACCCAGAAACCTGCAACTAAGCAAAGAAAGCTTGGTGTTTCTTTTGATGATTCTGCAGGAAAACGAAATGTCTCACCCACAGTCACTACCCACCCTGCTGATGTTCCTCACTTCCTTGGAAGTGTTCATACATCTACTGCTTACAAACCACCATGGATAAGGAGACATTCTTCTCCAAGGCATTCAATGCCACCTTCTGTTCCACCAGCTGTCTGAGCAGCATTCAAAGTCGAGCTAATGACTTTAAACAAGCGCTTAGTGGGAGGCAACCCACTAGTAAGTTTTCTTTTTCATATATTAGTTTAGTTTTCTATTACATAGCTAAAAAAAAACCCAAAAACATGAAAAAAAAAAAAGATAAAAAAAGAGTAACTTTGTTCAGTTTGCTTGGATGATGTCTTGTGAACTTGTTGGACCATGGATTATGCTTTGTTTGGATGTTTTGATGTGTGTTTTGAGTGCTCTTACAGTTTGACTTCGGACTACACATGATGGCATAGCATTTAAACATCCAACATGACGATTTCTGAAGTTTCAGAGTAGTGACGCTCGTCACCAATATGGTGACGCTCGTCACTAGCTCCTTCGCGAGGTACCACTTTTCCACCTTGGTTTTACACGTTCTCATGCTTCATTTTGACCAACTCTTGGCTTAATAACACTGGGGACAGTGTTGTTTAAGTCTGGGGGAGGTGGTTACTGACGTTGTGTGCTTTGTGTCATGTTTATAGAGTCTTAAAGTTGAGTCAAAAACCTGCTTTTATAGAGTCAAAAAATTTGAAACTGTTAGTTTTTCTTGGAACTAGCCATAGGACGTTTTTGCTGATAAGAAACATTGCCACAGTAGTTGATTACAAGTCTTACTAAGTTGAAAGTCATAGGTAGATCAGTCTAGCAATGAAGGTTTAGGTTCTTAGAGAATCTGGAAAATTTGTTGTTAGCTCCACCTTAATGAACTTTAAATTTCTTGTCTTGGTGATTGATTCTTATTGATCTTGATTCTCTCTTTAAGCACTGACAATAAGGTTAAAATACAATCTCTCTTTGATCTTCCCTGATGTAGTTTTTAAAAGTTTAAGTTCAAAGAATGGTGCATTCATGACCCTGTCTCCTCACAAGGAACAACAGTAGTGAACACACTCAAGAACCTGTCTCCTCACAAGGAACACAAGTATTGAGTAGCATCATATCTTAGACTGTAAAAGTTGAGAAAAAGAAGTGAAAAATCGAAAATATCCTAAGGAAAAAGATTAAGGGAAGAGAAAATAGGAGAGCTGTGTTGAGATTGATTTGTTCAGTTGTTAGGAAGGGAAAAGAATCTGTAAAGTGATTAAGATGATAGAGCTTCGATGAGATTTCACACTTAGATAAAAAAAATAAGGAGTTAACAGTAGAAATTTCGGATTTCTTGAAGGGATTTGGACTGGACTTGAGAGATTTGCTAAGCTTGTGATAATTAGGCTGAAATTTGACCTTGTGTTGACTATGTGGTATGTGGATTCGAAAGCTCTAACTAGTATGGTCTTCCTGATGACTGACTGATTGTTTCTTGTTTTCAAACCTCGACCTTATTCTTTGTCTAATGTTTGCTTGAGGGCAAGCAAAAGCTAAGTCTGGGGGAGTTGATATATCATGGTTTTTATGGTTTTTAACCATGATATAAGTCCTTTTTATTGAGTCTTTTTTGTCTTTTTAGAGTCCTAGAAGAGTCTTTGCAGGTTAAAGCATGTCTGGAGCATAATTGGAGATTTTGGAACCTTTTGGAGCATTCTGAGTGGAAGCCACGAAGTACCAAGCTCGAAGAGGAAAGTATGCATATGGGTGACGCTCGTCACCAAGCTGGTGACGCTCGTCACCCACCAAGGAAGGAGGTCGTGGCTTGTTTTTAAAAGATTGGGAAGAAATTGCAGTTTTGGCCCAAAAGTTCCAGTATTTGCAAAAAGACCCCAGATCGTGTTTTAGCTTGTATATTAGGTTTTTCAGCCATTCTTTTGGCATATATCTTGTATCTTATTATTTTGGAGAGCTTTAGAGAGAGATTTGTAGAAGAGCTTTTGGAGAGACAAATCAGACTCCTTCAGGGCAGATTTTGAACTCCTTTATTTCTACTTCTTATTTCTTTTATGCAATCTATTCTTTTCATGATGTTTTCTCAAATCACCATGTCTGAGTAGTTTGTTAGTTAAGTTAGGGCTTTTCAAAGGTTGAAGAGTTTGTAGAATTGCTAAAAACTTCTAGGAAATTCATTGATTCTTCATCTGTGCTTGCATTCATATCGATTTCTTAGACACATCATCTGGATTTCGAAACCCTAGGTTTTTGATAGATGTGAGAGCATTATTAATCACCTGAACTAGTATTAGATGAGCAAAACGCCCTAGTACAAAGAGATTTGGCTTAGGAGTTTTGTGAACAATTGATCCTGATCATTACTGCATGTTTAGGTTGTTAGGGTTTGCAAAGAGATTTGAAACTCTGTGATTTAGACATAGATAGCTTCTGCAATGAGAATTGATTAGTTATATCTTTGCGATTCATGTTCAAGACAGTTTTAATTCATTCCTGATTGCATGCATTCTACACTCTCAGATTCAACCTGCGAACTGTCCTGACTTAGCGCCTTTAGCCTTCTGAACTTTAAGAACAAGCATAAAAACGCCCTCCTGCATTTATTTTACTTTTTTGCATTACATTCATTATTTATCGCTTAGCTTAATCCGAACCTGAACTCTTTAGTGTAGTTTACTTACTCCCTTGGGATTCGATAACCCCTTGTACTACAACTGCTTTTGCTGTGCACTTGCAGTAGTTTTATTTGGGTAAAACCTGACCCTATCAATGCTTCAAAACCATTCAAACAATGTTATCTTCTAAGCATAAGATTAACATTTATAACTAGTTCAATTCCTTGATACTAATCACTTTACTAAGCACATATTCAAGACAAATTCATTTACTCAAACACATGATCAGCAAGCATTTAAAACAGAACTACAATCCTATAAAGCAAAAATGCACCTTAGACATCTAATTCCTTAGGCTAAGAGAACAAATCCTCTAAAAGACTCATTGCAGCATTTCATCAAACACTTATCAGGTATAAGAGAAAGCCAAGATACTAAACAAGTATGGCTAAGACTAATCTAGTGGTAAGCACATCTAATATAGAGAAGACAATCATATTAAGCATAAGACATCACTAATCCAATCTTAAAATCTCTCTAATCTATCCCATCTCAAACCCTAATTAAGAGTACTCACTAGGAATAACCAAAACCACATATTCTAAATAGAAATAATGGTTAATCATGATTAGAAAGCAGAATAAGCAAGAACAGATTAAAGGAAAATGCAGAATTTCACTAAATTGAACTATTTCTTACAAAGGAAAGATAAAAGAGGAAAAGTTTTTAAAGAAAGAACAGAAGAAAAATAATAAGATTTCCATTGCCTAACCATTAGGACTTAAGTATTTATAGGAGAGCTTAGAAACCCCTAATAAACCTAGAATAAACCAAAAATAAGCTGAATCGGATGGACCATATCGGCCTTTCACATTGATACACACATCGATATTGGGTCATCTTGTGGGTTGTATCGATATGGTCTGGTCGATACGGTGGTTGATATGCGAGGGGTCAAGAGTGTATCGGCTTGACTCTCCTTGGTGTGAAGGTTGATACAATCGCCCTTTTGTTAAGGCATATATAGCAGATTCATGTCGATATGCACCTTTGATATTGTGCTGTCTCTGGTGTATCGATCTAGGTGATCGATACACTGCTTGGTACGGGTCCATCAAGGTGTATCAAGGTCTCCTTAGCTCGATATGCTGCTATGTACATCATGTTTCTACTGTATCGACATGAGTTCATCGATATTCACCTTGGTATACTCCATATCGATCAGATCACATCGATATTGTGCTCGATATTGGTCCACCCTACCTTGTCCTTCTCCTTGCTACATTTCCAGCTCACATCCATTACACCACTTGGTCTCCAAACTCCTTCAAGTACCTGAATAAAACTTCAAATGTATGCAAAATGCAATGCAATTCCTAAAACTACACAAATTCCTAAATGTATGCAAATGGGACAAGAAGAAGCAAAATATGCATGCTAAGAGACTAAAACTTGTGATGAATGCATGCTAAGATGGTATAAATAATGGAGATATCAATAATATCGGTTGCACAAGCACTTCTGACTTTTGTTATGTCGTGTTTCTTACTCCCGAAAGGTGTAACAGATAATTTTAGAAGTGCAATTGCCAACTTTTGGTGGAGCTCAAAGCAAAATAGTAAAGGCATGCACTGGATTGCATAGGATAAAATTTGTGTTACAAAAGAAGATGAAGGTCTTGGATTCAGAGATCTCCATGATTTCAACATTTCTCTATTGGCTAAGCAACTATGACGTCTTATACAAGTCCCCTCATCCCTCTAGGCTAGGGTGTTGCGAGGGAGATATTATAGATTGTCAAGCTCCCTTGATGTTCGCAAATCATACTCCCCATCATATCAATGGAGTAGTATTTTAGCTGCTAGACCGCTCCTACTTCAAGGATTCCGAAAGACCATCAGATCCGGATGTAACACTCGAGTTTGGACCGAACCATGGATCCCAGATAGGCCAGCAAGGCCCGCAAGGGGAATCGTCCCAGCTTCATGTAGGAGTCCTGACCTACTAGTCCATGAGCTCATGAGAGGCGATATGAAAGAGTGGGACACTCAAATTCTCGATGAACTTTTCCATCCTGATGATATTAAGCTTATACTCGGGATGAGGCCCAGTCAAACCCTCACCTTGGATGGGTATGCCTGGAATCTCACAAAATCAGGAGTATACACTGTGAAGACTGGTTATGTACTAGCCTAACAATTAAAGAAGGACACCAAGCCTTTCGAAATGACAGAACCAAGCATCACTAGTTTCCTAAGACATGTCTGGAAGATTCAAGCGCCCCCAAAACTACAACACTTGTCAAAGGCTGACATATCGACACCTAGGCAAGCCTTATCTGGTTGTGTGGCCACTTGTCAAAGGCTGACATATCGACACCTAGGCACCGATAAGAGTTGCCCCCGATGTGGAGACCCGGAATAAACTATTAACCATATGATCTTTGATTGCCTCCCGGCTCTCCAGGTGTGGGCTCTTTCGGACTTCTTGTCCCTTCCGGGCTGCTTCACGAGTGCATCTCTATATGGAAACTTAGATTTCCTTTTTTAGAGGATCGATGAAAGGGAACTCCCTGCCCCCTAGAGGGAATTATTTTCTTGGATTATTTAGTTCATCTGGAAGGCCAGAAATGATAAGTTTTTCAATGGGAAGGTAGTCTCACCCATGGACACCCTTCAACACGCTCTCGCAGAAGCGGAAAGCTCGCATAAAGTGAACGAAAAGGGGATGGAAGAGGAGAATGAGTGGAGACATATTATACAAACCCTGGACGAGCCTCTAGTGGTCCCCCAATTCCAAATCTGCCAAATTGATGCCTCTTGGACCAATCATGGATATGTCAGTGGCATTGGGTGGTACTTCACAGAGACATTGGGATTCATCACCACCGGACAACAAGGATGCTGAAGAAGTCTCTCGGCCTTACATGCAGAAATGGATGGGCTTCTTTGGGCAATGACATGTCAAAAAAACTTACAGTTCGAGAGAGTTCGCATCGAGACATATTGCGCAGATTTGATACATATGATACAGGACCCTGTGGACTGGCCTGCTTTTAGATCAGAGTTAGATGTTTTAGTTTTTCTTAGGTCCTCTTTTGAGGATTGCTTTATTCGTTTTATCTCCCGTAGCCAAAATGTCCGTGCGGATGGCCTTGCTAAAAGAGCAAGAGCACGAGGTTGTATCTTTTCCTATGTAAGTCAGACTCGGTTAATGAAAACAGAATCTTCGGAAACTGTAACCACTAATCCAAATTGATTTTATATATAGTTAGCTTATCGAGAAAAAAGAATAGCTAACCCTAGATCTTATTTTCTTTATCCTTTATTTTGCCCCCAAAGCTTGTTCTTGGGTTTTTTATAGATCTAGTGCAAATCCTTTGTGGGTAATTGATTGGATCACTTGTACATACTTTTTTTAAAGCTTTTAATATAAGTCTTTCTTCTTTTAGTCTTGCCTTCTTATTTGTTCCTACTTTAGTAATTTCAAATTTCTGTCTTTTAGTCTTGCGTTCTTATTTGTTCTTGCTTTAGTAATTTCAAATTTCTGTTCTTGAGTTTACAAGTTCTTGATTTTTGAAAAGTAATTGTGTTTACTTTGATGTTTAAGGATATTTAGGTTGTTAGATCTTCTATTAGCTCTCCTTATGTAATTATGCTTAATGCTTAGTACCTCTTGTTAGAAAAGCTAAATCTTAGGCTTTTTAGTGTTACACTTAAGATGTTTGCTGAAATGCTTGAAAGAAGTTTTGGTTGATGTAATGTCTTGCTTAACTTGTGCTTAAGGCATAGTATAACATTGATGGGAAATTGTCTTTAGATGCTGATTATGCATGGGAGTGTGAGTTAGTGTCTGAACCATTGTTTAATAGATGAGTAAACCTAGCCTAAGAGATTAGATGTCTCGTATACTTATTAGGCTTTAAGGACTTTGTACTTTATGCTTATTGATTGCATTTCCACTATTGAATGTGGGTTAGGAGTGTAATTGGTAAAAGGATTTTTGCCAAGGGATTGGGTTAGTCTTTATTAGTAGTCTTGCTTATAGTTTAATGCATTGATCATTGCTTGGAAGCCTTGCTCTTGATTTGGATTCACTTTGCTGTTCACTAGTCTTGAACCTTGCTTTTGTGTTTTGTCTTAGTGCTTAGCTCTGTTTTCTTGCTCTGTTTTGCATTTCTTATTCACCATAGGTTGTTAGATTTTAATTTATTCTCTTTATTTGGCCTAGCTTAGCAAGTTTTCTGCATCTTTATTGTTTCTTAGCGTCTGGATTGGATTGATAACCTATTTTTACTACAATGGCAATTGTAGAGAAATATTGAGAGTAGTAGTTTTAACTCTAGAAAATCTCTTCTTTTAAAGTCTATAAGGTAACGAAAATGAGACTAAAGAGAAGGAAAACATGCAAGAAGAGACTAAAACATGTACTAAATGAAATATTAAATGGTATAAATATAGGAGATATCAACTCGACATGTCGCACTACAGCTCGACATGTCGCGCAACATCGGTCCAGAATGTGCTATATCGAGCTTGGCATGCTCGACACGTAATCCGACATCCACCAAGGACATGTCTTTTTGTATCCCAATCCATCTAACCATCTTCATTAAGTCACACCTGCTTCTAGGATTAAAATAAAAGCATAAATATAACCTTAAAGGCAATAATATGTACAAAGATACCATGGGAATGCCTCTATCATCGTTAGCTTGACTTTCCTTAACCATTCACTCTTGTGGAGGATATTCAAGGTGAATGTATATTTCATCTCCAAGGGAGTCACTGGCCATGTATGGCTTCAAGCTGTACCCATTCACTGTGCAGTCTCCTCCTTCATTGTTGAACAAAGTCACAAATCCATAAGGAAGTACTTCCTTGATCTCGAAAGGTCATGACCATCTTGACTTGAGTTTTCCAGGAAATAACTTCAGCCTTAAATTGAATAGCAGCACCTTGTCTCCAGCTATGAAGTCCTTAGACCTTATCTTCTTATCATGGAAGGCTTTGGTCCTTTCCATGTAGATCTTGGAGCTTTCAAATGCTTCTAGGCGATTTTCTACTAGCTCTTGGAGGTTAATGAGCCTCCTTTCTTGGGCATTTTTGATATCAAAGTTCAGCAGCTTTGTTGCCTATAAAGCCTTGTACTCATGTTCCACAGGAAGATGGCAAGCTTTACCTTATAGAAGTGAGAATGGTGATCTTCCCATGGGTGTCTTGAAAGCTGTTCTATATGTCGAAAGAGCATCATCCAACTTGTGAGACCAATCCTTTCTTGTTATACATACAATCTATTCTAAGATAGTCTTCATCTCTCCGTTAGACACCCCCACTTGACCACTTGTTTGAGGATGGTAAGGAGTAGCAACCTTGTGCTTGACACCATGCTTTTTTAGCAAGCTCTCAAAAACCTTATTGATAAAGTGGCTCCCTCCATCACTTATAACACACTTTGGGACACCAAACATTGGGAAGATTATGGATTTGAATCGCTTAATCACAACTTTGGCATCATTTGTGAGACTAGCTACTGCTTCAACCCACTTTAACACATAATCCACAGCTACAAGGATGTACTTGTTCTCATAAGAAGAAAGGAATGGTCCCATGAAGTCAATTCCCCAAACATCAAACAGATCCACTTTAAGGATTGGATTTAGAGGCATCTCATCTCTTTTGGAGATGTTTTCCTTCCTTTAGCAAGCTTCACATGAAGAGATATAAGCTTGAGCATCCTTAAACAGACTAGGCCACCAAAAACCAGCCTGAAGCACCTTTGAAGCTGTCTTGAAAGTTGCAAAGTGGCCACCATAAGCTGAACCATGACAGTGGTGGAGGACGCCATGCATCTCCTAAACAACCCAACAGCTCCCTTCTTGTAGAGATAAGGCTCATACGATAGTAGTGACACACATCTTTGAGGAACTTCTTCTTGTGGTAAGGGTCAAGATTCATTGGTGCTTCACCACTAGCCAAGTAGTTGACAAAATCAGCATACCATGGCATCTTTTCCTCTTGTAAACTCATCACCTCATCCTTCCTTATTGTCGATGCATTCAGTTGCTCATCTGGTAGAATATCATTGATAGGGACAAAGTCATCAATCCTTAGGCTTGAGAGGTGATCAGCCACACCATTTTCAATACCTCTCTTGTCCATAATCTCCATATCAAATTCTTGCAAGAGGAGTATCCATTTGAGGAGTCTTGGTCTGCATCAAGGACCAGCATCGAGGAAGGACGTCGATACGCGCTGCACGGACCATATCGAGGTCGTATATCGAGCAGAACATCGACCGTACGACCTCGATGCAACTTATCCGCGTTGACCACTTGACTTTTGTTAACATTATCTCATTTTTTAGGCTTTTCTAATGTTTTTTTGGCTCCCAACTATAAAACGGAATCCACAAAACATTATCTTTATCAAAATCTATCTTATCCAAGTTTAGCTTTTTATTAAAAACCTTCTCTAAACCTCAAAGGGCGATTTGCCTTAAGGATCTTTATCTTTAATAAAGTTTGCATTTTTATCGTTTAATCTTGTCTTTTAATTTTTGTTCTTGCATCTTGGTAGATTAGATTTATCATCTTTGCATTTTAACCTCATCTAGTTATGTTTAACTCCAAATCAATGGGATTAAACATGATTAGTACGTAGTTTACTTTAGATTTAGGGTTCTAAGTAAGAAAAGTGGTGATTAAGATGTGATTAAGGGGTGATTAGGCTTGTTTAATGGTTCTCTGTTATCTCCTTCTCTTGCAAATTGATTAATGTTGATAAAGCTTGCTCCTTTTGATTGAAAATGGTTTGATATATGCATATGGTTCGCTTATTTGGCTTGATAGTCTAGCTGAGTCTATGTTTCCTTTGTTCAGTGACACCAAAGTGATAGTTCACTACAGCTAGATGATTCGCTTAGGGCTAGATAATGCTGGTTTTGAGATTTTTGATTGATGGTTAGATAATATGCATTGAAAGATCTTGCCTTTGCTTCATTCTTGTTCATTGCTTAGCTTTGTTAGGATGTTGTAAGTTTGTGCTTAAATCCATAATCTTGATTGGTGTATAGCTGCCTAGGTCCTTATTGGTTCACAAGATTGATAAGTTGATCTGAATTCTTGCTTGGGCGAGAGAGTAGTTGCTTGATTGGTGCATCTCTTAGGCTAGAATGGTTCTGATCTTTATGCTCATGGTTGACGGATACGCCATCACAAGTGGGTCTGACACATTGATCTTGTTGAATATGAATTGCTTATTGACGCCAAGTGGTTCCCTTTAGATACTTTGTCTAGGAGCATAACATTGAGAATTGCTTGCTTTGTTAATGCTTGTTGAGTGCCTTAGTAGAAATCCCCTTTGTCTCTCTTGAAAACCACTATTGCTTAGAACCTTGAGTCTTGCTTTTAATTAATTGTCTTTAAGATCATCTTGCTTAGTTTTTGGTTAGTTCTTGCTTAGTTCTTGCTTTAGTCATTGCCTTCAGTCCATTGTTAAGTATTGTTCACTTGCATTTAGTTTATGCTTTCCTTCGATTGCATTATTAGGTTGTTAGACTTGCTCTTGCATAATCAAATCCCCAATCTTGCTTAGCTTACGTCATTGTTTGCATCTCATCTTCCACAAATTGGATTGATACCTGATCCTTATTCTACAACTGATTAAGCTAAGGACATTTGAGTTTAGACTTTCAGCCAAGTGACCATTTCAGGGCGGTTTTCAACAAGCTAACTTTCAGCCAAGACCATCTTTTGTCCCACCAGGTTTTGGCAATACACACACATCTTCTAGCACTCAAGATGTTGATTTGAAGCAGATGATGCAACAGTTGTTGACTGGTCAAGCCAACACCACTATAGAGCTGCACAAGAAATTTGCTGAAGTGCATAACAAAATAGACGCCACTACTTGTGACCTGAATGGCAAGTTAGATGCTCTGAACCAAAGAGTCAAGTCTCTAGAAAGCAAAGGCGTTTCATCTTCAAAACCTCAGAATCAGTTACCAGGAAAGAATGTAGCAAATCCTAAGGAATTCTGCCACTTGCTTGCTGAAGAGGATGAAGAGTTTGATGATGAAGATGCTTCATTGGAAGACCTTGGCATTATGGTTCAAGAGATGCAGCTACATGTGGACATGTTAAAGGCTGAGTGTAGGGGGAATGTCATCAGCGTCACCATTGATGATCAAGAAGCTGTTGATATTGTAGAAAAGTTCCTCCAAGGACTAGATGAAAGCTTGAACAGAGAAAAAGAGCAAGAAAGAGCCGCACAAGAAGCTGCTGAGAAAGAAGAGGCTGAGAAAGCCTTAGTTGCTCCAGAAGAAAAAGCCAAACCAGAGCTCAGTGAAGCTGATAAAGAGCTTGTAGAGACATACCAAGCTTTGATGGTCTTGGCTAGAGAAAGTCCTGAAGACTTCAAGGAGTTGTATGATCGCCAAGTGGGCAGCTCTTCAAGAAGCAATGAGAATGATAAAGCTCCTGATGTTTAAGCTTATAAACCACCAATCCCTTACCCCATGATGCACTTTACAAAGGCTCAGATGGCAGTCTATTCAAATTTGAGGAAAGACATACAAGACACTGGAATAAAGCTTCCTCATGGCACCACTTTGCTTGAAGTGAAGGATCAAATCAGGTTCCTCAAAGAAGTCTTTGACAAGATGGAAGTAGTGGAGCCAATTCTAGAGAATGTGGGGGCTAATCTGAAGAGAAGCAAGGAGCTGAAGACATTGACAAAGCTTCCCAATCCAGGAAAGTTGTTCATCACTTGTGAGCTTGAGATGCTAGACATTGTTGGAGCTTTGTGTGGTTCAGGTTCAACAGTGCATGTCATGTCTCTCCACTTGAGCCAGACCTTAGGAATCAAGGAGTTGAAGCCCTGCAAAGCCTCTATCACCTTTGTGGATAACACCTCAACAAGACCCTTGGGCATGGTAAAGGATTTTCTTTTGGAAGATTGGGAATTACTTGGTGCCAACAGATTTTGTGGTTATAGAGGAGACATACTCAAGAGAGGTCTCACTTCTTCTAGGAACACCATTCTTGGCAACAGCAGGAGCTCAAGCAGACTTCAAGAGAAGCTCTGTGATTTTGAAGAATGTTGATGAGTTCAAAGTCTACAATATTGCCTCTCCTTCCATAGCTTTTTATGGAACAATCATTGAAGAAGAGAGTGAGCAACAGAAACTTTCAGAGAGTGTGGAGCATGCTATGACCATCAAAATGAGTATGTTGATGAGAGACACTCTCCCAGATGAGCCAGCACAGAAGATTGGCACTGAGTTGAAGCTTGAAGATGGTTTGAAAGAGGATGAAGGTTTGATCACCAAAGAAGTGAAGCCTTTGATAACACCAAGTGTCAAGAAGAGGAGAAACAGGAAGACAGCTCGTGAGAAGAAGAGGCTGATGTCAGTGGGCACTTAGATTTACAAGAAGAAAGAGGAGGGAGCACCAGCTCCATCAACCTCTTCTCACTAGTCCTCAAACCATCAAAGTCAAGCTTAATGACTTAAAACAAGCACACTTGGGAGGTAATCCCATGACTCTCCTTGTAAATATATGCTTTCTTTTATTACTAATATCTTTATTTAGTGTTTCAGAAGTCAAAGATCAGGTCCATGGATGTGTAGAATGGTTTAACGGCCAAGGAAAGAAGACTCTGTTTTCACATCGAGGTACCATATTGAGCAGAACATCTGTCATCGCTGCTTGATACAGCTTATCTTGGGGAAGGAGCAGTCCGTACACCGAGCAGATTGCACGATGGAGATCACATCGAGGTGTAGCATCGAGTAGAACGCCAAAACCCCTGCTCGATGTGATCGCTCCTGGAGCCCCAGTCCGTACACCGAGGAGAGTGGTCCGTACATCGATCAAGACGCACGGTGGAGATCACATCGAGGTGTAGCATCGAGCAGAACACCAAAAGCCCTGCTCGATGTGATCACCAGTCCGTACATCGAGAAGCTATAGCCCGTACATCGGCCAAGTTGCTCGATAGAGTCACACCGAGGAGTTGCATCGGGCAGAACATCCAAGGTTCTGCTCGATATGTGTGCTATCAATAAATTCGATGTGTGACGGTGTCCGGTACAACAACCACCGAGGAGAACAGCAACCAAGTATGAGATGTTCCACATCGAGGTGTAGCATCGAGCAAAACAC